>OX422208.1:455521586-456735999 GCA_949130495.1 Sambucus nigra | reverse complement strand
TCAGGGCAGGACTGGAGGACATGGTGCCGGTGGGGCACAACCTGTTCAGGGGCAGAGACAGGGTGAGCAGGGTTCGCAGCAGGGGGATCAGAAGAGGTTCCGATCAGGGAACTACAGACATGGACAGGGAGGTTTCCGTCAGGGCCATCAGGGTCCAAACGGCCATCAGGGCCAACAGGGGCAGAATGGGCAGCAGTTTCACCAGGGCCAGCAGGGCCAAGGGAGGAACGGTAACGGCCACCAGGGCCGGGGACAGTAGGGGCAGAGAGGAGGGAACTTCCCAGAGAAGTGTTTTATTTGTGGCAAGACTGGCCATAAGCGACAGGATTGTCCTGATAGGGGCAGGGCCCCACAACAGCAGCAGCAGGGTGCTCGCCAGGAGCCACAGAGACTTATGTTTCCCGCCGCTCTCCCCGCACCGCCACAGATGGCAGCATTGCCACCCATTCCAGTAGTCCCAGTCCAGCAGGGGCAGCTACAGTATGGACGTGTCTACAACGTCCACCAGGCTGCAGTTCCACAGGCACCGCCCGCGATTGAGAGTACGTTTCCTATCCATGGCACTATGGGTCGAGTATTGTTTGATACGGGGGCTACACAATGTTTTATAGCTACACACTTCGCAAAAGATTTAGGATTGTTAGCTACGACAGAGAGCACAGTGACGTGTGTCGACTCACCATTGGGGAGTGGGTCACTTATTTTCTTTATATGCCGGGGAGTGGGGGTAGAGATTGGTGGTTTGGTATTACCTGCAGACATGTTGGTATTAGATATGCATGTTCACGATGTGATTATCGGTATGGATTGGCTCGTAGCTTATAGGGACATGATTGATTTCTTCAGCGGGAGCATTGTTTTTGCCATTCCGCGGCAAGAGATGTTTGTAGTGGCGGTGCCTCGCCCAGAGGGAGGATCGACCGCTCATCTGTATTACATTGAGGAGGATACCTCTAAGGAGGTAGTGATTCCTTTAGATTCTATCCCAGTAGTCAGGGAGTATTCGGATGTGTTTCAGGAGATACCAGGCTTACCCCCCAGTCGAGAGATAGACTTTAATATAGATTTGCTACCGGGTACGAGACTTATTGCACGCGCACCGTACCGTATGGCTCCAGCTGAGATGAGGGAGTTACGGGATCAAATAGAGCAGCTGTTAGGCCAGGGCTTTATTCGCAGGAGTACCTCACCTTGGGGCGCTCCAATTTTTTTTGTGAAGAAGAGTGACGGTTCACTGAGATTGTGTGTGGACTACCGAGAGTTGAATAAGGTCACGATACAGAATAAGTATCCGTTGCCTCGAATCGATGACTTATTCGACCAGTTGTGAGGAGCTTCTTTCTTCTCGAAGATTGACTTGAGATCGGGATACCATCAGTTACGTATCCGGGAGGAGGATGTCTCGAAGACCGCGTTCTTGTCGAGATATGGTTCTTACGAGTTTCGAGTTATGCCTTTCGGTTTTACCAACGCTCCAGCAGTGTTTATGGACTTGATGAACAGAGTGTTCAGGGATTTCCTAGACCAGTTTGTCATTGTCTTCATTGATGATATTCTGGTTTACTCCCAGACAGAGGAGGAGCACGCCGAGCATTTGAGGCAGGTTTTGCAGACACTTCGTCAGAACGAGTTGTATGAAAAATATGAGAAATGCGGGTTTTGGTTGAAGGAGGTCCAATTTTTGGGACACATTATTTCCAACCAAGGAATATCTGTTGATCCGGGGAAGGTATCAGCGGTAAGGGAGTGGGGACAACCCATGACTCCAACGGAGATTCGTAATTTCTTGGGTCTAGCAGGATACTACATGAGGTTTATTCGGGGTTTCTCGAAGATAGCGGGTCCTTTGACACATCTGACTCGTAAGGGTGTGCCATTCATCTGGGGTGATGTCTGTCAGTTGGCATTTGATGAGTTAAAGGACAAATTGACCTCAGCACCTGTGTTAGCATTGCCGAGACCGGGAGTTGAGTATTTGGTTTACACCGACGCGTCTTTGCAAGGGCTTGGAGGTGTATTGCAGCAGGAGAGACAGGCCATAGCTTATGCTTCCCATAAGCTTAAGACTCATGAGAAGAATTACCCCACGCATGATTTGGAGTTGGCAGCTGTGGAATTTGCCCTACGGATTTGGAGGCATTATCTTTTGGGGTAGAAGTTCCAACTGTTCACGGACCACAAGTCCCTATAGTACCTGTTCATGCAGAAGGAGTTGAATATGCGGCAGCGTAGGTGGCTTAAGTTTGTGAAAGACTACCAGTTCGATATCCAGTATCACCCAGGTAAGGCTAACGTGGTAGCAGACGCGTTGAGCCGTAGGCCAGCAGATGAGGTGGCAGAGGTGTGGAAGGCTAAGTGGAAGGAATTGGGACACCAGGATGCAGTGGCCCGATCTTTCATGTCTGTGATGACCGTTACACCGCAGATTGTCACGAAGGTAGTACGGGCACAGGCTAATGACTCATTCTGTCAGGAGCAGATAGTTCGATTACTAGCAGAGGGAGCCGAGTCCTATACCGTTAGCTCAGACGGGGGATTACGCTTCAATGGGAGATTGGTAGTTCCGAAAGGGGATGAATTACGACACGATGTGATGGCAGAGTCGCACGACTCACGGTTCGCGGTACATCCCGGAGGGGACAAAATGTACCAAGACATGAGACGACAGTATTGGTGGAGCGGTATGAAGAGAGTTTCGCTGAGTTTGTTTCGAAATGCGCCACTTGTCAGCTTGTAAAAGTGGATCATCAGAGACCGGCAGGATTGCTACAGCCATTGGAGGTCCCGGTGTGGATGTGGGAGAGCATATCCATGGACTTTATCACGGGGTTGCCTACGTCGCAGAGGGGTCACGACTCCGTTTGGGTAATTGTGGACAGGTTGTCCAAGGTCGCTCACTTTTTACCCGTAAGGACTGACTACACTACGGGACAATATGCCCAGCTCTTCATTCCATAGATTGTGAGACTTCACGGTGTGCCCCTAAATATCGTGTCTGACAAAGACAAGATATTTGTTTCGAGGTTTTGGGAGAGTTTCCAGGAGGCCATGGGCACAGAATTGCGGTTGAGTACGGCTTATCATCCACAGACTGATGGGCAGACCGAGCGCACAAATCAGATGTTGGAGGACATGCTACGCATGTGCATTATTGACTTCGGGGGTGGATGGGAGCAGTACCTTCCACTGGTGGAGTTTGCTTACAACAACTCCTATCAGTTCACTATTGGCATGGCTCCGTTTGAGGCATTGTACGGTAGGCCTTATCGTTCCCCAGCATGTTGGTTAGAGGTGGGGGACAACAAACTGCTTGGGCCGGAAGTGATTCAGGATACTTCGGCAAGGATTGAGTTGATTCGGAGTCGCATTCGGGTAGCTCAAGACAGACAGAAGAGTTATGCTGATGCAAAGAGATTTTTCAGGGAGTTCCAAGTAGGAGACCAGGTTTTGCTCAGGGTATCTCCTATGAAGGGGATTATGCGTTTCGGGAAGAAAGGGAATTTGGCACCAAGGTATGTGGGGCCGTTTCCTATTATTGAGCGGATCGGACCGGTTGCGTATAGACTTGGGTTACCGGAGCATTTTCATCGGATTCACGATGTGTTCCATATTTCCTCGCTGAGGAAATACCTTAGAGATAATTTGGCTCATTCTCACATTACTGTGGAGGACATCGATCTCTAGCCGGATAGCTCATACGAGAAGGGGCCAATTGCTATTTTGGACCGGAGCGAGAGGAAACTGCGGTCAAAGATAGTACCGTTAGTGCGTGTTCAGTGGCGACATCACAATGTCGAGGAGTCCACATGGGAGCGCGAGGATGAGATGCGCGAACGTTATCCAGAGTTGTTTTTAGCAGGTACTTTCTAGTTTCGAATTTCGGGACAAAATTCAGTTATTAGGGGGGAAGTATGTAATACCCCGTACTTTTGGCTATATTTATTTTTGGGATTAATTAATTAAATGCGTATTAATTGGAAATTAATCCGGGTTAAAAATACTAACGAGATGCGAGTTGGTATTTGATTATGTGCATACATGTTTTATATGAATATTGTATTATGAAAAATTTATCGTGAGATTGATATACGGCATTTTAGAAATTTAGTTGAGACGCGTGTGACCATCGTGTCATGATATATTATTCTGATTATAAAAGTGATTTTTATTTCTATTAACCGTATGGTCATTTTGAGTGCGCCAACGCGTCCAGAAGGGTCGAGATAGTCAGAAAACACTAGCCGAGGGTTTAGTTTGGGTCCCGGGGTATTTTTAGGCCATACCGGCAACATAAAGGGCATTTTAGTAATTTTGTATTTTTGGAGAATTAAAAGTGACGAAAATTGGGAGTTTTAATCTGATTGGGAATTGAACGACTAAGCCACTAACCAACCCATATTAACCCAACAAGCTACGTAGGTTATTAGAATTAGGTTTTCTAATACCTTCCCAAAAGCAAACCCTAGCCACCATAGCCACCTTTGGAGAAGAAGCTTGGAGAAAGAGGGAGAGAGGGAATTCTGCAGAAATCTTCACCAAACCAACACCAAAATCAGAAATCGAATCAAGGCAAGTGATTTAAATTACATTCTTTATGCAGTGAATGCTTCTTCCATGTTAGAAATCTTGATAATCTATCTTAATTAAGAGTTAAAGGAAAACCCATGAAATTTGAAGTTATTAGCTTAATTTTGGGTATAGGTTTGCATGTAGAAACATTGCTTGAAGATTGAATTAAGAGATTTCATTTTTATGTAGGGTAAAAACGGATTAAATTCTGGGATTTGATGATGATAAAAATATAGGGTTCATGTTCTTGAAAAATTGGGGGAAAAGTATAGAATCTTGTGATTTAATGATGTTTAGGATACATTAATGCCTTAAAAGATGTTAGTATATGACCTTAGCATGTTTTAGGATGATTAGAGAACTTAAAACATTGTTGGAACGAACTTTGGAGAAGATTTGAGGAGTAAGAATGGTGAAAAACGAAATTTAGAGAAATCTGGGACGAAACTGGTAGGTCGTTAGAAGCCCCTGCCCAGGTCGTTCGAACGAACTCGTTCGAACGAGCTTCTAACGAATTGACCAGTCGCTTCTAATGAAAGGGAACTTCGTTCGATAATCTCGTTCGAACGAGATATCGTTAGAAGGTACAGTTCGTTCGAACGAACTGGATCTCGTTCGAACAGTCTCGTTCGAACGAGACTTCTAACGAGTTGACAGTGGAATCTCGTTCGAACAGCCTCGTTCGAACGAGACTTCTAACGAGTTGACAGTTTAGGCCTTTTTGGCCTGTTTCAATTTTTGGAGTCCCGTAAACTTGTTCGAGGATATAGATAACCTTCCTTTGATGATGTATGGATAGATTTGGGACTTTTGGGTTATTACGAGGAGTAAATTATGTACGAGAGATTTAAATCAATGAACCGTTTGGGTTGTGACGTGAGTGTCTACTACGACGTGAGAATAGATTATAACTCGTATGATTAAAAATTGGAATCGTATAAAGTGTGTAAATTATATATTGGTACTAGAATGAGAATAGTACTACAATTAAAACTACGGGATTACTAAGACGTGTGTTTACTTAGTATTGGTATATGAATTGTGTGTATGACATACCTACCATACTTGCTATCACGGGAGGTTTGCATTCGCTTAGGTCCCTCTAATCCTTGTGTTGCCCTCTAATCCTTGTGTTGCCCAAATTTAGACTGGTTACCTTGATGAACATAGGTCATAGAAAGACTTATTGGGATATTAATAAGTCCGCTGATCGTAGGAGCGTAGGTATGTGCGTGACCTATGTGATGTGACTGTGTTCGCCTCCAATATTTGTGATGTTGTTATCTGTGAACTATTCCTGAGAGATTCGGAATATGTAATCCTTATGTACGTGATGTACCGGGATGGATAGCAGAGTATGTGTGCACCGCAACTTAGTTCTCGGGGTGCTTGTATTGTATATTTATGATGTGAATAATATACACTTAATTAATGGGAACCTTCATGTTAATGTTATGAATATAATTACAGTATTGTTTCGAGAAAAACATAACGGGTTAGATGATAGTGAAATATATTGCATTTTGAGCATCTGAGTTTACGTTAAACCCCTATTTAATTACGAGCATTATAATGTTAATAGAACCGAGTAATATGGGTAGGACCTATGATAGTCTAGCTAGAGATGATGTCACTTAGCTAGTGGTTTGTGTCATTGTAGATGGGTACTTACGTTAGGAGCACACAGTTAGACGAGAGGTGAGAATATCATGTGAGTGCACGTCCTAACATGTACTTTGCATTTAATGTTTTAAATGTTTTTAAGGCACTTGCAGGTTTTTAAAATATCTCCACATTCGGGCTCTGACCCGTTTGCTTTTCAAATCTATTTTTTCTTTGTAAAACCATTTTAGGTGCCCAGCCACAAGGACACCATGCATAGGATACTCATTCAGGTGACGAGCTGTAGCTGTTTGTGGAAGCTACAGGGATTTGCTTATAGACGCTTCTATCACTTGGATTCCAGATTCATTATCTATCAGTTGTAGGGCATGTTGCCCATTTCTATTAGAGTTACATTTCCATTACAGTTTTCAGACTTTGTCATGTATTGATTTAGTATTTAGTTTACTTATCAGTTGTGGGATTTGTAGTGAGGAGTTTTCCTCCAGACTTTATTTACGTTATGTGATGGTTATTCTATTTACTACTTTATGGTGAATGGTGTTATTATTCTTTATTACACTTGTTGCATGTTAATCAGACTTTAAATAAAATTTGGCACTTACTTTTTAAATACTAGGTGGTTAGTAGTAATAAAAATGTTTTTCGACAGTGATGCTATTAACTGAACCAACTTGGCATTTTGAATTAATTTAATAAAGGAGTAGCTACCCGGTATTTAATTAGTCGGGGTGTCACAAATTTTTTAACTCCTCTAACTCTTTTTCTAAAATGAGGACTCTATCATCACTCTCCTTTTTGGAAACTTTAAACGATTCAAAGTTATTAAATAGAGTTCCAAACATCTCACGACAAATATCTCTTTGAATTTGAAACGTTTGCAAATATCCAATCATATTTTTAAAACGGGAATTTTCTTCCTCCAACACTTCAATACGTGTTGAAAACTTTAAATTCAAGAGATGTAAATCCATCGAGAGAAAACAAACACACGAGATCACAAAAAAAATAAAATATGTTTTCTAGGTTTGATAACAATTTGAAGGGGTGTCCTTTGTGACAACCCGCCAACTAAAATAATAGGTGGCCAGCCCAATACTGTAATAATCACATGAATCATAGATGGTCCATCCTCAGCATCACTGTCGATTAAAATAATAGTAAGAGAGAACCACCAATTATTTTAGAAAATGGGCTGTCAAATTTAAAATTTTGAAAGTAAAAGAAAACACTTAGACAATCCCATTTGCAAAAATGGTGGATATAAAAATCAACGAATAAAGAATGATAATATAAAAAATAATCACCGAATAAACTGTCGGTGAACAGACCAATACAATCAGTTACACCGAGTATTATATTTCAATTATTACAATATAATAAATGAATGAAGTTCTTTGGGCAACATGCCCAAAAAATAAACTAAACATAACTAGAGTACAATGGAAAGAAGCGTCTAATACAAATAAACAACAACATCTGTAAAATGTTGTAGCTCCATGACAACCGGAATGTAAATGTAAATACGGGTGTCCATGCGGTAAAGCACTTGTACGACAAGGAGTATATGCAAAAAATAATGAAATATATACGGGTTAGGGCCCGGTTTGATATGATTCCCATGTGACTAAAATGCATGATAGTTAAGTGCGTAATTCTCTCTCAGTTAGCATAATAAAGGTTCTCACCTCTCATTCTAAAAGTACAACCTAGCGCAATATCAATGAGATGCACTAGTTAACCCAAGTACTCAGGGCTAACTTCTCCCCAGTCTCAACACTATGCCCTATTCGTGCGTGGGGTGTCTCGCAAAGTGAAATCCAAACAAGAAACCCCCCCAATACAATACTACTTAGGCAAGGTTGATCGTTGAGATCCATTAGACCCTCAACACGTAATAAATTTATATATAAATTCATATGCATGGGAGGTCATCTATAGCTACTCACGGAGACATAAAATAAATCCATCCACAACCTAGGGGCACAATTCCTATTTCTTTCTTTAGGAATATAAATATGTGGTAATTCATTTTATCAAATGCTTACCAATTAAATCTAATTTCAAAACCTTCTTTACCAAATTTTATTTCCTTTCTTCCATCTAGGAAAAATACATTTTTAAAGTAAGTTTTATTATCGTGAAAATGCTTTATCCTTTTTCATAAAATTCCATCCAGGAAGTGTAATCAAAAGTCATTTTTATTATCATAAAAATACTTTTGCATACCATATGCTTCCATCTCCCTTATTCCATCCGAGAAATGTATCCGAAGCCAAACCATATATCCCATTTCCCTTCTTCCATCCGGGAAATGTATTTAAAGCCAATTCATTATCATGAATTGCTTTAACATATCTAAGACCGTCCCTCCGTGTTTCCCCACTTGACGCCCCCCTAAATGGCTATCATCTTCTAGGGCCTATCAAACAAGATAACCTGGGAACCTACCAAACGTCGGAAAGAAGCCATATGCCTGCGAGATAGTCATGACCACACGCGGAATCACCTAACCAGCGCAGTATAATAAACGCCCATATGGCCTAGGGACTATATCCACCTTGCATTCATTAGCCAGGGGGCTTCACCACACGCGCGCAACTTCCCTTATGATAGCAATTTAGAGAGGTGTGTAATCATAAATTAACATTTATGAAAAACATTACTTTTTCCTTTTGAAAACATTCACTTTTACGTTATCAAAAAATCATTCATTTGTACATATTCATTTAGTACCACATATTAGCATATGTCTTTCTTATTCTTAGTGTCATAATTTATTAATGACCTATGACCCGAAATACCATTATCTTCAAACTAGTCTCCAAGGGTTCATAAAATTTCATGAACCACAAAAGTGATTGTTCATCAATAATAGACTCCCAAAAATCCCAACATTAACATTTAATCGCCACTAAACTTTTAGGTTAACTTCCTATATCATACGGACATTAACCTACACAAACTAGCCCTCGGGGTAAGCCCAATCATCCCATTTTATCTTAGGACATTAGTCTACCTAACTCATCCCTCTAGGAACTCTTTTTACTTCCCAAAGGAAGGGTCCTAAACCTCGGACCTAAAAGAAAAGTGCTAAAACAAACTAGGAAAAATCTCACCAAAAACAGGCAGCCGAATCGATTCTCCCTAGGGCCGAATCGATTCGCCCCTGGTTGCGAATCGATTCGCCCAAAAAGCGAATTGATTCGGTGAGTAAAATTGACATTATGTAATAGGCGAATCGATTCAGGCTTAACCCGAATCGATTCGGTCTCCTAGACCTATAACCTACCCCTTAGCCGAATCGATTCGCCTAGGGATCCTATAACTGTTAGAGATCCCTATGTGGAAATTGGAGAGCATTTCTATGGATTTCATCACAGGGCTTCCTACCTCGTAGAGGGGTCGCGATTCCATAAGGTTGTTTGTGGACCGATTGACTAAGGTAGCTCATTTTTTGCCAGGGAAGTACGCTCAGATCTTCATTGAAGAGGTAGTGAGACTCCACCGGGTGCCCCTTAATGTTGTGTCCGACCGAGACAAGATTTTTGTATCCTGATTTTGGGAGAGCTTCGAGGAGGCCATGGGTACGGAGTTACGATTTAGTTCGTCCTATCACCCGAAGACGAATGGGCATATAGAGAGGAAAAATAAGATGTTAGAGGATATGTTGCGAATGTTTATCCTCAATTTTGGCGGGGGTTGGGAGTAGTACCTTCCACTTGTGGAGTTTGCTTATAATAACTCTTACCAGTTTACTATTTGCATGGCTCCATTCGAGTTGTTACATGGTAGACCTTGTCATTCTCCAGCGTGTTGGATAGAGGTGGGGGATAATAAGATACTTGGGCCAGAGGTGATTCAGGATACCTCGTCCATGATTGAGATGATTCGAAGCCGTATTCGGGTTACTCAGGATAGACAAAAGAGCTAGACTGATGCCAAGAGGTTCTTCAGAGAGTTCAATGTGGGGGACCAGGTGTTGTTAGGACTATTTCCTATGAAGGGAGTAATGCATTTTAAGAAGAAATGGAAGTTGGCATCGAGGTACGTAGGGCCATTCTCTATTATTGAGCGGATTGGGCCAGTAGCTTACAGACTTGAGTTAACAGAGCACTTGCATATGATTCATGACGTGTTCCATATTTCTTCGCTCAGGAGATATATTCGGGATGACATGTCCCACACTCATTTTGTCTTAGAGGAGATTGACCTAGAACCCAACAATTCCTACGAGGAGGGGCCAATTGTTATCCTAGATCATATTGAGAGGGAATTGAGGTCAAAGGTAGTGCTGTTAGTGTGTGTTCAGTGGTGACATCATAATGTTGACGAGTCTACCTGGGAGCACGAGGATAAGGTGCGCGACAAGTATCCAGTGTTGTTCCTACTAGGTATACCATTATTTTTATGTTTTTCAAATTGCACGACAAAATTTCGTTATTAGAGGGAAGTATGTAATACCCCGTATTTTTAATGATTTTAATTATGGGATTAATTAACTTAAAAATGGGAAATTTATTTATAATTAATCTAGATTCAATTAAATAATTACTAGCGTGATGAGAGTTAGTATTTATTGGTGAGAATTATGTTGAATATTACTTAGTGAGTAAAGTATTATATGATTATGAAAATATTAAAGTTGTCGCGAGTGAAAAAAATACGACAGTTATAGTAAAGTTAGTTGAGACGCGCGTATGAGATGTGTAGGAACTTAAATGAGTAATAATAATGTAATTTTATTTTTGGTTGTTCGGATGACTATTTTGAGTATGCCAATGTGTTCAGAAGGGTCGAGATAGTCAGAAAAGCATATTTAGGTGTTTAGTTTGGAGTCCGAGGTAACTTTAGGCCAACCCAATACCCAGAGAGGGTATTTTTGTCTTTTGAAAAATTGCTAGTAATTAATGGATGAAAATTAGATTAATATATCATCCCTTATGTAGTAGTAGTAGTTAGGGCTATGTTCTGCAAAACAAATAGAGAGATTATAAGAGGACGAAGGAGAAGAGGTTCCTAGGAGTTCCGAAGGCCAAACTCAGTCACCTTTCACCAAAAACACCACCAACATGCAGATCGGGAAGAGAGGAACGCATCTATACCAATTTCATCCGACAAATCAGACCTTCGTGAAATGAAAAGTGTTTATCTTTCTTAATTTTTAGAGCATATAATATCCATGTTAATTTAATTGGTGGTTTCTTCATGACATTACGGAATTCAGACTAAAATTGGGTTTCAAATCTATGATTGTGGTATAGGTTTGGCATGTAGATGAACAGTAATATATTGGGGACTGGAAATCTGAAATTTATATGTTAAAATCATGAATTTAATTCTGGGTTTAGTTGTGATAAATGGTGATTATGTGAATTTTGATTTTTTTTATGATTTGAGGAACTAATCTGAATCCATGCTATAAATTTTTAGGATTTGGTGTTAAAACGTGTTGGAAAACATTCTATTACTAGGAAGTATAGTTTAGAATCGTTGGGTTTGAGTTAGGATGAGTTGTGTATGATTTTGGTGATGAAAAAGATGGAAAAAGCAGTTTTTAGAGGACATGGATGAACTGCGTTTTTCTCGTTCGAACAAGAATTCCAATGACTCGTCTAACGAGAATTCAGAGACTAGTTCATTCGAACAACCTCGTTCGAACGAGATTTCCAATGATAATTCAATCTTTAATTCATTCAAAGTTTTGTTCGAACGAGACTTTCCCCAAGTTCTAACAAGATTTTAGAAGTTCAAAATTTTTTCTCGGACAAGTTAAAACCATATAAAGTTGATTCGAGTGAGAGAGAATGACCTACCCTATCCTTGAGTGACTTCATTACATAGTCTAGCAATGAGATGATTGTGTAATTACTAAGGGAATATATTGGAATAAGAGGGCCTTATAGAATACATGCAATAAAGAGAACAATCGTATGGATAGAGTAACGTGAGTATTACGGATAATAATACTACGAATAAATTTGGGGACTTGGGTTGTGTTAATACCTAATAATTATTATATGTCATATATATACCTATTGATTGATTTATTGTGTGTATAACATACCTACGCTGCTTATTATCAGGAGGAGGTTGCGCGTTGTGGACGATCATATCTTGAGGAGCCTTCACGGAGATTTTAATTTGTATCACTACATCATAGAACCTTGGTACGGGCTATCAGTGAGAACGATGGTGTTGACGGTTATATAGGTGCGCAGGTATGTGCGTATCCCATGGGCGTGAACTATGTTTGCCTATAGTATGTGTGTTTGTTTTGATGGTTCGCGAGAGATTGAACCTATAGTCCTTCATGCAATGAGCGATGCACCGGGACATGATAGCAGAGTATGCATTGCACCAAGTGGCCTTAACCCATGGGTGCTGAAATAGTATATAAATATAGAGAGATAAATACATGTATAGTTGTTACTTATTCTACTGTGCATGTTTAGTAGATATGGAATTAATGATAATTAAAAATATTCTTAGTGAGAAAAAAGTAATACCTATGAGAATAACAATTATGTATACGAATAATTATCCTTAAACATGTGGTAATACGGGATACGGGTGATACGGGTAAACGCATGCACTTATTATTATGATAATAGTTATCTTCGTTCTCATTAGGCGGGTAGCATAACTAGAATGGGTTAAATATACGCATTAATTATGCACATTAAATGAGAGGTGAGTATCTCAAGTGAGAGTATGAGGATCTAACATGTAGACTATATGTGCTATGTTTTCATTTAAGAACTTGCTAATTTTTAAACTATTTTTAACTCGGGCTCTGACCCATTTATTGAAAATCTCTTTTCCTTTGTCAAATCATTTTAGGTGCCCAAACACAGGGACACCAAGGATAGGAGTTCCATTCATTTGATGAGCTATAGCTGCTGCGAAAGTTACAGTAATTGGTAGTAGATGCCTCTATGATTCTCATCCCTCCATTTTGAGTTAGCTATTTCAGTTAGGGCATGTCTCCCCTTTTTATTTGTCAGACAATCAGATATTTGTGGATCTAATTATTTACTCCTTTTAGTTGTTGATTTATTTTGTTGGATTATTGTAATTGGTATTTAGGCTGGAAGGGTTTACTCCAGTCATAATTATTACCTTAGTGATTTTATTTCATATGAGTTTCGTTTGAATGGTGTATATAATTGGTGAATTTGTTTTATGTTATTTAAAAGATAAAATTTTGACATCAACCTTTTTAAATATTAGGTGGCTAGAGTTAATGATAAAGTTTTTGACAGTGATGCATTTTTTGAACCAACTAGATATTCTGAATTAATTTAATAAAGGACTGATCACCTAGTATTTAATTAGGCGGGGTGTCACAAATGTGGATTTATGATACTGGAGTTATTTCTTCGTCACTACATCAAAATTTAAAATTCTTCACTGAGGAACTATGACCACTATATCCGAATATGTTAACTTGCTTAAAGAGGAAGAAACCAGCACCTCAGTCTTGAAAATCCAACATGAAAGAAAATATATCTATATCAGTGGTTTTTCAGTTAGACCCATCTGTGTAGATAATTTTAGCCAATACTAAGGAACATATCTCATTGTTTTACAGTGAATATGGCTGCTATAATGTCACACATGCGATGAAACATATGAGATTTATACTAGGAATGGGACTTGGGAAAAAAATAATAAAGGATAAGTGAGACTATTAAGATATCTCAATAATTTATCACTTGAGGACCATGGTACAAACGTAAGATTAATGACCTCATCTCTAAAGCAATGAAGGTTATGGTTACAAAATTTAAGAAACCAAGGGCTGGTCATGCACCCTATCATTCTAGCCTCAATGGACACTTCGTTAAGGAAGTAGAGGATTTTCCTTTTGTGGTTTTCTTGTACTATGTATAGTTTCCAAGTTTGGAAAAAAGATGTCAGGGTGGGAGATTTTCTTTGAATATCATCCCATATGGATAGAAGAAGAAGGGCATGAAATGGCAGACCTAATTGGGAAACTAGAAAATCCCTCTACACTTTGGGATCCCCTTGAATATTTGAAGAACACTGAATTGTTCTGGGATAGAAGACGTGAATAAATGGACTTTTTGCCACCTGCCCAAGACTGCTAATCTGTTTGAACATGATATCACCTATATGCTCCAGTAAGAACCACCAGCTACTATCTCTATCCTATAATTTTTATAGAAATCCCTTAAGGCAAACAAGTTTGATGTACTCAACCATGTCAACCCTTTCATCAATGAAATATACTTTAACTTTCAGTGTCTTTGTGTGCAAAATATTAATGATAGTGAATGTGCAAGTCAAAGTAATGAATTTAATTTACACTACAAAGAATTATAAGACCACCTAAAAGATCTTAATAACAAATAGACCCATCGCGTACAACTTGTTGATAAAATAATAACGATTAATTTAGGGTCTCTAGATGAGATAAAAGAAATTAAATTAGGTTCTTATTTAAACAACTTAGAAAAGTCCCAAATCCTCTAACTTCTCAAATAATACATCGATGTCTTGGCCTGGTTCTATGCCGATATACAAGGAATCGATCCTGAAATCGTTGTCCATTACATACCTATATATTTACATCCTAAGCTAGTCAAGTAAACACTTTGAAAACTCTTATCGTAATGATCTCTCAGGTTAAATAAGAGGTGAGGAAACAAGTCACCATAGAGTTTTTAGGGGTAGTCAAATATCCCACGTGGTTGTCCAACATTGTACCTATCCTAAAAATAAGAGGAAAGGTAAGGATGTCCATTGACTATATAAATGTGAACAAAGTGGGTCCCAATGATGACCACCCTTGCCAAATATAAATATGGTCATTAACAACACCGCTGACCATGCCATGAGGTCCTTCGTTGATGGATTTATCAACTATAACCATATCAAAATGCACCCAAACAATCAAGAAAAAATATCTTTCACTTGACCCTAGGGGACCTTTTGTTACACAGTGATGTCATTCGGGATCAAGAAGGTTGGTGAAACTTACTAACTAAGGGATACTATCTTCACACATGACATGATACGTAAAGAGGTCGAAGTATATATGGATGACATGATCGTCAAGTCCAAGACACAAGAAGGTCATGTTACATCAATAAAAAGTCCTTAGAGATATTAATGATGTATAAAATGCGCCAATATCTCCAAAAATGTATATTCAGAGTTACTAAATGAAAGCTTCTAGGATTCCTCATCAGCGAAGGGGGTATTGAGGTAGACACGACCAAAGTCAAAGCTGTTCTAGAAATATAACCCCCACACACTGAGAAAAAGGTCAGGGGTTTCTTGGGAAGTGATTCTTCTCAAATACTGTATTTTGTACCCTTTTATGGTTACACATTCTAGAATAATTATGTCTATTAATTCCTATATTTAAGCTCTTATATAAGATAACCTTTATTTTTGATATATATATATATCTCTGTGTGTGTGTGTGTGTGTGTGTGTGTGTATGTGTGTATGTGTGTTTTTCAAGGTTTATTTGAGATTTTGTAGGAATTGAAATGCTTAGCGGAGGAATTGGTTGCATTTTGGAAAAGTTATATCACAAGATGAAACTTAAGGGGCATTTTTGAAATACAAATTTCATGACTCGGTTGACAGAAGTCCATTGAATCATAGTTTATTGAGTTATCTTTGCGTTTCCATAAACGAAACATCATTTTGTTGCTGTATAGCCGAGTTATAGTCGTTTTCCTTAAAACAACAATTTCCCTTTTGTAGAAAACTTTGGGCTGAAAACATAGTCTTGATCGATCGACCTCCCTTTTTTTGTGAAAACCTATAGTAAATATCAAGATTTTACATATTTCGATCGATTGACCCTATCTTGATCGATTGACTCCTACGAGATTTAAGATATTTGTACAACTTTCTATTTACTTTCTTTGTTTTTTCTACTTACTATAAATAGTAAGTGGAGTTGATAGTTGTTTATAGCTTTAATTTTGTGTGGAAATCATATATTTTTGGTTCTTCTCCTTCCCTCTCTCTCCCTCTCCCCCTAGGGTCTATTTCATATTATATGTAAAGTCATTATTCACCTGCTTCTTCATTAATTCAAGATTTTATAGTTTGTTTAATGCTTTGTTATTTAGTTGTTTTCATTTTTTCATTGCTTTCTTTCATTCCATGACTTCAAATTATTTCTAGCTAATTAAATTAGGTCGAAATTTTTGAACTCACCATGAAGTAATGAGTTTCTTTTCTATGATATGATTTTTAGGTTAGTTTTGATAGGTTAATTGTTCTCGGTTTTGGATCTAGAAACCTCAATGGAGTATATCATGTATATGCCATGTTTGTGACCTTTCGGGTGTAATTTTAGGGATGTTTTTTATGACAAATGAGAATTTAGGGGCTACAACTCTAAGTTTTCTTAATTGTCCAAATGGGTATTCATCTTGAAAATGATTTTCTTTCCATTGTTTATGCTGACTAGTTCGTGGTAAGGAATATAATTCTTAACCTATAGCTTTCATTCCTGTCAATTACTTTAGTTTAAATATTTATCTAGTGTTAGTGCTAGTATAAAATGTTTTGAACCAAAATATTATCTTTTACACTTTTATTTGTGATGTAATAAATCAATTGAATTCTAAAAATATTATCTATGGATTCGATACCCAAACTCACCTATATACTTATAAAACAAGTGTAGTTAAAATTTAAGTTTTTTTAATTATGGTGGTAAACCAAACAACGATAGTGTCCTTACACGACCACTAAGTGTTTGCCAAATAAAAATGATTCCAATGCCGGGGAATGGAGTTTTTTATATTTCATTGATTTAGTATTTCATATATATTTTTATATTTATTTATTTTGTAGATGTGCACTTTTGAGCATCAAGAAATATTGAATTTATCCTCCTCACTCCACGTTGTGGATTTCCATTAACAAACTACTTGGTAAGCATGTCTTACTCCGATGTTCTATGTAATTATAATGGTGTCTTGGGTTCACAATCTTGTAGTAAGAATAATCTCAAAATCACCCAAAGCTCATGACTTTTAGTGAATACTTTCATAGTGAGAAGAATGAAAATCACAAAATGACTTTGGGTGAGTATTTACAAAATCATACTAAGGACACTAGAACTTTAAAAAATTATTCTCCTGACAAAAATCCATAAATTTATTATAATAACAATATGGAAAACTATTGTGATGTTAGTTCTCTGAACTATTATGACAATAACCTTCAAAACTATTATACTAATAATTTTGAAAGTAGTTACGATAATGGATCTCAAATTATTCTTTTCGGTGAAGTTTTCTTACCATTGAATTCATTTGGTGTATACTTGCAAATTTAAAAAATGAAAATTTTAATACCTATTATCTTGAGAAAAATTATTATTAGAATAAGATTTAGATGTATTATTTGAAATCAACAATGATTTTTCTCTTAAGACTTTGGAAAACGAAGAATATTTTGAACCAAATAAGGAATCTAAGGTTCTTGAGCAAAGGATGGATACTATGAAACAAACCATGCTTCTCTTATTCCAGCATGTAATGGAGAATGGAAGTGATGAGGAAACGAATGTAGTATCCATTTGCAATGAAATGATTTCTTCTTTGAAAAACAAATATGAGGTTGAGACTTATTCTTCACCTCAATATTTTTAGAAGATCATTTCATTGAGAATGATCCCATCTCCCCTGAAATTCAATCGTTGAGAGATGATGAATCATTTATTCAGATTGTATTTGTTTCCTCTCCCTTTTCTTTCATCATTATTGAATCATTACAAGTACCGCAAGAATTAGATTAAATTCTTGAGGACCGTGACCCGATTCTTGCCTAGGAATGATTTTTTTGAAATGTTTTCCATTATGGAAAGTTACCTTACTTATGGCCACCCTACCATTCCATTTGATTAATCTTTGTGAGAAAATTTGGACTTTCATGTGTCCCATTTAAACTTGTCCCCTCGTTGAATCCAGACACCCCATCATCCACAAAAAAGTTTTCATTGGTGATGGCTCTTTATCCCCGCCCTTTGTATGACATCTGTTGTACAAAGGGAATTCCTATTTTCTGGGAAGCATGATTTTTAGTGGGAGTCCACTGTTGATCCCACAAAATTAAATAGTTTTATGATTGGACCATCAAAAATTTCAAATTGTAGTGTATAGTTAGTTAGAAGTTAAAATTATTAGTTGTACATAGTAGTTTGATTTTCCTTCTTAATTATTGTCTAGTGTAATTTGTTTTTTCCACTTATTTTTGTATGCTTGGTTCTAACATGTTTTGTATAATAAATGGACTTGTGATATTCCAATATTGCTCAATGTTGGGTAACATTTCTCTTTTCCTCTTATGAAAGTGTGTTCTTAATTCATTAAGGACAATGTTGCATTCATGTTAGGGGGTGTGGGATGTACCATTCCCATTAATTTTTGAGTTTTATTGATTGTATATATGTTGTCCCCAGACATGATTTTGTTTTAAAAAAATTCAAAAATATCTTCTTTCTTTTTCCCCTCTCGTTGAGTGCCACGTAGGTTTGTCTTGAGATGTTTTCTTTTTTTGGATTTCCCAAATGTTCAAATTTTTAGTAATCATGCGTAACTACACTTATATATATATATATATATATATATATATATATATATATATATATATATATATACTTACTCACGCCCATTTCATGGTGTGAATTGCAATGAAGCAGGTGTTCCAAAAATTTCATAGTCAATCGATCGAACCCCACAGTCATTCGATCGATCCTTCCTAAACATGACTTTCTGTTATTCCAGTAGTCCAATATTTCGATCCATCGATTGATTCAGACCCAGTCGATTGATTGACCCCTACACATATGGACCCCTATATCATTTGGCTACTCCCTTTTAGTCCAATTTAAATCAGTTTTTACTCCCTCATTTCACAGATTACCCCTTACCGAACAATCATCCTTAAGATAACCCTGTATTCCAAATCAACTTAAAAACCCAAATTACCTCTTTTAATCCCATTTTATCTCTCAAATGTATGATTCTTACTTTTTTTTTATAGATTACTTGGTTAAATTTCTGGGTATTTTTTTTGTTAGGGTTCGTAATAAAAAAATGTTTTTTCTTGCACTTTTTTGGAATTATATTACATTTATACATTGTTTATCACCATTTTACACACAGTTGATATTAATTGCAATATATCATGCGTTGTTTGGGTGATTTAGATATTGTATTGGATTATTAGGCAGGTTATGCACATTTGATGGGTGTTTTTGAACTTCATACATTTTAGAAATTGTTCTGAAATGATTTCAAATTTTCAATGCTATATTCCTGTAGAATTTCTCTTCATGAACACATGTGATGATTTATTCTTGAGCTTGTTCATGAATTAGGGTTCCTTATTGGTTCAAATGTCCCCCTACCCTAATTTTCACTTTAGCATACACTTACATGTTTATCACCCGTTGTCACGCGTTGGCACAATTTCTCACAATATGGTATGCTCTCACACTTTTTGGCACACTTTGACACGTCAGTCGATCAACATGCGCCATTTTTACTTCTTTACCTAATGATTCCTTAATTTATCTTTAAAATATAAATTTTAGTTAATTTTGGTTTTCTAGGTTTAATGGCCAAAATTACCAAATATGAGTTGACTAGATGTGTGACACCGAAGGTTATGGATGGGTTTAGATACTGACAAGAAAGGTATTGGTATCATGAGTGCTTTTAAATTTAAAGGCCATTGGCCTTCAATTACGCTTGGATTTTGGATGGCATCCCTAATGAAGCTTTCACTCTCCTACTAAAATTCAAATGGGATGCATTCGTCACTTCAAATGAGTGTATTAATGAAGAATTGGTAAGGATTTTCTAATCCTCATTAGTGGTGGTTAAGGGGAAAAAATTACATTAAGAGTTATACATGAAGGGATCGAAACTTGCATTAACTTGGAAGGATCTTTCTCGATTTGTGTAATATCCCATATTTCATGTTAATAATTATTTGAATAAAATTACTTACACGTGTTCGTTGTCACTGGAGATGTAACTATTTATATTTTTTATATTTTATTTAATTTGGATTTAAAATTAGATTTATGACACTGTAATTAATTAATTGGATTAATAAATATTTGGCCTCGTACCGGGTTAATTATTAAATAACTGAGTTGTTAGTTATTTGTTAGGAGTGTAATTGGTATTGGGATGTTGGGACGCCTAGGTTGTCCATTCTTTTATTTAAACTAGTTGTTTAAAGGCCTATCGGGTTAGTATAAGGATTCGGTAAGGTTTTAAGATATTTGGAGGTGTTTTTAAGATCGTTTAGATGAGGATCATTTGGGAACCAAGTGTAATTTCGTGGGTTAAGGATTTTAAGGGGTCATTAGGGATCTTATTTTGCACAAAACACATTTGGGAAGCACTTTGGGGAGCTAGAGAGAAGGAGAAATAAGAGAAGATGATAAATTGAGAGATTTGGCTTGATTTTATCCATAATTATATGAAGCCAATTTATATAGAATATAGTTATGATTATATAGGTGTCAATATTTTATCTATTCATTACAAATCCAAATCACATTATGTTGGAAATATGATTTTAGAGATTAAAACTGAATGGTTTCAAAATAAATCTAAAGGAGTATAAATTAGGTTAATGCTCCCCATAATTTGATGAATCTCATTATAAATCCGAGTTGGACTGGTTTGATGATGATTAGTTGTTGTTTAGTACCAAAAATCATATAAAAGCCCCTTGATTACATGTTATAATATTAAGAAATTATGACTAATTGATGAAATTTAAAAACCTAGTGTTTTTAGTACAAAATTGAATTTTGTGTAAATCTTGATTTCAAACAAGTGTTTTGATCTTTGGAGCTCATCAATAGAGGTCTTGGGCAAGAAAAAAAGATTTTGGAGAACATGACTCGTATAGGTGCCATCGATAGACTATCGATCGATTGATGAAATTAAAAATTGGATGAGGTTGTGTAGAATCAAATTACAAAGGCGTGGGCACTAGTTTTGTATTTTTTTTTTATCTTTTATGAGCTTGTTACGAATATTTTACTAAATGGTGCTCGACACCGAAATTCTGAATGGGTAATTTTTGGTTGAATTTTCTTTTGGAAATTTTGGTTTCGGCACATAAGGATAAGATTTGTTAGCCTATAGTTTTTATGTACTCCTAGTATAGAGATATATTATTATGATTTGAATTGTTGGAGAATGATATTGGAGGTATTTGGATATTAGGGAAATCATTGATTTAAAGGGGTTAAATTTGGAATTTGGCATTCGATGGTAAATTTGAACGTAAAATGAATTTATTGATTGGGAAATTGCAAGTTAGAGGATTGGTCTTGTTGGTCGGGATTGATTTCAATCATTTTTATGTAGAAGTGTTGTGAATATCCTTTGGGTGGTATTAGGTTTGGGTTATGACTTCCTAGAGTGAGGTAGTTATTATGTCCCATGATTTCATTTAAATTAGGCGTGGGATTATACCTGGACACTATGTATTAGGAGCATAGAATATGGATAATTGAGATGTAATATAGTTGATGTGTGTGTTTTAATGTATAGGGTGATAATATGCTTATAGTTGGGAACCTGAAGAGTTAGGATTAATGTATTTGGGAATGAGTATAAGGTTATAGATGTGTTATACCCTTTTCATGATAATGATGATAATATTACACGGCTGCATTAGGGTCGGTATATGAATGTGGTTTACCTTAAACCATTTGTGAGGGTTATGTATATGTTTGCTTTATCTTATTAGGAAGGGTGTACATTTCTTGCGTGTTTTATATGATATGCATGCCGTGGGTGGGTGCTCATGATGAAGGTACTTGGAGGGATTTCATGATGGGGCACGTGTGACTGAGTAGATGATCTATTCCTTGGTCGTGTTTACACTAGGATCATATGTCTGTGTATTTATGTACCGAGAGGATTCACAGATATACTTCATCATGTAATTTTGGATATGGTAGATTATATGAGGGATGGGTAAGTGTATGAGTTATCCCTTGAGTGTGTTGAGGTCTTAGCTTTTGGATGCCCTAAGACTACACCTAGTGACTGAGTAGACGGTCTATTCCTTGGTCGTGTTTACCTTAGGACCATATGTCTGTGTATTTAAGTACCGAGAGGATTCACAAAGATATTTCATCATGTAATTTTGGGTATGGTAGATTATATGAGTGATGGGTAAGTGTATGAGTTATCCCTTGAGTGTGTTGAGGTCTTAGCTTTTGGATGCCCTAAGACTACACGTAGTACGTGCGAGCGATCCTAAAAGTTGATAGGGATAGGCCTTCATTATATGTGGTCATGTGAGTAGCCTATTTATTTATACATGGTAAGGGTTGTACCTTTGTATGGAGGTTTGACGTGAGTAGAGTCTTTCTCCTACCATATGTAATTTTTGTTTAGCGTACTAGAGATAGTTGTGCCTATTTATATGCTATACTAGAGATGCATATGACTTATAGTAGGGATCCACACTTACATACTTATGTTTTCGATTTCTGTATTATTTATTCTAAAAATGTGTATATTCTATTATTGGTATGAGATATCCAAATGTGGACAGATTTCAGATATGAGCCGGTTGTTTGTATCATGGTTATTTTGTAAGAAGTACCTTAGGTTTTAAGACCTTAATACATTATGTGATTACTATTGAAAGAGATAAACCTAGTATATTTAACGCTAAAGATTAAAGAATGATGTTGTAATACTTTAATCACATAGGCTAAATATGGGTTTAGAATTTAGAACCGCATGATATTTTAGGTTGTTGGGTTGGGTAACTAATAACTTAAAATATACTTAAATACGAGAGGAAGATGTGTAGTTATAATGTGGCCAAGATTTATAACCCATTTATACATATGTTTTCTTTAAAAAATATTTTTACAGGTCCTTGTTGCGGTAGTTCATATAAACGTAGGTTCGTTCTAGGAGCATCTCTAACTACATCCCATTTCCTACTACTAGGATTGTAGGAGTTGAGCGAGTGTATCTCATTCTTTTATTTTACTCTTTTATTATCAGTGAGGTTTTTCATGTATACTGATATTCAGAGTTAGAATTTTATATGGACACGTTTTCTATTAAGAGATTGATTAATTGTATTGGAAATGATTGGTATCAGAGTTGGTTCTGTATTGATTCAGTATTTTATTATCTTGTCATTGTTCATTTGGTTTTCATTATTTCTTATACTAAGGACATAACCAAACGTTTTTGGTTCTTGTGATTTTTATATTAGACCTCATCAATCAATTTAATGATTTTGCGGCATGTCATATTTAGTACCAGGGCATTCTAGGTTCTAGTGTCCTATGGATCTTAAGTGCATCTGTCGCTTTTTTGCATTGTCATCTTTGACTACGTTTAAGCTTTAACATTCAGAGTTATAACGATGACCGTCTTGGAGGATTCACGTCATTGTTTCCCGATGAACAATTCGGATAAACCAAGTGTATCATAAGGGTACCTTCTTTGGATTTCTCTTCTAAGACGTCCCAAGCATGAGGTCGACCTCGCTCGAGACTTAAGGGCTTTTATACGTGAGACATTTATCAAGGTCTTAACTTATGGTTTGAGGGGAGATGTTTTCACTCACCTTCCATAATCAAAGTAAGTTTTTGAAGACCTTGTCTATGCAATTGTGTGATGGATAGTATAAGGAGGAGTTTAACTATCTTTCTCTCTCTACACTAGGGGATACTGATATGAAAGTGAAGAAATGTAATTCCCCAACCAAAATTTTATGCTTACTAGTGGTCAATCGATCCGATCCAAGCGTTAGGTGTGAAGTGAAATGAAACAACCTACACAGTTTTTGCTAGTCCAGTTTTATTTAATGGAATTTCACTTGTTTAGCATACGATTTCCAGTTAAATCAAGCTATGAAAGGGACACGTGGAAAACGTCCTTGGAGTCCAGGCAGACAGAGCTACTAACATAAAATAAAAAATACTTACATGTATAACGCACTCAAAATACAAAATTGTATCCAACCTACTATAACAAAGACTAGTGAATGAGCCGAATGCCTACTGTGAAACTACAACAATGCAAAATAGAATTGAACAACATAAAGGAGACTCTAACACGTTATATCTACATGCACATGACATCATTAAACTTGTTTAGAAGATGGATTTTAAGCCCAAAAATATTATCAAATGGGCCTAACATGTGATTTACTCTCGAAATTTCATAGTGTTTGCACAAACATAATTTTCAAGGCAAAGACATTTTTTGTTTCTTCAAAACTTGAATAAATTGTCCATTTATATAGAAATCCCTATTAGGTTTCATCAATTTATACATAATACCCTTGTATTAAGAATTAACACTCTAGTTAACTATTAAATTCCCCAAAAATAAATAGTGACACAAAACTATTTTTAATTATATATCCACTCACTTGGATGAACTCCCACATACTCGCTTGAGTTAATAAAAATCCTACGAGAGTTTCTCTATTCTAACCCTGACCCAAGCCCTAGGGTCAAATCGATTCGCATTTGGGGCCGAATCGATTTGCCCCAGGTTGAATCTATTCAATTTCTAGCAGATACCCAAAACTGTAGTGTTTTCCTATACGAGTTTCATCCTCAAAAACCCAATTTATTTTCTAATGTTTTATCCACTTGAATTTTAAGAACTATAAACCCATTATGATGTAACAACCCGAGTAATTTTGGGGTATTTTAGATTAATTTAAAAAATATTGAGGAAAATAAAGTTTTTGATTTAATTATTTTTCTTACTAAAAAATGTTGAGAATTATTTTCAAAGACGATATTTTCAATCAGTTTCAAAATCGGAGTTAAAATTTATTTTTAAATGATTTTTAAAGTTTATACCTTAAGTCATTTTTAATTCGACGGTTTCAAATTTATTGAGTGATCGATTGATCGACCCTTGGGGCTCGATCGATCGACCCAGCAGATTTCGTGCGAAACAAGCTTTTTATAGAGTTTTGTTTTGGTTTAAATTCCTATCCTTTTTCCTTATAAAAAGAGGTCGTGGGAGACCTTTTCTAAACCATATTTTTCCACAAAAATATGCAGTAACCTTTTCTTATAATCCTTTATTTTTATATACACATAGCCTCTTTATATTATCATGTTCAACCTTAGTTTTGGAGGTGTTCTTCGGGTTGTTTTGATGTTAGAGCTTGGAGATGATTTGTGGATACTTGTGAGATTGAACTCATATTTGAATTGCTAAATTCATTTGGAATATGAAGTTTTTTTATTGTAATTTGATTTTGATTCATGTAGTATTTTATTGGTGTTGAGCATATTGTCATGAGATTTTAATATTGCAAGGAGGTTGGGCACCCGCCAAGATTCTAATTTCTGGCTACTGGATAAAGTATGGCACGGTATGGTGAGGCCTGATGACTCGGTTAATGTGTTATTGAGAAATTATATTGATAGAAATGTTTGTGAGATTTTCATTTGATTTGAATATTCTTACTCGAATTGTTACGCTTTATTCACCGTTAATATTTGTTGAGCATCTGTCATGTCGTATTGTGTACTTTCCCATATTTTTTCTTAGTGGCAGGTTAGAGTGGATTTGGGCGCTATGGACTAATTGGAGATTGATTTTAGCTTGGTTATATTGGGAAGAATATTTGAGAGTACAATGCGAAGAATTGTATTTATTTTCTTGTATAGAGCATTGGTGATTCATTTTATTTCTTGATAGATAGTTGTAATATTTCGAGAGACAATTATTGTATTTAATTTGAAGATTGAGATTAGTGGATTCACTTATATTTATTTTGTGGGATTTATTTAGATGCTATATACCATATTGATTGTGGATTTGGTTAGTTTTATGACAACCCTCGGGGCTGGGGTTTTGGGTTCATTGAGTTTTTAGCAATTTTTAGAGATAGAGCCTTTCGGTGATATTCGTGTTAGGTTCCGAGATTAGATGTGAGGAATTTATTTTGGGAGACGAGATTATTTTTGGAGATTGTTGTAGTGGCCTGATTTTGAGAGTTAGGCTTTCGGCGAATTTCGAGGGCGAAATTCCATTGTTAAGGGGGAAGTGTAACAATCCACGTAATTTTGGGGTATTTTAGATTAATTTAAAAAATATAGAGGAAAATAAAGTTTTTGATTTTATTATTTTTCTTGCTAAAAAATGTTGAGAATTATTTTTAAAGACGAGATTTTCAATCGGTTTCAAAATCGGAGTTAAAATTGATTGTTAAATGATTTTTAAAGTTTATCCCTTAAGTCATTTTTTAGTCGGCAGTTTCAAATTTACTGAGTGATCCATCAAACGCCCCTTGGCGATCAATCGATCGACCCCAACAGATTTCGTGCGCACCAAGCTTTTTATAGGGTTTTGTTTTGGTTTAAATTCCTATCCTTTTGCCTTATAAAAAGACGTCGTGGGAGACATTTTCTAAACCATATTTTGCCATAAAATATGTAGTAACCTATTCTTATAATCATCTCTCTTTATATACACATAGACCCTTTATATTATCATGTTCAACCTTAGTTTTGGTGGTGTTCTTGGGGTTGTTTTGATGTTGGAGCTTGGTGATGATTTGTGGATACTTGTGAGATGATTCTTAATGGTTTAATATGAGTTTCTGGGCAGATTCATGTTAGTTTGTTATAATTGTTTAAGGGATGGGTTTTTACAAAGTATTCCCTTTAAATCTCTCGAGAGTTATTCCCTTTGATTTCATATGATCATTGAACTCATATTTGAATTGAAAAATTCATTTGGAATCTGAATTTTTTTATTGGAATCTGATTTTGATTCATGTGTTATTTTATTGGTGTTGAGCATGTTGTCATGAGATTTTAATATGGCACAGAGGTTGGGCACCCACTAAGATTCCAATTTTCGGCTACTTGATAAAGTATGACGCGGTATGGTTAGGTCTTGTGACTCGGTTAATGTGTTATTGAGAAACTATATTGATAAAAATTCTTGTGAGATTTGATTTGATTTGAATATTCGTACTTTTATTGTCACGCTTTATTCACCGTTAATATTTGTTCAGCGTATTTCCTGTCGTATTGTGTACTTCCCCATATTTTTTCTTAGTGGCAGGTTAGCATGGATTTGAGCGCTATGGAATAATTGGAGAGTGATTTTATCTTGGTTATATTGGGAAGAATATTTGAGAGTACAATGAGAAAAAATGTATTTATTTTGTTGTATAGAGCATTGGAGATTCATTTTATTTCAAGATAGATAGTTATATTATTTTGAGAGACAATTGTTGTATTTAATTTGAAGATTGAGATTAGTGGATTCTTTTATATTTATTTTGTGGGATTTATTTAGATACTCTATACCTTATTGATTGTTGATTTTGTTAGTTTTATCGAGTACCGCCCCGCTCTCCCCGGGCGGGGTGTTACATATGATCAAGAAAATGCAATTATATAATCATCTAGCTAATCTATGTATGGTCACCCCCTAAAATATAAAGAATTCAGATCTAAACACTAAATCTTACCAAACCCAATTCAGGATCATTATTTTTATCTAAACATTTCCAGATTAAAGGAATCAATACATGATTTGAAATCATGTAAGAACATCAATCCTATTACATGGATTGAAATAGTCAATTTCCCAATAACACGACATCAATTCCGGGTGTGTCACCAAAGTGTTTAATTCTCAAAACACAATTATTTTCACATTTGTTCTAATTAGTCCTAGATTCTATATCAATTGTTTTAAATAATTTCACCATCTCTCGGGCATAAACTTCACCAAAATCGATTTTGTTTCTTTACCTGCGAAAGAAAACCAAAAGCTACAATTAAAAGAAAGAACTCACGTGCCAAGACTCCTTCAAAGAATAACTCCCTTGACTTAGTTTCAAAAGATCCCACAAAATCTCTCATCAGACAATCCAAGTCGTGGGTTATAAGAAGGTCATCTGCTCAATTTTCAAACTGGAGACTCTCAGATAGATAGAGACGAGAGGAGACGACAGAGAGAGAAACAGTGTATATTTTGTACAGTTAGAAACATAAAAAAACATTCAAAAAAATATAAAAAAAAATAGTTTAGGATTAGAATAGATTTTTAGGTTTAGTTTTTTTTTGTGTGTAATCAAGTGCTGGATTTGTGAAGACATTAGGACGGACTTTCATGAATGTGTTTCAAGGAATCAATTCGAAAGGAGACTTTTACATATTGTATTTCTTGCTCTTCTCTTTAAATTATTGTTCCATGATTTTGGTTATGACTGATTATTTAATTATACTTGGCTAGTCAACCCATTCAAGAGGTGGTATGAGATGCGTAGGATGTTAAATTAATTAATTAATTTCATTGATTTCTATATTTCTAGGTTAATTAATTTTGAATTGTCACAAATTAATTAATGTAACGAGAGTTAGTAAATTAATTTTAAAAATTAATGTTTGATTTTGGGAATCGAACTAGAAATAGGTTTTTTCTAAAATTAAATATTGATTAGAAGTTGAAATTATAGAATTGATACATTTTTATTAAATTGATCCTAGCGGGTAATTTTTTGGAATAGTATAATTCTTAACTTTTCATCGTGTGACATTTCTCAATTAGTTTTCTAAAAAAGATTTTATTAAATTTATAATTGTAACAAGAGTTAGATTATCGATTTAATATTATCTCGAAATATTTCAAATTAATAACATGAGAAATAAAATAATTGATAATTGGGTGTAATCCCATCTATTGACTTTCTCACATTTATCACACTCGGTTGAACATTCTCTTTCGTTATTTAGTCATTTCATAATTTTTTCATTAATTAGTTAATTCTCCCTTGAAATTGTTTGAAAAAAAATAAAAAAATATTTTAATAAAAAAAATTGAATTCAAGTGTTCACGTCAATTGCTTCACCTCGAAAGTTGGATTAATACACGTACTTACCGCAATACTAGTTATTTTAGCAAGTTTTATAGGTAATTTAAGTAAATTTTTGAGATTGACTTTTGAAGACAACGACGATACAAAAAAAGCCATTTATAATATATATCATTAAAATAATAAATAAACTAAAATTAAAACAAAAAAAAAAGATGGAAAGGAATAAAAATAGTACCTCCCACATCATGACACAACTGACGAGACTCTTAGTCACCCGTCGGTGTATGGCGTTCATGCTAGCAAAGAGTAGCCCCCCAAACAAACTACACCAGCCTTACAATCAAATTTAGTTAAAACTAGGTGTAAACCCGCGCGATGCGCGAGCGATTTCGTTAAAAATATCGATAAATGGCAAACAATGTATTATAAAAAAAAATGTTATATGAGGTTGATTATACTACATTGAGAAATAAGAAATAAGATATATAATTAAAGAGGATGAAATTTCAAATTAAATAGTTTTGTAATGTTAATTACAGAGTGATAATATAGTTGATACCCCTAATCTAAAAAAACCCATATTTTCATTATACCCGAGAAGGGGAAAAAACTTCTAAATGCATCAGATCTTACAAATATTCAAATCATATTATCATGAGAGAGAATGATAAGATAGACACAAACCAAATTTAGCGTATACAGGAAAAACAATTTTTTTTAAATAATAAAAAAGAAAAAAAATCCAGAAATAAAAATTCTAAACATGATTAAAAAAGCATAAAAATAATTTTGATAAAAGATTTTTAGAAAAAAAAAATGTTTTCATCCTAAAAAAAATATTTTCTAGCAGAATAAAAATGATTTCTAGAAAAAAAAAACTTTATCCAAAAAACCTGTTTTTTAATATATAAAAAACTATCATCAAATCTCTTAGAAAAAATAAAAAATCTTTATCCAATAATTTAAAAATACAAATCTGAAAATTTGGATTAAAAAAAACATCAATCTATAACATGTGCAAGAGGGTGTATCTTTACTTTGGTAAAGGCTTAAAGAAATACCATATTACCTGTTTTTTAATTGGGCTTTTAAAAATCAAAGGGTTAAAGAAATAGCATATTACCTGAGTACATGGGGATATTGCTTCTTGACAGTATATATATAAAATAGCCACGATTGGGTTCATAGTTTGGTAGAAGCTAACATCAAAATGTGTAGGGGAGCCCATTCATTTTCTCAAATGCTCGTAGACCTATTCAAGTCTTATTCTAATGAAAAGGTTTTGGGCTTTGCTAATACCAATAAACCAACGCTAGGGCTTCCAGACTTTTGGTTATCCAAAATAAAATATTGTCTTTTGATTACCCATAAGCATATATAGATAGAGAATAGAGAATAGAGAATAGAGATAGAGATGCCACATGGATAGGCTTAGAAGAAGCTGTCATTAAATGCTTGTTTAGCATTTTATAGTATATAGCATGTAACCCGCACGATGTGCAGGTGACATACATAAATCATTTATAATATATTTATATATACAATCGAATAAAATGCAAATTCATTTTAATAATTTTAATTATATAAACATGACACGTCTTTCATTAAAAATATTATTTGTTTATTACATTGTCCATCATATAAAATTACATTTATTATTGATTTTGAAATTATTTTACCTTTAATGTCACAAATAAATATAAATATTTTTTGTCAAAAAACTCATATTCATATTGAATGTGAGTAATTATTTACTCATATGAGTTATATGTCTCTACAATTACAAACATTGAGCCTACTTTGAGTATGATCTACATATAAAATATTACTATAAGTCTAAATTGATCCACGCACAAATCTTATATGTCATGCTGTGTTTATTTCTCTCTTATTTTCTCATGCACCTATGATGGTAATAGGTTCCAAAGGTACCCTCCAAAATAAAGAAGTAGCCATAAAAGCATACCTGTTTGCAAATTAATTCTATAGAAAATTTTAGAACATTTGAAAGGAATAAAATATAGACATTCTTTGTACTCACAAAATAAATTTCTCGCTTACTCTAAACTAGATCTAAATGTATGAATCATCAACTTAAGAAACAACATAAAAATGAAACGAATTTTTTTTTAGGAGTGATCTGTACAAAGCCACAAAAGACAACAACTAAAGAAAAAAAATAAGAAAGCACTATAATTGAAGGGGAAGAAACTTTAAATCATGTATTGGTACTTTCACTAATGATACAAAAACACCAAAAATAAAAGGATGTGATCAATAAGCCTTTAATCATCAAATGGTTCATGTGATCCATGATTAACTTAATAGAGAAAATTGAAAAGGACCTTCAAAAAATCATAAAAAAATAGCCGATTAACATTCAATATTCAACACAAATAGATCACGGAAGAATTAAAGTAATTGGATTAATGGAGTGGCTCATAACAAAATCACCCCCCCCCCCACAACACACATGCGCGCGCGCGCACACACACACACATATATATATATATATATATATATAAACAAAACTAAATTTATATACACAAATATTTATATAGAGAGAAAAAGTAACTTTTACCTCTAGTCATTGGAGAAATGATCTTGTCCAAGGACCTATCACAAACAAAAAATGATTTAAAACAATAACATAATGAGTTTGATGTTTAAAAAAAAATATAGAAGTTTAAAGAAAAAAAGAAAGACAATGAATACAATGAATGATGGATGGGACTGGGGTAGAGAAATAAAAAGACGGATGTGAGAGGGAGGGAGGGGTTTGATGCATGTACCAATTTAATAGATATTAAATGCTCATAACTCTCCTAATCTATCGTTTTTAGAGGTATAGAAATAAAAAGACAGATAGAGATGTGCCACGTGGATAGCTTTAGAAGTGCCTATCATTAAATGCTTGTTTTGCATTTTATAGTATATAGAGATACCTAAGAGGGAAGAGAAAACCCTCATGAACAACCTCATAATGGGAGGACTAGATGATGTGGATGAGCATGAAAAGCAGGAATACCCGAGTGAACGGGAGAATTCGAGTCTCGTCCATCCCCAAGTGCCTCCAATGGGCCCACATGTGGTCATCAAGAGAACTGAGCTCTAGTGTCGCACCAGAGAGAATGTCACAAACGAAGACTATGGCTTCCTGAATAGCCACCCTCGAAAGTCGGATATGATGGGGGGTTATCACTGAAAATGGACGGTATGATAAACTGATCAAAACATGTCGGTCTAATGGGATGAGTGTCATATCACCCACTAGATGGTGAAAGGTGGAAGTCTTATCCCACCACCAGTCTTCTAACATGGGGATCACTAGAGTAACGTGAACCATCATAGGGTAGTCCAAGAAAACAGCCTAAGCCTAGACCCCATACAATCTCATAAACAGCCGTACCCGTGTGGGGTGATGATGAAAGGGAAACCGAGTGCTCGTGTGAGGACGATGGTCATTGTTATCAACTCCCACTCACATTCAAAAATCTAAACTATAACTACACTTGCGGTACAAGTATAATGGTAAGTCGGGTATCATCAGAAATCCACAAGGAATGTTGATTATTGATTGATTATTTTACTACAACAAGAATAGAAATGGAAAAGGTGATAGGGTGTTATGGTGAAAAGGGGGAAATCAAGAAGTTAACTCTAAATAATATAAAAACGAGAGTTGGGATCGCATTCGCACCACACGGGCTAAACAACTAATAATTATAATTTTTATTCGAAAGTTATTTAATCGACATAATCAATTAAGCATAAACATCACACAATAAAGAATCCAATCCAAAGTTGCAAGATAAAACATTTAACAAAAAATGGTCACACGCGAATTAAATTCGAATTATCTCTATAAACACTAACGTTGCACGACAAAGAAAGTTAAAAGCATAATAATCCGACTTTTAATATGATAGGTTTTGATTAAACACAATTCTACGCGAAATCTAACTTTCGGAGATCGACGCCCATTAATGGAGAAAACGCAACCCCGACCCTATTTAACTAGGGACAAGACATAAAACCAAACTAATTAACTAAGTAATAAATAAACGCAATAAATGATAAACTAGGCAATAAAAGTAAATGACATCAATGGAAATAAAGCTATAACAACTATATTACAGCAAGGAAGAAGATGAATAGTACAAAGAAACTTACAAAATGGGCAAATCCCTAATGAAAAGAGAGGAGGGTGAAAAGGGCTCCCAAGAACAAAGCCTAAAATCTAATTAAAATGAATATATCTCTAAAAAATGAGAGGAAATGTTTATATATATAAACCCTAATGGAAAACTAGTAAATAAAAGAAGGCTGAAAACAGGGAAGCAAATCCATTCGGACTTGTCCAAATCAATTCGATAACAAAGGAAATGAAAAAAGTAAAATCTGTGGCAAAACGAATCGATTCTCACTTTAGCGAATCGATTCACACCCTACAGGTCTGGTTGCTGTAACTTTGTCCAAATTTACAAAAAATGCCATAACTTCTTTGTTATAACTAGGAATGAAGCACGATCATAGGCTACACAAAAAAAACTCAAAGGGATACAACATCCAAGAAGGCATTAGGCCAAAAAACCAAATTATGTAATGACTAAAATGCCCTTAAATGAGCCCTTGAGTGTGCTTTTGAAGTCAAAACCATCCTAAAAATTCCATAACTCCTTCGATACAACTCGGATTCATGCACCGCCAGCGGCCACACGAAGAGAAATCAAAGGGATTCAACTTCCGTTAGAGTTTGGGATTAAAACCCAAATGGTGAAATTACTAAAATGCCCCCGAAGCTACAAAAGTCGAAAAAATTTCACCTGAATGCTACATAACTTCACACTAAGCATTGAAATACCTATAAAGGATCAATTATACCTCATATAGCCTGTTAGCGCATAAAATGGAGGTTGTCTGATTAACGAGCATAATTATGGCAATTATGGTACCCGAGGGGGCTAAAAATGCATAAGCTAACGGGTAATAAATGCAATATTCGTGACGTATCACCCCCTATCTTAGACATTGATAGTTTCTAGCAATGAAGTTCAAAGTAAGAAGAACAATAAGAAAATATCAAAACAAGAGATATACACAAAGGGGATAAATTAAACTTTAGTGGGCTAACGATTGCATTTAGCATATGTAATAAGCCATTAAACCCCTAGGTTACCCTAGTGGTCGAGTGTCATCTCGTAAGGGTTTGCAAGGATGAAACCCACGAATATCATATAGTTTCTTCAAAATATTCCCAATTGCATGCGACAAACTCAACAATACGAAAAAGATTCCAAACATGTTATTAACTTATAGAACGAATTCGAACAAAAGTTCATAGTTATTAACATTATAGAATGAACTTCATAGAATTGAAACCTTGAAAGTGGGAGGGGGGAGAGCACATGCATAATATGATTTGGCAAAAACTTATATAAATCGGATAAGCATTAAAGCATGCATATATTCAATCCTCACGGGAATTACACTCAATAAATGAAATTCACTCCAAAATAGAGAGGTAACACACAGAACATGCAGGCATAAAGAGTAAATGCAAAGGGAAACTAGGCAGGGCACATGTCACAAATGAATAACACTATGTATAAAATGAAAAACATATAATCTCAATGAAAGATACCGCACATTAAAAGAGGAGAAATGCATTTTCACATATTATCAAAACTATTATGACTTTTAAATTAAATGCACCCTAAGATCACATTGGACTTTATAGGGTTGTAATGTATGTTTGGGGTTAAGGTACGAAATGAAAGGAATATGTACGAATTCAAAGTGTTCGGGGATGAAAACTAGGGATAATGGTAAATAGTGGGAAATATCAAAAATTGGAAAATAAGTTCCAAAACAAGCTTTAAATATTAATTGGAGAGTAACAAGGATTATTGAATACGATATACAATGTATACAAACTTTCTCCTTCTTTTTCTTTTCTTCTTTTTCTTACTTTTTCTTTTCTTCTTTTTCTTACTTTTTCTTTTATTTTTGCGTCTTCTTTTCTTTTTCACTTCACTTCCTTCCTCACTTTTCCCACTCTCATATGGTTAATTTCATCCACAAGACACGAACATCATCCAATCCCAATAATTATTCCAAACAGAGGTATGGAAAGTAATATGGATTGTTTATAACTCCAATGTGGAGTTGGTGATGGGATTTTGGGTGATGAAATGAAAGGCTATTTTGAGCCTTAAATGGGTTGACTAGGGAAATATATACGATGAGGTCAAGGCTAATATGGGTGATATAATAAATATTGCATATGATCATTTCATAAAGTTTACGAAATTCTCGAGTCAAAACAAACTTTGAAAATCATGATCAAGTAAGGCATTTCATAAATGAACTCAACTAATGAACGATCAATGAAAGAATATAGAGATTACCGATGAATTCAACATTTTCAAAGCAGAAAGAATAGTGTATAAACACTCATAAACTATGGTATGTATCAAATCTCACTTACGTAAGTATATACAATGCAACAAAAGATTACCGAGTTATAAAAATATTAAACCAAATCGATAAAATAAGAAAAACGCGTGTGCTCATGGGATAAAGTTTAATTCATAAAGTTATTCATAATATCAATGATTTGAGGACTAAAGTCTAATAACTTCAAAAATTAAGAACATGCATTGTTGAGTTGTCTATTGGATCGGGCAATTATTAAAATTTATCATCGAAGACAAGGGCAAAATGCCCAACAAAAGAGAAAAAAGAAAAAAAATATTTTTAAATTTTTTTAAATTTTTTCTAAGAAAACATACTTAGTAACTAACACGTGATAAAATACATGGACAAAAAAAATGGATAAAATATCCCACACTCCCAACTTAAATATTGCATTGTCCTCAATGTTAATCTAGAACACAACATAAATAGAGGAAAATAAAGATATTACCCAAAATGGAGCGATCTTCGATAAGTACAAGTCCAAAGAATCTGCAAAACAAGTTAGTACCGAGCATAACGAAAGCAATAATAAAAAGTTTACTAATTACACTAGACTAAATTAAAAAGGAAAGAAAAATTAAATAAAGAAAGAATAAAAACTAACTATTTACAGCCTACAATTTGGACTTCTAACTAACTATACACTAGAAGTCTAAATAATTGAGGATCCACCCAAAATACAATTTGACTTTGAAAGATCAATGGTGGACCCTCCAAAGAAATCATGCCTCCCGGAAGATAGGAATTTCGTTTCAAAAACGGAAGGCAAGTGTAAGACGTAAGAAATGAACCATCATCAATTAAAAGTTTGAGAGGGATGATGGGGGGTTTGGATTTTAAGGGAGATAAGACTACATTAATGTCGAGAACATAAAAATCACATCTCCAAGGTTCTTCAATTGGAAGGGGAGGTGGGTCTAGTCGAAGTGAATAGCAGATGAGATGAACCATCTCAAAATAACATTCCCGTTCAAGAATCGGGTCAAAGTCCTCAAGACTTTCAACCGGTTCCTGTGATAAATTTAACGATTCGAAAATAGTAGGGAATTAAGGAAGTGAAGGACAATGGACAGTGCTTAGATCACTCTCAATTATTTCTTCCTAAAGAAGGGGTGTAGGTGAAACATAAGTTTCAACCTCAACCGAGCTTTTTGAAGAAGAAATGATCTCATCGAGTTGGGAATTTTTATTTGTCCAAGCATAAAAAATTGCAACCTCATCATTCATTTCCTTATTCCCACAATGCGAAGTTAGATAACAAGGCAATGAGGGATTACTTGCAAATTCTTGATTTTCATGCACAGTGCACTCATCCTCAAGAATTTGTAGGCATTTTGGCATGGTCTTGGGAGTATAACCTGGAAAGCCATTCTCAAAAAAATTACGGTTATATAAAGAGTTATAGCGAGACATTTCACCATAAGTTAATTCAATTAAGTGACAAGAACCAAAATTTCAATTTCTCGAAACAATCTAGCACAAGTGAAAAGAAAGGTTCAAATAAAGAATACAAATACAAAATAAATAATACGAAATAATAAAACAATTACAATCTAAAACACATTCCCCGACAACGGTGCAATTTTGATGCGAGGGAAATCGATCGCTCGAGTGAGGACGCTGGTCATTGTTATCAACTCCCTCTCATATACAAAAACCTAAACTACAACTACACTTGCGATACAAGTATAGCGGTAAGTCGGGTATTGTAAAAAATCCATAAGGAGTGTTGATTAGCTTCAGGAATAAAAATTGAAAAGGTGATAGGGTGTTATGGTGAAAAGGAAAAATCAAGAAGTTAACTATAAAAAATATAAAAACGAGAGTCGGGAATGCATTCGCACCACACAGGCTAAATAAATAATAATTAGAATTTCGATTCGAAAGCTATTTAACAGACGTAATCAATTAAGCATAAACATCACACAATAAGGAATCCAATCCCATGTTACGAGATTAAACATTTAACAGAGAAAGGTCACCCACGGATTAAATTTGGATTATCGCTATAAATACTAACGTTGCATGACAAAGAAAGTTAAACGCATAATAATCCGACTATAATACGCGAGGTTTCGATTAAACACAATCTTACGCGAAATATAACTTTCGGAGCTCGACGCCCACTAATGGCGAAAACGAAACCCCGGACCTATTTACTAGGGATAAGACATAAAACCAAACTAATTAACTAAGTAATAAACTAATCAAAACAATAAATAAATACAATAAATGATTAATTAGGCAAGAAAAGTAAATGACATCATTGGAAATAAAGCTAGACAACTATATTACAACAAGGAGGAAGATGAATAGTACAAAGAAACTTACAAAATGGGCAAAGCCCTAATGAAAAGGGGGGGGGGGGGTGAAAAGGGCTCCCAAAAACAAACCCTAAAATCTAATTAAAATGAATATATCTCTACAAAATAAGAGGAAACATTTATATATACAAACCCTAATGGCAAACTAGTAAATAAAAGATAGCTAAAAACAGGGGAGCGAATCGATTCAGACTTGTTGGAATCGATTCGAAAATAGGGGAAATGAAAAAAGTAGAATCTGTGGAAAAACGAACCGATTCACACTTTAGCGAATCGATTCTCACCCTACAGGTCTGGTTGCTGTAGCATTGTCCAACTTTATGGAAAATGCTGTAACTTCTTCGTTATAACTCGGAATGAGGCATAGTCGTAGGCTACGCAAAGATAACTCAGAGGGATACAACACCGAAGAGAAATTAGGCCAAAAGTCCAAATTATGAAATGACTAAAATTCCCTTGAATGTTCCCTTGAGTGTGTTTTTGATGTCAAAACCATCCTAAAAATTCCATAACTCCTTAGATACAACTCAGATTCATGCACCGCCGACGGACACACGAAGAGAAATCAAAGGGATTCAACTTCCGTGAAGAGTTCGGGATTAAAACCCAAATGCTAAAATTACAAAAATTCCCTCGAAGTTATAAAAGTCGACGACATTTCACCGGCATGCTATCAAACTTCACACTAAGCATTAAAATACCTACAAAAGATCAATTATACCTCATATAGCATGTTAGCGCATAAAACAAAAGTTGTCTGTTTAACGAGCATAATTATTGCAATGACGGTACCCGAGGGGGCTAAAAATGCATAAGCTAATGGGTAATAAATGCAATATTCGTGACGTATCAGGTTACACCTAAGACTGAGATGGGTAACATGACTCTCCTAATGATGCTGGGGAAAAGTGTGCAAAAAAATAACAAAAAAAATAATGCGAAAAATTAAAAAATACATATGTGTGCTCAAATAAATGCAGACCATATATAAAAGGACAATAGAAAAATAAGACATATGCCTGACCGCTATGCACAATAGTAGAAGGGTGAGTAGAAGGATATCAAAGAAGAATATCCTAATTGCCAAGCTGAGCTACATGATGACACATACCTATATCCATAGCCACATGCTCTATAGATATCTCCACATTGACCCAGTCATCGGGCTCTACAGCCTTTGGATGTGGCCTAAAATCATGGAGATCATCCAATAACTCTCTGATTTATTTCTTGATTATCACTGATAACCTAAAAAAAAGAACTCAAACAATTTGAGAAAACTTCAAAAACTATAGAGAAATCGTAAGCTAGAATGAAGTTTGAAAGAGAGAGAGAGACATGGATAATAATGAACAAAATGAAGAAATTACCATTTATATAGAGGGAAAAGAGCATTCCCGATTACTCATGTGATCTTTTGCTTGATTGTTCATGAGCATGCATGATCGACTAATTATGCCAGTGCTTGGACGATCAATCACTCTCTCCGATTTTGGTAAAAAATCTCTCGAATTAAGTTAAAATTCCTTATTTCCAAATCAACATTCCCCCTCATTAAACCTCCCCACCTTCGATTATCGTGTTGTATCCTGAATCACCACCATATCACGTGGACGTTAAAAGCTACTATGGTCCATCATAAGGAACCACCATCTCATGCGGATGTTAAAACTTATCGTGGTATGTTGTAAATCACCATTGCCTCATGTGAACATTAAAAGTTATGGTGGTGTGTCGTAAAGCACCACTGTGTCATGCGGATATTAAAAGTTATTGTGGTTTGTCGTAAAGAACCACCGTCTCATGAAGATGGGAAAAGTTACCATAGTGTGTCATAAAGTACCGACGTCTCATGCGAATGTTAAAAGATAATGTTGGGAGATGGTAAAAGTTACCGTGGTGTGCTGTGAAGCACCATTATCAATAGGGACGTTAAAAGCTACTGTGGTGTGTCATGAAGCACCACCATTTCATGCGGATGTTAAATGTTATCATGGTGTGTCCTGAAGAACCATTGTTTCATGCGGATGTTCAAACTTACCATGTTGTGTCGTAAAGCACCAATGTATCATGCAGACGTTAAAAATTACCATGACGTGTTGTAAAGAACCACTGTATAATGTGGACATTAATGGTTATTACCACAATCTCATGAAAACATTAAAAGTTACCATGGTCCGTCATGAAACACCACCGTCTCATGCGAACGTTACCATGTTCTATCGTGAAACACCACCTTCTTATTACTAGTTTATTTCAAAGTCTTGACACAAAATGGGTGTTGTTGTGTTGCAACACCACCCCAAATTCTCCTTTTCTTCATATCTTTCCTCTTTTACGCATGAGTTTTTTCTAAAGGTCATGATTGAACTACGTTGACTTTGATTCCGCCTACGGTGGATATGAAGGCATATTATAGAAGCCCAATATCTAAAAAACTCAAGTTAGATCTTGTACATATTCATATATTTTTCGTTTATTTTCAAGAAATGTTCGAAAATCAAAGTAATGAAATACTTTCATATGGTTAGAGGATCACTAGATCCGAGAGTTTTACCTATTATTTTGTTCTTGATGTTAGAAGTTTAGTCATTCTTTCATCACCAAAGTGACTTTATGAGTGAACCCATCTCATTAAAGTTATTATATGAACATAATAATTTACAACTTCATACTTGGTCTTGTTTAACTTCGAAAACACCATGAAAGATCAAACAAACTCTAGATCTCTTACATTTATCCTCTATAAGAGGTAAAATCCCTGTAGTTTCAATATGATATAAGTGGATTTTGAATCGGTCCATGTGAGTACGTAAGATCACACAGCTCGTGCGAGTATGTAGATATTTATCCATTGTTTATATTATATATAAACACATCCCACACTACACTATAAGATATATATACATATTAAGTATTTTCATTTTATTATTTCCTTTTTCACTATAATTTTCAAATGTGATATTTTACATCTAAATTTCATACCAAAAGGGAGGAACGAGTGACTAACATCTTCCCAATCTGTAACCCAATCCCCGAACCTTGAGTATCTAGTTAACACGTAGATCACTTGCCTTCATTAGGTAGGTACGGATACCTACCCCTTGTTTTGGCTATTTTGTGTAATATAGATTGACAATTCCATTCATTTCAACAAGAGAACAATGTAATGACCGCGCGTCACTACTAATGGGACCCCATTACCTAACCATCTGTCTGAAATGAACCCTGTGGGGAAGGAGGAGGAGAGGTGCATAACCTCGAGTTTGGGGTTCTCAAAATGTGGTTATGGAGACGACGCTAAGAATATCAATTTACCTTTACGAAAATAGCTCCTTGACTTTTGTCAAGAGGGGATGTCTCCACATGAAAAATAATTTTTGAACAAGCGATGTTTCATAGATATCTATCCATTAAAAATTCAGTAAAATGAAGGATGTGAAACCAAATGTTTTCACCAAAATCACTCATTGAGAGGGGAAAATTGGTAGTTGAAAATGTCTAAAAGGATGTTAAAAAGTTCACTTCACTCAAAGCCTTGAGTCCATTATTCTATGATTTAATATAGTTAATTACACGTGCTTTTAATTTGAATGCTTAAATAGTGTTATTTTCTTTTTGTTTTTCACAAATGAGATATGCTATTATGTTCTTGGTTGATAAATATCATCATGTTATTAGCCTTTAAGATAATATTTTCTTGAATGAGGATATATGTTATAAACTCAATTTTTTTGGCGAGGATAATATGGATTATATTTTTCCTTATCCAAAAATGGCTTAGGAGTTGAGTATATAATTGTGTATTTACATGAATATGTTGTTGTAAAACCATTTCTGAAGATTAGTTTATGTAAGATTTTTTTATGTTATCTGGTATTCAAACATATGATCTATTTTAGTTCTTATTCCATATGCTCCATTTCATCCTTAAACTTTATCAACCTGATTTGCTGATTTGTTATCGTTTATTGTTTGGTTCTTCCCTTTTTCTATTTCCTCATAAAAAAGGGATACGTGTTATAGTTAGGTGGAGAGATTATGTGAGGAAGATATCATATTTCGGGGGAGTTAAGTGGGATTTGAATTACATGCTAGTTAGAGTAGAGATATGTCTCTATATATTTTCCTATATCGCTTATTTCTTTCCTAGCTATTGCATATTATAGTTTTATGCACACATTGGTATCTTGATAATTTTGATAGTGTGTTTTAGGACATCATATCACAATAGTTCCTTGCAATTATAGATGAAGTGCCTTGGAGTTTAAGGGTTCCCGCAATGTAATTTCTACCCTTCATGCCTTTGGTTGGTAATATTGTGTCAAAGGTGATATATTTAGTTTGTATGTTTTTTCACATAATATACAAATCGATAGATTGTAAGAGTATTATTTTTACCTCCTTAGGAAGATTGTTTGTTCTGGTTTTCAAAACACACTTTGCGTCTTGGTACTCATCTCTCCAGAAGCTTCACCAACATTCAAGATCATGGAGTCGGGTCTCTCATCATCAAAAGTCACATTTTATCATAATTTAGGATGAAGGTAACGGACAAAGTTAACTTTGCACTAATTTGATTAAGTTTTATTAAAAAAAACTGTTTCATACTCTTTTGTGAGTGTACCTTGTGTATTTTTCCTCATTATCGTTTTGCTATAATTTTTATTTATATTTTTTATGGAAAAATGAAGAAGTCATAGTGGCTTTCTTGTAGGGAAGCTAAACTTCACAAGGTGTGCCCCCAAATTTTTTAAGGAATAAACACTAATTCGGCCCCTGACCTTAGGTTCAGTATAATGAAAGTCCATCGCTACAACTCAAATGCTTCACAGGGCATACCCGGACTTCAATAAAATGATCTCAAAAACCATACCTAGTATCGAAACCTATTTCATTCCGCATTTTCTATAATGAATTATACTTATTCTTTAGCGAAGTAATTCATGAATATTTTTAGGCGACCACAGAGATGTGTGACTTTCTAGCCCCTCTTCATTTTGGGTAAACCTATTAAGTTGGCTTTGCCTATTTAAATGATAATTTCTCTACACTTAGAAAATATTCTCTAATAATTTTTCAAGAGTAATGGAGTAAGAGAAAATTTATCATTGCTCTTTATTTATTTTTTATATGGCTTATCCCATTACACCCTACTGCACCATTAGGAATGTTCTCAATTCTTCAAGTGAAGAAAAGCAAGTGGCCATATGCGAGAATCTAAGATCGAGCGTCTCTACTTTTTTTGAGAAGGTTTATGAGGTTGTTTTAGTAATCTTACTTTATTCAGGGATATTTTCAAAGAGTTTGAATTTATAAATGTTTTTCAATATGTTTGAGAATGTTTTTTAAAAGTTTTTTTTCTTAAATTGCACGTTCATTTGAACGACCTAAAATGTCGTTTGAACGAGTTTCCTTTACTCGTTATAACACTTTGACGTTTCGTTCGGATGAGTTCTATTACCCCAACTTTTTGTAGGCTCTAGAATTTTGTTCAATCATTGTTTATAAGTGTGTTTGAATGAGATTGGGTAATTCATTCAAGAAAGATGTGAGTTTGTTCAAACGAGTATGCGATATTTTATTTTTTTATCCAATGTGAAATGCAATCCTTCATGTCTATCCTTTTGAGATAACTTTCCTTATAAATAGAGATGCGGGGATGCATTTGTTGAGAAGCCTTTTAAGATTTCTTTTTGTGATCAAGCTCTTAAAAATTTTCATCCAAACCCCTTGGATCATTTAGGATCACTTTACCAAATCAATAAGAATATATTTTAAGCTATAAACCTTATGGAGTTTAAATATTTACCGTTGATTTGTGGAGTAGGCTCTACGACTAAATAAGAAAGGAATAACGATTCCTGAAGCTAATGGATACCGAGGCAAGAGCCGCTTGCTATGGGTGGTTCTAGACTGTACCATTTTCCGTTGAAGATTCGAAGACACTATTGCATTAAACTTAGTGGAGCCCTAAGTTATCTGTAAGTATTTATGGGTCTGTTGTGTCTAAAATAATGTTGAATATAGATTTTTCCCGAAAGAGGTTTTTCCTCCATCTTATTCCCATTCTTCTTTGTTTTGGATATTTTATTGGTGTTTTGGCTTCAGATTATCTTGCATGTTCACATAAGTTTAATTAAAATAAAATTTGGATAAAAGGAATTTCTATGTGTGTGGACTACTATACGGACTATTCGGATAACCCACTTTTTCAAATTGGTGGGTTACACTAAATTGTTATATGATATTTGTTTTCAATGCCAATTCATGTAATGTACCAATTTTTTTAAGTTGGTTCCAGAGAAGGTTACACTGATTTATTGTACGATCGCTATTTTGGGATTATATGGGCAACGTGTATAATAGGGTTACTACTTTTGATGGGTCTAACTATGTATAATATAAAGCTCGAATGAGTAAAGTTTTAAAATCGATTGATAAAATAGTTTAGCTTACTTGTGAGAGAGGGTGGAGACCACCCACTGTGCTAATGATGATGTCATGAGTCTTAAACCTATCACTGCTTGGACAAAAAATGATTTTAGATGGAAAAATATTAACTCCCGAGGCTTATGTGTTATTTATGGTCCAATCACACCCGAAGAGTTTTGTCATATTATGTTGTGTCCCATGTATAAGGAAGCATGGGTTATCCTCCAACTCAGACACGAGGGTTCCATTGTTGTGAAAGCCTCAAAGATTCAAAATCTAACCACTCAATATGAGACCATACGCATGAATGAGTGTGGCATTTTTGATGAATTCTACGCACATTTATCTAATATTGTGAATTCATGTTTTAATTTGGGTGTGAGAATTTTTTAGAGGAGTGTTGTTAAAAGGATTTTGAGGTCCCTCCCATCCCATTTTAATGCTAAGGTTACTACCCTTAATTTTTTGGGAATATTAGATACTCTTAGGTTAGATGATCTCGTATGAGACCTTCAAATTTACGAATTAGATATGTCCCGAAAAGCTATAAGGATAAAGGAAGGAATGGCCTTAAAAGTTAAAAAATAAATAAATAAAAGGTTCATGACTCTAACTCCATGTTTGGTTTGGGGCTTCATGATGTTTCATTATTTGCGAATTTTTTTAAAAAAATTTAACAAAGAAAATTCTTCTAAAGGAAATAAAATTTTGGAGGTAAATAAAATGTCATGACGGTCAAGAATGTTTGTGTGAATAATCAACAGAGAGGGAAAGGTGAGTACCCTAAGAAAGTTGAACCGGAGAGATGCCATGAATGTGAGGGAAAAGGACATAAAACCCATGAGTGTCCTACTACATTTAAGAGACAGGGAATATGCAAATATGTATATAATTTCACTCTTAGAGATAGTGATGTCGAGTCGGTGGATTCTAAGGATGAATTACCACATAAACCTTTTATTACGTTCATAGACACTCATGTTGGTACTTCTAGTTCTTCTCATGCCAGTGAAGGCATTTCTAAACGTGATAGCCTTGACAGTTTCTCTAATCATTCCTAAGAGAATGTGGATGATGATAAGAATTTCAGTGAGGGATAAGTGGTCTTAAATGCATCTACACTGAACTTTGCAACGAGTCATTAAAAAATAAAAATAAAAATAGAAATTTGACGTTTAGGGTGTTTGATTTAGAAAATGATTTGAAAGCTTCGAGAGAATCTGAAGTGTCGGTGAGTCAATTTGAGAAATTAAAAGTTTCTTTGTTTGAGCAATTGATTATGGTTGGTAGGGAAAATACCAATTTGACTAACATAGCAGCTAGTCTTATGAGACATCTTTAAAATTCATTGAAGTCTCGTGAAAAACTTCAAGCCCACAATTTCCAACTCGAGAAAGATCTCGAACATACTCGGGATGTTAAGGTCACTTTAGAGGACACATCGAAGAAGGTTGAAAAGATGTTACTCTATCCCGCATTATGTTTTAAGGCGAGGAAATGAATAAGTTACGATGGATCATTCACTTCTAATGTCACATCCGAACCAGTTCTCGAGTTTATTATGGATCCTTATGGGACTCAAACTAAACCACCAAGGAGAGCTCTTCCTAGGCATTTTAACTAAGGTAAACCCAAATATGTCTATGGTTGTTTCCATTTCAAATAAACAGGTAACAGTAGGGAGTTTTTTTAAACTAGGGATAGTTTCTCACACACGTTTTCCCACACATGATCCCTCATGAGTCCACACACGTGTTTCCACACACGCTCGCACACACAACTATAGAGATTTTACGAGTCTTCGAGAGCAAGTGGAGTTTTTAGTCAAGACTTCTCAATATTTTATGGATGAATTTCAAAGGATGTGTACTCCTTTTGAGAACACCTCTGGGACTAAGGATGAGGTTAGGAGTTTTATGTAGTATAGGGTGCTTATCATGTTGCTATCTTTTGTCCCTATTACTAAATTATATTTTTATGTTTATATTATTTAAAAAATACAAAAAATATTTTATTTGTGTTTTGAGTTTTTTTTATTAAATTGGTATTCCTTTGAAAAAAATTGAAGATTTTCAAAAAGATTTTATTTTTGGTAAAAACTTTGAAAAATTTAAAAAGATATTTGTACTTTGTCCTTCACCATATATGAATTTTCATTTAAGATGTTCGAATCACAACTATCTTCCATCCATTCATGTGACTTTTCATGGTATTTTATGACAAGGCTTTGTTTCTTTTGTGTGCTTAACAATGCGTTGCTAGCATTCCATTGTTCATTGATGATTACTCTCCTTATGCTAGACTTTTTATCACCATTTTTGCACACATGCACAAACTTTTTGAACATTACAATTACTTGTCATATATTGAACACGATGGTCTCATCTCAGTAGTGTTTAATAATGAACGAAATGCACTTGAAATAAACTATTTTTGTAAGAAACATTGCTCGGATTTATTTTCCCCAAAAAATTATTCTATTTTAAGAAATGGAAACAGTCTATGAAAGAAAAGAATTCTTTTTGCATGAATGTCGACCATTAGTAAGAGCCTAAAACAAAAATTTTGGCACACAAAATAGAAGTGCCAGTGGTATTTCTTTTATTTCATTAATACTTCACTTTCATGAGCATTATGATATCTTTAACAATTTTATAGTGTGTGCTTAAAATGTGAGATTTTAAGGGTATTAGAAGTAGGAGATCAACGAGGACTTTCTTGAACAACATTAAATAATTTGGCATTATTGATTTAAGAAGCATTTAAATTCATGGCATTTTGCATAAGTCAAGTTAATTTCACTTTTACAACATTCTTAAACCTAAGGTTGAAATTGATTTCTTTCTCTAAAAGTATCTCTTCAACTTCATGCGCCTTTGTTTAATATGCCTATGTTGATTTTCTCATGGTTTAAGTTCACACAATTACATTTCTCTATCATGATTGGAATATTTTAGTGTTATTCCATGGTGTGTTGTATTTTTACTTATATGTATTTTTTTTTATACATATACTTTGATAGCTTTGTATATTTATATACTCAGAATATTGAAAAATTTCAAAAATAGTTGGTTTCTTCTTTGGAATGTCATTACATGTGCTTAATTGTTCAAGTACTTATTCCGTTGATTGAGAATATTAGGAAGTCTTGGGTATTTGTTCCATTGATTGAGTTTGAGTACTTTATCTAGTATAGGTTGTTTATCATATTCATATCATTTTCCTTATTGCTAGATTGTATTTCTATGTATTCTATGATTTTATTTTTGAAAAATCTTAAAAAATGAAAAAATATTTTTGATTTTTATGAAAGCATTTGAAAAAGTCCAAAAAGATTTTATTTTTGATAAAATTTTGAAAAAGAAGAAAAGAGTTTTCTATTTTAATTTTTCATCATATATGGATGTGCATTTAAGATATTCGGATCACCCTTACATTCAATCCATTCATGTGCCTTTTTTTAATGGTATTTTGAGATATGGTTTCGTTTCTTTACTGTGCTTAATAATGTGTGGCTAGCATTTTGTTGTTCATTGATTATTATTGTCTTCATGTTTTACTCTTTATTACCTTTATTGTACATGTGCATGGACTTTTTGAATATTGTGTTTCCTTATCATATGTTTAATACGGTGTTCTCATCCCAATCATGCTTAATAATGAACCAAATGTACTGAGGATAAGTTGCGCTTGTAAGAACCATTGGCTGAATTTTTTCCCCAAAAAAATGTTATATGTTAAGCAATGGAAAGGGGCTATGAAAGAGAAAAATTCTCTTTGCATTAAAGACCACCTTTTGCCAAAATGGTCCTAAAAGATTAACGACAAACAAAAACAGAAGAACCATGGCCAATTTATATTAATTGATGCTTCGCTACATATGAGCATTATTATATCTTCAAAAATTTGAGAGTGAATTCTTAAATATGTGAGATTTTAATGGTGTTATAAAGTAGAAGATTATTGGGTATGCACAGCACGCTCTCTTGCAAAGCATAAAATAGTTTGATGTTATTGATTTGAGAAACATGTAAATTCATGGAATGTTGCATAAGTCGAGCCAATTTCATTTAGTTCAACATTTTTACACCTAAGGTTGACATTTAGTTTATTCTTTAGAAGTATCTCATTGACTTCATGCACCTATGTTATAAATGCCTATGTTGATTTTCTTATGGAAAATGTTCAGACAATTACCTTCCGAGTCCATGATTTGAGTATTTTAGTGTTATTTCACGATGTGATTTTATCGGTACCTGTATGTACTCTTTATACATATACTTGTTTTTATACTTGAAAAAATTGAAAATTGTAGAAATAGTTGGTTTTCTTCTTCGAAATTTTATCGCGTGTTCTTTGTTGATTATATTTATGATGATTATTTCTTTTGGATTCTTGTGACTCTAACAATTCAAGATTAGTTTTTAATTATTACGTACAAAAATGGGGAGAACAAATTGAGGGGGAGTTTATTTGTATTTAAACTTATATGTGTTATGTATTTCTTTTGCTTAATTTTTGTGGATCTTTTCACCTTGATGATATCTTAGACTACACGTGAAGACTTTAAGTTGAAGATAAACTCACTTAGTTGTATTTGTCTTAGAGGTTAATTTGGTTTTAGTTTGTGTTTTCTACTTGAATAGCCAAAGGGGGAGATTTGTAAGAGCAAAACATATAATTTCCCATTATTTATTTTTTATTTGGCTTATCCAGTTATACTCCACTGCTCCATCATGAACGTTCGCAAGTCTTAAAGTGAAGAAGATCTAGTGACCACATGAAAGAATCAGATATCGAGCATCAATACTTTATTAAATAAATTTTATGAGGTGGGTTTAGTAATCTTACATTATTTAGGGGCCTTTTCAAAGAGTTTAAATTCATAAATATTTTTCAAACTGTTTTTTAAAAAATTTACATGTTATTTTGAATGAACTTTTCAAACGAGTTTCCTTAACTCCTTGGAACACTTTGACTTTTCATTCGAACGGGTTTTATCACCCCAAATTTTGGCAGGCTCTGGAATGTCATTCGTTAAAAGTGCGTTCGAACGAGATATGACTTCGTTCAAATGAGTACATGAGATTTTAGTTTTTAACCAATTTCAAATTCAATCTTTCATATCTATCCTTAAGAGATAGCTTTGCCTATAAATAGAGATGTGGGGATGCATTTGTTGAGAATCCTTTTAAGAGTTATTTTTGTGATCGAACTATTCAAAATTTTCATCCAAACCCTCTCGATGATTTAGGATCACTTTACAAAATCAAGAAGAACATATTACGAGTTCTAAATCTTATGGAGATTATTTTTGTACTACTTATTTGTGGAGTTGAGGCTCTAAAGTTGAAGAAGAAAGGAATAACGATTCTTGAGGCTGATCGGTAGGTACCCAGGCTAGAGTTTCTTGTTGTGGGCAATGCTGGATTGTACCATTTTATGTTTAAGATTCAAAGACACTAATGCATTAAACATAATGGTTCTCTAAGTTGTCTATAAATTTGTATTGGTGTGTCATGTCTAAACAATGCTAAATAGAGGTTTTGCTCGAAACGATTTTTTTCCTCTATTTTTTTCCCAATCAATTTTGGTTTGATTATTTTGTTTGTGTTTTGGGCGCACATTGTCTTGCATGTTCATGTAATCTTAATCAAGATAAAATTTGGCTAAAAGGAACTTTTTGTGTATGGCCTACTATACATACTATCCATACAACCCTCATTTCAAATAGTTCAGAGAGAGTTTATATATGTTGTATATAAAAATTACTTCCCCACGTGGAATAATGAACGATAGGGACATGTCATCCTAGATGTCCATTTAGTTATCTTGATTGGCTTTAGAGGAACCTAGTCGTCTAGAAGGATGACCAACTCCAGAATTCGAACCATTAAGAATAACAAAAGTTACTCGGTTAAAAAGGTGTTCAACACTAAATACCAAGAGTCACATTTATTGTATGCATATGTAAATGCCTATAAATATAAAGGCATTCCATATCTATGGTTTCGAACTCCTATTAACAGACAATCTCCCTTAGCACAAGGGAACAAATCAATCATTCTCAAGGACACCATACTAAGATATTGTAATCAACATATATAAAACTAAAAGTTGATGTAGGATTTCTTTATAGCCGAACCACTTTAAAAATCCTTGCCTTTTGTGTGTTTGATTATATTACTCTTATTGTTTGTATGTGATTATAAAATTAGATCACTCTGTTTTTAGATATCAATAGATTGACGCCATCTGTTAGAACGACTGCTTGCCATCATTCTCCACCTCATATATTTCTTTGTCCACTCTTTGGTTTGAATAATGATTACTGTTCATGAACGCATCTTGGTAGCTACAGGAAATAATCCAGATATGTCCTCTCCCCTTCGTGAGACAGACCTCGAGAGGATCCTATTTAATTTGGCTAAAGGACATGAGTCTATGCAAGAGTCAACCAAATAATTCGCTTATACATTACAAGACAAATCCTCCAATTCCAGAAGAGATATGCCACCTCCACCATCTAGGAATGAAAGGGGTTACCATCCATGGTCTTCTCATGAGAGGTCATACCATCCTAGAACAACCTCTTTATTCCAACAACGAATTACTATGACGGTAGATCTTTTTCTAAAGAGAGGTCTAGTGTATTGGAGATGCTAAGTAGGTAAACTACTTTTGATTGTCTAGGTCCCCAAGTAACCAGAGGTCATCATGGGGATCAAGAACGATGCCATGAGCATAGAGAAGGATCTAGAGCAAGTATGAAGGGCTTTGTGTGTATCGAGCACACTTCTGAGGGGGAGAGTTCATCACATAGGCACAAAGAAGCCACAAAATTCTCTTCTATCAAATCCAGACTAGAAGAACATTCCTGGAAGGGATCCATGCAACGACTTGAAGATCGTCTAGGGGAAATGGGAAAAAAAATTCTTTAAAAATGAGTTTTGTTAAAGGCTCACCTTTTGTCAGGGCTATTGTGGACTACCCCACATATTCCAAATTCAAGCCACTAATTATCACTCCTAAATATAATGGGAAAACTAATCTAGTTTTTCACATTGAGCAATATCAAATTGATGCTGACATTTATTTTGTCCCCGACGAGATGAGGTGCAAGGCTTTCTCCAGTTCCATCATAGGTCCAACCTAAATATGATATCAATCTGACTAGAGGTAAATATTTTAGTTTTCACCAATTGGCCAAATTATTCATTGATAACTTTTTCTTGGGGGCCAAGCCGATCAAGAGTGTTACTCATCTCTTGATCGTGTGCCAAAACCCCCAGAGAGAGTACCTGAGATTATATCACACGATTTGATAATGAGAAGCTAGAATTAGTGGATTATGAACAAAAAAATAGCCATTGTAGCTTTGATGAGTGGGTTACTAGCAAAATATGTTTACTACGCCTTGGACAAAAACCAATACAAGACTATGATTGAGTTCATGGCTAAGGCTGGAAAGATCATGAACACCGAGGAAGCCATGGAAGCAATAGAAGCACCAAAATGCAAGACTTAGCGACAAAAGAATAATTCATTTAAGAAAGATCAGAAGGATAAGAAGTCTAATAGAATCAAAAAGTTTGATAAGTATAATCCACTCACTAAGGGTGTTCATCACATCCTGGAAGAAATCAAAGGTAACAAAGATCTGAAATGGCCTAGGAAACTGAGGACGCCACCCAACAAGAGAGACAAGTCCAAGTACTATGATTTTCATCACGATCATGGACACACCACTGATAGTTTCATAACCCTCAAGAATGAAGTTGAAAATCTTATTTGTCAAGGAAAGTTGGTGAAATTTATTGAGTGGAATGGTAACTGAGATACTAGGACAAGATTTGAATCACCCAACGGAGGAAAAGACAATGCTAAAAGAACACAGAATAACAGCTATGAGGATGAAGTCCGACGAGCTAAAAATGGATGTAGGTATGATTTCCTTTGGTTGTCATTTAATCGTAGGAGGAGACACAAGTGGACGAGATGGAATTTTTGAAAGAAAGGCGTACTTAAATGAAGTGATGGTCGACCTAGAAAAGTTAACAAAGATAAATTGGTGATTGCCTTCTCCAAAAATGATCTGAGTGGGGTACTTTATCCTCATGATGATCTGTTAATCATGAATTGCAGAGTTCACCGTGGTAGAGTGATAGAGTTTTGGTCAACAATAGGAGTTCGGCTAATGTAATGTTCTAAAATTATTTCCAAATCTTAGGGCTGCTAGATAGTAAGCTGGAACCGTATCAAATGCCTTTAATTGGATTTTTAGGTGACAAGGAATATCCCCTATGAATTGTCAACCTGGATGTGATGGTCGACACTTGGCCTACAATCAGGAGGGAACGAATTCGCTTATTCGTACTGGACAAAAATATACATATAGCGTACAACATAATCCTTATTCGGGTAGGGTTAAAACAACTGGAGGTAGTTCCATCTACTGTGTATTAATGCATGAAGTTCCCAATCAACTATTGAGTTAACGTAGTAAATGGTAACCAACTGGAAGCATGAGAGTGATATTATACCTCAGCTGACCAACAGGAGATAAAGAGGGGCACAACTACTTTCCATATAGATACTTTGGATCCTCGCGAAGAGGAAGACTTGGTGAAAGGAAAAGTCATGGAAAGAACAAAAACCATTGTGCTAGACAATGAGAAACCAGAAAGGACCACCCAGATTGGCTCAAGATTAACACCTTATATTAAATAGGAATTAATTACATTCCTTAGAGATAGGAAGATCATGTTCGCTTGGAATCATGAAGATGTTCGAGGGATTGATCCCAACTTCATCTGCTTTGGACTCAATATTTACAAAGATGCTAGACCAATCAAGCAAAAGCATAGTATTTTCATCGTAGAGAAGAATATGGAAATCCAAGAAGAGGTGGAGAAACTGCAGAAATCATAGTTTACTAAGGATGTTAAATATTCGACTTGGTTGGCTAATGTAGTAATGGTCAAGAAGCATAACAACAAAGGGTGAATGTGTGTGGATTTTACTAATCTTAACAAAGCAGGCCCAAAAGATCACTTTTCTTTACCAAGGATTGATCAATTGGTATATTCCATAGTAGGTCATAAACTTACCAGCTTCATGGATGACTATTATGGTTATAACGAGATTAAGATGAAGTCAGAGGATAAGGAGAGCACATCCTTCATCACGAGTTGAGGAACTTACATCTATAATGTGATTCCCTTTGGGCTTAGGAACACTGGGGCAACGTATCAGAGGTTGGTAAAGAAAGTCTTTGAATAATGAATTGTTAAGAACATGGACGAAATGTTTGAACATTTGGGAAAACAAAAAATGAAGATCAATTCGACCAAATGTATATTCGTAGTCTAGAAAGGTATGTTCTTAGGGTACATTATGAATCAAAGGGGAATTGAAGCCAACCCTGATAATGTAAAGTCTTTATTATAGATGAAATCCCCGACTAGTAAGAAGGATGTGCAAAAGTTGACAGGAAGAGTAGCATCCCTAAATCATTTTGTATGTCGAGCTAAAGAAAAATGTCTTCCATTCTTATAGGAGCTCAAAAAGACCTTTTAATGGAACGACGAATGTGAGAAAGCTTTTTTGGACTTAAATAAATATTTAGGGTCTCTCCCACTTCTCTCTCGACCAGTTTTGGGTGAGAAGTTGTACATATATTTGCTCGTTTTGGAGTATGTTATAAGTTAAGCCTTAATCCGATTAAAAGAAATCATTTAAAAGCCAGTGTATTAGACCAGTAAAGCATTTCGAGGAGCCGAGATCTAATACTTACGCTTGGAGAAATTGGAATTGCCAGTTATTGAAGCCTCCAAAAGAATGAGACCCTACTTTCAGTCCCATACCATTATAGTATACACTGACCTATCTCCATGGCAAGCTTTGCATAGACCTAAAAAAGTATGGAAGGGTAATGTCTTGGGCAGTTGAACTGGGAGAGTATTAAATTGTGTACGAACCAAGAACTTGATTGAAAGGGAAAGTAGTGGAAGATTTCATAATAGAATTCACTTATATAAAGGTACCCAACACACTAAGTTTGCCTTCCAAGCAGACTTCTATTAAAAAATGCTCAGCTCAAATGTAAACTGAGACAATTGCCCACAAAGAAAGATCTCTCCTATTATCCGAGAAAAGTAAAAAGGTTTTTAAATATGGAGAATTGATGGAAAAAGACTTCAATAGTGATGTCCCAATTTGAAAACTGTTCGTAGATGGCTCTTCGTGCACGAAGGGTAGTAAGGGTAAAATCATTCTCATTACTCCAGAGGATTTGGATATAGAGTATGCTTTACGGTTTTAGTTTTAGGCTTCCATTAATGAAGCCGAATACGAATGATTGATTACTGGTTTAGAGGTAGCCTCATCACTAGGTGTCGAGCAGGTGATAGCACATAGTGATTCTCAACTTATTGTCCATTAGTTACTTGAAATATATGGAGTTAAAGAGAAAATGATGGTGAGATGCTTAAATAGTACTAAAGAAATTATTTCCTCATTTTCTCAAGTCAAGATGGCTCAGATTCCAAGAGTAGACAATGCTTGAGCAGACACTCTTGCTCAGCTAGCCTCAACAACTCTAATAGAGTTCAAAAGAACCATTCTGGTAGACATTATCACCGATAATAGCATTGATGAGGAAGTAGTCAAAATCATTTCTATAGAATTGGGTCCTTCCTAGAAGGATCCAATCATGGACTACATGTATAATTACTATTACAAGTCAACCAAAAGTAAGCAAGGAAACTGAGATATAAGGCAGCTAACTAAGTCTTGGAAAAGAGTATTTTGTACAAAATGGGGTATACAGTCCCTTTACTTCGTTGGTTCCATCTAACTAAATTAAATGATATGATCAAAGAGGTTCATGAAGGCTCATGTGGCGCTCATACAAATGGAAGATGTTTCGCATAAAGGGTAGCCACACAAGGCTACTACTGGCCAACGATGAAGACATATTATGTTTCATTTTTCAAGAGGTGTGACAAGTGCCAAAGGTTTACTATTATTCATAGGAAATGAGGTGGTTCCCTAACCCATATTATTTTTCCTTGGCCCTTTTCCATTTGTGGGATATACTTGGTCGGACCATTGCCTACCACCAAAGTAAGGTTCATGTATCTAGTTGTTGTTGTATATTACTCCACCAAATGGGTGGAGGTTGATCCCTTGACTAATATGACCTATCAAAGAGTGTTTCAATTCATATGGAAGAAGATCATATGTCTTTATGTAATGCCCTATACTTTTATCACTGATCATAATACCCAGTTTGATAATGAATAGTTTGAGGAGTATTGCATTAGGTCCAAATTACAGAAGCTACATTTAGCACCGAGACATCCATATTGTAATGATCAACCATAAATAACTAATAAAACTTTTCTTGATGGATTGAAGAAGTGCTTGGATGGATTCAAGGGAAATTGGATCAATGAACTGCACAATAATCTTTGGGCTTATAGAACTACACCAAGAATTGCAATAGAAGAGACTCCCTATATATTATCTTTCGATAATGAGGCAATCGTACCAACTGAAATAGGTCTACCAAAACATAGGTGCTAAATTTTGACTCCCCTAAAAGTTATCTCATGAGGCGGCAAGATTTGGACTTGGTTGAAGAATTCAGAGAAGATACTGCAATTCGGATGGTTCCCCACCAACAAAGGACTGTTAGGTTCTATAATTGGCATGTCAAGTTAGCCAACTTGAGACTGGGAGACCTTGTACTGAAGAAGGTGATTTATAAAACAACAAGTTAGAACCCAACTAGCGTGGTTCTTACCATATCTCGACAAAAATATTACCAGGAACATATTGCTTGGAAACATTGGAAGGCAGGGAGTTTAAGAACCTCTGCAATGCCGATCATCTTTGAAAATCTTATCATTAATTTTTTTTGATGTAATATCTTATTCAAGTTAATAAACTTGAATGTTTCTCCTCATTATACTTCATCTTTTATGTTTTGTTTTTTGGAGTATGGAGTGGTACCGCACCACCCCTTAAATTGAAAGAAAAAATTTAATTTCAAACTTTTCCAACTTCAGAAAAGTATTTCAAACTTTTCCATCCTTCTTTTTATCAAACTTTCATAACTTCTTGAAAAGTTCTTTAATTTCAAAATTTTCCAACTTCAAAGAATATTTTAAACTTTTCTATCCTTCTCTTTATTAAACTTTTCCAACTTCTGAGAAGTTATTTAATTTCAAACTTTTCTAAGTTCCTAAATGTATTTCAAACTTTTCTATTATTTATTTATTAAAATTTTCCAACTTCAGAAAAGCTCTTCGTCAAACTTTTCCAAAAAGTTATTTATCGAACTTTTTGAACTTCAGAAAAGTTCTTTATTAATAACTTCATGTATGATTTCGTCGTTGGGAAATCATGAATCAGAAGTTAGTAAAATCTGTTGTAATACTCAAAGTCAAACACAAGAGGTTTTATACGACTAAAGTAATAATATAGGGATTAGTATACATTCCTATGACACTTAGTCTCCACTGATAACTAATGCTATAACTTAGTTCAGTAAAACTATTCACAATTTTATCTAACAACAACATTAGTAGAATCTAAGGTATTACAATCAGATTCATTCATGAATCAAACATCGAATATTTAAGTAGGACATTTAGTCAATAACCCATTTAACTAGTCAGTGTATAGACTACATAGTCGGCAACAAGATTAATAGCAACCATAAGCTTAATTATAAAGCACAAAAGTGTCTTAATTCATTTCTTTCCAATGAACTTGAATACAAGATACAAGTTATTCTGTTGGATTATTTACACTAGCCTTTCTCATCCTAATAAGAGGTTAATTAAGGGTGCTCGAATGATTAATAGACCTAAAATCTCTCCTCTAGTACGTGTGCTGCTACTCTACCGATCAAAAAAATGTTGAGGATGAACATACTCCACTTCTCCCTCTAGGCCATAATCCCTAAGGTATTTTCTAATCAGACTCTGAGGGATAGAATCATGAGGAATGCAATTGACATCAAGAGATAAGGGAGGATCAGGGTAATCCAAGAGTACTGGGTCATGCCAGTACCATAGTTTATTGTCCTCGGGAATCTTCATCAGAATAAGTAAGTTCATCTAACCCCATTTGCACACCTCGTTCCTAGCCTGCACCATATGCTTATCTAGGGAAGTTATGGCCTCATCATACCCATCAATCCAAACAGCTATGGGTTGCTTAGGGAAATGGAAGGAAAGTCAATCCATATTATCTTGAATATTTTTTATGGCCTTGTATTTCTCTTTGAGATTAGTTGCTTGGTCCTCCAAGGTTTTCTTGGTTCATTCCTCATCAACAATTGGCCGAACAACTATACCTTACCTTGGGGTTTGGTTAGGCTTAGTTTTCTTCTTCTGTAAAACTTCCAGCTCCTCCAACAACCTACTGTTCTCAGACTCCAAAAATTAAACCCCTTCAACTGGGCCAGTGGTGGTTGATTTCTTCAAAATTTCAAGTCCATTCCTCAGTGCATTATTTTCTTTCTCCAATATGGAAGAAATTGATCGAGCATTCTCTAATTGTTAGCTAAAAGAAAATTTCTTCTTAATCAGGACATAAGTGATGTCTTGTAACATCTTAAAAAAGGCCTAACCTTCATTCAAGGCCTTATACTTAGCCTCATAATCAGAATAAAGCAGTGCCTTGGAAAGTTTATAATCCTCCTGCATCTTCTTAATCATCTCATAATAAACAACATTATCGGCTGTGACTTTTTCCAAGAGGCAATAAAGATGGATATAAGACTTCTTCACTTGGTCAGATACATCTGGGCCAAGCAACCCTTATAAGTCTTCTTCGAATAAAGGAACATGTCCAACCTCAAATAGATTTTTTCACTACTTAAGTAGGTTGGATTCCGCAGAAATAATGGGTTTCTTCCTCGCATCAAACTGTAAATTTACAAGTATGAGTTTATGGGGAAAATGTTAGAAAAATAAACACCATAGAAGATAAGAATCAATAAGCAATCAACATCATTTGAAGATTGTAAACAATTGAGCAAAAGAAATGTTCTTTCATTAATCAAAGTCATGATTAAAACGGTGGGTACATCATAAAGAACGAATAAGAAGAAAGGGTGAAAAATAGGGAAGAAGGAAAAAAATCTTACAGGAATCCAAAGACAACGACAAATAAGAAAAAATGGTGACGGGTAACAGACGACAACGAGTTGCAGAAAGAAAACTCAAGAAAAAAGAAAAAATCTATGTGCAGAAAACTTGAGGCGAAAAGAAAAGGAGGAAAGCTTACACTTATTTATAGGTTTCCTCGATAGAAGAGATGAAATGATTACCTACTCGAATAATTGAACTACCGTTGACTACACGCTTCGTAAAATGTAAAAAGACCAATATACCCTTTGGCAGTTAGAAAAAGTTTGAATAAACAGCAAAAATTCCATCATATATAGTGCTAGCAAATTTTTTTACAAGTCCAGAAGGTCGGCTACCGACCAACTCTCAAGTCGTCCGTCGAGAAATATTTATAACAAATACTTCATACTTTTGATCAATCATCAAATATGGAGCCTTGCGGGATTTTGTTGTATGTAAAAATTACTTCCCGTCATGGGTCAATGAAAGATAGGCACCTATCATCTTAGGTGTCCATTCAGCTATCTTGATCAGCATCAGAGGAACCTAGTCGACTGGAAGACCAACAAACTCTATAATTTGAACCATTAGGAATAACAAAAGTTAATCATCTGGAAAGGTGATCAACACTGAATACCAAGAGTCAGATTTATTTTATGGATATGTAAATGTCTGGAAATATAAAGGCATTCCATCTTGAGGGTTTCAGACCCATATTAATAGATATTTTAGACACCCCATTCTATTACCCCTAACTCTTCTTAGGTCCCTTGTACCTCCCTTCATCACTACAAACCCAGGTCATACCCCGAGTATTGGCCTAGAAGCCATCGGGCACTCCCAGACTTCGTTTGACCAAAAAGTCAAACTCTTCAGCTCGACCAAAGTTGAATGAATCTTCTAAGGGAACTGAGATCCCTTTCCAAAAATCCATCTCGTGCGCGATTCCGACTTACCATGCGGACGAACGATCCGTTTGCGTCTGACACTTGATCTGGAGGCCACCGGGCACTCCCGAGCTCTGTTTGACCTAAGTCAACTCTTCAGCTCGACCGAGGCTGAATGAATCATTAAAGGGCACTAAAACCCCTTTACAATGGTAGGCTCCGTGCGCAATTCTGACTTACCATGCGAACGAACGATCCGTTTGACTCCAAGAGGACATTGAATGCTTCCAGGGCCCAGTTGACCAAAGTCAACTCCCCAAACTGGGTCAAACTCTTTGTAATGTCTAAGTACATCTCCTAACCTTTCCAATGGTCCGCCCTGTGCGTGATTCGGACTTACCATGCTGACGAACGATCCGTTTGCGTCCGAACGATTCCCCGTCCAATGGACCGACAAACGCTTCTGAGCCATATTTGACCCAAAGTCATCTCCCGAACCCGGGAGCAGTCCAAAGTACTTTCAAAGGTCTTTGAATTACCTTTCCAATGGTCTTCCCCATGCCTGATTCTGACCAACGGTTTTCCCTCGACAGCTAATTTTCTGAAAAGGCCTGAAACACACTGCCAAATGGTAGGTTCCAGACCCTGCCTATAGGTAGGTGCCGATAGGCAGGACCAGGTCTATGCCGATCGGTAGTGACCTAGGACTATAAAAGGATGCCTTCACCTCATTTGCAAAGGGGAGTCCAGATCTGATAAAAATCGCTCTCAACGAATCCCTAAAACCTCTCTCGAAGACAGGGCGATTTCAACATCCAAATCCCTTTCTAGCTTCCACTTTTCATCATCCTTTTCATCAAACTTGGTGAATTAGCAACTCTCCATCATCATCATCTAAGTGCAAGGGCTTCTCTCCAACATTCAAGATCAAGCTCAAGATCTTCAAGAAGGTCCAACTTTCTCAACCTTTTCTTCAAATTCTCTTAAATTCGCAATAACTTATTTTATTACTTAGAACTTTTATTATCTTATCTCACACATACTAATATACTTTTTATTTAGTATTATTGCACAACTCTTATTTTCATATAAATAAAACCCCCAAAAAAAAGAAAAAGAGGGTTTGCTCATAAATTCCAAATAGGGATTCTCATACTTTTCTCACACTTTTCTCACAACTAAAATACTTTTTCTACACACACACACACTCACAAATAAGAGATCCCCCATTTGGATTTATGGGATAAACCCCACCCCTCATTTTGTATGCGAACTACGTGGACTTTGATGCTCGAGACTCGAGTCCTATTCTCACTTTCTCCCTCATTTTCTATCTTCTCTAAATCCAATTTTCTTATATTCTATATACTTGTTCTTAGTGACGTATTAGTCCATATGCGTTATCATTCCATTATAACGATCAACGTAAGGGTAATCGCATAAATATTATTTTCTAATATTATTTTTATACCTTCCCACGGATGACTCGCTTTATCTCTTCCATGATACAAGTCGACGATTCCTATCTCCACTATATATATACACATGCACACATATCACAGGGAAAATAAAAAGGGAAAATAGCAAACATCCATGAGAGACCAAAAGGGCGGAATGGGTGCCTAACACCTTCCCATTTCGTAAATTAGCCTCCTAACCCTTCTCGAATCATTTTGGTTTCGTATGCACCAGTATGTCTTTGGATTCCATCCTTTGGGATGGCTTCCCCTTTTTTCTTTTGTCTGTTTTGAGTAAAATAGACTGGTGACTCTAAATCTCTCTACATTTTTACACCTCATCTCAAACGACACCGGCCAAAGTTCTCCCGAGAGGGACACGCGGGACCCGAGGATCCTCCCTTCATGCGGCCACCCACATGCGAGGATCGGGGATGGCCACAGTGGCGACTCAGCTAGGGCAAATGTATGTTTTGAGGGCTTGACTCTATTTACATGGATGTTATACTTGTTTATATTTCCCCTATATCTGCATGTTCCCCTTTTCCATGTGTATCCCATGCTTATTCTTCTGTTCACACACTTGTAGAAAATTCTCCATGTAGACTTCACACCACGTGAACCTAGGATCACATATATCTACATGTTGCACGCATCACCCATCCATACTTTGTGTACCTTTGGTAATTGTACTTTTCTCCCTGTTTGTCATAATCAAGAAAAGCATTCTCATCATAAGATACTAATAACGGAATCATGCATGATTCACACGGCATCACCAAAGAGCATTGTTATTAACCAAATTTTACTCAGTAACTGGAGGGTCACTTCGTGATGGGCACTGGTCCGGCAGGGCGCAGTTAGCCTATGCGATATGACTCTCACCTTTCATTGGCCAAGTACCTTCGACGTATATCGAACGGTTCGCCCGCATTGTACCACTTGACCGAAGTCATGATGGGAGGTATATCGCAGGGAATTCATTCATGTACACCGAGTATATCAAATTCTCTCTCACACTTATCGTCCCCATGAGGTATATAGTGAGGCAATTCACGTACACTCAGGTATATAAAATGGCTTGTCCACACGTACCGATTGCCCGCAAGAGCAAGACGTATATTGTGGAAGTCACGCCAAAGGGGGGAACCCATTCTGATTCACCCAACCAACTGCATACCCGCATATAGTTGTCAAACCTAGGACACCCACTTTAGATTGCTGGTTTCAACCCGTAGCTCTGTCGAAATTCCGGGTCGGCCTGCCGCCCAAATTTTTGCGCATTTTTAAAATGGGACCCTGTCCGTGAGCCTGGTTACAAGTCCTGCCGTAGCTTTGCATATATTAAAAACCCCACTTTTCTAGGCTCGGGTCCCGTCCGACATTGTATTTAGGAGAATTAAATACAAATGTTAACATAATAATCGTAATAATCATGCTGAGTTCCGTCTCCAAAAACATTTCTCCCTTCTTTATCAAAAATCCAAAAATAGTTTCTTCCTTTTTTCTCAAAAAAATAAATCCCATTCTACACCTTCTCAGGTCGATCGTAAGCCGTTGGCCTGGCTCCCTATTGGCTTCAGTCTTAAGTCAAATAACCCCGGAGTTTCATTCGTTCCTCTGCTACTTCTTTCGAGTCTGGAATCCATCCATTTTCCATGGAGACTACAGATCAAGTACCAGTCACACAGTCGGATCTGATGGAAGTCCTAGCTCAGCTCGTGTTCAAGATTTGTAAGGCCATTTTTGTCCATCATCAATTTGTATGTCGTACGCCATTACACCGTTGAAGAAATTCAAGATCGCATCTACATCGACGGATCCGAATATCAAAGCATCTTCAACATCATAGCCTCTGCGAGAATGATCTTGGTAAAATTGTGTTTTTACGTTCCTTAAAGTTCATATTTAGTATTGGGAAATTTTTATAAATTATTTTTAAAGTTTTTTATTTTTCTGGGAAAACCGGACCGCTTCGTACTCTACCCGGACCGATCCGCTTGCTGCAGATCCAGTAAACCCCAGACCGAAAGCGAACCGATGGAGCCATATTTTAAAAGAACCGATTCGAGGTAGGACCGATCCACCTCCAAGCCGAACCGGTCCGCCTGGGATAAATTCGGCCAGATCTGTTCGAGATTTTTTAGGCTCAAAGTTTTCTTATTTAAACCAACTTCGGGGAGTTGTTTTCCAAGACTTTTCAAGACGATTTTCAGAGTCCTAAATACTCTAAGTCTTCACCTTTTTTATGTGCCAAACATCTTTTTGATTCACACACAAAAATCCCAATTACATTTGTGAATATTTTGGAACCCTAGAATACAAACTTTGTTGTTGTTCATCTTTGTGGAGAGATCTTTGCAACCGAGGGCTGCGTGTCATTGCTGAGGGAGTCTCTACAAAGTTTTATGGCTGCGTGTCATTAAGGAGAGATGAGATTCTTCCTTCGTTGTTTTGGGCTGCGAGTCCTTAGAGGGTGCTGCGTGTATTCTCTTGCTGAGTTCAAGACTGCGTGTCTTTGTGGGTTGGCTGCATGTTGATCCATTGCAGATTTCTCTATGTAATTGTAAGTTGCGACTTGTATATTCATAGTGAAATAAAGGTTTTACCCGAAAGGGTTTTTTTTCTGAAATCTGTGTCTCAACATATTTTTGTGTCACATGCTTTATTTATTTATGGGTTGACACACGCACCTTAGATGCATGTTTAGGGACTCTAATTAAATAAGGGTTACTTGGAAACTTGCGAATTTAATTTGAATCGATATCACACAGTTTGCACTTCTCAAGATTGACAACCTCCAAACTGAGGTCCGAGAGATGAAATGAAACTAGGTTCCTATTCCTCAAGAACCCAAGGCCCTATTCCCTCATGTTATGGGTCCGCCCGAGCCTATTTGGGTTCCCGAAGAATATCAGCACGCTCCACGTGCCCCTCCTGTCAATGGGACGCCACCTGCCCAGCTTTCGATGCCAAACATTACCCAGCCTGTGGCTAACCTGCCTATGGTCACTGATCCAAAAGAGGAGGAGTATAATAAAGTCCTAAAGGATCTCAAGATGCTCACCAAGAAGTTCGACAAAGTCAGAATCTCTGGAAATTACATAGACTACACCCACATGTCTCTATATCCTAAAGTTAGATTACCCGAGAAGTTCAAGATGCCAAATATTGAGAAGTTTGAAGGGAGTTGACCCCCGATTGTTCATCTTCGCAGTTATCATCGTTCCACGTCTCTACTGGGGGCTTCTGAAGAAGTGATGGCCTAATTATTTCAGCAAACTTTGAAGGATAGTGCCCTCTAATGGTTTTTGTCTCTCGAGGAATCCAGAATCCATAGCTGGGAGGATGTAGCCCGAGAATTCATGTCGCAATATAAATACAACGAAGAGCTTGAGGTCACCCGTCGTGATTTAGAGCTGCTCGAATAGAACCCTTAGGAATTAGTCAGTAACTTCATAACCCAGTGGAGGGGGCAAGCATCTGCCATGACCAATCGTCCATCTGAGGAGGATTAGTTCAACATAGTAAAGAATAATTTCTTTCCCCATGTCCGAGCGACGATGGGAGGACAATACTATCCCCACTTTCGAGCTCTGAGAGAAGCAGGAGTAGAAATCGAGGAAAGCCTTATTAAAATAGAGGTTAAATCGAAGAAGGTGTCCGGACAGTTCACCCCTAGAAAGTATGATAAGCCTGACAGTGCTACAGTCTCAACCATCAACAACATCTCTCAACCAACCACATCATGGGAACCAGAAAGCCACAATGCCCCCGTCCAAAGGGAATACACTGAGCTCCATGCTCCTCTCTCCAAAGTTTACCAAGCCTTGTTAAGCCGAAACCTCATCAAACCCTTGGATCCCCATCCATTGCCAAATCAACTCCCAAGAAACTTCAAGGCCGACGCTCATTGCGCCTTTCACCAAATTGCTAGCCATACCACCGACCAATGCTTTCACCTCCGAAACATAATCCAAGATCTCATTGACTGGGGTACCATCGCCCCACCAGCCAAATCCTACTCACAATCCACTACCAAATCATACCAATGCCATATTCTTAGAATAAAACTCAGATTTCTATCCCTCAACTCAAATCACACACATATAGTCTCCTAAACCTCTTAAAATTTGCCCATATTTCCTCCTACACCCTACTAGCCTCGTTGATCAGGCACTGTCACTCCTTACCAGAGCATGCATCACTGTCCGTACCCGTTATGAAAATGAAAGTATGGAATTGTTCGAGGTGTTAAACCAACTCCTAGAGTTCTGGTTGAAATTGCACTCACAGATGGTCATCGATTGCCAAAGGTTCAGTACACTGTTCTTTGAAGCACGAAAGTGGGTCTGAGATTCAGACAAGTGGGTGGTACCGACCGATGAAGTCAGCCTAGATGACGTTGTCCAGATTATGGTTGAATTATTCGGGCAAATCAATAGAATTTGTAGTATCACCGAGTTACTTAACATTTTGAAGCTACAAGGGAGCTTGGTCCCTTAAACCATACATATCCCCACATAATGGGAAGACCTGTATCAAGAAGCCATTGAAGTTGTGGAAGGCATTGACTTTACACAGAAAGACAAAATTATTGCCACTGGGTGGGGAGAAGAATTCAAAGATTCGAGTGAAGAACAAGCTTCAGGAAGAACTGGCCTAGTAGCCAACATATGTTGAATGATATCATTTGAAGAACTCCTCGGAGAAATAAACAGGGTGACAGAACAACTTGAGATTGACAAGGAAATGGGATTCGTGTTCTTCCCTTCTTCAGTAAATCACATGACCATATCAGGGAGACATTACCATCTTCCAAGCTCACTACCAACAAATGACAAAGGGAAGAGCGTTGAAAACCTTCCTATGCCAGAGATGACCATCGAGCAGAGCAAGATCCTCGATCAATTGAAGAAAACTCAAGTTAACATCACTCTATGGGGGGCTTTTCACGTCTTCCCAGCTTCACAGAAATGCTTTAATCAAGCTGCTCACTGGACCCATAGTTCTTCCTTCTACCACACCAGAAGAGGTGGTAAATCTGGTCGGATCCTTGACATCTACCCGAATGTTGTCATTTTCTGAAGAAGAAATCCCCAGAATTGGGCCAAATCAAAATCATGCACTCAACATCTCCGTCAAAGTTATGGGTAAGGCCGTGCCACTCTCTCTTGTCGATAACGAATATGCTTTGAATGTCTGCCCACTGAGAACCTTCAAGTGTTTAGGCTTGAAAGAAAGAGACCTCGCTCCAACCTCCGCCGCTATACGTGCCTACGATAATACCTGCCGGGAGGTGATGGGATCCACAAAACTTGTAATAGGGGTTGGCCCTATAAACCCTGTCGTTAAATTCCTAGTCATAGACATCCCAGCTTGTTTCAACCTATTGCTCGGATGACCCTGGATCCACAGTATCAAGGGTGTGTCTTCCTCACTCCATCAGAAATTAAAGTTCTTCGCTGACGGGCGAGTCATCACCATTTTGGGCGATGATGAAAATGTCTAGGGTGCAAACACCAGCAGTCCAATCCTTGAGATACAGAACGGGTCAAATGATATGCACCTATTAGGATTCCGAGTTGAGCCAATCCTACTCCTGGCAGGTGACAGTTGCAAAGAAAGGGTTTGTCCAGAATATGACCCTCATGGCAATGTCAATGAGATTCAGATGTTCATAAACATGCACTTCATGCTCGGACATTGGGCAAGGCAATGGCAGCAAGGGATCCTTGAGCCCATCGAACTGAATAAAGCTTTCCCTCATTGTGGCTTAGGGTATCAACCATCAGAATAAGAACTCATAATGATCCACCAGTCTCGACCAAAGAGAAGGTTAGACTGAATCCCAACTATCCCAGGAGACTTCTTGAATGGAAGATTCATCAAAGAAGGTGAATACTTCCCCTTTTGCGGTTTTCCAGAAACATGGTATGGCCACACAGACAAGAAGATGAAGCTTGGAATGGAGATATTTTTCCAAGATAACTACCCATGGGCTGAAAGTTTCCAACACCGAGTATAATCGCTCATCAAAGATATCGATGAAAGTGATTCTGGAGTTTCCTTCAACTTAGAGACACTGGGGCTGGAACTCTGCATGGTTCATTCAGGCACTACATCAATGGATCCATCCCATATGATTAAAGCTGCTAATACACCCCTCCCCAACTGGCATGCTGTGCCAGTTCTACCTCTTAAAATATCCCCTAACCCCAATGTTTACCCTATTTCTTCTTCTGTTGTCTATCCTTGTTCAAATGTAATCGAGACCTCTTTTGATAAGGTTCTCAATTATATTTTTCCTATCAATGAAATCAATGAAGGTTTTAAGTATCTTGATGTGCCTTACATTAACTGCTTGGATTCTAATCAAACTTTTTATGATGATGATTTTGCAAATGAACAATTCTTAACTAATCTAAATAAGGTTAATAATAAACAACATAACCCCATTCAAGTTAATGAAGAATAGACTATTGTTTTTAATATCGATTCTAGTAGCCAACTGCGTGAGATTAGGATAGGGGCCACCCTTGTCGATCATGAGCGCGCACAACTCGAAGAATTGCTAAAGGAGTTCGTGGATGTCTTCGCATGGTCCTATAATGATATGCCCTGCATTGATCCTGAAATAGCTCAGCACGAGATCCCCACTCTCCCAGATTACAAGCCGCTTAAACAAAAATTGAGAAAGCTCCGCACTGAATGGTCGCTCAAGGTCAAAGAAGAGGTGGTCAAACAGTTGAACGTGGGCTTCATTCGTGTGATCGAATATCCCACATGGCTAGCCAATATAGTACATGTGCCGAAATCAGGAGGGAAGGTTCGAATGTGTGTGGACTACCGAGATTTAAACAAAGCTTCTCCAAAAGATAATTATACGCTACCCAATATCTCCATGATCGTGGACAACACAGCCAATCATGCTCTCAAGTTATTCGTCGATGGGTTTGCCAGATATAACCAAATCAAGATGCACCCAGACCACCAAGAAAAAACTTCACTCATTACCCCATGGGGAACCTTTTGCTACACCGTTATGCCATTTGGTCTCAAAAATGTTGGGGCTACCTACCAAAGGGCTGCCACAACCATCCTGCATGATCTGATTCAGAAAGAAGTCGAGGTTTATGTGGATAATATGATTATGAAGTCCAAAGCTAGAGAAGGTCATATTCCTGCTCTTCGAAAGTTCTTCGAACGATTGGGACGGTATTAGATGAGACTCAATCCATATAAGTGTGTTTTCAGCGTTAGAAAGGGAAAACACTTGGGATTCATGGTCAGTGAGAAGGGGATAGAAGCAGATCCCGTAAAGCTGAAGGCCATACTTGAGATGCCACCGCCCCGAATAGAGAAATAAGTCTGAGGTTTTCTTGGGAAATTGAAATATATCAGCCGGTTCATCAGCCAACTAACATCCATCTATGAAACGATCTTCAAACTCCTCCGAAAGGATTCAACCAAGGTTTGGAATGAGGCCTGCCAAGAATCTTTTGACCGAATCAAACAATATCTTACCCAACCTCCGGTGCTCATTCCACCACAACCTGGTCTCCCTTTGCTCCTATACCTAACCATAACCGACACTACAGTTGGGGCTTTGATAGACCAATACCTTAAATACTCTCGCAAAGAAAGAGCCATCTATTACGCCTATTGCAAATTGATCGGGTACGAGGTCAACTACACTGCTTTGGAAAAGGCGTGTGTCGCACTTGTGTGGGTCACCCAAAAGTTGAGACACCACATGCTCGCCTTCCTCATCAAACTTATATCCCGAATGGATCCAATCAAATACCTGCCTGAGAAACCCTCCTTATCCAGTCGAATGGCTCGATGGTTGATGATCCTAACCGAGTTTGATATCATGTACGTTACACAAAAAGCCATCAAAGGAAGAGCCGTCTCTGACTACCTCGCTGATTACCCCGTAGAAGAAGCAGATGTCTGGATCTCCAAATTCCCAGATGAAAATATCCTCTGCAACGCTCAAGACAACCTTCGATGGAAAATGTTCTTTGACGGCACTGCCAACAAAAAGGGATATGGCATTGGGATACTTCTGATCGCCTCTGATGATTCCCACACTCTCATCACCATCAAATTGGATTTCTCTTGCACCAACAACATGATGGAATACGAGGCATGCACAGGAAGCCTCAAAGTTTCTATCAAGAAAGGTATTCAATACCTTGATGTCTACGGGGATTATACCCTCATTATTAGTCAAGTGCTCAGAAAGTGAAAAGTCAAGGACGAAAATCACCAACCCTTCCATGACCACTTAGAAGAGTTAGCCTCCCGATTATGAGATGTCACCTTCCATTACCTACCTCGAGCAAAGAATAACCTAATCGATGCTCTCGCTACCTTGGCCTCCATGGTCGATATTCCCGAAGGAATAGCAATGACCCCCTTCTTAGTTCAAAAGCAAGACAAACCAACCCACTGCTACCATATTGAGCTTATCTCCACCGAAGATCCCGAACTAGATGATTGCTGGTACTATGATATCTAGTGCCTCCTCAAACATGGTAGGTATCTCGAGGGTTCCGATAAGAAAGACCGAATAACCCTCCGAAGACTGGCCGCCCAATACATCATTTGTCATAAAGCTCTACTCAAGAGGAACTTCGATAGAACTCATCTACACTGTATCGCATGGACTGAGATTGAAAAGATAATGCAGAAGATCCACAGCGGAGAATGCGGGTCCCATATGAACGGTCACATGCTTGCCAAGAAGATCATCCGACAGGGCTACTACTAGACCACCATGGACCAAGATTGCACCGCCTATGTCCGGAGATGCCTCAAATGCCAAGAGTTCTCTAATCTTCAACTCCTGCCTTCGCGAGAATTATGTAACATGACCTCTCCCTGGTTGTTCTCCACCTGGGGTGTCGACATCATAGGGAAGGTTACACCAAAGGCTTCTAATAGACATGAGTTCATCATAGTTGCCATTGATTACTTCACCAAATGGGTCGAAGCTGAGTCATACGCAGTATTGAATGCCAAGAAAGTGGCCAAATTCCTCGAGAAAAATATCATATGTCGATATGGGGTCCCACAAGAGTTAGTGTCAGATAATGGGTTTCACTTCAAAGCAGGAGTCACAGAAGTAGTCAATGAGTACGGGATTCAAAGACACAAATCTTCTCCCTACCGACCTCAGACCAATAGTGCAGTTGAAGCTGCCAATAAGAACCTCAAAGCCATCATCAGCAAGCTGACCAAAAGCTGTAGGGATTGGGCCGATCGGATCCCGTACGCCCTCTGGGGCTATCGAACCTCAATCCGAAACTATATTGGGGCTACCCCTTACTCTCTAGTCTACGGCATGGAAGCTGTCCTACCTGTGGAGCTGGAAGTACCTTTACTATGCGTCATGCTCGAAAGCAAAGTTAATAAAGAAGACTGGTGCTAAAGCCGTCTCGAAGAGCTGATCCTCCTAGATGAAAGAATATTAAAAGCTCTTTACCACATACAGGGGTGCCATCGTCAAATAACGCGATCATTCAATAAGAGAGTCAAGAACTGCGGTGTTCGGGAGGGGGATTTAGCCCTCAAGGAGATTATAGAACCCATCTGGGACCCCAGAGGGAAATTCAAGCCCAATTGGAGAGGCCCCTACATTGTGAAGAAAATCTTATCCGGCGGTGCCGCCATGCTCACTGACTTAGATGGGGAGGAGATGGCTTGTCCAGTCAACCTGGACCGTCTCAAGAAATTCTACCCCTAGTCCAAAATCTCGGCGCGCTACGACTCTTCTCATCTCCCTTCTATTCTAAAAAAAAGAAAAAAAAACTCTCTTCATTTCCCTCTACCCAGAACTACGTGGACCTGATCCTCTGCAAAAAAATCATTTTTCAAGAAAAACAAAAAAAAAATTCAAAATCCCCAGAAGTACGTAGGTATCTCATACATCTTACAAGAGCACGACCCTTTTTTTTCACAAAATACTATTATTTTCTTATCTCCGAGAACGGCAGTTCATTCCAACATATACTTGAACAAAAGGATTATGTATGCCTTAGAGATCGGTATAGATAATTCAAAATTACAAAATTCATCGAAAGGCACAGTTGGATGATCAGAAACTTGCTTATTTCATTAATAAGAAATTACAGCACATATTACATAAGAAAAGGAACGGATAACTCCCTTCCCCCTACTGCCATAAAAAGCAAAATAAAATTCCCACATCTATTTCCTATTACCAAAATAAACTCTCCAAGAGTCCTACCCACAGCTACCAGAGGAGCTTGTACTCTCATCATCTACATCCTGGGCCCCCCAAATTTCTCCTGCCTGAATAGAGTACCGTAAACACTCAATGGACCGATAAGCCCGAACCAGCTTCGAAAAAACCATAACACCCCCTTCCATGGTGTTAAATGAAACAAACCACCTTTGTCCAGTCTCCACTGCCAACATCTTGCTGACTACTCTCCTCCATAACCACTTCATATAATCCCAAGGGACATGCAAAACTCTCCCGACAGACTGAGAGGGACGGGTCGACGAACGTCGATTCTCCCACAGAGATCCAAGCAACAGACGCAGACGCTTAGTCAAAACGTCCACCGGAAAGAAATTTAGTGTTCGAGGAAGCACGACCTGTGTTCAGCCAAATTGGCGGAGAAGCATCCAAGGGAAATAAAAATAGGTCTGTCTGAGACCAACCAGATGCACATATGAGTACTCTCCGAGCTACAGAACAGGCTGCAACTACCCCACCAAGGCACTGACCAATACAGATTTCGAGCGCCATACTCCACAAACCAATTCTAATAGATCGCAATATCCAAGCCAACGCGGATGAAGTAACGCAAAAAAAAGTTGGGTATAACTAACAAAGGATACTCTGGAGGGACCACTAAGCGGAGTCTTTCAGACAACCACGTGAACAGCATCACGGGGATACCCCTTAGAAAGTCAGAACGACCTTCTCGTCAGGCATCCAGACCATTCAGTGTCTCCGCCAGTATCACCGCTATAGGATTGCGATGGTATGACATCCATGAAGTAATGGCTGCAAGTTGCGGGTCCACCAGCAGTTGCCCAGTCACTAACATTAATTTTGAAACTAGGCCCAGAGCAATGGCTCCATCATAGCCAGCATCACCTACTTCCCGCAAATGCACGGACTGTAGCACCGCCGGGAGGGAGATCATTCCTCTAGCAACCAGTGATCTGGCCGCCGAAGGAAAAATATGAAGAAGCCCGGCCAATAAATCCCTAAGAGAATGGGAAAATTCGGGCAAAGCCGCAGCAACACTGGGATTTACACCCAGCGTGATAGAAAATTCCTCGTAGGTAGGACAAACTTCAACCAACTCAAAGTGGAATACATGGTCTTCGGGGTACCAAAATTGTACCGCCGCCATCAGCATGCTCCATTCAATAGGCCAATTGCGCCACAAGGCTCTTATGATGAAAACACTCCACCTTTACCCCTTTTTATACTTGAGAACCCTCACAAGAGACATAATCCCAACAGAAATCGGAGGGAATCCTACCCCACAAAATAACAAAGGCTGAAGAGGGTACCAATCAAAGCTTTGAATTGATGGGTCTGGACTGAACTGTCGATAGGCAGGACAGGGTGCTTGCCGATCGGCAAACCCCCATTTTTATAAATTTCCCTTTTTTCCTCTTTTGTCAAATCAGAAAACCAAATAAAAATAAATTGATATTCTCAACATAATTTCAAAATCCCTTTTCCTCCTTATGTAATTTCCCCTTTTAATTAAAAACTTTCCTTCAAATTTTTTTTCCAAAAATACTCCTTTTTACGGTCTCAGCAGCAAAGTAAAAAGCCCATGTGCATGCATTCATTCATCATTAATAAAAGATAATAAAAAACTCCATTGCGTTTCATCTATTTGTTTTTGTGTTACATCAATTTTGCAGGAAATAAAAAAAATAAATAAATAAAAAGAAAAAGCAAAAATAACGGGACTCAGCCCGAACCCACATTCTCTCTCTCTCTCTCTCACACACACACACACACACACTCTAAGAGCTTCCACCCCTGCAACGTGCTCTCTTCCCCCACGACGAGATGATGCACTGCCACTACCCGAGCCAGAGTCCTCTCCGGATGAAGCAGATGGTACCGAGCAAGAAGGAATAGGAACCACATCCCGAATATAGGTAGTCGTCGAAGATATCCAGTCTCGGATGTCTCTTAGCCAAGTGGTTGACACTTTCACTTGCTGCAAGGAAAAGGCAAAATCAGTATCAAAGCAGAGATGACCAAAATAGAAAAAAAATAAAGACAAGAACATAAAGGTATACCGCAGGTTGGAGGACCTCCTCTATCAAGCCCAACTCCTTCGGATCCATCGCATGAGGACGATGTAGCATAGGCACCATCCCTCCATCAGCCCGCCGAATGTTGTATGAAGGGGTATGCAACCGCACAAAAGGAACCTCTTAAGTTACAGCAACCATAGATGCCGTCAGACCGCCGCTACTTTGGGAAGATCCCACCGCCTGACTCGAACCCGCAGGAGGGAAAGGCATGGCATCATATATGCTGGGCTCCATCAACTAGCTCATCATAAAGTCCATATAGTCATACGGTGCAACCGTATCGGTATACAACAAGTAGGACTCGTCGATCATCGCCGCGATCCTTGCATCCTCTGACAGCAATCGCTCCCGCCCCATAGACGTAGGAGGCTGCGCAGGTGGCACCACCACCTCCTCCTCAGCAATCTGGCAAGCCTCCCTCTCCTCGAGATACCAGGAATGGCTAAACTCATATGCCAGTAAACGCCTCATCTACGCATTCAACGTGGTGGTCCCCACATCCCGAATGGCTGTCCCTCAGGGATAAAAGGTCACCTGAAAATCTCCAAGCATGCATAAATCAATATGGGATTAGAAGGTGCAAAAAGAAAAACCAAGACTGAAATGGAAAGAGTCTTACCTTACCACTGGTTAGGTCATTCAAGACCTAACGCACTACCTCCAGAGAGAGAGATCCCTTTGACTACCGATTGGCCTTACGCCATCGATACAATCGGCAGGAGTCCCCAACAGTGTCGTCCTTCAGAGCGATCAGCGAGGTATTACACCCAATCACCTCATAAAATAACGTATGTCAAAAATAAAAATTCACAAATAAAAAGAGACGCATAAGGAAAATTCGAATGCATGAAAGGAAAATGCAAATGCATGAAAAGAAATGCGCAAACTGAAGAATACCTCAAGAAGGTACGTGGCTCGAGTAAAAGTCTGCCGACAGCACCGGCTGAATGCATCCAGAGAAGAGTAAAGGGTCGCCAAAGTCAGACTCCCCCAATCATAGAAAGGGATGTTCAAAAACATCCTCAGGTACGACAAGAACCATAAATGGACGACGTCGCTCCTCGATGCCACCATGAAACCTCCCAACAATAGCAAAATAAATAACTGAGCCATCTGCCTCAATTACAGCCCAACCTTTACATCAATCACCCTGCCCAATAGAACATCCTTCAGTAGAGACAGCCGGATAGAATCCCCAAAAACTATCCTCCCTACATCACCAAGTGTCGCACGCACTGCCTCCGGTCTCACCCATAAAGAGCGATCCACCTCAATCTTCTCTCCATCACAATCCAGCCCCAACAGCTGCTGCACGTCTATGGGAGTCACAGTCATCTCCCAGAAGTTGAAATGGAAGGTGTGAGTAGTATCCCATCACCTCTCCCCCAAAGCGCACAGGACCGCTGTCGAATGAGGCGTCTCATCCTGTGCAGATGCCAACCTCCCAAAACCCGCTGATGATACCACCCAACCCACCACAGGTGGGAGATGTTCCCAGATATCCCTGAGCCCCATCGTCCCACGGGCGCGCATGTTCTTCAAAGAAATATCAAACTGGAAAAAAGAAAAAAATCTCATCAGAGGTCAAGAAAGAAAGAAAAATCACCATAAAGAAAGGAATGCCAAAGGTCAGGTCACTTACATAACCGCCAGGATTCACTTTCGAAGAGCGATGATGCGATGGCTCCCGCAGCAAGGTCCGCTCATCCGCACCAGGCTCAAATGCATCAAAGGAGTTCTCACTCCCCAAAGCAAGAGGCGCCCTAGCCCTCCACATTCGCCCAGTCATCAACGGTCAACCACTCCGTGTGGACTGCGGTGCTCACAAAAGCGGGCATTTATTGAAGATCGAAATGCTAGAATGATTTGCAGAGGAATAGCAGAAAGAGACAACGCAAAGAAGCTATGAAAAAATTGAAGGGATTTGCCCCTTTATATAGGATGCCAAACACCATGCCGATCGGCACCTACCCCAACCATACCGATCGGCACTGACTCCTTACCTTCCCGAGGTAGTCCAAAAGTTTGTGCCACTGTCGCATGGCACCCCTCATACCATGCCGATCGGTACCCCCCTTAAATTTCGTACAAAATTCCCAAAAAATACCAGAAAGCCCCGAAAAATCCTCGAAAAATTCCTAAAAATCACAGGAAGGATTTAGAACATTTTCACCAGGAAAATTTCACATTCCCTCAAACGGAACCCCTCTTTACCAATAAAATCCTCAAAAACAAAGTGAATCTCCTCCCGACAAAGCCCCCGGAGGATCTCTAAGGATCGCCTGATCACTTCCCCAGCGGAGTTTTTACAGCACCAAAATTGGTTGTTCCCCTTGCGAGGCTTCCTAAAGAAACAAAAGCTCCCCCAGCTATCAGCTCCCCAGCACAGATCAAAATCACAAAGCACTTTCTCCAGCAGAATCAAAATCCAATCTTTATCCACTCTTAGGTCAGAATTGACCTCGGTCTTAGATCGTCACCTGAGTTAGGTTAGAATTTACCTCGATCCTCGGTCATCACCATTCTTAGGTCAGAATTGACCTCGGTCTTGGATCATCACCTGAGTTAGGTTAGAATTGACCTCGCTCCTCGGTCGTCACCACTCTTAGGTAAGAATTGACCTCGGTCTTGGATCGTCATCTGAGTTTGGTCAGAATTGACCTCAGTCCTCGGTCGTCACCACTCTTAGGTCAGAATTGACCTCGATCTTGGATCGTCACCTAAGTTAGCTCAAAATTGACCTCGGTCCTCAGTCGTCACCACTCTTAGGTTAGAATTGACCTCGATCTTGGATCGTCACCTGAGTTAGGTCAGAATTGACCTCGGTCGTCACCAATCTTATGTCAGAATTGACCTCGGTCTTGGATCGTCACTTCAGTTAGGTCAGAATTGACCTCGGTCCTCAGTCCTCACCACTCTTAGGTCATAATTGACCTCAATATTGGATCATCACCTAAGTTAGGTCAGAAATGACCTCGATCCTCGGTCGTTACCACTTTTAGGTCAAAATTGACCTCGGTCTTGGATCGTCACCGGAATTAGGTCAGAATTGACCTCGATCCTCGATCGTCACTACTCTTAGGTTAGAATTGACCTCGGTCTTGGATCGTCACATGAGTTAGGTTAGAATTGACCTCGGTCCTCGATCGTCACCACTCTTAGGTCGTAACTGACCTCGATCTTGGATCGTCACCTGAGTTAGGTCAGAATTGACCTCAGTCCTCGGTCGTCACCACTCTTAGGTCAGAATTGACCTCGATCTTGGATCGTCACCTAAGTTAGGTCAGAATTGACCTCGGTCCTCAATCGTCACCACTCTTAGGTCAGAATTGACCTCGGTCTTGGATCGTTACCTGAGTTAGGTAAGAATTAACCTCGGTCCTCGGTCGTCACCAATCTTATGTCAGAATTGACCTCGGTCTTGGATTGTCACCTAAGTTAGGTCAGAATGGACCTCGGTCCTCACCACTCTTAGGTCATAATTGACCTCGATCTTGGATCGTCACCTGAGTTAGGTCAGTGATGACCTCAGTCCTCGGTCATCACCACTTTTAGGTCAAAATTGACCTCGTTCTTGGATCGTTACCTAAGTTAGGTTAGAATTGACCTCGATCCTTGATCGTCACCACTCTTAGGTTATAATTGACCTCGGTCTTGTATCGTCACCTCAGTTAGGTCAGAATTGACCTCGGTCCTCGGTCGTCACCACTCTTAGATCAGAATTGACCTCGATCTTGGATCGTCACCCGAGTTAGGTCAGAATTGACCTCTGTCCTCGGTCGTCACCACTCTTAGGTCAGAATTGACCTCGATCTTGGATCGTCACCTGAGTTAGGTTTGAATTGACCTCGGTCCTCGGTCGTCACCACTCTCAATCTTCTCTTCAAATTCTCTTAAATTCACAATAACTTGTTTTATTACTTAGGACTTTTATTATCTCATCTCACACATCCTAATATACTTTTTATTTAGTATTATTGCACAGCTCTTATTTTCATATGAATAAAACCCAAAAATCAAGAAAAAGAGGGTTTGCTCATAAATTCCAAATAGGGATTCTCATAATTTTCTCACACTTTTCTCACAACTAAAACACTTTTTCTACACACACACACACACTCACAAATAAGAGATCCCCGATTTGGATTTATGGGATAAAACCCACCCCTCATTTTGTATGCGAACTACGTGGACTTTGATGCCTTTATAGGCTACATAGGCATCTCGGGGTAAAACTCGAGACTCGAGTCCTATTCTCACTTTCTCCCTCATTTTCTATCTTCTCTAAATCCAATTTTCTCATATTCTCTATACTTGTTGTTAGTGATGTATTACTCCATATGCGTTATCGTTCCATTATAACGATCAACGTAAGGGTAATCGCGTAAATCTTATTTTCTAATATTATTTTTACACCTTACTACGGATGACTCGCTTTATCTCTTCCATGATACAAGTCGAGGATTCCTATATCCACTATATATATACACATGCACACATGTCACGGAGAAAATAAAAGGGAAAATAGCAAACATCCATGAGAGACCGAAAGGGAGAAATGGGTGCCTAACACCTTCCCATTTCGTAACTTAGCCTTAGAACCCTTCTCGAATCATTTTGGTTTCGTATGAACCAGTATGACTTTGGATGCCATCCTTCGGGATGGCTTCCCCTTTTTTCTTTTGTCTTTTTTGAGTAAAATAGACTAGCGACTCTAAATCTCTCTACGTTTTTACACCTTATCTCAAATGACGTTGGCCGAAGCGCTCCCGAGAGGGATGCGTGGGACCCGAGGATCCTCCCTTCACGCGCCCACCTGCAGGCGAGGATCGGGGATGGCCACAAATAGTCTCCCTTAGCTCAATGGAACAACTCAATCATTCTTAAACTCACCATACTGAGTTATGGTAATCAATATAAATAAAACTATTAGTTGGCTTAGGCTTTCTCCATAGCCGAGCCACATTAAAAATCCTTGCCTCTTGTGTGTTTGATTATATTACTCTTATTATTTATTCGTGATTATAAAATTGTATCACTCCACTTTTAGACATCAACAACATGCCTATAGATTTTTCCTCACTAAAAAGAAATACAAATTTTTAGAGAAAGAAGGAACCTAAGACTCAATATTGTTTATCTTTTTCTATCCTTTCTTGTTTAATTTAATTACCTTTTTTCTTGAGGTTGATTAATATAAAAGAAGATGCAAATACTTTATGACCCAATCTCTAAAAATCACTTACTTTATATAAACTTTTAGATATTTTCTCCCAAATAGAGTATTGTGATCTTTGTACCTAATTTTGGATCCCATACACTTCAAATCATAAAATTTCTTCATATCAAAAGAAGAAAGAACTTGAAGAGGTTTGAACCCAAATTATCATGTTAATTAAGACATAAGAGATGTTGAGTGTTTCTGTAATGCCCCTTATTTTTATGGATATTATTTAATTGTTAATTTTGTATTAGATGCTTGGTAATTATATGTTTCATATGACATTCGGTATGTCATTTGGTAGAATTACATATTTCTTATGTTGTGTTACATAATTTAGTTGTGTATTTCTTAGTATAGTAACTGTCTAACTCACATTAAATTCACTAAGTAAAATATATAAATTCCTTAGTATTATGGGAGGCAATGGAATGGTCACGGGGATAGATGTCAGAGGTTTTCTTGTTTGGATTATTCCCTCGACATTAGGTTCCACTGATCGTGAATTAGGTTCTTGTAATATCGAGTCATAATTAATTAATTAATAAGATTTAAAATTTAGTGACGCGTGTCGACTAATTAATAAGCTTAATAAAATAATCGACTCGCAGGAAATTCCAGCCATTGAGTAGGTTCATTGGGTGTTTAGAAAGCCTTATTTGAGTTAAGAATAGTGGGAAAATGGTCCATTGGGTTAGTATATCATTTGGACAAAGTTTTGGACCATTTGGAACTTGTTTTGGGGCATTTACATTGAAGAAAATTCGAAGCCTATGCCTAATTATCAATTTCATTAACATTATAGACTAATTAACTTAACATAAAATACATAAAACACTTTGGACAGACCCTAGATGCTAAGGAAAAAGAGGAGTGAACCTTAACTCTTAAGTTTGGGATTTCTAATTTGGGGAATGATTTTATACAATTATCATAGAGGCAAGTTTACTTTGTGTAGAAATATAATTAGATTTGGGTTATAATAGTACTTATATGTCGGACTCTATAAAAATGACCATATAATTTTATTTCCTTAACTATTAAACTTAATATCCTGATTAAAGTTAATTAAATTTAGAACCCTAGATAAGTTATTGATGAACCAATGAGATTTGTTAATGAATAAACAAATTACCATATAAATATTTGTAATTCTATTATAAAAATCATTAGATTTGTTATATACATGTTGTAGTGTTTAAAACCCCTAATTTAATTTCGTAAATGGATTTAAAAATGTAAATTAATTCATCCCTTGTGAGTGAAGAAGATGAAGTTAGGTTTTATTGGCTTAATCATAAAATTGGATCTTTAATCTTGTTAGAATCAGTTCAAATCTTATAGAAAATTAATATAAACCTTAATATGTTGGGTTAAATCTGCTATGGATGAAGTTGGAATGAGCTTGTAAGCTATAGGGGAGAATGGACTCTCTTTATCATATTTGGAGTAATTTGGTTATTTCAGGGACTTTTAGCTTGATTTGTGAATTAGTTTTCTCTTAGGGACCTAAACAAATTAAAAGAACTCTATAAGAATTATGTTTGAAGGAAGATACCTGATTTAGAAACCTTAGGGTTCGAGTTAAGTTTGTAAAGTCGATTCATTATAAAAAACTTATGTAAATAATGAAATAAATGAGATTGTCTTTATAATTCATTAAGCAGGGTCCACTGTTGATTTATTTGAGTTATGTGAATCATACCAGGGGGGAAGGTAACCTACTAGTAATTTTTTTACGGGGCTTTACGATGTGACCGCAGATGTTATCCCTAGAGATATTTATCTAGATATATATATCGAGAGGGTTAAAGTTTGAGAATACCGTTAAAGTGAGATTATAATGTTAAAGTAAGATAATACTTAATTAAAAGATAGAACTAGAGAATATTAAAACTATTTGGGATTGGGATTAGTTCTACATGTTTATAGGTTGTTGGGTTGGGATGACTTAACTTAAAAATCAAACTAATCTCATAAGAAGACATGTTTTTATTATTATGTACCAAGTATAGTGATATTTTTATATATTGTATCCTTTTTAGGTACAATACTTTCCTTGGAACTATTTTAGAGGTCCTAGGCCACAACCTCTACCACAAACTTGAGCTATCCATTAGAGGCGTTTTTTAGCATCAGTTCCATTTATCATTTCCTAGGATGTAGGCGTCCAACATGTAACTCATTTACATCCATGTACTATTTTATATTATATTATTCAGATGGTTGTATTTTTATTCTTTTCCCGAGTCAGAGATTTGTATGAGATTCAATGTTGGAGAATTATTCTGAGTTCGATATTAGATCATTGTGATTTATATACCTATGGTGGAATTATATTCTATTGTTGTTGGATGGTATAAGGATTCTACTCTCATATATCATCGTTGTTATAAAACATTGTCATTGTTTAATGTTTGTCTCGTTCATCCTTAAAATGTTATTAATTATTTTGACTATCCTAATTATTATATTAGAATTGATTAATCCATTTCTATATTTGTATTATGTGTCACAGTTTCTACCGGTGTGTAGAGATCTCCAGCTTGCTAAGGATTACTTGAAAAGGGTTGATGTATGAGTTAGCATGGAATAAGTGCCAGTTGTTAGTACCCTATGTAAGTCTTTATCAAGTTTTTAATGTGGTTGTATCTTTGGCCCGAGATTTTTCCCATTTGTGAGTTTTTATTCTCAAACATCTGGTGTTATGTGTTGATATACTTTCTCTGCATGTTATTATTGCTCTAATGTTTTATCAAGATAAAAATTTCGATTACTTTGTAAAGATTTGGTAAATTTTTCACATATACCTTTAGGTGTGATACTAAATTTTTTCATGATTAGAATTTAAGGATAATTTAATTAGTGGTTCTCCATGTCAGTACGCAAAATACACACTCACATAGCAACAATGGTAATGACCCCAATGACGATGACATAATCTCAGGTTAGTGGACACACACACACACATGCACACACACACACACACACATATATATATATATATATATATATATTGTGTGTAAGCCTTACATATTGGAAAGCTCCAAATGAAGAGTTCAGAAATTGAAAAAGAAGATGATGGAATAAAAAGGAATGAGGGTGAGGAAGGGTTAAAGATTACACGAGGAGAGATGAGACAAGCACCAGTTAGATAAAAAAAGTTTTAACATTAAACAAAAACCGAAGATAAAAGAACATTGAGATAATTAAAATGAAATAATTACAATGGAATTTTAAGTGGTTGGAATAGAGGAGTACGGGGATTTATTTTAATATCATGAATTTACTCGTTCTATTTTCATCTACCTTTTATTGTATTTCTTCATTTTAATTTGTTTACTTTGGCCTTTTAGGTGTATTGATTTCGAGTAGGGGTGGAAGCGGTATAGTTTAGTCGGTAAGGAGTCATTACCAATACCAAAATCATAATCGAGATGGTAAAACCATTTGTACCGAATTCACCGGCTGGTATACGCAAACAAGAACCAAAACCAAATCGACTGGTGATATGCCCTAAGTGTCACCTCGACTCAAAAACTACAGCCTCGGCCAAGACATTGCCGAGGTTGGGAATGCCTTTGTCCCGTGAGACTAGACCTCAGCCATATCAAGGTCGGCCCTAAACGACACTACCACCAAACTCATCAAGGGGACACTGCGTGTATCATAAGGGTCAGCAGCTCTTCGGTTCACCTGGGAATGACAACCTCGGTCAAGGGTAGGCCGAGGTCGCGAGGAGCCATACTTCCACAAAAGGTCGACCTCGTTAGTAAATCAGTCGATGTTCCACGCACGTGCTAACTTAACCTCAGCCCAGGCCGACCCTAACTCCTTACCTCGGCTTCACTTAAGCCGAGACCTTAGTGACTCATCTCGAATTATATGGATAATTGGACCTTACCAGCCTCGGCCTCTTCCAGGCCGAGGTTAGGATTAAGAATCGAGGCCGAGCTCTTATTGGGATGTGTGTGGATAAGGACACGTGGACACAATTCAGTTATAACAAATCATTCCCCTCACGTGGGGGGAATATTTCATCATCATTCTCTACCTGTGACAGTGACAGATGTCTTCATCAGATTGGCTAGATCAACACACACATGCTCATTGCATGCATAGGGGGTACATTACACCCCCTAGGCACTATATATAGAGGTCACCCTCTACCTTGCAAAGGATCCGAAATTAGCAACCCTAGCTAAACTCTGTTCAAATACACAGTAGAGAGAGAAAGCTTGAGAGATTGTATCCATGGCCATTAGAGCCCTCATATAGTGATATACATCATACAATTTCACAGTGGACGTAGGACAGATCGACTGAACCACTTATATTCCGTTGTGAATTCTCTTTTCCTCACCTCCTTCTACTATATGTGTATGTACTCTTATCCTGCCATTGTTAACATTGAATTGAGCTCACAAACACCTTGAAGGGTGGTGTTGTTTCCAGCATCATCATTTTGGCGCCGTCTGTGGGAACGAGAAGCTGTCTCTTCCACTTCTTCAGCTTAGCCTCACCGGAGACTCTGGTGGTGAACCAGGCACCACCCCTTGTGTGGTGTTGTTTCACCATTGAAAGAGGTCCTTTAAGGTATTAAGCTCACCTGCTACTCAAGCTCTTATTTGCTAACACATGGCACCAGAATTACCACCGCCTCTTCCACCGCCTGGTGGGGGAGAGCCTAGTTCCAGCTAGGCACCGCCTCAGTCCGAAATGGCGGAGGTAGCTGCCACCTTGAGGTCTTTGGCTGCAACACAAAAAGCTATGCAGGAGTAGTTTGCACAACTCAGCCAATCTATGATGAGGCCACTTGGAGTCTCACCGGAGATGATCACTCCGGCGGCTGTCCAGCCTCATCCTGACGCCAGGGGACCACCCCAGGCACCAAAGAAGGACCATCCTACACCCCAGTGGAGGAGGGACGTTGCTGACCCTAAACGCTTATGCCTGGGGAGGTAAGGAAACCCTTTCCCGAAGGTCAAGTATGACGATATAGAGGCGGAAGAGGTTCCGAAGGATTTTTAGGAGCCGTATGAGGTTTCGAATAATACGGTACGTTCTCTTCAGCAGAGCCGAGGCTGTATCGGCCAAAAAGGTGAAGAGTCCCAATAAAGAGGATCAGCTTTTGATCGATTGAGCAGAGGGTCAGCCTTTGAGAGGTTGGGCCCAGTGAATGACCTAAGACAGAGGTTATCAAGGTCGAGAAGCGCAGTCGGCTCGCAAAAAGGAAACAGACAGGGTCAGCCTGATCAAGGCAGACCCCGTGAAGGAAGGGGCAAAGACCAGGAAGAGGTCAACAACCGATGTCGTGATGCGACAGGGGAACCCTCAGTCCATCCCTTGGAGGTGGGTGGGGACAACCTCGGCCAGGCCTATGGTCGGAGACTGTGGAATGACTCTATCCAACATCTTGAGGAGAAGATAGGAGACCTCATCAAAAGTAGGGATCCACTGCAAAGGGGCTACTGAGAGGGATCTCCATTCGTAGCTAAGATAGTGAGCTTCCCGACCCCTACTAAGTTCAAACCACCAGTGGTGTCTCCCAAGTATGATGGTAGTACCAACCCTGTACATCACATTGAGATGTATCAGTCGGCGGCAGACATCTACTCAATATCGGATGAGATGAAGTGTAGGCCCTTCTCTGGGACCTTGACAGGAGCAGCGCACAGCTGGTTCACCTCTCTTGCGAAGAATTCAATTAAGAACTTCAAGGGCTTGGCCGAACGATTCGTTCACAACTTCTGCTTTGGGGTAAGACCTCAAAAGAAGACCACTCATGTACTGTATGCAAGCAAGGCAAGGACGAGAGCCTAAGGGACTACATCGCCAGGTTTAACAAAAAAAAACTTGAGGTTGAAGATTACGAAGAGAATATAGCCATGACCTCCCTCATAGGAGGTCTTCAGAAAGGGAAGTTATTATGGAAACTCGTGTAAGACCCTCCCAGGTCCATGGCAGAGCTACTGGAAAATGCGGGAAAAGTCATGAATGCCGAAGAGGCAATGGCCACCATGTATAAGGATGAGAACCGCGGTAGTAACGGGAAGTCCCAAAGAAAGAAAGATGGAAAGAAGAGGTCACCCGATGACAAGTTTGCTCACTATACTCCTCTAACCGTGAGCTGTGAGCATATCCTCAATGAGATCAAGAATGAAAGGACTCTAAGATGGCCAGAGAAACTAAAGGCCCCTCTGCATAAGAGGAACAAAAACTTGTGGTGTGAGTTCCACTAGAACCATGCCCATGTTACAGACAGATGCTTCGCCTTGCAGGATGAGATTGAGAAGATGTTAAAATCTGGAAATCTGAGGAAGTATGTTGATGGCAAAGCTCCTAAGGGGGGAAGAGATGACCCTAAGAAAAGGAGAAATGACTGATGCCGAGATGATGCCCCAACTAAAAGAGGCAATGACGCAGAAGATGATGATGAAAACGATCCGGACTTTCCATCTAAAAATGATAACACTCCGGTGAAGAGGGTTGGCATGATCTCCTTTGGTGTTGACACCATATGCGGGGGACTTACGGGAGGTGGTTCTGAAGTGGTTGACAGGAAATCTCATGTGGCAGAGGCCAAGTCAGCGGCCAAACTTGAGGTTATAAATCTAATGTCTTCCGATACAGTACAGAAGAGAAAGAAGGTGGACATGGACACCCTTATAGTCAGGTTCTCCCGACTCGACTTCAAAGGTATCTTAGACCCGCATGATGACCCTCTGGTAATAACAACAAGAGTGCATGGATGCGAGGTGCAGAGGATCCTCGTGGACGGAGGGAGTTCAACAAACGTAATGTTTTGGCCTTGTTTCAAGAGCCTAGGTCTTAGCAGAGCTAGGCAGGTACCCTATCATCATCCCTTAATGGGCTTCAGTGGCAAAAAGGTCCACCCATTGGGAATGTATGAGATGGACATACAGATGGGTGACGAGTGGCCTAAGAGGTTGACCGGGAAGATAAATTTTTTCATAATGGACGAAAATGTCTTCTCGGCCTATAACCTCATCGTAGGAAGAGTGGCCCTTAAGGAGTTTGAAGCTGTGCCATCGACAGTCCACCAGATGCTAAAATTTCCGACCCCCTATGGGCTAGGGGAAGTGCAGGGTGACCAGACCATAGCATAAAAATGTTACTTCAACTCGGCCGAAGAGAGGGAGGCCCATAAGAGGGACACCACCACCTATAACATTGATACATTGGACCCGAGAGAGGAAACAAAGGTGAAGAAGGGAGAGGTCGCAGAAGAGGTAGAATCTATCGCCCTCAATGAGGAAGAACTGGAAAAAACCATCTAGGTCGGCAAAGCCCTAAAGACAGAGATCAAGGAAGAGCAGATAAACTTCCTTAGGAGGAGACATAGTGTCTTCGCTTGGAGTCACGTAGACATGCCCGGTATCAACCCCGAAGTTATGAGTCACAAGCTCAATGTGACCAAAGAGGCCAAGCCTATCAAATAAAGATGAAGAGTTTACTCCAGAGAGAAGTACGACGTCATCCGGGAAGAGATCAAAAAATTGGAAGAGGCTGAGTTTATAAGAGAAGTCATATACCCGGAGTGGTTGTCAAATGTAGTCATCGTGCCCAAAGCCAATGGGAAATGAATAATGTGCGTTGATTTCACTGACCTGAACAGGTCTTGCCCAAAAGATAGTTATCCCCTACCTCGAATAGATCAAATGGTAGATGCTACTACAGTGCATGAGCTCATGAGCTTCATGGATGGGTATTCAGGCTACAATCAGATCTTTATGGATAAGAAGACTCAGAGAAGACAACCTTCATTACCGACAAAGGGAGGTACTGCTACAAGGTGATGCCCTTCAGTCTAAAAAATGTAGGGGCGATGTACCAACGTCTTGTGAATAAGATGTTCGAAAACCAAATAGGCAAAACCATGGAAGTGTATGTAGACGATATGCCAACAAAGAGCTTAAAGGCCTACACTCATGTGGCAGATCTTGAAAAGACCTTTGATACTATAGACTTATATAGAATGAAACTCAACCTCACGAAGTGTGTCTTCGGGGTAGGTGCTGGGAAGTTTCTTGGATTCATCGTCAATCAAAGAGGAATCGAAGAAAACCCAAAGAAGATCAAGACTTTGCTTGACATGAAGACACCAAGAAGCATCAAGGACGTCCAAAGACTCACGGTGAGAGTGGCCCCACTCAACAAGTTTGTTTCCAGAGCAACAGATAAGTGTCTCCCACTCTTTAAAGTTCTTAGAAAGGCCTTCCAGTGGGACGAAGAGTGCAAAGAAGCATTTAACCAACTCAAGTCATACCTTGGGTCTCCCTTGTTTTTATCTCGACCCATAGTAGGAGAGAAATTATATGTGTATCTAGCAGTCTCTGAATCGGCTATCAGTGCAACCATAGTATGGGAAGGCGGTGGAATCCAAAGGCCTGTGTACTTCAACAGTAAAGCCCTTCAAGGGTCTGAATAAAATTACCCTCGTATGGAAAAGTTAGCCTACACCCTAATACATGCTTCAAGGAAGATGAAGCCCTACTTCCAAGCCCATTCCATGGTATTCCTCATCGACTCCCCACTAAGACATGTCCTGTATAAACCTGAGAAATCTGGAAGGTTGATGACTTAGGCCATTGAGTTGGGGGAGTATGACCTTACCTACCAACCTAGGACATCCATCAAAGGGCAGGCCCTCACAGACTTTTTACTGAGTTCACATGGGAAGAGGCCGAGGCAGAGAATGACCTGATTGGTGCTAAAGGGTCAAACGACAGTGTCTTTAGAGAGCAGGAAGAGATGACACCAAACGTCTTCCGAGAACAGGAAGATATGGCACCAAATGTCTTCTAGGGCCAGAAAGAGGTCGTACCCAAAAAGATCAAGGGAAGAATGGCGAAGAATGAGGAGGATCGATACCTCTTCAGGTAAGGAATCATGTCGGAAGGGGCCTTCTCATCAGATACAAACATTTGGAATCTCTTTGTTAATCAATCCTCCTGTGACAGTGGAAGCGGCGCAGGGCTGATACTTTCAGCTCCAGATGGTGCCAACATTGAATACGCTTTGAGGTTCAACTTCAAGTCATCTAACAACGAGTCAAAATATGAAGCTATGATAGTAGGTCTCTCATTGGCAAAGACTATGGGTGTAAGACAACTCCTACTTCATAGCGACTCAAGGTTGGTTGTCAATCAAGTGTTGGGAGTCTATGAGGCCAGAGATGAAAGGATGGACAAGTATCTGAAGAGGGTTAGAATGATGTTAGAATATTTCAAAGAGACAAAACTAAAGAGAGTACCTCGACAAATTAACAGCCACATAGATGCGTTGGCAAGGTTGGCCTCGCCGATGAAGACAGACGTCAGAAGGACAGTTCCGATCGAGGTCTTTGGAAAAGCGACCATTAAGGAAGAAGAAATATGTAACCCTTATCTCAATTTGAACCTAGGAGACTCATGGATGGACCCCCTCCTCAGATATATCAAAGAGGGAGAGCTACCCAAATCCAAGCTAGAAAGGAGAAAGTTGAGATATAGGGCCGCCAAGTTCTCGATAGTAGGAGACGTCATGTACAAGAAGGGATTTCTGTTGCCTCTCCTTAGATGTGTGCATCCCACTGAAGTTCCCCAAGTCTTATAAGAATTTCATGAGGGTTCTTGCTCCAGTCACATAGGAGGAAGACCCTTGGCTAAGATAATTATTACACAGGGATACTGGTGGCCAACCTTGGCCAAAGATGCTGCATCTTACGTGAAGAGGTGTGATAAATGTCAAAGATTCACCACTATTCCTCATCAACCTCATCAACCTATGACATTCATCACCTCTCTATGGCCATTTTTAGTATGGGGGATTGACTTATTAGGACCCCTACCGAGAGCTGCCAATAGTTATCGGTTCCTCATAATTGCCATCAACTGCTTCTCAAAATGGGTAGAGGCAGAGCCGATGATAACGATCACAGAATAGAAGACCTTCCAATTTATTTGGAGGAACATCATATGAAGACATGGCCTACCAAACACTCTCATCTTAGATAATGGGACTCAGTTCAAGAACTCCTCTTTAGAGAAATATTGCGTAAGAGTTGGGATAAAGGAGTTCTTCTCATCTCCTGGCCGACCTCAGTCAAATGGTCAGATCGAGGTCACAAATAGAACAATCCTCTATGGAATCAAGAAGAGGTTAGAAGAAGTAAAGGGAAGATGGACTGAAGAGGTTTATGCTGTGCTATGGGCCTACAGGACCACAGCAAGGAAACCAACAGGAGAAACCCCATTCATGCTTGCAAATGGCTCAGAGGCTGTCATACCAACAGAAGTAGGGCTCTTAACTCACAGGGTTCAGACCTATGACCCTGATAAAAATGTGGAAGAGAGGAGACTAAACCTGGATATGATTGAAGAGAGAAGAGAAGATGCAGAAATCAGATAAGAAGCTTACCAGCAGAGAGCAGCAAAATTCTACAATCAAAGGGTGAAGTCAAGACCCATTACTGTGGGAAACTTGGTACTAAATAAGACCTTACCGAAAATAAATAAATTCCACCCAAACTGGCATGTCCCCTAAAGAGTAATAGAAGAGGTTGTACTCGGGACCTACAGGCTAGAAAATCTAGAAGGAGAACCTTTTGTCAATCCCTGGAATGCTGAAGAAGTATTACATATGATGTTGCAAAAAGTTATGTAAATGTACCATCTTATGAAGAGATTATTAATAAAAGATCAGTTTTCATGACGGTTCGTGCTTCATTATGCTCTAATGGTAGGAATTATGAGGGTAACATCTTATGTGATGACCTGAGACCCTTACAACATCATTAAATGGTGACCAGGTCTGAGGTCAGACACCATAATTGGATGACCTCAGACCCTAAACATCATTAATTTGGTGAGATTAATTATAAGGGTAACATCTTAGGTGATGACCTCGGACCCTTACAACATCATTAAGTGGTGACAAGGTCTGAAGTCCGACACCATAATTGGATGACCTCAGACCCTAAACATCATTAATTTGGTGAGATTAATTATGAGGGTAACATCTTAGGTGATAACCTCAGACCCATACAACATCATTAAGTGGTGACAAGGTCTGAAGTCAGACACCATAATTGGATGGCCTCAGACCCTAAACATCATTAATTTGGTGAGATTAATTATGAGGGTAACATCTTAGGTGATGACCTCAGACCCTTACAACATCATTAAGTGGTGACCAGGTCTGAGGTCAGACACCATAATTGGATGACCTCAGACCCTAAACATCACTAATTTGGTGAGATTAATTATGAGGGTGACATCCTAGGTGATGACCTCAGACCCTTAACATCATTAAGTGGTGACAAGGTCTGAAGTAAGACTATCGATTAAGTTTAAACAGACATTATTGCAACAAGACTTCAGAGATAAAACATCACATAACAAAGAAGCATTTAACAAAACAAGTGAAGTAAAAATCCTCCTCAAGAGGTTGCCATAGAATTGTAAGATTCCAAAAAATATGAATTAATGATGTTCCTCAGAGATTACAAAAAGTCAGGGGTTGCAAAATAAAGCTTCGCAATTAAGCCTAAGGATTAGAAGGAAGAGTGTTGGCATCCTCGGCATGATTTTCTTGGCCAATGTTTATCACCTCGGCCTCGTCACCTCCGTGATTATCTCTACCCGTCTCTGTACCATCCAGGGGCACAGTATCTACAGGGGCAGAGACCTCCTCTTCAACCTCCTGAAGTGCTTTGGCAAACTAAGGGTCTACAAAGCCCAGACCTACGAAGTCGGAGGCCTTCAGACTCCCTGCATCCTTCTCTTTGGCAGCTGCCCATTTGATAGTAGCCTTGATACCTCTTTCAAGGTATTCGAAAACAAAGCTCACGAACTCGTTCGAGACTTTGTAGTCTTCTAAAATCTCCTCAAAGGAATTTTCAAGGGATGCCTTCATCATAAAGTTGACCTTTTACTGGAGCACATCATCCTTGGCCTTCAGGGCCACAGTATGGTCCTTTTTAAGCTTAGAGATCTCTTATTCCATTCAGGGATTTTTACACCTTCTCCACCTCTTTACCCTTCTGGATGAGGGGTAACTTCCTCAGAGTCCAATTGGCGAGATGATGCACGACAGCCAGACCCTACAAATAATGTGGTCGTGTGTATGAGTTGAAATTCAAATAAGAGGTTACACTTTGAAGCTATACAGAAACCTAAAGTTATACCTTAATTGACATGTGGAGGCCGAACTCAATTAGCAGCGATGTGTCCATGGACCTGCAAAAATGCTTATCAGCCTCGGTCATGGAAAAGCCGATAGCATCCAGAGCCTACAGACTGTGCCCTATGATGCTGTCATTGATCTTCAGTTGCTCTATACGAGCCGCCAACGCATCTGCAAAGGATATGGGGATGGTAGAATCCCCGCCTTTCTTCCTCTGCCTCTAATCTTCAGGGGCAGGGTCGCTAGTACCTCTCTTTTTTATGGCCTGAGCCTTTAAGGTTGAAGGAAGAGGAGGAGTAGCATTCAGACCTACCTTCTTAGCAAGCTTAGTCAGACTCAGTGCTGCCATTTCCCAGAGTTCGTCTGATATGCCCTTTGGATGCTTTGTAAAATTGAAAGGTCTGAGTTAGTGAGTCAAATATGCATAAACTCAGAGGTATAACTTGAATAAAAACACTTACCAAGCTCTGTAAGAGGAATACCCCCCAAACCAGTCTCAGAGAGGTAATGGGGGGTCATCAGATGTTCAAACTTAACGAGCAGACCATGACCCCCCTAGTCCTGAAGGTCCTTGACCTTCTTAAGGTTTTGCAGACTAAGACCAGGGTTGGCCTTGGCAGATATCGTTACCTTACCCCATCTTAGGGGCATCCTCGGCTCTAGCAGGGAAGAGGGAGCACGTGGACCAAATTCCCATGGCCCTAAAGTAAAGAAATATCGAGGCTTCCAGTTATGGTTAGAGGTCTGAGTTATCTGGAGCATCTTCTTCTCAGGCTTTTGAGCTACAAAATGATAGTAACTCGGATGGTTTTTGGCAGAAGAAGGGACGTAACATCCTACAAAGACCTAGACTGGAAGGTCTGAGTGGTGAAAATCACTCCATAGGACTATGGCCTAAATTATGACCCTCCAAGCATTAGGTGACAATTGGTAAGGGGCCAAATTAATTTAGGCTAGGATAGACCTAATGATGGGATGGATGGGCAAACAAAACCCTAACTTGAACATCTGCTAATACAAACAGATCTCACCATCTTGGCAATGGTAAGCCATCTCTTCCCTTAGAGGTATCCTGAGCTTTATGGAAGGGTTGATAGAGTATAGATATCTGAAGAAAAGAAGGTCTACCTCAGTAATCAAAATCTTAATATCGTCCGCCTCAGAGACATCGACATCACTCTCGATGTCATCATCATCGTCATTACCTAACTCAGCGTCGGCTTGGGCAGACGTCGGGGAATTACTTGGGAACCTCTGAGCGAACTCAGCCTCGGTGATGGTTGATAGAGGAATGGCGTCAAGTATTGGTGTAATAGACACACTCGGTGCAACAATCTCAACCTTTGAGGAAGAGGATGATGTGCTTGAATTTTTATGGGACGAGGCCCGACTAGAGACCTCAGCTTGATCAGGGGCCTGATCTTGTTGAGTTATGAAGTCCATGGCCTCATGGAAGGAATCCATAAACATAGGGTCTGATGTGGAAGACTCAGACTCAGACATAGGTATGGTCTCAGCAGAGACCTCTGTTGGGATAACTAGTTCCAATGGTTCAGGGTATACTACCTTCAGAGGAGGTGGAAACATAGGTCTGAAGGGGAATTTCTGTGACCTACGATCCTCCTCCTACGCTCTTTCTATTTGCCTAATTTTTTCTAGAGTCTTCTCCCTCAGAGAAGGGAACTCCTTTAAAAGTTGGTAAAGGGGTCTGAGCATCAGAGGTCGACCCTACACTTGCAACTCTCTTAAAACTACAAACAGGACTGGCTAATGGAATGATTCACCTAAGGATCAAACTACAAAAATTTAAAGGCCTACTATGAATAACACCAAGAACAATTCGCCTGAAAATATAGAGACCTCACCGAAAAACTCTCAAACTCACCGAAAAACACAAAAGTAAGGGAAAAACAAGGAAAATAAAGAGAAAAGGATGGCAGAGGATACCTGAAGAATAAATAGTAGGAGGAAATGAAGAGACTGCGAAGAATCACCAACCAAAATACCTCATACCAAAGCTTTTCAAGAGAGAGAAAGATGCAAAAATGAATCGCGCCAGAAATGAGGGAAGTGGAGAAGAAAGAGAGAAAATGTGGGTTTAAACCCTTAAATATGGGGGCACGATTCCTAAGGCCCATAATTGCCTTGGGAGCCCCAAAGGACGACTGACAACACATGCTTGCCAAGAAATCCACACTTCAGCAATGGACAAATGTCAAATGAACATTGGCACATAGGAGAAAGACCTTAGTGGTGTAGAGATCCCACAGTCACCTGCTCTCACATGTAACTAAGGGATAGGGGGTGATTGATATGCCTCAAGTGTCACCTCGGCTCAGAAACTACATCCTCGGCCAAGACATTGCCGAGGTTGGGAATGTATTGGTCCCATGAGAACAGACCTCGGCCATAGCAAGGTCGGCCCTAGCCGAAACTACCACCAAACTCATCAAGGGGACACTGTGTGTATTATAAGGGCCAGTAGCTCTTCGATTCACCTGGGAATGACAACCTCGGCCAGGGATAGGCCGAGGTCGCGAGGAGCCATACTTCCACAAAAGTTCGACCTCATTAGTAAATCAGCTGATGTTCCACGCACGCGCCAACTTAACCTCGGCCCAGGCCGACCCTACCTCCTTAGCTCGACTTCACTTAAGCCGAGACCTTAGTGACTCATATCAGATTATATGGATAATTGGACCTTACCAGCCTCAGCCTCTTCCAGGCCGAGGTCAGGATTAAGCATCGAGGCCGACCTCTTATTAACATGTGTGTGGATAAGGACACATGGACACAATTCAGTTATAACAAATCATTCCCCTCACGTGGGGGGGAATATTTCATCATCATTATCTACCTGTGACAGTGACAGATGTCTTCATCAGATTGGCTAGATCAACACACACATGCTCATTGCATGCATAGGGGGTACATTACACCCCCAGGCACTATATATAGAGGTCACCCTCTACCTTGCAAAGGATCCGAAATTAGCAACCCTAGCTAAACTCTGTTCAAATACACGATAGAGAGATAAAGCTTGAGAGATTGTATCCATGGCCATTAGAGCCCTCATACAGTGATATACATCATACACTTTCACAGTGGACGTAGGACAGATCGGCTGAACCACTTATATTACGGTGTGAATCCTCTTCTCCTCACCTCCTTCTACTATATGTGTATGTACTGTTATCCTGCCATTGTTAACATTGAATTGAGCTCACAAACACCTTGAAGGGTGGTGCTGTTTCCAGCATCATCAACCGGTATTTCGATATTTTTGGTAATTTCTTTTTTTTGGTTCGATAATTTCGATTTAATTTTTATTTTTTCCTGGAAAATACCAAAATTTCAAGTCAGTTTTATACATCCAATAAATTCGACACAAGTTTTTGTATTACGAGTACGATAATATGGACAATTACGCTTATACACACGTGGGTTAACAACCCACCCTTTTAGCTGATTATAATAGAATTGTCATTAGCCGTCTCTTGGAATATGAAATGTCTAACTGCCTCACTTATAAAGGCACTCCGCGTATCCCTCATACTCTCTCTCCAATAAATAGCACACAATCCCACCTAAAGGAACAAAAGAGTCTGATACACTCAACATCCATACAAGTTATACTTGAGAGATTCCTCAGAGCTTGTATCAAATTTTCTAATGAATTTAGTTTAATTGAATAACATATACCTGTATAACACCTGTGGATGTAGGCATCACATTAGGCTGAGCCACATTAATTCCTTGTCTCTTTTTATGTCTATCATCTCTCTGTTTAATCTATACCGTCAATCTCTTAATTTGTTATTGTTGATCACTAGTATTTATCTTCTGAGACTCATAAATCAAAATACAAAATTTATATGATAATAATTTAGCTCCAATGGTAAGAAGTTAACAAGCCATTTGTTATTTCTTATCCCCTCTTATACATAAACCATTTATCCATAACTATTTAGAGACCATTTGTAATTTCTGGAAATGAGAGAAAATACATAGAGTAGCTATGAAAATAAAATAATTCCACCCTCAACCCATATCAAAATTGGGGACATATGAGGAATTTTGATGAGCCTTGCTAGAGGCTAAAAAATGATGCAAAAAAGTGCAAAGAAACTAATGCAGACGCTTAGGTCGAACGAGGTAGATACTAAGGAGAACCTGTCAATCTGAAGAGGGTGAGCACCTAGGTAAGAGAGTAGAAATTCCTATCCTCCCCCATTATGAGGAGGACAACCACCATATCACGATCTAGAATTATAGAACATACGGAAGCTAAGTTGGGGTTAACAAGAACAAGGGTGCAAGTCCAGTTATTTCAGATCACAAGAGGACATGTTGTAGCATCCAAGGGCTACCTCATCCCTTAGAACTAGGGGATTTGACGATGAACTAACCTTCTTCAAAAATATGCCAAACTTGATCCAAAGGTTGAGAAGAGGTTATGCATTTGATCGTTTAGGCCCACGAGCAGTGGGGGTCATATCGTAGAGAGCTCGCAATACTTAGGCAGCACGAGAAAGAATCAAGAAGGACTGTCGCTAGGGTAATGGAGTGCTCACATAGACCAAGGATGGTTTCATGAGGGTCGACACGATCCGAACATATTTCTAAGAAAAGGAGTTTGGTTGAAAGCCACGTCCAACGAGGCATAGTCGAGTAGGATGACCAACTCTAAAAGGGGCTAATTCAGCATCTGGAAGATCGGTTGGGGAAATCAGTATATGAAAGGATCCTCTTCACATAGGTCTTATGAATGTGTCTCTATTAACCTCGTCAATTATGGGTTGTTTCATGCCCGCTAAGTTCAAGCCTCCGGTAGTGACACGAAAGTTTGATGGCAAAATTGATCCAGTGTTGCGCGTAGAACATTATTAAGTGTTAACCAATATTTATTCTATTATGAATGTGTTGCGTTACATGTAATTCTCCAGTACAGTCATGAGATCTACACAGATCTGGTATAATATCCTACAGAGAAGATATATTTCAACAGGTGGCTGATCTCTTCGTCAATAATTTTCTCTTTGGAGATAATCTCGACAAGAGGATGTCCTATCTGCTGAATGTTCGGTAGAAGGTGAACGAGATAACTCGGGAGTTCATCGCCTATTTTAATAGTGAGAAGCTATATGTGATCGACTATGACGGAAAAATAACCATTACGACCCTATCGAATGGTCTACTGCTAGGGAAGGTATATTTGGTGTTGGTTAAGGATCCACCCAAGACAATGACTGAGTTGTTAGCCAAGGCTAGGATGATTTTGAATGTAGCAATGGCTGCTAAATAAGTTTGAAGTTCCAAAGTCAATACCAACAAAAAATCGGAGAAGAAATAGAAGAAATATAATAATAATAATAATAATAATAATAATAATAATAATAATAATAATAATAATAATAATAATAATAATAATGACAAAATGAAGAGGCACAACGAGTATACTCCTCTAACAGTGGGTGTCCACCGTATCTTGGACGAGATTCATGGAAGCAAGGACTTAAAATGGCGAGCAAAACTGAATGTCCCAGCAAACAAAAGGGATATAAGAAAATGTTGTGAGTTTTATAAGGATCACGATCATGACACTGACAGTTACTTGACCTAAAAAACGAGATAGAGAATCTAATCAAAAGGAGAAAATTGTCAATGTTTATGGATAGAGGAGGAAAAACTAATAAAAATAGTGATTAGATGCCTTGGAGGCGATCAGAGCCCCCTAGCAGGAAGGCTGACGAAAAGAAAAAGTAAAGGGATAACGATTTGGAGAATGATCTGAATCTCCCTAAGAGACCCAAAGAGCTTGTGGATGAGGTCAAAATGATCTCTCTTGGGTGTAACTTTATTGTAGGGGAGACACTGAAGGTGGAGATAATCCTGTATAGAGCAAAGTCTATCTCAATGACGCGAAGGCCCATGCTCATATCATACAGACTAACTCGATGGGCACTGTGGACACTCTCCCTACAAAAGTGAATAAAGATTGCCTAGTGGTCGGATTCTCTAAGGACGACTTTTCCACCATACTATACCCCTAGGATGATCCTCTAGTCGTCACTATGATAGTACATGAAAGTAAGGTGGTAATAATTTTGGTTTACGACGGTAGGTCCACTGATATCTTATTCTAAAACTTCTTTAAGAGTTCGAGGTTGAGGGATAAGATGCTTTAAGCTTATCGTCGACCACTCATCAATTTCTTAGGAGAGAAGGGATATCCTTTGGGTACAATTGAATTAAAAGTCGTGATCAACATATGTCCAACCTATCGAACAGAGAAGATTTGTTTATTTATTTTGGATAAGAACGATCACTCAGCATACGACCTCATTCTCGACAATGTAGGACTGAAGAAATATATGACACTTCCTTCCACTATACACCAGTGCATGAATTTCCGCACTCATTATGGGGCTAATGTTGTAATAGGAAGTAAAGTTGAGGCTAGGGAATGCTATTATACCTCAACTGACCAGGAGGAGTAGAAGAAAATAACCACAACTTACTAGATTAAGCCATTAGATTCTTGGTATGAGGATACGTGGGTTAAGGGGTATGTAGTAGAAGATATTGAGTAAATTATCCTTGATGAAAAACACTGGAGAGGATGACTCAGATCATCTTATGATAATATTGTACTTTTAAGAAAGAATAGGTTGATATCCTTGGGCAACGGAGTAACGTGTTTGCCTGGAGTCATGAGGACATGGTAAGGATTGACATAGAGTTCGTTTGTCATGAGCTAAGCATAGTTAAGTATGATAAGCCAGCAAAAAAAAATGATGTGTCATAATACCCTACCCCATAAAATTAATTAAATTACGTACAGATCCAATATGAGAAAGAATTAACTATAATTATAGGAATTGGCGGTGAACAAATTACATTAAATAAAGAGTATTAGTGGCTTTGGATTATTAAGAAAAATATTAAATTAAGGATTTTATAAGGATTGTAGATGGAGTAGTTAAAAATAATAAATAAATCATATGTATGGATTTTATATGATAAGGTATAAATTAGAGTGAAGAAAATTATTAGATTGTGGAGGAGTTTAATGAGATTATATCCCTAATTAAATTAATATAGGGACTTGATGATAATTATTGGAGAATCTTGAGTAAAGAATTTAATTACAAAGAATTATTTGTTATGGATCACACATGGATTATAGAATTAAGGGTCATAAATTAATTAAAACTATATACATATTTTATATTGAAAGGAAGGAATTGTAAGGAGTTGAGTTGATAAGATGGTGTCATACCTTAAGGGCTTGGTGAGGGTTTTGGAATTGTAGATGGGTAAAACGGGAAATAGCCATTGGTCTCTCGAACGACCATACGCGTCGTTCGAGTTATGTGTAAAAGGGGTCGCCTCTCTCTCTTAGCGGTTAACTTCTCACTCGTTAACTCCAAAATACAAGTCAGCCTTGGGGCAGACTTTTGTTTCACTGATCGAAATCAGTTATGGGACGTGAGAAGCCTTTGGCTTTTATTGCGTATAAGAAGATCGAAGAAACATGGGACTGTATATGCTCTCACCATGGTGGCCCTTGGATCGTAGTGGTCATATGTGCAATCAAGTAAATATTGAACTAGCACTAAATATGGAATGATATGGGAATATGAGAATTCCATTAAGGGGAGAATCCAATTTGCCTGGGTTGTATAAAAGGAAAAATCATGTGGCTAGTGGGAAAATAACCAACAGACCTTCCAGCCATTTTTGTCTCAAGAATGGGGTTGTCATGGGAAGAAAACACACTGCCCAGTTGGTTACCACACTCCACCATTACCAATTGTTATGATCGATATTTTTAGAGGTATACAACACCACACTTCAACATAGAAAACCCTGGGTGACTTGGAGTGAAGATGAATATAATGTTCTTAGTATTTATGTGACACTTGAAGTTGGAATTTGAAGAGGGTTTTAATGGTGTTTGATTTGAGATTTCATGAAAGCTATTTGGTGGGCTTTTGCTACTCCCTTCAGGCCAGCTTTGGAGGTGGGGGAGTCACCCCTTTTCATCACCACCACAACTTTGGATACCATTTAGGTGGGGTAATCTACTCTTATTACAGTTAGACTATATTTGCTAAACATTGTAGTCTCGTTGTTGAGTATGATTAAGAGTAGGGTTATGAGGAAAATGATGTGTTATTACTAATTTGAGAATAGCCTTTTTATCGAGTAAAAAAGGTACAAAAATGTTATTGTTGTGTATTCTGTATTAAATCTGAAAATATACATTTTATGGAGTAAAAATGATAGAAAATATTATTGTGGTGTGTTTCCCTAATTAATCTTAAAATAAATATTTTTATGGGATAAAAATGTAAAAAATATCATTTTAGCATATTTTCTAGTAAAAGAAAATAATAAATATTTTAATGGAATACAAATGTAAGAAATGGCATTTTAGCATATTTTCTAGTACAAGAAAATAATAAACATTTTTATGGAATAAAAAGGTAAGAAATATCATTTTAGCATATTTTCTAGTAAAAGAAAATAATAAAAAATTTTATGAAATAAAAATGTAAGAAATTTCATTTTAGCATATTTTCTAGTAAAAAAATCATAAATATTATTATGGAATAAAAATGTAGAAAACGTTATTCTAGCATATTTTATAGTAGAAGAAAATAATGGGCATTTTTATGGAATAAAAATGTAAGGAACTATTATTCTTGTTTAGAATAAAAGAAAGATGCATATTTTTTTTAAATCGTATAAGTTCTAGAATGAATGTATGTTTAATCCACTCGGTAGGATTTTAGTAATTAAAGTCCACTTTCTTGTGCGTATAAGCTTATAGTATTTCGATAATAAATATATGAGCAAGTTTAAGGAAAGTTGTGTTGGGTGTAAACATCTAATAAGACAAATGAAGACTTTGGTCTGAAAAGAATGAGTGAAAAATGTAACTGTATTATGTAAAGGTGTTATTTTACATATTCGAAGTGTAAAAGTATCAAGTGTGAGAATTAGGTAATAGTATGGTATTGAACAAGTGTTAAAATGGCTAAATGTCTTTTAGATGTTAAGTAGAAAACTTAATAATCATTTGAGAAATAACACTTGCTAAGCAACTAAATTTCAAGTTTGATAAATAAAAGGGTAAATTGGTAATTTACTTAAAGTGCAGCATTTTTATGGAATAAAAATGTAAACAAATGTCTTTACACTGATATGTGTGAAAATGAATTAAGTCCTAAGCGTAAATGAATCTAGTATAAATCACGTGTGTGTGGATAAAAGACTTTAAGAAGAAAAGAAATAATTTTTCGAGTGTTAACGAAAAAACAGACGGTTAAGTCCGGGTTTTGGCTTCGGCCGTGTGAAAGTGAGGAAATGGAATAATGTGGACATGTGTAAAATGTGAAAAACATTAATAAGGACTGAGATGCAATCAGGAATAAGCAAGAAAGGCCCAGAGCCCTTGGGTGGAAAGCCCTAAATCATTAGCCACAGCATATGGTGCGCATAGCCGTCGGTGTCGAGCCCGTGTAAGTATGTAAAATGGAAAATTTCGAGAAAAGATAAAAGGGATTAGGAACATATCAAGAAATGGCTTGTGTGATAAAATGTGTTAATACAACCTAACTTTAATGAATAAATAAATGTTCCTTTAAAGGTACAATGGACAAGCAAATGCGTAAATTTATTAATGTTCATAAGTGAAGGTAAAGAGAGTAAAGTACAGTGGGCAAATCGGTTATCAAGTAACCTAAGTTGTTAAACCCACGATTGACATAGGTATGTATTCAAAGGTTTCCAAATGATATACAAGCATTTTCTAACACAATGTACACGTGGGTTGAAATGGTACTTTTCAACGAAAATACTAAAGTATATTCAAATGAATATAAAAGGGGTGATTCCGATAAAGAAATTATTTGGGTAAATCAAATGTAGTGGAGTTAAGTGTGGAACTAGATGTCTTAAACAAAGTGAGAAATGCTAAGTTTGAACAAAGAAAGTCTTTTCCAGATTAAGGTAAGTTAATCTACATGAGTAAAGTTTTGAAGTAAAACGATTAATGCATGAACATGTATTTTTTAAAGGTATATCTATATATATGTAGATACATATATATTTTCGCATGCATGTGATTGTAGCGTGTGAGTACTCTTTGATTCTATTCGTTTCTATACTACTTGTATATTCCCACTGGGCATAGGCACACACCCTCTCTTTGTTACGACTGGTTGGGTGAGGTTTTGTATTTTGATAGGGTTATATAGGTAAGTGTACTTATTAGTTTTACGTTAGTGGATTTGTTTACATGGACTCGGGATGATATCAATGGGCCCTACATGTTGTTTATTATGAAATAGGACTCGCATGCTAAAAAAGAGAAACATTAATTTAAAATAAAACTAGACTATCAACATTATCTAGGTTATTTCATTGGATTTCACACCTAACGTACAATTCGGACTAGGTTGACTCACGGGTAATCCATAAATCCGGGTCGGGTTGTTACAAATGGTATTAGAGCTTTAGGTTCAAGGTTCCTTTTGGTGTGACGTGCGGTATTGGATCTTTCGACATCGATGTTGGTTTGGTCCAGTCACACTAGTTTGGGGACAGTTTAGTTCGTGTGCTCGACAATAAGTTCAAAGAGGTTAGAAGGACAAGTAAATTAGTTCTACGTGGCATACGTTAAAGTTAGTTACATAAACCTCTTTCACATTTCTAGTTCTGTATGTAAATAATTTACGGGCGTCCATGTAAGCCAGTAAGTGATGACACCGTATTTTGTAATGTGAGGTGTTTGTGTTCCAACCTTGTTAACGTAGAGTCTTGGAGATATTAATAGGATGTGATGATGCCCATGGGCAAGTTGCACCAAATTGTGAATAGTCAATAGTGGAGACTGATTGCAAGATTGTCATAATTATGTAGTGTGAAATTGTGATTTAAATTATATGTAGCCTTGGGTGTGGCACATGTGTGAGGTCAATATCGATGTGGGAGATAGGAAAATTCGATCCTTGGGGTAATACCATGGTTGATGGTAAATTTGGTGATAATGTAAAATTTTGCGGATCAACACTTAGGAGTAGGTTCATCTAACCTTGGTTAATGGGAAGGTATCATTGTGGGTGGGAACCTTGGCGCCCATTAGCCGATGAATGTATCTTATGAGTCGTGATTAGATTTATTGGCCATTTATGGAAAAGGGTCACATTAGCGACAATGAGGAGCTTTAATGGCAAGGGTGTGAACCTTAGGTAACCCTTTAGGGTATTGAGTTGGTAACGTGTTTATAAATGTTAGCTACATGATGAGAAAGTGTTAGGTCCTTGAGTTATGGGCTTGAGTTTAGTTTGTCTTGATTCATATGCTTTGACTATAGTGAGGATCTATCTAATCGTGGTGTCTTAGTATTAAGTGATTAAGTTGTGACATATAAAAAAAATGGGGAGCTTTTACGACGTCAGTAGGGTGGGACTCCTCATGAGCAATACCCGACGTCCCGTGTCTTACCATAACTTGGATGATTTAATTTGGAGTTTGAGGATTAAAGTTTGGTCCTTGAGAGATAAGATTTCGTATGATATTCATAGGCACGGGCCTTAGTGTTTGCAGGCTATGCTCTACACCCCATATCCTACCAAGATATATAGTTGTGATAGTTAGTAGATTATCACATATTGAGATTTTAAATAAAGTGGTAAGCATTTAGTAGTAATGATGAATTTAAGGTTACATACCATGTATTACAATGACAATAGTGTCTATCCTCAGAACCCTTAGGAATCATTATCATGTTGGAGTCTACATAGTAATGGTAAATCATTGATGATTGTAGTAAGTTTGGGTCATGTTGATTTGTGATAAGTGCCTTGGAGTTAATGCCACGTCTTTTGTGTTTAGGCATGTATAGTGATATGACCTTTGAGGATAATGTTATAAATAAATTGATCAATGATAGGTGGTACACCTGGGAGACTTAGAACACGATGAGTTTCTTTATGGCCTTAAGAAATAACACTCGGTATGAACTGATATAATTGATTATAGCACCTAAGTGTGCTACCAGTATAGTTAGTAATGATTCCGTTGGAGGAAATCATTAAGTATGAGTGATGTGTGAAATTAAAGATGCCATTAGAGTGATTATGGAGACGATGCTATGGGTTGTAGCAATGGCTCAGTAATTTAATGTTGAAATTTTGGAGGCCTAGCTAGGATAGGTCGGTGAATAATGATGAGTGATGAGACAAGTGACTTTGCCTTGAATTATGATCGTTTTTCTTACCGGTGATGGATGGGTAGCGTTAGTCCTAAGGAGGGAATCCTAGCTTTTTAACACCTCGAGAAATTTGACAAAGCCAGGATTCATAGAAAGGCCATGGTACTTAACAAGTACCGATAAAACTAAAAGTTAGAGACATTAAGTGAACATTGTGGGTTTGTAATCCACGTGGTTAGATTCATTGTCATAATAGATTGTATTCTTTAGCGTGGTAGTCTCCTGATTCATTGCATTCTTGTGCCTTCTTTGATCCTGATAATGGGAAATTATTGACCAGTTTTGATTTGAGTGCAGCGTTATGAGAGCTTAGTAGTGATGTGGGTTAGGCCTGTTGTGGCTGATGCATCGCAGTGTGCGAGTGCTCTCTTCTTCAGATGTAACTTTATTCTACACCAGTGTGCGTGTGCATGTGGTCTCACGTTCTTGCATTGAGTTTCATGTGTGCTTGATTACTTTAGGTTAACAATGTTATTAGTTAGGTAGCGTAACTAGTTACGAATTGGTCGTGTGCCCTAGGATGGGACATGATAGTGCTATTAATATTGCAACCCAATGATAACTGGGTGATAGCGTTGCACTTGGTAAATTTTTTTGGAGATCTAGGAGACGATCGCTTATATTTATGCATGTTGTGGATCCTAGGATGGCTCTAAGTTAGCATAGGGATCTCGTAGGAGATTTCAGTCAGGTAAGATTATGCGACAAGGTGATTACCTTTTGATATGTGTAACGAGAAGTGTTGAAATTATATCTGTCTAGGCTAGGCATAGTCCAGAAATTTAATCAAGGAAACTTAGGTTGTGAATCCTAATGAAGGAATGACCCATGTTGATGAATTCGTTGTCAATATTGCGATATTTGATTCGTACCAATCATCTCGAGGTTGTTAGATGGATACGTTAGGCGTACTTGAAATTTTTTCAGTAAGACCTTAGGGTTGTTATAATCGGACTAGAAATGGTTGTTGATTAAAACGGATTTAGACCATAGTGTTAAGGACGCTTAGATGGAAAATTGGCCATGAGTAATCTCATTATAAATTGTGATGAACTAAGAATGTCAAGGACGAAATTCCCTAAGGAAGGAAGTTTGTAATAAATCGCCCCGTAAAATTAATTGAATTATGTACAGATCCTATATGAGGAAGAATTGACTATAATTATAGGAATTGGTGGGTAATAAATTAAATTGAATAAAGAGTATTAGTGGGTTTGGATTATTAAGAAAATTATTAAATTAAGGATTTTATATGTATTATAGTAGGAGTAGTTAGAAATATTAAATAAATAATATGTATGGATTATATATGATGAGGTTTAAATTAGAGTGAAGAAAATTATTAGATTGTGGAGGAGTTATACGAGATCATATCCCTAATTAAATTAATATAGGTAATTGATGATAATTATTGGAGAATCTTGAGTAAAGAATTTAATTACAAAGAATTATTTGTTAAGGATCACACATGGACTATAGAATTAAGGGTCATAAATTAATTAAATATATATACATATTTTGTATTGAAAGGATGGAACTCTAAGGAATTGAGTTGATAAGCTGGCGTCATACCTTAAGGGCTTGGTGAGGATTTCGAAATTGTAGAGGGGCAAAACGGGAAACAGACGTTGGTCGCTCGAACTACCATACACGCCTTTCAATCAACGTGTAAGAGGGGTCGCCTCTCTCTCTCTGAAATGTCGACTTCTCACTCATCCACTCCAAAATACAAGTCAGCCTTGGGCCTGACTTTATTTGAACTATTCGAAATCAGTTATGGGACTTTTGAAGCCTTTGTCTTTTTTTGCGTATATTAAGAAGGAAGAAACATGGGGCTGTATATGTTGTCACCATGGTGGCCCTTGGATCGTAGTGGTCAGATGTGCTGTCAAGTAAGGATTTAACTATCATCAGATATCGAATGATATGGAAATATGAGAATTCCTTTCAGGGGAGCGTCCGATTGGCCTGGGTTATATAAAGGGAAAAATCATGTGGCTTGTGGAAGAAGAACCAACAGATCTTCTAACCTTTTTTCTCTCAATAATGAGGTTGTCATGGGGAGAAAACACACTACCTAGATGGTTACCACACTCCACTATTACCAACTTTTATAATCGAGATTTTTAGAGGCATACAACACGACACTTTAATATAGAAACCCCTAGGTGACTTGGAGTGAAGATGAAGATAACGTTCTTGGTAATTATGGGACACTTGAAGATGGAGTTCGAAGAGGTTTTTAATAGTGTTTTCTTGGAGATTTCATGAAAGCTATTTGGTGGGCTTTTGTGACTCCCTTTAGGGCCATCTTTGGAGGTGGGGGATTCACCCATCTTAATCATCATCATCACTTTGGGGATCATTTAGGTGGAGTAATCTAGTCTTATTATAGTTAGACTATATTTGTTGAACATTGTAGTCTCATTATTGAGTATGACAAAGAGTGGGGTTATGAGGAAAATGATGTGTTATTATTAATTTGAGAATAGCCAAGTGTTATTGTGGGTATTCTCTATTAAATCTGAAAATAGGAATTTTATGGTGTAAAAAAATTAGAAAATATTATTGAGGTGTGTTTCCCTAATTAATCTTAAAATAAACATTTTTATGGAATAAAATATAAGAAATGCCATTTTAGCATATTTTCTAGTAAAAGAAAATAATAAACATTTTTATGGAATAAAAATGTAAGAAATGTCATTTTGGCATATATTTTATTGTAAAAGAAAATAATAAACATTTTTATCGAATAAAAATATAAGAAATGTCAGTTTAGCATATTTTCTAGTAAAAGAAAATAATAAACATTTTTATGAAATAAAAATGTAAGAACTGTCGTTTTAGAATATTTTCTAGTAAAAGAAAATAGTGAACATTTTTATGGAATAAAAATGTAGAAAATGTTATTTTAACAAATTTTCTAGTAAAAGAAAATAATGGATATTTTTACGGAATAAAAATGTAAGGAACTGTTATTCTTGTTTAGAATAAAAGCAATATGCATATTTGTTGTAAATGGTATAAGTTCTAGAATGAATGTATGTTTAATCCACTCAGCAGGATTTTAGTAATTAAAGTCAACTTTCTCGTGCATATAAGCTTATAGTATATATGAGCAAGGTTAAGGAAAGTTGTGTTGGGTGTAAACATCTGATAAGACAAATGGAGACTTTGGTCTTAAAAGAGTGAGTGAAAATGGAGGTATATTATGTAAAAGTATTATTTCACATATTCGAAGTGTAAAAGTATTTAGTGTGAGAATTGGGTAATAGTGTGGTATTAAACAAGTGTTAAAATGGATAAAGGTGTTTTAGAGTTTAAGTAGGAAACTTAATAATCATTTGAGAAATAACACTTGTTAAGGAACTAAATTGCAAGTTTGATAAACAAAAGGGTAAATTGGTAATTTACTTAAAGTGAAATATTTTTATGTAGTAAAAATGTTAAAGAATGTTTGTACACTAATCTATGTGAAAATAAACTAAGTTTTAAGCGTTAATGAATTTAGTATAAATCATGTGTGTGTGGGTAAAGGACTTAAAGAAGAAAACAAAGAATTTTTCAAGTGTTAACGGAAAAACGGATGGTTAATTTTGAAAAAACGAGTGGACATGTGTAAAATGTTAAACACATTAATAAAGACTCGAATGCAACCAAGACTAAGCAAGAAAGGTCCGAAGCCCTTGGGTGAAAAGCGCTAAATTACTGCCCAGAGCATATGGTGCGCATAGCCATCAGTTCCGAGCCCATGTAAGTATGCGATCAAATGAAAAATTTAGAAAAAAGATAAAAGGAATAAGGAACATATCTATAAATGGGTTGTGTGGTTAAATGTGTTAATACAACCTAATGTGAATGTGTAAAATAAATGTTCTAGTAAAGGTGCAATGGACAAGACAATGCATAAATCTATTAATGTCCATAAGTTAAGGTAAATAGAGTAAAGTACAGTGGGCAAATGGGTCGCCAAGTAACCTAAGTTGTTAAACCCACAATTGGCATAAATATGTATTTAAAGGTTTCCAAATGATAAACAAATATTTTCTAAAACGGTCTACGTGTGGGTTGAAATGTTACTTTTCAATGAAAATACTAAAGTATGTTCAAATGAATATAAAAGTGGTGATTCCGGTAAAGAAATTATTTGGGTAAGTAAAGTCTAGCGGGGTTAAGAGTGGAACCGGTTGTGTTAAACAAAGTGAGAAATGCTAAGTTTGAATAAAAGAAGCTTTTTCCAGATTAAAGTAAATTAATCTAGATGAGTAAAGTCTTGAAGTAAAACAGTTAATGCATTTGAACATGTATTTTTCAAAGGTATATCCATATATATGTAGTTACATATATATTTTCGCATGCATGTGATCGTAGCGTGTGAGTACTCTTTGTTGTCGTTCATTTCTATACTGCTTATACATTCCCACTGGGCATAGGCTCACACCCTCGCTGTGTTACGATAGGTTGGGTGAGATTTCATATTTTGAGGACATAGTATACTTATTTATTTTATGTTAGTGAATCTGTTTACTTGGACTCAGGGTGCTCCCCGTGGGTCTTATACGTAGTTTATCGTGAAATTGGATTCGCATGCTAAACAAGTGAAACACTATTTAAAATAGAATTGGACTATAAACATTATCTAGGTTGTCTCATTTAACTTCACACCTAACATCCGATTCAGATCGGGTTGACTCACGGGTAATCCATAAATTTGGGTCTGGTCGGAACATGTGTCTTCATCTAAAAGAAGAACATTTATGTGTCAAAATAAAAGGAAAATTTACCGAAATCTAACTTCATAGAAGATGCTAACTATCCATAATTCCTCACAAAAGTGGTGTTAGTAAAAAAGAATAATAATAAGTGATGTATGTGTGTTGACTTCATCGACTTGAACATAGCGTGTTAAAAAATCACTATCCCTTTGTTAGGGTTGACCAATTGGTCGATTCAACTTTGGGGCATGAACTTCTCAGCTTTATGGATTCTTATTCAGGGTACAACCAAATCAAGATGAAAATAAAAGATTGGGAGAAGACTTTATTATCACTAGCCGAGGTACCTACTCCTAGAATGTTACTCCTTTTGAACTGAAAAGGGCTAGAGCGAGAAACCAAAGGTTGGCATGTAAAGTATTTGATGATCAGATTAGCAAAAGCATGGAGGTATAGGTCGATGATATTCTCAGAAAGAGAAAAACGACCACATATCACATTAGAGTCTTCGGACATATTTTCGACCAGTTAGAGAAACACATAATGAAGCTCAATCCAGCAAAATGTATCTTTGAAGTAAAGGAATGGATGTTCTCGGGCTTCGTAATCAATTAGAGGGGAATTTATGCCAACTCAGATAAAATTCAAGCATCGATCAACATATTGTCCCCGATAAAAAAAGAAGCACAAAGTTTAACTCGGCGAGTGGCTACGTTTAACAACTTTGTTTCACAAGCTATCGACAAATGCCTACGTTTTTTCAAGTATTGCGAAAGACATTTGAATGGAACGATGAATGTGAGGATACATTCTTATAATTAAAGAAGTATGTGGGGTCTCCATCCATATTTTTAAGACCTATCATAGGAGAGAAACTTTATTTGTTCTTGGTCGTGTCCGAATTAGCAGTCATCTCGAAATTAGTTTGATAAGGAAATGGAGTGCAAGGACCTGTTTACTATACTAGCAAAGAATATAGGGGGCATAGCCCTAATTAAAGCTTCTCGGAGGATGAAGTTGTACTTTTAGGCTCATACCATCATTGTGTAAAAAGACCTACCTCTTCACGAAACGGTTAATAATCATAAAAAACCTCAAAGACTAATGGCATAGGCCATAAAATTAGGTGATTAGGACATCCATTATGAACCTAAGATGACCATCAAGGCCCAAGACATGGCAGATTTATAGTCTAATTTACTCATAAAGAGAAACCAGTCGATTAGACTTCTACGAAATAGAGCTCATCCCCAGAACAAACCTAGTAAAATTCTTTGAAAGAGAGCTCGCTTGTCCATCCAACCGAGAAGACTCCTACGAGAGAGGGTTCTACCATTAATTTGGTTGACCGAAATACTGATGTACTAAAGTCATAGGCCAGGCAAGAAGAAGTTGCTCGTGATTCAGGGAAAATTAATAAGATAGTTAAACATCATCATCTGGGCGACGAAAATTTTACAAAAAATATATCAGTCTTGAAGTTGTTTGTATATGGCTCATCTTGGGCCACAGGTAGAGGAATATGACTAATAATCACAATGCTGGATGATAGCGCTGCGAAATACGCTCTCATGTTCTAATTTAAGGCCTCAACTAATAAAGTCGAATACGAAGAACTTATAGCAGCGCCGAGAAAATAAAGGCACAAAGTGACTCTTAGCTCAGTATAAACCAAGTGTTAGGGGTCTATGAGGCCAGGGAGGATTCCATAGTAAAATACCTAGACAAAGTCAACTTTCTTTTTACCGAAAATTCCAACTCTTAGGATGGTGAGAATTCTAAGGGTAGAGAATGCCGAGCAGATGCACTTTCTTGTCTTGCATTAGCCACTAGGACAAAGCAAAGCAGAATAGTGCCTGTAGATATCCTCACGCACAGAAGTACTGACAAAGATTTTACTAGCTTCATAGAGTTAGAATAGGGGCTATCCTGTAGGGATCCCATTCAAGCATATCTAAAGGATGGCACAATATCAGCAGATCCTAAACACGCAAGTAGGCTTCGATATATGATAGTAAGATATGTCTTAAAAAGGGGAATCACGTACCAAAAAGGGTTCATTATACCATTTCTCGGATATGGCCACCCGAACGAAGTTAATGATTTGATAAAAGAGGTGCATTTGGGCTTGTGTGGAGAACATTCAACGGGCAGGTCATGTGTAAAGCGAGTGGCCACATAAGGATACTATTAGCTTACCATGAAGGTGGAAAACGTAGACTATGTAAAAAGGTGTGTTAAGTCCTAAAAGTATTTCACAATCTATAAAAGGTCGACGACTTCTCTCACGTTGATCATATCCCTATGGATGTTTGTAATGTGGGTAATAGGTCTAATCGAACCTTTACCAACGACTAGACGCAGGTTCCAATACTAGGTCATCACAGCGGACTACTTTAAAAAATGTGTGGAGGTTGAACTCCTAGTGGAGATGTCATATAATAAGGTCTATTTTATTTAGAAGAACATTATTTGTCGCTATGGGATGCAATATGCTTTCATTACCAACCATGGCACTAAATTGGACAATCAGGTGTTCAAAGACTACTGGATATGATCTAAAATCCAAAAGATACATTCTGCACCCAACCATCCAAAATGCAATGGGAAAATAGAAGTCACAAACAAAACCCTGCTCAATAGAACAAGGAAGCAACTAGAGATTCTATTAGAAATTGGATCAATGAGCTCTAAACTTGGTATACCTAACATTGCGGAGAACGACAATAGTTGAGACCCCCATATATGTTGATCTTCGAAAAGTAAGTAGTGGGCCATACATAAATTTATCTTCTAAGTTAATAGGTCCTCAATTTTGACTCACCAAATAGAGACCTAATGAGGAAACTATACGATGATGTAGTAGAGGAAGTCAGAGGACACGCAACACTTCTGGTGGTAGCATACTAAACATCAAACTGCTCATTTTTACAAAAAAAAGAGTGAAACCAAGCACTTCGAGGGAGAGAGAATATGTTCTAAAAAAGGTCATTCAAAAGGCGAACAAGTTGGAGCCTAACTGGCATGGTCCGTATAGAGTAACTACTGTTATCCGATCGGGGACTTACAGAATTAAAACACACTATGAGAGCAGTTCAAGAATCCTAGGAATGCCGAACGCCTAAGGAAATACTACCAATGGTGGAAAACCTCATCATTTCTTATAACCCACTTATTAGTGATATATAAAAGTTTATTAATGAATTTTTTTGTTTCTTTTACATTTTTTATCGGTATGGGGAAGATATGGTAAAAATTTTCTCCCACGCAACACAGCAAGACACAACTTCATGTATGACCCTGTTGTGAGGTCACGAACAATAATTTTACAAAAATTTTAGGAAATTTATTGCATCCATATGAACGACAAGATCCGACCATAGCTGGCTAGGATAGATCCTAGCATATTTAGTCTTCTCAAGTAAATAAGTTTCACTTAATGTATAATATCATCGAAGGAAAGACCAAGAACAAGAAGTATACAAAACATTTAGGAAATCCGTTGTGGCCATATCGATGATAAGATCTGATCATATCCGACTAAATGCAAAGATATATCCTAGCACATTTTATCGTAGGTAACTAACGTTGACACTTGGTTGGGATGATAAGATCCATCCATGTGACCAGTAGAACGCGTAAGTAGAACCTAAGACTAGATAACCTAGGTTTGTTTAGCATTGGTAACTAGTAAGGTATATCATTCAGTCTAGAGCCGACCACATGATCATAAGACTAAACTACTAGTAGACCCATTTTTATCACATGGAACTCATTAAGATGACATGGCTTAATGTCTAAAAGACTATAACTGTCATCACACATCTGACTCCATTTACTTGTGAAAAAAAGTGTAAATTTTCATTATGATTTTTGAAAACATTATTAAAAGGAAATCATAAAAAACAAACTATAACAAAGTCATTAGGAGGAATATATAATGCTTATGTAGTGATGGTCTTCCTTAAGCCTCTGATTCTAAATTAGCTGTTACAACTTTCCCTATCCACTAAATGTTGAGGTCGGTGTCAATCTTTGTCCCCATCAAGGCCATAATTCCTAAGGTATTTCATCATCCAGCTCACTAGGATAGCATCCAGAAGGATCCATGAAATATCAATCTTATAGGGAGTATCGGGATGTTACAAGAAACTACGGTCATGACAATATCCCAAATCCTCCTCCTTGGAAACCCTATCCATAATGAGATCATTGAGCCGGTAATGATTTTAACCAACCTTATAAGCATGGTCAAGATCTGCCTCCATGTGTATGAGGGCCTCATCATTACCTTTTATCCAGATAGTGTGAGACTGTTTATGAGATTGATATGTGAGGCGATCAACTGCCTCACTCAGCCTCTTAATTATGGATAACTAATTGTTAATGTAGTATGGTTGAGTAGATTATTGTTGGCCCTCTCTTCCTTTACTGACTCTGAAATTATCCTTTATGGTTCAGAGGGATTGCCCTTTACTTTCTTTATTTGCTCAAACTCTTCCCTTAGGAGAGAATTCTCTTCTTATAAAAATAAGGTACCCTCATTTTTTTCGGTAGGCCTAAACTTATTGAGACCTTCAAGATCAACCCATAAAACATGCTCAACATTTTGGCGACTTATCTGGCACCAGTTACTTCAACAGTGATAATGGACTCTTTCTTGGAATAAGTTGATGCCAAAGAAAGTAGATTCTGGTTAAACCCATTACCCTTTTATAGGTCGGCCAACTTTTTTTTAATGATCACCCTGAAGACTTGCCATTGATTTTGTACGGCCCTTTTGTATAGCAAAAATCATGTCATGGTAGGAAACATTATCTATAACTGCCTGATGAAAAAGATGATTCAAATTCAAGTATGATTATTTGGCTAAAAAAGATGCATCATGTCGAAGTAGCTCCTCAAGATCATCTTCACCGATCTCACTACGACCAACGCTGAACAACTGACTACATTTTTCTTGAAAGTCACTCTGGATGGAGACTAGAGACGCTAGTCTCGCATTAAACTGCGAAGTAGGTGGTCAGTTGTAAGTATTTGTCTATGAAAAGAGCTTGCAAGTGTTTAATTGGGGGAATAATATATGGAACAATAGTTGCATTTCATTATATAGAAGGGAACCCACTCAACTTCCCACAAATAATCCCAATAGGGCGAGAGGGTGCCACATGAGTTGGTCCAAGACTAAAGAAAATGGTATCAGTCAAACATTGGCAAGGGGGTTTCCATGCGAGTAGACCCAAAGATAAAGAAAGAAATATTGGCCAAATAGGGCGAGTGTATGCCATGCGAGTGGTCCCAAAGGGCAAATGAACAAAAGTTATCAAAATAGTCAAAAGTGTATGAGTGGATGACACGTGAGTGGACCCAAGAAAAAATGATCATTAAATATCCAAACAATTCAAATATAACGAGAAGGTGCCATGCAAGTCGACCATAGAGAAAATGAATAATAGTTAACTAAATAGTTCAAACATGATGAGAGGGTGCCCAGCGAGTGGACCCAATACCAAAGAGGAATACCTAACTAAGTAATTCGCAAAGCTAGCGAGGGGATGCCTAATGAGCAGCCCCAAAACAAGAAAGAAGAGAGGTACATGAGTAGGCCCAACATAATGAGGTAATTCTATATGAATCGCCAAATGATTGTTAATGTTTATACATTAGAATATTTACAAACACTATTACTTTTTTTACATAAGAAGCCTTAGTTGAGCAATCAGGGATCGAGCAGTCCAGTTAGAATACCTTGAGAGTTTTGGTTTAGAGATTGAGAGGCAAGTCTTATTGGTCAAGCTAAGGCTTAACCACTTACGTACCATAAGAATGAGATAATATTAATAGAAGGGGCCTAAGAGGTCAGTCACACACTTACTCAGTCCACACTTAGTCAAATAGGTGAGTAGCCAAGGTGGTGTACACAAAGTGTTTTTTCAACAGATTGTTCACCAAGTTACCATTTGAAAAAATATTTACCAAATTATACTTTTGTCTTTATGCTCGACATATTTGTGTTTTGACTTTGCGTTGTGCCAGATGTCGCCTGTTAGAGTGTACAAATGATAGATAGTGAATTGATACAAAAAATACACTTCTGATATTATCCTAAAGGAATATTCTTTTGGCGCACATATGACAGATTAGCCATAGTATTTTCCTACAAATAGAGCCCTTGGGCAAGGTAAAAAAAGAGCACAAGTTAGCACTGTTACCCTGCCAAAATATCACCAGAACATATTATCTCCCCTACTCTTTAGATAGTTTTATATTCTTGTTACTCTTAAGAACTTGGATACCTTGAAGGCGACATCCATTGGAGTGGGTCACGCCTCACCAGATCTATATATTCATAGGCACCGGTACAACCACCATCTTACATTTGGCGACTCCTCTGGGAGGTATTCTCATTGAGATGGATAAAGAAGGTTACAATGTCTATAAGAACTAGCGTTTGAAGATACTCTAATTGGTAATGGAGTTCAAAGTGATCAAATGGCTAGTGAGGAGGTCGTGGTAACTCGAGCTAGATCATCTGCTCCTCAAGGAGGGCAGGCAAGTGCATCAATGGCCAGACTACCAAGTGGGATGAAATTAGTGAGTATGTTATTCGAGTTTATACAGAAACATAATGTCTATATGGCTAGTTTGGGTCAGGCTTACCTGACGCCTATGATGGCACCTGTAGGAGGAGCAACAATAGTAATGGAGAAAACTCCGCCTCTAAAAATCGTGGTTGCAAGGACCTAATTTTATAAATGTCCGAGGTAGAATCTAGGAATTTTTTGTTTTCCCTATATCACAGTTTGTATGTTTGATACCACTACATTCAACACATCATCACGATTATCCACGCCGGCCTTTATTCAAATCCAATGCATCCATCATCTTCACATGCATCATGCTACATGCGACTTGCTGCTCAGCTCATTCCCACTACTCCACTACGCAATATTGGTAAAATGGATTTATTGGAGTTATTTATATTTTCATAAATATATGGGAAATTTTTCAAAAAATAATTTTTGAAGTCTGAAATATTTTTTTATCAAAAGCAGAATTTTTTTAAGTGTAGAAGCGGAGTGCCTCGGTCGATGAGATCTCTCAAATGACATTGCACTATCGTTCGTGCGAGATAGGCATGTCACGGGATCTTGTTCAAACGACACCTATCCTTCATTCGAGCGACATGCTTATCTCGTTCGAACGAAGCCGCCGCCTCAATTTTTATATAAACACCATTGTACCTTCTACACGTTTTCCCAAGTCTTTTTCAACACGATTTCTGTGAAAAATTTCCAAGAAAATAGACTTCACTTTTTAAGGTTTTACACCTTGTTTATTCACATAAACACTCCCATCTATGTATGTGAATCTTTAAACCTTCAAGAGGATCATTTTTACTCATCTAGAGTATCTTGTGGAGAAGCGGTCTCTCTTCTTTATTGCTGCCCTCCTGGAAAGGGAAAGTTTCAGTCGACAAACTTGTGGAGAAGCCATCTCTCTTCTTCATTATTGCCCTCCTGGAAAGTTCCAACTGATAAACTTGTGGAGAAGACGTCTCTCTTCTTCATTGCTGCCCTCGTGGAAAGGGAAAGTTCCTACTGAGACATCAGAACTGACACCTGTAGGTATTTTGTATGTCACCCTATTTCATTGTAATCAATGTAAGCCGTTTTCTTACAAATTATAGTGAAATAAAAGGTTTTGCCCCTTTGGGGGATTTTTCTAGAAATTTTTTGTTTTATCCTGCATGCTTTATTTTATTTGATAAATCATGTAGATGCATATTTTAGGGTTTAACTAAAATTTGGGATTAATTAAAATTGGATTTTATTTGAGAAGTCGCAATATTTCCGCTGTAGCGATTCTATAAATTGGTATCAGAGATTATTTAAGCGATCACCACCTTTTCAAATTGGTATCAGAGCGGGTTACGCTAATTTATCGCGTGATCCTAATTTTTTGAGGATTTACTTTCTGATACAATTTGTCTACTCATGTTTACAAATTGGTATCAGAGCCTGTTGCACTAAGTTATTGTGTTTTGATCCTGATTTTTCATAAAAAATGGCTTTTGGTGGTTTTGATGATCTTAGATGTCAACTTTTTAAAAATCCTAATTGGAAAGTTCATTCAAATTCTTGCTTCGTATCCTCTATTAAAAATGACTCTGAGAGGTGTCTTTATTGTGAGGTTGTTGGTCACACGTTAGATGAGTGTACCACAAATTTAAAGAAGAAAGTGAATTGACCGGCATCTCGTGCTTCTGCCCTTAGTGATAGTGAGTTTGAAGAAGAAGTCTTTTATGCTTACAGGCGAGAGCTTCCCATCCATGTGATTACTGATGAGAGTGAGGGTGAAAAAAGTGAGGAGGAAGAATAATATTTGAGTGAGGATGAGCGTGACTTGCAAACGGCTTTTAATGAACTTTCTGCTGAAGCTTTGAAAATAAAGAAAGAAAATTTGAAATTGAAAGATCAATTGCAAGAGCATGCCTTAAAAAATGATAATGATATTTTGGTTGAAGAACTTAGGGCACGAGAGAAAATTTTGAGAGAGAAGTTGGGATATGTCGAGGGTGAGAGAGATAGTCTTCATGGGGTGATGGAAGCTATAAAAAAGGAGCTTCTTGAGTTCTAGGAGTCTAGGCGCTTACTTGAATCTAGGATAGGTGAACTTAAGAAAAGTTTGAGAGATTTGAGTAAGGTAAAATTTGATTTGGAGTCTAGGTCTGAAAAACTTGATAAGATTTTAGGCACTATCGAGATAAAAAAGGATAGGGGTGGGATTGGTTTTTAATAACATGTTACACCCATTCCCACACGTGTGAGAGAGCCACCTAGGATTATTAAGAAGAGGCACCTAAGTTTGTTAGGAAAGGGACCCCTAGGAACATCGTGAAAAAACCTCCTAGGATAATTAGGAGAGACCCACCTAGGCAAATTCGGAGAGAGCAATCGAGAAATTTGAGGAGAGGGACACCTTTAGGTAACACACACCGCCCGATTTACACTTGCACACATTGCCGTAGGCAAGGTCATCTTAGGCGCTTTTGTTACAATCTTTTAAATGGACATAGTACGGTTAATAAAAGAATAAATTCGATTGCTAAAACCCCCACACCTCGTTACACATCGATTTAGGTTAGGAAATCAGATTTATAGGCTTTTGGTCTTTTTGTTCAAGACTCTCGTTTTCTTGCACATGATTCACCTCATGTTAGATCTCTGGGTTGATTGTGTTGGTAGTTTGTCATACTCTAGTATTTACATCATATGTTATATCTTCCTAGTGTTATGACGTGTGTCTAGTTTTTGTTATTTATTTGAGTCTTATCGAAAAATACAAAAAGATTTTCTTTTTATAAAAATTTTAGAAAAGCACAAAAATATTTTTGTATTTTATTTGCACCTTTTATGGATGAGCATTTAAGATATCCGAGTCACAAATTTCACTCCATTTATCCACGTGACTGTTTGATAGTGATTTGAGATGCTACATCATTGCATCCATATGCTTTGCATTGTTTGGAGTCTTTGAGATGTGATTAGTGATATCTTTCTACACGTTTGGCTCCTTATCTCCTTCATTGCACACTTGAACGGTTTTATTTGATTATTACACTTGTCTATCACATATTGGCTTGAGTGTTTCCATCTCAATTCTGTCTATACAATGAACCTTAAGCAATAAAACTTGACAAGATTGGAATGCATGTAAAAAACCGTTTGGTGAGATTTCTTTAAAAAATGGTGAAGGGATACGAAAGGTAATTATTTATCCTTTGCGATTACGCCACCGTTAAATTAGACCTAAAAAATTGAGAAATTTTATTATCCGGGGTCCAAAGAGGTTAAAAGAGCCCGAAAAAATTTAAAGCCAATAAAAAGAATTTCATGCCAAATATGGGCCATTTAGGTTTCACCATCAATTATCCAAAGTTTGAGAATTTGGATCTCCTATATTAAAAATAAATATATCTGTGGGAGTTTTGGTTGGAGAATTTAAACGGGTTTGCACTTCCTTGAAAGTCCTGAAAAAGCATTAAATCGTTTCGGATGTTATTGGTGTGGAAATCATTTTGAGATTTGATTCGTTGACTTGATTGAGTCAATTTCCAATATTTCCATCTTTTTACACCTAAGGAAGATATTGAGTTTATTCGTTACGAGTATCCGATATTCATCGTGCACATATGTCATGTTTGTATGCATTGATTTTCCTATCGAATTTGATCACACTCCTACATTTAGTCTATCATAGACTTGGTTGTTTTTGTGTTTGTTTATGGTGTGATTCTTTGTTGTATATTTTGAGAGAATGTTTTTTTGAAAAATTCAAAAATATATTTTTTTAACCATGTGACATTTTCCATATTTATGCTTCTCATATCTGTCTATTTGGGGACATCATAACAAGGGGGAGAATAAATTATGGGGGGGATTTGTTTTGATTTATCAATGATTTTATTAAGCTTAATTGATCTTTGATTTTAGCATATCATTATATTTCAAACTGTTACCTATCACGAGTATCTGCTTTATCTCACGTTTGTAGGTACAAAGTTGATTTATTGGATTGCACACCCTGATGAGAAAAGCTTTGGGAGTTTCTGAAGAGCTGAAGATTTGAAGATGCTGAAGTTTGATTGAAAAACATGTCATGTAGTATTCTCAGTTTCAGGGTTTAATGGGGATATTTTATTGTATGTCATTTGTTTTAAGGAGATTGCATAATTCGGATATTCATGTATGTATCGGCATAGACATAGGGGGAGATTTGTAAATACATAATTTTATAAATGTCAAGGTTAGAATCTAGGAATTTTCTACTTTCCCTATATCACAATTTGTGTGTCTGATACCACTACACTCGGCACGTCATCATGATCATCCACGACGACCTTTATCTGAATCCAATGCATCCATCATCTTTACGTGCTTCATGTTACATGCGACGTGCTGCTCACCTCCTTCCCATTACACCACTATGCAATATTGGTAAAATGGTTTTATTGGAGTTGTTTATATTTGCATAAATATATGGGAAATTTTTCAGAAAATAATTTTTGAAATCTGAAATATTTTTTCTCAAAAGCAGAATTTTTCTAAGTGTGAAGCGAAGTGCCTCGGTCAACGAGCTCGCTCAAACGACATTGCACTATCGTTCGCACGAGATAGGCATGTCGCACGATCTCGTTCGAACGACACCTATCCTTCGTTTGACCTACATTCTTATCTCGTTCGAATGAAGCCGCCGCCTCGATTTTTGTATAAATGCCAGTATACCTTCTACATATTTTCCTAAGTCTTTTTCAACACAATTTCTGCGAAAAACTGCCCAGAAAACATACTTCACTTTTTAAGGTTTTACACCTTGTTTATTCACATAAACACTCCCATCTATGTATGTTAATCTTCAAACCTTCAAGAGGATCGTTTTTACTCATCTGGAGTATCTTGTGGAGAAGTCATCTCTTCATTACTGCCCTCCTGAAAAGGGAAAGTTCTAGCCGACAAACTTATAGAGAAGTGGTCTCTCTTCTTCATTGCTTCCCTCCTGAAAAGAGAAAGTTCCAGCCGACAAACTTATGGAGAGGCCGTCTCTCTTCTTTATTACTGCCCTCATGGAAAGGAAAATTTCCAGCCGATAAATTTATGGAGAAGCCGCCTCTCTTCTTCATTGCTTCCCTCCTGGAAAGGGAAAGTTCTAGTCGATAAACTTATGGAGAAGTCGTATCTCTTCTTCATTGCTGCCCTCCTGGAAAGGGAAATTTCCAGCCAAGACAACGGAACCGACTCTTGCGGGTATTTCGTATGTCACCCTATTTCATTGAAATCCGTGTAAGCCGTTTTCTTACAAATTATAGTGAAATAAAAGGTTTTGCTCCTTTGGGGGATTTTTCCTGAAATTGTTTGTTTATCCTGCATGCTTTATTTTATTTGATAAATCATTTAGATGAATGTTTTAGGGTTTATTTAAAATTTGGTTTCATTTGAGAAGTCGCAATATTTTCGCTGTAGCAATTCTACAAATTGGTAACAAAGCTTATTTAAGCGATCGCCACTTTTTCAGTGACGGAGAAAGTAGTGACGTCAATGAGTTCACCAATTGTAAACACCCCATCACAGGATCTCTTAATCACCATCTTAGGTCCCTAGCACTCACTCAATCACCGCAAACACTAGGTCCTACTCCGAGTATGGATTAGGAGGCCACTGGGTGCTCTTGGGCCCCATTTGACTCCGACCAAATTCCTCACCTAAGTGAAAGCTTCATGAATATTCAAATGGATATGAATCTCCTTTACAACGGTCTACCCCATGTGTTAATCGACCTTACAGCGAACCGTTTTACTTTTAAAAACTAATATAGAGACCACCAAGTGCACTCGGGCCCCATTTGACTCCGATCAACTTCCTCGCCTGAGCGTAAGCTTAATGAATCTTCAAAGGGATATGAATAACCTTTCCAATGGTCTGCTTCGTCTGCAAATTGGCCTTACAGTTCGGACGAATTGTCCGTTTTACTATAAAAAACTGATCTTGAGGCCACCAGGCACTTCCGAGCCCCATTTAACTCTAGTCAACTTCCTCACCTGAGTGAATTCTCAATGAATCTTTAAAGGGCTCTGAATACCCTCTGTAGTGGTTTATCTAATGCATGAATCAACCTTATTGTTCGGATGAATGATTCGTTTTCCTTTGATAATTTTGTTTCTAGTGACAAAGGGGCGATTCCAAGCCTCGTTTGACATGGGTTAACTCCTAAACAAGGTACTGGCTCAATGGATTCTAAAAGGTCTCTAAATAACCTTTCTAAGGGTTTCTCTATGTATGACTTACTTACGATTCACGTTTTATAATCATTTTTTTGAAAAACTTGTCTTACCCAAGACCCTGCTATAGGAAGTGTGTATGGGATTTTATGCCAATAGGCAGGTCAAGGACCATGCCGATCAGCACCCCCTTGACCCTATAAATGGAGGTTAGAGATATATTTATCGAGTTCAAAGTTGTTCCCCTCTTAGAAAACCCATTTTCCACATTCGTTCCATCATTTTCATACTCTTTTGAGTAAATTCCCAGCCGTCTCATAATACCACCACCATGTCATCATGAGATCAACGCATCTACAATCAAGTACCATTTCAAATCTTCATAAGGAAGTCTAATTCTTCCCCTTTTTCGTTAAATGATCTTATTTTTCCATTAGTTACTTCATTTTCACTTTAGTACTTTATTTAATTGCATCACATACCTTAACTTCAAACTTTTATTATTATTAGTATTTGCACATACTTTTTTTTCACAGAAAAACTCAAAAACAAGAAAAATAGGGTTTACTTGTAAATTCCAAATGAGGAATTCTCATCACTTTTTCTCACACCAAAACACCTTTTTCTACACACACACACACACACACAGATATATATATATATATATATATATATATATATATATATATATATATATATATATATATATATATATAAAGTCCTCGGTTGGATTTATAGGTTAAACCCCACCTTGTATTATCTTCAAACTACGTGGAATTTAATGCCCCCTCGGGATACGTAGGCATCTTAGGTAAATCCCTAGACTCGAGTCCTCCCACAAACTTTTGCTACCTTATTCTTATCACATATTCTTAATATATATTTTTACATGTTTGCTTGCTTGTGTCTTATCGGATATACTTTATCATTCTTCTGTAACGACTTGTGAATCGACAAACACTTACATTATACTTTTAATTATTATTTTGGTAACACTCCTAAGGATTAACTTGCTCCACCTTTATCCATGACGTGAGTGGTAAAATTCTATCCTCCATTTATGCACGTAAGCACACACATCACAAAGTTCTATAAGAGAAGATTAACACATGTCCATGAGAGACCGAAAGGATGGGATGGGTTCCTAACAACTTCCTATGTTGTAATTTAATGCCTGGACCATTGAGCTACCTGGTTTCATATGCATCGACGTTGTCCTTGATGCATTTTCTTGAGGTGGTAACATTTCTTTTGCTTGTTTTCAGAAAAATAGGCTGTCGACTCTATCTCTATATATCATCCCACTTCGATGACGGTCGAGCACCCTGAGAAATGATGCAATCCAATGTTCATGCCAAAATGGGTAAGGAAGAAGGGATACACCTCGGGAGATACCCTCTAGACCCCAGAAAAACCTTGGGATGGCCATAGTGGCGACTCCGTTGGGGAATTGTTTAAGAAGACTAGACTCTATTTATACGTGGGCTTTATTGTTGTTTGCATGTGTGCTTATGCACCTACCAGTATGTTCCTTTTTTTCTCCTTTATTTACCTTTTTATACATTTGTCTCATATATATATATATCACTTTGGACTCACCTATACATACTCTCTATGTACACTTCACACACTGACACTTAGCTTCACTTTACTGTCACATGCTTCACACACCATTTAGAATATTCATGATTAGGCTTCGCTAGCACCCACCCACACTTCTTACACTTTTATACATTCTCACAAACGCATACCACACGTCACTTGTACTTGATCCATGTATAGGCTCAATATCACATATACTCACTTGTATATTCCCATGTCACCTACTCACTCACATGTATCCATGCATAGTATATTATCCATGCTAGATTTACTAGTATATGCTCCCCATTAGTGTAGTATTCCCTTTACTCAACATTCTAATAAAAAATGATAAAAAAATACTCTCTCTCTCCATAATATGTTAATTAAGACTCATGCATTTTTGCACACTACATTACTAAGAGCATGGCTATATTGACCAAAATTTTGTCCCATATTGGGGGGACACTTTATGATGGGTGTTAGTCCTTCGGGTCACAGTTATACTAAGAAATATGAATCTTACCTTCCATTGGCCTCGTACCTTCGTTGTATATCTAAAGGTTCCCCCGAAATCTTACAGCTTGATCGAACTCACGACGGGAGGTATATAGCAGGGAACTCGCTCACGTATGATGAGTATATCGAATTTTCTCTCATACATTCTATCCACACAAGGTATAGAGTTAGGAAATTCACGTACACTTAAGTATATCAAATGGCCTGTCCAGACGTAAAGATGAATGATTGCCCATATAGGTAAGAGGTATATCATGGAAGTCATGCCAGGGGGAACCCTTCCACTAACCTAACAATTGCATAAACTTCATATAGGTTTCAAACCTAGGACACTCATATTTAGTTTGTCGTCCACCATGCAAAACTCTGTCAAAATTCACAGTTGGCGTACTGTCCGAATTTTTGCACAATTGGCCTTTTTCAAAATAGGAGCCCGTTCGTGAGCCTGGAAACAAGTCCAACCGTGTCTTACATATTTTAAAACCTTATTTTCCCAGGATCGGGTTCTGTCCAACATTTTTTTTGCATTTAGGAAAACCTAATACAAGTAAGAACTTTATAATAAGTTAATAATAATCATGCTAAGACTACTCTTCTTTTTTCCTCCTTTTTTAAAAATCCAAAAATACCAAAAGCATTTTTTCTCCTCTTCTCGAAATACCAAATTTTTTCTCCCTCTTTATTTCAAAAATAAATTCGAACCATTTTCCCTCCCAGATCGATAGCATACCCGATTTTGGCCTGGCTTGCCATTGACTTCGATATTACATCAAAATTGCCTCGAAGCCCTACCGGTTCTTCTGCTACTTCATCTAAGTTTTGGATTTTACTTCATGATCTCTTCATGGATAACACTTACCAAGCATCAAATGCGAAGCCCGGTCTGATGACTGTCTTAGCATCGCTCAGTGTCAAGATTGACAACATTCAAACTGAGGCCCATGGGATGTAGCATCATCGGGCCCAAATTCTCGAAGAACCATAGGTTCTCTTTCATCGTGCCATGGGTCCATCCGTCCCAAGCCTACTGGGGTATTAAAAGAGTATTAACATGATCTGTTTCCCCACATGCTAATGGTCCAACACCATCTGAACTATATATTTCGACCCTTGCCCAACCAGGGGCTAATCTGCCAGTACCTAAGGATTCTAAGGAGGAGGAACTAAATAAGGTCAAGGAAGAACTGAAGTTTCTGACAAGGTCGTTCGACCAAGTTAAGATATTCAAGAAGTATATGGACTACTTATATATTTCTCTCTTTCCCAAAGTCAGACTACTACAAAAGCTCAAGATTTTAGACATCAATAAGTTCAGGGGAAACGAAGCACCAATTATTCACCTTCGAAGCTATCATCGAACCCTGACCCTCCTTGGTGCCTTAAAAGAGATAATGGAAAAAATTTCCAGTAGACATTGAAAGAAAGATCCCTCTATTAGTTTTTATCCCTCGAAGAATCGAGAATCCATAGCTAGGAGGATGTCGCAAGAGAATTTATGCCTCGGTACAAGTATGAGGAGCTAAAGATTATGCGTCGATAGACAAGTAGTAGCTTCATAGGAAGGTGGAGAGAGAAAGCTGCTACCATGACTAAAAGATCCTTTGAGGTGGAATAAGTCAGTATTATGAAGAAGAACTTCTAGCCTCATATTCGAGCATCCATGAGAGGACAATACTACCTGCACTTCCGAGCCCTTCGAGGGGCTAGTGTAGAAATCAAAGAAAGCATTACCAAAGTCGAATATGAGTCAAATAAAGTGACAAAATAATTCACTCCTCGAACTTTGAGAAGACCGCTAGTGCTAAAGTATCAACCATCAATAACCTACTACCTTTTTGGCACCGTAAAGTTCCCCTAACCCTGCCAAGAAAGAGTACACTGAGCTTTATGTTCCCATGTCCAAAGTCTACTAGGACCTGTTGAACTGAAACCTCATTAAATCCTTAGACCCTCGTCTATTACCAAATTCACTCATAAAAAAATTCAAATTCGATGACCATTATGATTTCCACCAATTCATTGACCATACTACAAGCTAATGTTTCCCCTTCAAAATGTGATCCAAGGCTTAATTAATTGGGGTATCATCGCCCCACTAGCCAATCATAAAACCAATACCACTCATAACCCACTTCCAACCCATGTAAATTCCATCTTTCTAGATAGTGACTCAGAATTTGATCCATTTGCTCAAATCGTACTGACCAAAGCACCCATCATACCTGAAATCTCACACCAACCACTCTAGGTTTGCCCGTATTTTCTTTTACACCCTACATGCTTCACCGATCAAGATTTGTCACTCCTTACAAGGTCCTGCATTATCGTTCACACCTGGTCTAAAGGAAAATGCATGGACTTACCAGTTGTGATGAACCAACTCTTGGAGTTTAAACTGAAATTTTCCACTGAGATGAATGTTGATTATCACAAATTTAGTCGGTTGGAAGCATAAAAATGGGCTCGGGAATCAGATCAATGGATAGAGGCTAGTAAAGATGTCAGTCTAGACGATGTAGTACATGTAATGGAGAATTCATTTCGATATAGAAGTGAAATTTGCAGCATTGATGAGTTACTAACCACTTTGAAGGTTCAGGTATGGTTGGGCCCTCCACTCATGGACCTCCCCACTGAGTGGAAAGATTTGTATGATTAAGATATCGAGGTTGTTGATTTTATTGATTTCTCTTGGAAACAATACATAGCCGCCACTAGATGAGAGGGTGACTTTAACAGTTTAGATGACAAACCCGATCGGGAAGAAACCAGTTTAGTATCCAGCCTATGTGGAATGATATCCTTCAAATATTTATTGGGAGAAATCACAAGGTGGCGATTAAGCAAGAGGTAGATGAAGACACAGGGTTCTTTTTCTTCCCGACTCAGTAAATCACATAACTAAGTTAGGGAGACATTACAAAGATTAGATTACTCATGTAATCAAGGAAGGTAAGGGAAAGGGAGTTATCGAAGAGCTATTAATGCCAGAAATGACCATTTAAGAGAGTAAAGTCCTTGAGCAGCTCAAGAAGACCCAAGACAATATCACCCTATGGGGGGGCTCTTCATATCCTCCCATTTGCATTATAATTCTCTGATAAAACTCCTCACCGATCCTATAGTCCCTTCTTCCACCACTCTTGAAGAAGATGTAAACATGTTCCGGTCCTTGACCTCTTCTAGACTCCTATCCGTTTTTGAAGCGGGGGTATCAAAGATTGTCCCTAATCACAATTATGCCCCCAACATCTCTGTTGAAATATTGTGAAAGACAATCCCACCCTCACTTGTTGATAACGAATCTTTTCTCAATATTTGTCCTCTTAGAACCTTCAATTATTTGGGATTAAAAGTCATCCATCTCACTCTTACTTCTGTTGTTGTGCATGCTTATGACAATACCCACCGATAGGTAATGGGGTCCATAAAACTTGTAATATGGGCTGGCCCTATTAATCCTGTCACCGAGTTCCAAATCATTAACATACATGTATATTTCAATATACTCCTTAGTAGTCTATGTCTCCACAACATCCGAGGGGTATCTTCTTCTTTTCATCAGAAACTAAAACTCTTCGCCAAAGGCCAGGTTATCACCATCTTAGGATATAATGATAGCACACATAATGCCAGCACTAGCAACTCAATATTGGAAATTCATCAGTGGACTAATGACATGATCCTCTCTGGCTTCAGAGTTGATCCACTTCCCCTTCTAATAGGATATAATTTCAAAGACCAAGTCTGTACGAAACACAACCCTCGTGGAAATGTCAATGTCATTCAGGTTTTTAAAAACATGCACTTCATGCCCAGAATGTGGATAGGGTGATACCAATAAGGTATCCTTGAGCCCATAGTCCTAGAGGAGGCCTTTCCCCCATATGTCTTGGGTTACTAACCCTCACTAGAAGAACTCAAAGTACTCCAGTGACCACAATCGAAAATAATCTTAGAATATGAAAAATGTGTTTCGAAAGACTCTTCGAATGGAAGGTTTATTAAGGAGGGTGAAGACTTTCATTTTCGCAGCTTCCCCGAACCATGGTATGACCATGTCGATAAGAAGATGAAATCAGTGCTGAAAATCTTCTTTCAAGACAACAACTCTTGGGCCGAATACTGCCAACATGAAGTGAAACCTCTTAATAAGAAAGTTGTGATAATTATTGAGGATTCGGAGGAAAATGATTTTGAGGACTCGTTTAACTTGCAGACACTAGGAAAGATGCTAACATACCTCTCCTCAACTGGAATGTTGTGATTGTCCAACCTACTCAGATTCAACATGACCTTGGTGTCAACCCTATCCAAGTCTTTTCACTTGATGTTGTCATTCCTTTTCCTGATATTAATGAAACTAAGACCTCTTTTGATGAGGTTCTCAATGTTATTTTTCCCAAAAATGAAATAAACGATGATTTTGAGTATCTTATTGTGCATTGCATTAATTGTCTTAATTCTAATCAAACCTTTGATGATGATGATTTTTCAAATGAATAATTCTAAAATGATTTTAATAAGGAGAATAACAAAAATCATAACCACATTCAAATTAATGATGCTGAGACTGTAGTTATTAATCTCGGTTCTAGTATCCATCAGCTCGAGATTAGGATAGGGTCTTGTCACACCCTACTTTTTTTGTATGAATGAATAAGGAGTATACATAAAGTAATGAATTAAAGTTAATGGGGAATAACATAACTTTTTTCATTATTAAAGTAGTTCATATAGGTTAGTACAACCGAGGAGTGAGTTACATTTTTTTTGTACAAATTATAAAGTAAAAAAAATTAAAAAGTGCCACTCATTTATCCCATATAGCTTATTCCCTACCCACACAGGCACGTATGCGAACAGGTGATTGGTATCTGTATCTAAAAGGGAAGAGATATTATCCTCTTTCTCTGGGTTCATCTGGAGGAAAAAGGAATTAACACAAATATGCTAAGCAAGTTTTACTAGTTCTATAACAAGTATACGTATAGATGAGAGTTGAAGTGTGTATGGAATGAGTGTTTAGTAACGCTAAAGAAATAAAGCTGATAATCCTATACATATCAATTTATAAAGAAAACTAAGTTTCTTGGAACTAATAATCCCATACTTACGAGTTCATTAAGGATCATATAAATAAAGTCAAGGATATTTGAACGAATAATCACATACTTACCAGTTCACTAAGGGGTATATAAATATTTAAGCCATTAGTAAAACCAAATAATAATAATAAACCAAAAACCTTTGGTAAAAAGTAATCGGATAGGCACCCAAATAAAGTTAAACTCATACGTATGTAGCAATAAATCTAGGCTCTCAAACATCTGAGACCATAGTCCAAGTAAAAAGTTCCGTGGGATACCACGCCAGTCAACTTCCTAGTTAATGCTGATGCTCATAATATAAAAATTTGCACAAAAGTGCAGGGGTGAACTTAATCAATAAGGAACCTGATATCAGTTATTAGGTAATAACGGTTAAATTGATCCTCATTCAAATTCAAATACCAATGATATTCAATAAAAAAATGTAATATGTCAGTATTATAACACACACATACTAAGAATAATTAGGATCTATAACATATTGATATCAATATGAGTATACCAAATACGCAAAGTTTACTATTGAAAAGGTAGGAAAACATACTTCCTCGGTATATCGTAGGCTTTATATATCATAAAAGGATATGGTGAGGAGGTGGTACTTGATTCGCTGTACACAATATTTGCGATTGGGTTAGTCGGTTTATACAAAAACTGTATCTTTTAAAGTTTTGAGGGTTTAATTGTAAATCAATTAAGACTTTAAAATATTGTACTTAAGGTCATAATTTAACTTTTGTGCAAGAGATTTTTTGTCTTAAAATATTTTAAAGTATTCATAGACAAAATATAGGGTTCAAATTCATAAGTTAAAAAAGTCAGAAGGGGTCAGATTGTAATTTAGGAAATTATTTCTAAGTTAAAACCTCATATATTTATAACTTAGGCTAGGATACTCCAAACATGGCCTTACCTTATATCTTTTTTTATCAAAAAGATAAAATAAATATATTGGAAAAAATTTCAAAAAATTCTGATTAGCCATGTGCCCTCGTGGCCATCCCCGATCCTGAAGGATCATCGGGTCCAGTGCATCCCTCTCGGGAGCGCTTCGGCCGGCGTCGTTTGAGTTGAGGTGTAAAAATATAGAGAGATTTAGAGTCGCCACTCTATTTTACTCAAAACAGAAAAAAGAAAAAGGGGAAACCATCCCGAAGGATGTCATCCAAAGACATACTGGTGCATACGAAACCAAAATGATTCGAGAAGGATTCGGAGGCTAAGTTACAAAATGGGAAGGTGTTAGGCACCCATTCCGCCCTTTCGGTCTCTCATGGATGTTTGCTATTTTCATTTTTTATTTTCCCCGTAGTATGTGTGCATGTGTATGTATATAGTGGAGATAGGAAACCTCGACTTGTATCATAGAAGAGATAAACCGAGTCATCTGTAGGAAGGTATAAAAATAATATTAGAAAGTAAGATTTATGCGATTACTCTTACGTTGATCGTTATAATGTAACGATAACGCATATGGAGTAATACGTCACTAAGAACAAATATTTAGAATATAAGAAAATTGGATTTAGAGAAGATAGAAAATCAGAGAGAAAGTGAGAATAGGACTCGAGTCTCGGGTTTTACATCGAGACACCTATATAGCCTATAAAGGCATCAAAGTCCACGTAGTTCGCATAAAAAAATGAGGGGTAGGGTTTATCCCATAAATCCAAATGGGGGATCTCTTATTTGTGAGTGAGTGTGTATAGAAAAAGTGTTTTAGTTGTGAGAAAAGTATGAGAATCCCTATTTGGAATTTATGAGCAAATCCTCTTTTTCGTGTTTTTGGGGTTTTATTTATATGAAAATAAGAGATGTGAAATAATACTAAATAAAAAGTATATTAGGATATGTGATATGAGATAATAAAAATTGCTAAGTAATAAAACAAGTTATTGCGAATTTAAGAGAATTTGAAGAGGAAGTTGAGAAAGTCGAAGATCTTGCGCTTGATCTTGAATGTTGGAGAGCAGATCTTGCACTTGGATGATGGTGGAGAGTGGATAATTCACCAAGTTAGATCAAAAGGACGATGAAAAGTGGAAGTTAGAAAGGGATTTTGATGTTGAAATCGCGCTGTCTTCGAGAGAGCTTTTGGGGATTCGCTGAGAATAATTTTTGTCAGATCTGGGCTCCCTTTGCAAATGAGGTGAAGGACTCCTTTTATAGGCCCAGGTCACTGCCGATCGGCAAAGACCTGGTCCTGCCTATAGTCACCTGCCGATAGGAACGGTCTGGAACTTGCCATTTGGCAGTGTGTTTCAGGCCTTTTCGGAAAATTAGCGGCCGAGGGCAAACCATTGATCAGAATTGTGCATCGGGTAAACCGTTGGAAAGGTAATTCATAGATCTTTAAAAGTCCTTAGGACCTCTCCCGGGTTCGTGAGTTGACTTTGGGTCAAATATGGCTCGGAAGCGTTTGTCGGTCCATTGGACGGGGAATCATTCGAACACAAACGGATCATTCGGCTGCATGGTAAGTCCAAATCGCCGATGTGGTGGACCGTTGGAAAGGTTAGGAGATGTACTTAGACATTCCAAAGATTTTGACCCAGTTTGGGGAGTTGACTTTGGTCAATTGGGCCCTGGAAGCATTCTGTGACCTCTTTGAGTCAAACAGTTCATTCGTCCGCATAGTAAGTCACAATCGCACATGGAGCGAACCATTGGATATATATTTCAGTGCCCTTCAAAGATTCATTTAGTCTCGGTCGAGCTGAAGAGTTGACTTAGGTCAAACAGAGCCCGGGAGCGCCCGATGACCTCTAGATCAAGTTTTGAATGCAAACGGATCGTTCGTCCGCATGGTAAGTGAGAATAGTGCATGGGATGGACCGTTGGAAAGGGATTTCAGTTCCCTTAGAAGATTTATTCAGACTCGGCCGAAGTGAAGAGTTTGAATTTTTGGTTAAACGAAGCCTGGGAGTGCCCGATAGCTTCTAAGTCAGTACTCGGGGTATGACCTAGGTTTGTAGTTATAAAGGGAGGTACTAAAGACCTAAGGAGATTTAGGGGGTAACATAATGGAGTGTCTATAGAGCCCCTCGATGGGTGAGTTTGGAACAAATGATAACCGTCGAATAGACACCACATGATGCTTTGATGGAGTATGATCGATTCAGAGGGTCGAGGCTAATTCTGAGGACTTGAGGGGTGTGTTGGGGATAACTAATTTTGTGGGTCAAAGCCAAATTTGTGGGCTTAAGTGATGAGGGTGACCGATTCTGTGAGTCAAAGCCAATTCTGCGGGCTTAGGGTGAAGATTTAATAACCGAGGTCAATTCTGACCTAAGAGTGGTGAAGATCGAGGATCGAGGTCAATTCTAACCTAACTCAGGTGACGATCCAAGAATGAGGTCAATTCTGACCTAAGAGTGGTGACGATCGAAGATCGAGGTCAATTCTGACCTAACTCAGGTGACGATCTAAGATCGAGGTCAATTTTGACCTAAGAGTGGTGATGAACGAGGACCGAGGTCAATTCTGACCTAACTCAGGTGACGATCCAAGACCAAGGTCAATTCTAACCTAAGAGTGGTGGCGACCGAGGATCGAGGTCAATTCTGACCCAAATCAGGTGACGATCCAAGATCGAGGTCAATTCTGACCTAAGAGTGGTGACGATCGAGGACCGAGGTCAATTCTGACCTAACTCAGGTGATGATCCAAGACCGAGGTCAATTCTAACTTAAGAGTGGTGACGATCGAGGACCTAGGTCAATTCTGACGTAACTCAGTTGACGATCCAAGATCGAGGTCAATTCTGACCTAAGAGTGGTGACGACCGAGGACCGAGGTCAATTCTGACCTAACTCAGGTGACGATCCAAGATCGAGGTCAATTCTGAACTGAGAGTGGATAAAGATTGGATTTTGATTCTGCTGGAGAAAGTGCCTTGTGATTTTGATCTGAGCTAGGGAGCTGATAGCTGGGGAAGCTTTTGTTTCTTTAGGAGGCCTCGCAGGGGGGGAACAACCAATTTTGGTGCTGTAACAACTCCGCTAGGGAAGTGATTAAGCGATCCTTAGAGATGCTCTGACGCTTTATCGGGAGGATATTCAGTTGGTTTTTGACGATTTCGCTTGAGGGAATGCGAAATTTTCCTGGTGAAAATGTTCTAAATCCTTCGTGGGATTTTTAAGAATTTTCTAAGGATTTTTGGGGCTTTCTGGTATATTTTTGGATTTCTGTACGAAATTTAAGGGGGCTACCGGTCGCCATGGTATGAGGGCTTCCATTCGACAGTGGCACAGACTTTTAGACTACCTCGGGAAGGTAAGGAGTCAGTGCCGATCAGTATGGTTGGGGTCTGTGCCGATCGGCATGGCATTTGGCATCCTATATAAAGGGGGTGAATCCTTTCATTTTTTCATAGCTTCTTTGCTTTCTCTCTTTCTGTGATTCCTCTACAAATCGTTCTAGCTTTTTAATCTTCAAGAAATGGTCGCTTTTGTGAGCACCGCAGTCCACAGGGAGTGGTTGACCGTTGATGACTGGGCGAATGTGGAGTGGAGGGCCATGGCACCTCTTGATTTGTGGAGTGAGAACTCCTTTGATGCATTTGAGCCTGTTGCGGATGAGCAGACTTTGCTGCGAGAGTGATACGATGCAAATATTGTGTATTTCACCCGTTAACCTACGCCTTATTAGCCCCCTTGGGTATCTTAATCCCTATACTTATGCTCGTTAACTAGACAACCTCAGATTTCTATGTTAACATGTTTTGCAGGGGTTAATTGGGCTTTTGTAGGTATTTGGATGCTTAGTATGAAGTTTGGACGCTTTCCGGAAATGTTTCGTCGACTTTTGCAGCTTCGGGGGCCTTTTAGTAATTCCAGCATTCGTGTTTGAATCCCGAGCTCTTCACGGAAGTTGAAGCCCTTTGATTTCTCTTCGCATGTTCGTCGACGGTGCATGATTCCGAGTTGTAATGATGGAGTTATGGCATTTTTAGGATGATTTTTACTTAAAAAGTACACTCAAGGTCACATTCAAGGGCATTTTTGTCATTTCATATTTTGGTTTTTTAGCCTAATGTCTTCTTGTATGTTGTATTCCTCTGATTTATCTTCGTGTAGCCTCTGACCGTGCCTCATTCCGAGCTATAACGAAGAAATGGCGGCATTTTCCGTAAAACATGACAAAGCTGCAGAATTGCAGACCTGTAGGGGCGAATTGATTTTGCCCAAAACCGAATCGATTCGGAATTGCTGCAGAATTGCAGTTCGAACTTCTCTTGTTTCCGAATCGATTCGGACCATTTCCGAATTTATTCGGACCTCCAGATTTTTGGTTTTCTTCCCTTTTATTTCAAGTTTGCCATGGGATATTTTGTATAAAACCAATCCATCTCATTTTGAGATGAAATAATCAGATTTGTAGCTTAGTTTAGGGTTTGGTTTTGGGAGCTTTTCTTCATTTCTCCTTGGGTTTATGCCCTTTTTGGGTTTTGTAAGTTGGTTTTCATTATCCATTCCATTAATATAGTTGTATTTCCTTAATTCTTGCTTTGTTAATTAGATTTACATGCTTTCATAATTAGGTTTACATGCTTTATTTATTGCTTTTATAGTTTACTTAGTTTATTCATGCTTAGACCTTAGATAAATAGGGTCGGGATTGCGTTTTCGCCATTTTCGGGCCCCGAGCTCCGAAAACTAGGTTTCGTGCAAAATTGCGTTTAATTGAAACCTCGCGTATTAAAGTCGGATTATTATGCGTTTAACTTTCTTTGTCATGCAACGTTAGTGTTTATAGCGATTATCCGAATTTAATCCGCGTGTGACCATTTTTGATTAAATGTTTAATCTCGCAACTTTGGCTTAAATTCATGTGAGCAAAAAGGCATACTTAGCCTTTTTGTGACCTTGACCTCACCCTTGTATGTTTACCTCGTTAACCCCTTTGTGCCTAAATACTAGCCTTTCGTTTCATTACCCAAAATCCCATAACCAACTCCAAATTGGAGTTTTTAGCCCATACATACACTTTCCATACCTTTGTTTGGAATGATACTTGGGATTGAATGATAATATTATGATGTTGGTTGCAATTTAAGCATATGAGAGTTTGAAAAGTGAAGAAAAGAGATGAGAAAAAAGTGAAGAAAAAGAGAAAGCAAAAGAAAACATGAGAAAAAGAAGAAAAGAAAAGAAAAAGGAAAGAGAAAGTTGTAAATGTTGTGTATAGTGTTCAATAAGCTTTGATTACTCTCCCCGATGATATATCTAATGCCGTTTTGGAACTTGTTTTTCCAATTTTGTTATTACACGCATTCTCCCATTATCCCGAGTTTTCATTCCGAACACTTTGAATCCGTACATACATTCCTTCGTTTCGCACCCTAGCCATACCTACATCATAACCCTATTAAAGTCCTATGTGATCTTAGGTTGATGTAATTCAAAAGTCATAATAGTTGTGATAATCTGTGAAAATGCATTTCGCCTCTTTTAGTGTGCGGTATCCTTTCATTGAGATTACAGTTTTTTAGTTTATATATAGCATTCTTCATTTGTGACATGTGCGCGGCCTAGTTTCCATTTACATTTACTCTTTATGCCCGCATGTCCCGTGTATTACCTCCCTTTTCATAGTGAATTCATTTGTTGAGCGTAATGCCCGTGAGGATTGAATGTATGCTTGCTTTGATTAGTATCCGATTTATATAAGTTTTTACCAAATCATATTGTGCATTCTCACTTCCCCTCCCACATTTTAAAGTTTCAATTCTATGAGGTGCATTCAACCTGTTAATAACAACAGAGTTTAGCTTGAATTCGTTCAATATGCTAATAATGTGTTTAAAATCTTTTTTGTTGTTGTTGAGTTTGTCGCATGTTGGGTTGGGCATCTTTTGAGGAAACTATATGATGTTTGTGGGTTCCATCTCTGAAAACCCTCACGAGACGACACTCGTCCACTAGGGTAATCTAGGGGTTTAACGGCTTATTGCATATGCTAAATGCAATCGAATCGCCAGCGAAAGTGGCCTTATCTTTTTATTGCTTTTATAGCATACTTTTGTTCTTTCTCCTGCTTTTGGTTTGCTTGTAGTTCTTGTTGTTTCCTATTTCATTGCTAGGGACTAGCAATGTGTAAGTTAGGGGGTGTGATACGACGCAAATATTGTGTATTTCACCCGTTAACCTATGCATTATTAGCCCCCTCGGGTATCTTAATCCCTATATTTATACTCATTAACCAGACAACCTCGGATTTCTATGTTAACATGTTTTACAGAGGTTAATTGAGCTTTTGTAGGTATTTGGATGCTTAGTATGAAGTTCGGATGCAGTCCGGTGAAGTTCCGTACACAATCGCACGCGCAAGGGCATTTTAGTCTTTTCACATCTTGGGTACCTGGCCCGACATCTGACGGAAGTTGTAGCCCTCCTCGCTAGCTTCGCGTGGCCGCGAACAGTGCGCGATTCCGATTCATAACGAAGAAGTTACGGGCTTTTGAGCGGAAGAGAATTTCAAACCAACCAAAAACAGGGGAAAGATTCAAGACCTGTAGGTCCGAATCGATTCGCCCCTTTTCCGAATCGATTCGGTTGGAGACAGTTTGCCATCCTCTGTTTGCGAATCGATTCGGATTCCAGCCGAATCGATTCGCCCACCATTCTGAATCGATTCGGATTTCACCCGAATCGATTCGCCCCTCTGGCAGCCTCGAGATATTCTCCAACCGAATCGATTCGGCCCAATGCCGAATCGATTCGTCCCTACTGACATTTGTTTTACTCCCCTTTTATTTACAATTTTTCCCTGGGATTTATTCTTTATACATACTCTTTCTCTTCATTTTGAAGAGATATATTCATATTTAGCTTAGATTAGGGTTAGGGTTTTGAGAGCTCTTCTTCTTCCTCATTTGGTGTGACAACTTTTGAGTGTTGTAAGTTGTATTTTTCATTACCTCTACCATTAATATAGCTTTCTTTCCATTTATTCTTGCTTTCTAGATAATTTTCATGCTTTGTTAATTAGTTTATTGTGTTTATTTCTTGCTTTCTTAGTTTAATTAGTGTAATTTAGTTAATTTCCATGTATTTCCCTTAGATAAATAGGTTCGGGATTGTGTTCCGCCATTTACGGGTTCCGAGCTCCGAAAATTAGGTTTTGTGTAAAATTGCATTTAATTGAAACCTCGCATATTAAAGTCTTATTATTATGTGTTTAACTTTCTTTGTCATGCAACGTTAGTGTTTATAGCGATTATCTGAATTTAATCCGCGTGTGACCATTTTTCGTTAAATGTTTAATCTCGCAACTTTGGCTTAAATTCCTTATTGCGTGATGTTTATGCTTAATTGGATATGCTCGATTAAATTGCTTTCGAGCCTTAACTCTAGTTAGTAGTTGTTTCGATCCGTGTGGTAGGATGAGATCCCGATCCTCGCTTTACTTTAATTTAGCGTAACTTATTCTTTTCTTTTATTCACGATAACCAACCATCACCTTTTCATTTATTTATTTTACACTTTTATTCCTGAAGTAATTAAAACAATTAACATCTAAAATTCAATCACTCCCTGTGGATTTCTTACGATACCCGACTTACCGCTATGCTTGCTTGTCAAGTGTAGTAGTAGCTTAGGTTTTTTGTATCGCAGCGGCGAAACACACAACGATTGTGCACTTTACACGCGCACACTTTTTCCGCCCGATCACAAAAATGGCGTCGTTGTCGGGGAGTGTGTTTTAGATTGTAATTATTTTATTATTTCATAATATTTCTTTCATTCATATTTGTATTCTTTATTTTCTCCTTTCTTTTTGACTTGTGCTAGATTGTTTCAAGAAATTGAAATTTTGGCGCTTGTTGCTTTTGTTGAATAGCTTATTTTGAAATGTCTCGCTATTACGCTTTAGATAACCTTAATTATTATGAGAATTGTTTTCCAAGTTATACTCCCAAAACAATGAGAGAATGCCTACAAATTCTTGAAGATGAGCGCATTGAGCGTGAAATTCAAGCATATGTAAGTGATCCCTCATTGCCTTTTGAGGGTAATTTGGAATGCGGGGAATCCATTAGCTATGAGAAACCCGCACAAGAAGATGAAATGTCTTCTTGTTCGTTTGATTATGAGTTAATGATGAAGGAAATTAATGACCGATCCGAAAGTTCTCAAGCTTGGTTTCTAGAAACTGATGCCTTGCTCGATGAGATTATTTCTTCACAAAATCGGGTTGAGGTTGAACTTGCGTTTCATCTCCACCCCTTTTTGTTGAAGAAATAATTGAGAGTGAGCCAAGCTTTAGCACTTTCAATTTTCAACCTCTTATTAATTTTGCCGATTGTATTGAGGTTGTTGGTCCTTCCTTTCCTTTACTCCATACTAATCCCAAACCATTAAATTTATCACAAGAATCGGTTGAAAGTCTTGAGGACTTTGACCCGATTCTTGAACGAGAATGTTATTTTGAGATGCTTCATCTCATGGGCTTTTCACTTGCACTTGCCCCACCTCCCCTTCCAATTGAAGAATCTTGGGGAAGTGATTTTGATTTTTCTGAGACTAATGTAGTCTTGTCCCCCATCGTCCGTCCAAAATTTCAAATTGGCGATGGTTCACTTTTTTCACCACCCACATGCCTTCCGTTGTTCAAACGAAATTCTTATTTTCTGGGAGGCATGTTCCTTTTGGAGGGTCCACCGTTGATCTTTCAATGTCAAATCCCTTTTTGGGTGGACCCTCAACTATTTAGACTTCTAGTGTATAGTTAGTGTGAAGCCTAAATAGTAGGTTGTAAATAGTTAGCTTTTTTAATTTTCTTTCTTTCCTATTTTTCTTTCCTTTTAATTTAGTCTAGTGTAATTAGTTAACTTTTTGTTATTTGTTTTTGCTATGCTCGGTACTAACTTGTTTTGTAGATTCCTTTGGACTCGCGCTTATGGAGATCGCTCCAATTTTGGGTAATATTGTTCTTTTCCTCTCTTTATGTTGTGTTCTTAATGCGCATTGAGGACAATGCAACATTTAAGTTAGGGGTGTAGGATATTCTATCCATTTCATGTGTAGTCCATGGATTTGCTCACATTTAGTTACTAAGTATGCCTTTTTGTGAAAAATTTGAAAATTTTCAAAAATATTTTCTTTCTTTTTTCTCCTTTGTTGGGCATTTTGCCTTGTTTCCAGTGATAAATTTCAATAATTGCCCTATCCAATAGACAACTCAATGATGCATGTTCTCGATTTTAGAAGTTATTGGACTTTAGTCCTCAAATCATTGATATTGTGAATAACTTCTTGAATTAAACTTTATCCCATGAGCATATGCACTTTCCTGGTTATATTGATTTGGTTTAAGATTTTTATAACTCGGTAATCTTTTGTTGCATTGTATATACTTACACCGAGTAAGCTTTGTACCTTTCGTCGTTTTTGAGTGTTATACACTTTTCTTTTCTCATTGAAAACGTTGAATTCGTTGGTAATCTCTCTATTCTTTCATTTGACCGTTCGTTAATTGAGTTCATACTTGAAATGTGTTACTTGATCATGATTTTCATATATTGTTTTGACTTGAGAATTGCGTAAACTTTAGGAAATGATCATAGGCAATCTTTGTTATATCACCCATATTAGCCTTGACCTCACCATATATGTTTCCCTAGTCAACCCCTTTGAGCCAAAATATAGCCTTTCGTTTCATAACCCCATTCCCATAACTAACTCCGCATTGGAGTTTTAGCCCATACATACCCTTTCCATACCGTTGTTTGGAATGTTTCTTGGGATTGAATGATTTTGTTGCGATGTCAGTTGCAATTTAGGCATATGAGAGTTTGAAAAGTAAAAGAAAAGAAAGTAGTGAAAAAAGAGAAGAAAAAGAGAAAGCAAAAAGAAAAAGCAAAAGAAAACAAAAACAAAATGAGAAAAAGAAGAAAAGAAAAGAAAGAGAAAGTTGTATATGTTGTGTATAATGTTCAATAAGATTTGATTACTCTCCCCGATGATATATCTAATGCTCGTTTGGAAGTAACTTTCCATTTTTGATATTGCTCGCATTCTTCCCATTATCCCGAGTTTTCATCCCGAACACTTTGAATTCGTATATACATTCCTTCATTTCGTACCCTAGCCTAACCTACATTATAACCCTATTAAAGTCCTATGTGATCTTAGGGTGCATTTAATTTAAAAGTCATAATAGTTTTGATAATCTGTGAAAATGCATTTCGCCTCTTTTAGTGTGCGGTATCCTTTCATTGAGATTACAGTTTTTCATTTTATATATAGCGTTCTTCATTTGTGACATGTGTGCGGCCTAGTTTCCATTTACATTTACTCTTTAGCCCACATGTCCCGTGTGTTACCTCCCTGTTTTGAGTGAATTCGCTTGATGAGCGTAATGCCCGTGAGGATTGAATATATGCATGACTTTATGTTTATCCGGTTTATTTAAGTTTTTACCAAATCATACTGTGCATTTTCTCTCCCCCTTCCACTTTTAAAGTTTTAATTCTATGAGGTGCATTCAACATGTTAATAACAACGGACTTTTGTTTGAATTCATTCAATATGCTAATAACATGTTTGAAATCTTTTTCGTTGTTGTTGAGTTTGTCACATGTTGGGTTGGGCATATTTTGAGGAAACCATATGATGTTTGTGGGTTTCATCCCTGAAAACCCTCACGAGACGACACTCGTCCACTAGGGTAACCTAGGGGTTTAACGGCTTAATGCATATGCTAAATGCAATCGTTCGCCCACGAAAGTGGCCTTATCTTTTTATTACTTTTTCATCCCATTTTCTACTTGTATCATGTTTCTGATTTTCTTGTAGTTCTTGTTGTTTCCTATTTAATTGCTAGGGACTAGCAATGTGTAAGTTAGGGGGTGTGATACGACGCAAATATTGCGTATTTCACCCGTTAACCTACGCCTTATTAGCCCCCTTGGGTATCTTAATCCCTATACTTATGCTCGTTAACTAGACAACCTCAGATTTCTATGTTAACATGTTTTGCAGGGGTTAATTGGGCTTTTGTAGGTATTTGGATGCTTAGTATGAAGTTTGGACGCTTTTCGGAAATGTTTCGTCGACTTTTGCAGCTTCGGGGGCCTTTTAGTAATTCCAGCATTCGGGTTTGAATCCCGAGCTCTTCACGGAAGTTGAAGCACTTTGATTTCTCTTCGCATGTTCGTCGATGGTGCATGATTCCGAGTTGTAATGATGGAGTTTTGGCATTTTTAGAATATTTTTACTTAAAAAGTACACTCAAGGTCACATTCAAGGGCATTTTAGTCATTTCATATTTTGGTTTTTTAGCCTAATGTCTTCTCGGATGTTGTAGTCCTCTGAGTTATCTTCACGTAGCCTCTGACTGTGCCTCATTCCGAGCTATAACGAAGAAATGGCGGCATTTTCCGTAAAACATGACAAAGCTGCAAAATTGCAGACCTGTAGGGGCGAATTGATTTTGCCCAAAACCGAATCGATTCGGAATTGCTGCAGAATTGCAGTTCGAACTTCTCCTGTTTCCGAATCGATTCGGACCATTTCCGAATCGATTCGGACCTCCAGATTTTTGGTTTTCTTCCCTTTTATTTCAAGTTTGCCATGGGATATTTTGTATAAAACCAATCCATCTCATTTTGAGATGAAATAATCAGATTTGTAGCTTAGTTTAGGGTTTGGTTTTGGGAGCTTTTCGTCATTTCTCCTTGGGGTTATGCCCTTTTTGGGTTTTGTAAGTTGGTTTTCATTATCCATTCCATTAATATAGTTGTATTTCCTTAATTCTTGCTTTGTTAATTAGATTTACATGCTTTCATAATTAGGTTTACATGCTTTATTTATTGCTTTTATAGTTTACTTAGTTTATTCATGCTTAAACCTTAGATAAATAGGGTCGGGATTGCGTTTTCGCCATTTTCGGGCCCCGAGCTCCGAAAACTAGGTTTCGTGCAAAATTGCGTTTAATTGAAACCTCGCGTATTAAAGTCGGATTATTATGCGTTTAACTTTATTTGTCATGTAACGTTAGTGTTTATAGCGATTATCTGAATTTAATCCGCGTGTGACCATTTTTGATTAAATATTTAATCTCGCAACTTTGGCTTAAATTCCTTATTGCGTGATGTTTATGCTTAATTGAAAATGATCGATTAAATGTTTTCGAATCGAAATTCTAATTAGTAGTTGTTTTGCCCGTGAATGTGTGTATGCGATCCCGATCCTCGCTTTCCTTTTGTGTAGCGTAACTTATTCTTTTCTTTTGTCACCATTTCCACCCATCACCTTTTCATTTATTTATTTTTCAATTTTATTCCTGAAGTAATTAAAACAATTAACATCTAAAATTCAATCACTCCCTGTGGATTTCTTATGATACCCGACTTACCGCTGTGCTTGCTTGTCAAGTGTAGTAGTAGCTTAGGTTCTTTTGTATCGCGGCGGCGAAACACATAACGATTGTGCACTTTACACGCGCACACTTTTTTCGCCCGGTCAGAGAGCCATCGCGCCATCTCTCTTCAAGAGTGAATCCTGGCAGCTATGTAAGTAACCTGACCTTTGGCATTCTTTTCTTTTTGGTGATTTTTCTTTCTATCTTGACTTCTGATGAGACTTTTTTCTTTTTTGCCTGTCTAATATTTCCTCGGAGAACACGCGGGCCTGCGAGACGATGGGGCTCAGGGATGTCTGGGAGCATCTCCCACCTGTGGTGCGTTGGGTGATATCATCAGCGAGTTTTGGGAGGTTGGCATCTGCGCTGGATGAGACACCATATTCGACATCGGTCCCGTGTGATTTGGGGGAAAGGTGGTGGGATACTACTAACACCTTTCATTTCGGCTTTGGGGAGATGACTGTGGCTCCCATAGATGTGCAACATTTGTTGGGGCTGGATTGTGATGGAGAGCAGATAGAGGTGGATCGCTCTTTGCGGGTGAGATCGAAGGAAGTGCGTGCGGCACTTACTGATGTAGGGAGGATAGTTTCCGGGGATTCTATCAGGTTGTCCCTACTGAAGGATGTTCTATTGGACAGGGTAATTGATGTGGAGGACAGGCTGTAAGTGAGGTAGATGGTACAATTATTTATTTTGCTGGTGTTGGGAGGTTTCAGGTGGTGTCAAGCGGCGACGTCGACCATTTGTGGTTCTTGCCTTACTTGAGGATGTTTTCGAACAACCCTTTCTATGATTGGGGTAGTCTGACTTTAGCAACCCTTTACTCTTCTCTGGATGCATCCAGCCGGTGCTATCGGTAGACCTGGAGCTACGTACCTTCTTGAGGTATTCTTCAGTTTACACATTTCTTTTCATGCATTCGCATTTTCCTTATGCGTCTCTTTTTGTTTGTGAATTCTTATCTTTGACAGGCGTGGTTTTATGAGGTGATTGGGTGCAATACCCCGTTGATCGCTCTGAAGGAAGACACTATTGGGGACTCCAGCCGATTGTATCGATGGCGTAAGGCCAATCGGCAGTCGAAGGGATCTCTCTCTCTAGAGGTGGTGCGTCAGGTCTTGAATGACCTGACCAGTGGTAGGGTAAGAATTTTTCCATTTTTAGTCTTGGTTTTTGCGCTTTCTGATCTTGTAATTATTTATGCCTTCTTGGAGATTTTCAGGTGACCTTTTATCCCTGGGGGATAACCATTCAGGATGCGAGGACGACCGGGGTGAATGTGCAGATGAGGCATTTGCTAGCGCATGAGTTTGGACATTCCTGGTATATTGGGGAGAGGGTGGTTCACCAGATTGTTGAGGAGTAGGTGGTGGTTCCACATGCGCAGCCTCCTACGTCCATGAGGTGAGAGCGACTACTGTCAGAGGATGTGAGGATCGCGACGATGATCGGTGAGTCCTACTTGTTGTACACTGATACGGCTGCACCGTATGACTATATGGAATTTGTGATGAGCTAGTTGATGGAGCCTAGCATATATGATGCCCTGTCTTTCCCTCCTGCGGGTTTGAGCCGAGCGGTGGGTTCTTCCCACAGTGGCGGTGGTCCGATGGCATCTACGGCGGATTCGACTTCAGAGGTTGCTTTTGTGCGGTTTCATACCCCTTCTTACAACATTCGGCAGGCTGATGGAGGGATGGTGCCTATGATGCATCGTCCTCATGCGATGGATCCGAAGGAGTTGGGTTTGACAAAGGAGGTCCTCCAACCTGTGGTATACCTTTGTGTTCCCCTCTTTCTTTCTTTTATAGTTTTGGTCATCTCTGCTTTGATACTGATTTTTCCTTTTTCTTGCAGCAAGTCGAGTGTTGACCACTTGCAGACACCAGAGACTGAATATCTTCGGTGACTGCCCATATTCGGGATGCGGTTCCTGTTCCTTCTTACATGGTGCCATCTGCTTCATCCGGAGAAGACTCTAGCTCGGGTAGTACTGGTACATCGTCTCATCATAGGGGAAAGAGAGAACATCGCAGGGGTGGAAGATCTTATAGAGAAAGGTAGGTGAGAGAGAGAGAGAATGTGGGTTCAGGTTGAGTCCTGTTGTTTTTGCTTTTTTGTTATTTCCTGCAAAATTGATGTAACACAGAAACAAATAGATGCAATGCAATGGAGTTTTTTATTATCTTTTATTAATGATGAATGAATGCATGCACATGCGCTTTTTACTTTGCTACTGAGACCGTAAAAAGGAGTATTTTTGGAATTTTTGGAGGAAAGTTTTTAATTAAAAGGGGAAATCATATAAGGAGGAAAAAGGATTTTGAAATTATGTTGAGAACAACAATTTATTTTTATTGAGTTTTCTAATTTGACAAAAGAGGAAAAAAGGGAAATTTCTATAAATGGGGGGTTTCCGATCGGTAAGAACCCTGTCCTGCCTATCGACAGTTCAGTCTAGTCCCATCAATTCAAAGCTTTGAATGGTACCCTCTTCACCCTTCTGTATTTTGTGGGGTAGGAGTCCCTTCAATTTTTGCAGGGATTATGTCTCTTGTGAGGGTTCTCAAGTATAAAAAGGGGTAAGGGTGAAGTGTTTTCATCACACCTTTGCATTCTTACTTAGTTGCCCACTATCTCTTAGCCTTGCAAGATGTCTCTCCCTGGTAGCATTGAGTTTGCTAACTACCTCGAAGCCTTGGAAGCAATGTGCTCTTATAATGTCGACTATGATGCTTTCAACATGCGTCAAGTCTCCTTGTGGGGCAATCGGCCTATTAAGTGGAACATGTTGATGGCGATGGTATATTTTGGTACTCCGAAGACCATGTATTCCGCTTTGGGTTGGATGAAGTTTGTCTTACCTATGAGGAATTTTCTGCCATCCTGGGTATAAATCCCAGTGTAGCTGCGGCTTTGCTCGAATTTTCCCATTCTCCCAGAGATTTATTGGCCGGGTTTCTTCATATTTCGCATTCGGCGGCCAGATCACTGGTTGCTAGAGGAATGATCTCCCTCCCATCGGTGCTGCAGTCCGTGCATTTGCAGGAAGTAGGTGATGATGGCTATGCTGGAGCAGTTTCTCTGGGCCTAGTTTCAAAATTAGTGATGGTTACTGGGGAACTGTTGGTGGACCCGCAACTTGCAGCCATTACTTTGTGGATGCCATACTGTGGCAATCTTGCGATGATGATAGTGGTGGAGACGCTGAATGGTCTGGATGCCTGGCAAGAAGGTCGTTCTGACTTTCTGAGGGGTAGCCCCGTGATGTTGTTCATGTGGTTGTCTATACCCAACTTCTGAATTTCTGAGGGGTATCGCTTATCGACTGTACCCAACTTCTTTTCGCGTTACTTCTTCAGTGTTGGCTTGGATATTGAGATCTGGGAGAACTAGTTTGTAGATAATGGGGCTAGGAATCTGTATTGGTCAGGGCCTTAGTGGGGGCAGTTGCAGCCTATTCTAGAGCTTGGAGAGTACTCATATGTGCAGCTGGTTGGTCTTAGACAGACCTCTTTTCATTTCCCTTGGCGGCTTCTATGCTAATTTGGCTTGGCACAGGTCGTGCCACCTCGGACCTCAAATTTCTTTCCGGTGGAAGATTTAACTGAGCGTCTGCGCATGCGTCTTGGCTCCTTATGAGAAAATTGACGTCTGTCGACCCGTCGCTCTCAGTCTGTTGGGATAGTTTGTCATGTCCCTAGTATTATATGAAGTGGTTATGGAGGAGACTAGTTAGCAAGATGTTGGCAGTGGAGACTGAACAAAGGTGGTTTGTTTTATTTAACACCATGGAAGGGGTGTTGTGGTTTTTTCGAAGCTGGTTCAGGCTTATCGGTCCATGGAGTGTTTACGGCACTCTGTTCAGGGAGGGGAAATTTGGGGACCCGAGGATGTAGATGATGAGGGTGCAGGCTCCTCTGGTAGCCGTGGGTAGGACTCTTGGAGAGTTTATTTGTGTAATAGGGAATAGGTGTGGGGATTTTATTTGGCTTTTTATGGAAGTAGGGGGAAGGGAGTTATCCGTTCCTTTTCTTATGTAATTCGTGCTGTAATTTCTTCTTAATGAAATAAGAAAGTTTTTGATCATCTTGCTGTGCCTTTCGATGAATTTGTATTTTTGAATTATCTATACCGATCACTAAGGCATACATAATCCTTTTGTTCAAGTTTTGTTAGAATTAACTGTCGTTCTTGGAGATAAGAAAAGAATAGTATTTTGTGAAAAAGAAAGGGTCGTGCTCCTGTAAGATGTATGAACTGCCTACGAACCTCTGGGGATTTGGATTTTTTTTTTTTGAAAAATGGTTTTTTGCAGAGGACAATGCCCACGTAGTTCTGGGTGGAGGTAAATGAAGATCTTTTTTTTTTGTTTTGTTTAGAATAGAAGGGAGATGAGAAGAGTCGTAGCGCGTCGAGATTCCAGACTAAGGGTAGAATTTCTTGAGACGGTCCAGGTTGACTGGAAGATCCATCTCCTCCCCATCTAGGTCAGTGAGCATGGAGGCATCGCCGGATAAGATTTTCTTCACAATGTAGGGGCCGCCCCAATTGGGCTTGAATTTCCCTCTGGGGTCCCAGATGGGTTCTATTATCTCCTTTAGGGCTAAATCTCCTTCCTGGACACTGCGGTCCTTAACTCTCTTGTTGAATGATCGCGCTATTTGGCGATGGTACCCCTGTATGTGGTAAATAGCTTCCAATCTCCTTTCATATAGGTGGTTCAGCTCGTCGAGACGGCTTTGGTACTAGTCCTCTTCACTAACTTTGCTTTCGAGCATAACGTATACCGAGGGTATTTCCAGCTCCATAGGTAGGACTGCTTCTATGCCATAGACTAGAGAGTAAGGGGTAGCCCCATTAGAGGTTCGAATTGAGGTTCGATAGCCCCAGGGGGCGTACGGGATCTGGTAGGTCCAATCCCTACAGCTTCTGGTCATCTTGCTGATGATGGCTTTGAGGTTCTTATTGGCGGCTTCAACTGCACCATTGGTCTAAGGTTGGTAGGCAGAAGATTTATATTTCTGAATCTCGTACTCTTTGACTACTTCTGTGACTTCTACTTCAAAGTGCAACCCGTTATCTGACACTAACTCGTGCGGGACCCCATATCGGCAGATAATATTTTTCTTGAGGATTTTGGACATTTTCTTAGCATTCAATACTGCGTATGACTCAACTTCGACCCATTTGGAGAAGTAATCAATGGCAACTAGGATGAACTCATGTCCGTTTGAAGCCTTTTGTGTAACCTTCCCTATAATGTCGACACCCCAGGTGGAGAACGGCCAGGGAGAGGTCATGTTGTATAATTCTCGCGGAGGCAGGTGTTGAATATTGGAGAATTGGTGGTATTTGAGGCATCTCCGGACATAGGTGGTGAAATCCTGGGCCATGGTGGTCCAGTAGTAGCCATGTCGGATGATCTTCTTGGCAAGCATGTGACCGTTCATATGGGGCTCGCATTCCCCACTATGGATCTTCCGCATTATCTTCTCAATCTCAGCCCCTGCGATACAGTGTAGATAAGTTCCATTGAAGTTCCTCTTGAGTAGAGCTTTATGACAGATGATGTATTGGGTGGTCAGTCTTCGGAGGGTCGTTCGGTCTTTCTTGTTGGAACCCTCGGGATACCTACCATGTTTGAGGAGGCACCGGATATCATAGTACCAGCAATCAGCTAGTTAGTGACATTCAATGGAGACAGGCTCAATATAGTAGTAGTGGGTTAGTTTGTCTTGCTTTTGAACTAGGAAGGAGGTCATTGTTATTATTTCGGGCATGTCGACCATGGAGGCCAAGGTAGAGAGAGCATCGGCTAGGTTATTCTTTCGAGGTAGGTAATGGAAGGTGATATCTCAGAATCGGGAGGCTAACTCTTCTAAGTGGGCATGGAAGGGTTGAAGCTTTTTGTCCTTAACTTTCAACTTTCTGAGCACTTGACCGATGATGAGGGCAGAATCCCCGTAGATACCAAGGTATTGAATACCTTTCTTGAGATCAACTTTGAGGCCTACTATGCATGCCTCGTATTTCATCATATTATTGGTGCAAGGGAAATCCAATTTGATGGTGATGGGAGTGTGGGAGTCATCAGGGGCGATCAAAAGTTTCCCAATGCCATATCCCTTTTTATTGGCAGCGCCGTCAAAGAACATTTTCCATCGAAGGTTATCTTGAGCGGTACAAAGGATATTTTCATCAGGGAATTCGGAGATCCAAACGTCTGCTTCTTCTATGGGGTAATCATCGAGGTAGTCAGAGATGGCTCTTACTTTAATGGCTTTCTGCGTGACATACACGATATCGAACTCGGTTAGGAGCATCAACCATCGATCCATTCGATTAGTTAAGGCAGGTTTCTCGAGAAGGTATTTGATGGGATCCATCACGGATACAAGTTTAATGGGAAAGGTGAGCATATAATGTCGTAACTTTTGGGTGACCCAGACAAGTGTGGCACACGCCTTTTCCAAAGTAGTGTAGTTGACCTCGTACCCGGTCCATTTGCGACTGGCGTAATAAATGTCTCTTTCTTTGTGGGAGTCTTCAAGGTATTGGGATAGAAAAGCCCCAGCTGTAGTGTCGGTTATGGTTAGGTATAGGAGCAAAGGGAGACCAGGTTGTGGTAGCATGAGCACTGGAGGTTGGGTTAGATATTGTTTGATTTGGTCAAAATCTTCTTGACAGGCCTTGTTCCAAACCTTGGTTGAATCCTTTCGGAGGAGCTTAAAGATCGGTTCACAGATGGAGGTTAACTGGCTGATGAACTATCTGATATATTGCAATTTCCTAAGAAAACCTACGACTTCTTTCTGTATTCGGGGAGGTGGAATCTCAAGTATGGCCATCAGCTTTGCAGGATCTTCTTCTATCCCCTTTTCACCGACCATGAATCCCAAGTGTTTTCCCTTTGTAACCCTGAAAACACACTTATATGGATTGAGTCTCATCTGATACCGTCGCAGTCATTCGAAGAACTTCCGAAGAGCGGGAATATGACCTTCTCTAGATTTGGACTTGATAATCATATCATCCACATAAACTTGGACTTATTTTTAAATCAGATCGTGCATGATGGTTGTGGAAGCCCTTTGCTAGGTAGCCCCAACATTCTTGAGACCAAATGGCATAAAGGTGTAACAAAAGGATCCCCATGGGGTGATGAACGCGGTTTTTTCTTGGTGGTCTGGGTGAATCTTGATTTGGTTGTATTCGCCAAACCTGTCGACGAAGGACTTTAGAGCATGACTGACTGTGTTATCCACGATCATATCGATGTTGGGTAGCGGATAATCATCCTTTGAAGAAGATCTATTTAAATCTCGGTAGTCTAGACACATTCGAACCTTCCCTCCTGATTTCGTCATAGGTAATATGTTGGCTAGCCATGTGGAATATTCGATCACACGAATGAAGCCCACATTCAACTGTTTGACCACCTCTTCTTTGACCTTGAGTGACCATTTGATGTAGATCTTTCTTAATTTTTATTTAATAGGCTTGTAATCTGGGAGAGTGGGGATCTCGTGGTGATCTATTTCAGGATCATTGTCGGGCATATCATCATAGGACCATGCGAAGACATCCATAAATTCCTTTAGCAATTCTTCGAGTTGTGCGCGCTCATGTCGTTAGGGGTGGCCCCTATCCTAATCTCGCGCAGTTGGCTACTACAACTGAGATTAATAAAAAGAGTCTCTTCTTCATTAACTTGAACGCAGTTATGCTGTTTATTATTAAGTAAAGAATTATTCATTTGTAAAATCATCCTCATCACAAGTTTGATTAGAATCCAAACAATTAATGCACAACAAGATACTCAAAATCTTCGTTTATTTCATTGATGGTAAAAACAATATTGAGAACCTTATCAAAAGAGGTCTCAATTACATTTGAACAAGGATAGATAACAGAAGAAGAAATAGGGTAAACATTGGGGTTAGGGGAGATTTCAAGAGGTAGAACTGGCGCAGCATGCCAGTTGAGGAGGGATGTATCAGCAACTATAATCAGATGGGATGGATCCATTGATGTAGTGCCTACATGAACCATGCAGAGTGACATCCCCAGTGTATGTAAGTTGAAGGAATCTTCGGAATCATTTTCCTCAGTCTCTTCGGTATCTTTGATTAGTGGTTGTACTCGGTGTTGGAAACTTTCGACCCATGGGTAGCTATCTTCGAAAAAGATCTCCATTCCAGGCTTCATCTTCTTGTTTGTGTGGTCGTATCATGGTTTTGGAAAACCGCAAAAAGGGAAGTCTTCGCCTTCTTTGATGAATCGTCCATTCAAGAAGTCTCCAAGGATAGTTTGGATGCAGTCTAATTTTCTCTTTGGTCGAGACTGGTGGATCATTCTGAGCTCTTGTTTTGATGGTTGATACCCCAAGCCACAAGGAGGGAAAGCTTTCTTCAGTTTGATTGTCTCAAGTATCCCTTGCTGCCTTTGTCCTAGCCCCATTCCGGGCATGAAATGCATGTTTCTGAACATCTAAATCACATTGACATTTCCATGAGGGTTATATTCTGGGCAAAACCTTTCTTTGAAATCATCCCCTGCCGGGAGTAGGAGTGGCTCAACTCGGAATCCTGATAGGATCATATCATTTGACCCATGATGTATCTCAAGGATTGGACTGCTTGTGCTTGCACCCTCGACATTTTCTTCGTCACCTAAAATGGTGATGACTCGCCCGTCGGCGAAGAACTTCAATTTCTGATGGAGTGAGGAAGACATGCCTTTGATACTATGTAGTCAGGGTCGTCCGAGCAACAGGTTGAAACAAGTAGGGATGTTTATGACTTGGAATTCGACGACAGGGTTTATAGGGCCAGCCCATATTACAAGTTTTATGGATCCCATCACCTCCTGACGGGTATTATCATAGGAACGCACAGCGGCGGAGGTTGGAGCGAGGTCGCTTTCTTTCAGGCCTAAACACTTGAAGGTTCTCAGTGTGCAGATATTCAAGGCGGATTCTTTATCGACAACAGAGAGTGGCACGGCCTTACCCATAACTTCGACGGATATGTTGAGTGTATGATTGTGATTTGGCCCAATTGTGGGGATTTTTTCTTCAGAAAATGATAGCATTTGATTAGAGGTCAAGGATCCGACCATATTTACCGCTTCTTCTGGTGTGGTATAAGGAGGAACTGTGGGTCCAGTGAGCAGCTTGATTAAAGCATTTCTGTGCAGTTGGGAAGACATAAAAATCCCCCATAGAGTGATGTTAGCTTGAGTTTTCTTTAGTTGATCGAGGATCTTGCTATCCTCGATAGTCATCTATGACATAGGAAGGTTTTCAACGCCCTTCCCTTTGTCATTTACTGGTAGTGAGCTTGGAACCTGGTAATGTCTCCCTGATCTGGTCATATGATTTACTGAAGAAAGGAAGAGCATGAACCCAATTTCCTCATCAACCTCAGGTTGTTCTGTCACCCTGTTTATTTTTTCGAGGAGTTCTTCAAATGATATCATCCCACATATGTCGACTACTGGGCCAGTTCTTCTTGAAGCTTGTTTTTCACTCGAATCTTCAAATTCTTTCCCCCATACAGTGGCGATAATTCTGTCTTTCCATGTAAAGTCAATGCATTCCACAACTTCAACGGCTTATTTATACAGGTCTTCCCATTTTGTGGGGATATGTTTGGTTGAAGGGACCAAGCGCCCTTGTAGCTTCAAAGTATCAAGTAACCCTGTGATACTACGAATGTTGTTGGTTTGTTCGAATCATTCTGTCATAATCTGGACAACATCATCTAGGCTGACTTCATCGGTTGGTACCACCCACTTGTCTGAATCTCGGGCCCATTTTCATGCTTCCAAGAATAGTGTACTGAACCTTTGGCAATCGATGACCATCTGTGAGGGTAATTTCAGCCCGAACTCTAGGAGGTTGTTTAACACCTCTGATAATTCGCTATTTCCATTTTCAGAACGGGTACGAATGAAGATGCATGCTCTGGTAAGGAGTGACGGTGCCTGATTAGCAAGGCTAATAGGGTGTAGGAGGAAATATGGGAAAATTTGAAGAGGTTTAGGAGAGTATCTGGGCACCCCAACTAAATAAATACTGGGTAGCTACTCCTTTATTAAATTAATTCAAAATGCCAAGTTGGCTCAGCTAATAGCATCACTGTCGAAAACATTTTTATTATTACTAACCACCTAGTATTTAAAAAGTAAGTTGTCAAATTTTAATTAAAGTCTGATTAACATGCAACAAGTGTAATGAAGAATAATAACACCATTCACCATACTGAAGTAAAAAGAATAACCATCACATAATGTAGATAAAGTCTGGAGGAAAACTCCTCACTACAAATCCCACAACTGAAATAAGTAAACTGAATACTAAATCCATACATGCCAAAGTCTGAAAACTGTAACGGAAAGATGTCTCTAATAGAAATGGGCAACATGCCCTACAACTGATAGATAATGAATCTGGAATCCAAATGATAGAATCGTCTACAAGCAAATCCCTGTAACTTCCACAAACAGCTACAGCTCGTCACCTGAATGAGTATCCTATGCATGGTGTCCTTGTGGCTGGGCACCTAAAATGGTTTTACAAAAAAAATAGATTTGAAAGTAAACGGGTCAGATCCCGAATGTGGAGATATTTTAAAAACCTGCAAGTGCTTTAAAACATTTAAAACATTAAATGTTAAGTACATGTTAGGACGTGCACTCACATGATATTCTCACCTCTCGTCTAACTGTGCACTCCTAACGTAAGTACCCATCTAAAACGACACAAACCACTAGCTAAGTGACATCATATCTAGCTAGACTGTCATAGGTTTTACCCTTATTACTCGGTTCTCATTAATATAATAACGATCTCCATTAAATAGGGGCTTGACGTAAATTCAGATGCTCAATATGCAATATATTTCACTATCAGCTAACCCATTATGTTTTTCTCGAAACAATACCGTAATTATATTCACAACATTAATAAGAAGGTTCCCATTAATTAAGTGTATATTACTCACATCATAAATATACAATACAAGCACCCCGAGAACTAAGCTGCGGTGCACACATACTCTGCTATCCATCCCGGTACATCACGTACATAAGATCACATATTCCGAATCTCTCAGGAATAGTTCAGATAACACAAATCACAAATAGTGGAGGCGAACACAGTCACATCACATGGGTCACGCACATACATGCGCTCCCACGATCAGCAGACTTATTAACATCCCAATAAGTCCTTCTCTGACCTATGTTCATCGAGGTAACCAGTCTAAATCCGGGCAACACAAGGATTAGAGGGCCCTAAGCGAACGCAAACCTCCCGTGATAGCAAGTATGGTAGGTATGTCTTACACACAATTCATATAGCAATACTAAGTATACACACGTCTTAGTAATCCCGTAGTTTAATAGTAGTACTATTCTCATTCTAGTACCAATATATAATTTACACACTTTATACGATTCCGGTTTATAATCATACGCGCCATAATTTATTCTCACGTCGTGGTAAACACTCACGTCACAATTCCCATATTAACCATTATTTAAATCACTCGTATATAATTTACTCCTCAAAATAACACAAACGTCCTAAACCTCTCAATACATCATCAAAGGAAGGTTATCTATATCCTCGAACAAGATTACGGGACTCCCAAAATCAAAACAGGCCAAAAAGGCCTAAACTGTCAACTCGTTAGAAGTCTCGTTCGAACGAGGCTGTTCGAACGAGATTCCAGTTCGTTCGAACGAACTGTACCTTCTAACGACGTCTCGTTCGAACGAATGTATCGAACGAAATACAGTTCGTTCGAACGAAGGTATTGAACGAAGTCTCCCCTCGTTAGAAGCGACTGGTCAACTCGTTAGAAGCTCGTTCGAATAACCTGGGAAGGTCTTCTAACGAGGGACCAGTTTCGGCCCAGAATTTTTTAGTTACGTTTTTCATCAATTTTTACTCCTCAAATCTCCTCTAAACTTCATCCCAACAATGTTTAAAGGTCTCTAATCACTCCTAAACATAACAAGGTTATAAACTAATGTATTTTACTGAGTTAATTCATCCCAATCATCATTAAATCATCAAGTCTCATCACTTTCCCCCAATTATTCAAGAACACAAACCCTAAAATTTTAATTTATGAATTAACCCAATAAAAATCCGTTTTAATTTCACCCAATCACTAATATCCTCAGTATAATCATCTACCTATCATTCTACTTGCAATTCTCCTCAAGATTTCAAGTTCTAAGTTCCAAAATACATGGGTTTTCATATTACACCAAGAACAAATCAATTTTATTAAATTCCTATACATAGAAAGAGCATTCTCTGAAATTAAATGATATTAAACCACTTGCCTCGATTGTCTCTGAATTTGGTGATGATGTTGTAAAGGTTTGCTGCAGAATTCCTTCTCCTTCTCTCCCTCTCTAAGCTTTCTTCTCCAAAGGTGGCTATGGTGGCTAGGGTTTTCTTTGGAAAAGTTGGAAACCTAAATGATAACCTCCGTAGCTTATTGGGTCATTAAGGGTTGGTTAGGGGGTTTAGTGGGTCTATTCCCAATTAGATTTACTTCTCTAATTTTCGTCATTTTTAATTCCTAAAAATACGAAATTACCAAAATGCCCTTTATATTGCCGGTATGGCCTAAAAATACCCCGGAACCCAAACTACACCTCCGGCTAGTGTTTTCTGACTATCTCGACCCTTCTGGACGCGTTGGCGCACTCAAAACGACCATACGGTTTAAAGAATTTAAATTCACTTTTATAAATAAAATAATTATATCCCGACGCGATTGTCACACGCGTCCCAATAAAATGACCAAATTGCCGTATATCAATCTCACGACAAATTTCATAATTCAATATTCATATAACATCATATATACTCAATATAGTCAAATACCAACTCACAACTCGCTAGTATTTTACCCGGATTAATTTCCAAATAATTCACATTTAATTAATTAATCCCAAAAATAAATATAGCCAAAAGTACGGGGTATTACATACTCCCCCCCCCCCCCCCCCTAATAACTGAATTTCGTCCCGAAATTCGAAACTAGAAAGTACCTGCTAAAAATAACTTTGGATAACGTTCGCGCATCTCATCCTCGCGCTCCCATGTGGACTCCTCGACATTGTGATGTCGCCACTGAACACGCACTAACGGGACTATCTTTGACCGCAGTTTCCTCTCGCTTCGGTCCAAAATAGCAATCGGCCCCTCCTCGTAGGAGCTATCCGGCTGGAGATCGATGTCCTCCACGGCAATGTGACAATGAGCCAAATTATCTCTAAGGTAGTTCCTCAGCGAGAAAATATGGAACACATCGTGAATCCGATGCAAATGCTCCGGTAATCCAAGTCTATACGCAACCGGTCCGATCCGCTCAATAATAGGAAACGGCCCCACATACCTCGGTGTCAACTTCCCCTTCTTCCTGAAACGCATAATCCCCTTCATAGGAGATACTCTGAGCAAAACCTGGTCCCCTACTTGGAATTCCCTGAAAAATCTCTTCGCATCAGCATAACTCTTCTGCCTGTCTTGAGCTACCCGAATGCGACTCCGAATCAACTCAATCCTTGCCAAAGTATCCTGAATCACTTCCAGCCCAAGTAGTTTGTTGTCCCCCACCTCTAACCAACATGCTGGGGAACGACAAGGCCTACCGTACAATGCCTCAAACGGAGCCATGCCAATAGTGAACTGATAGGAGTTGTTACAAGCAAACTCCACCAGTGGTAGGTACTGCTCTCATCCACCCCCAAAGTCAATAATGCACATGCGTAGCATGTCCTCCAACATCTGATTTGTGCGTTCTGTCTTCCCATCGGTCTGCGGATGATAAGCCATACTCAACCGCAATTCCGTGCCCATGGCCTCCTGGAAACTCTCCCAAAACCTCGAAACAAATATCTTGTCTCTGTCAGACACGATATTTAGGGGCACACCGTGAAGTCTCACAACCTCTGAAATGAAGAGCTGGGCATACTATCCCGTAGTGTAGTGTAGTCAGTCCTTACGGGTAAAAAGTGAGCGACTTTGGACAATCTGTCCACAATTACCCAAACGGAGTCGTGACCCCTCTGCGACGTAGGCAACCCCGTGATAAAGTCCATGGATATGCTTTCCCACATCCACACCGGGACCTCCAACGGCTGTAAAAGTCCTATCAGTTTCTGATGATCCACTTTTACAAGCTGACAAGTGGCGCATTTCGAAACAAACTCAGCGATATCTCTCTTCATACCGCTCCACCAATACTGGCGTCTCATGTCTTGGTACATTTTGTCCCCTCCGGGATGTACCGTGAGCCATGCGACTCTGCCATCACCTCGTGTCGCAGTTTCTCCCCTTATGAAACTACCAGTCTCCCATTGAAGCGCAATCCCCCGTCTGAGCTCACGGTATAGGACTCGACTCCCTCTGCTAGTAATCGAACTATCTGCTCCTGACAGAACGAGTCATTAGCCTGTGCCCGTACTACCTTCGTGACAATCTGCGGTGTAACGGTCATCACAGACATGAAAGATCGGGCCACTGCATCCTGGTGTCCCAACTCCTTCCACTTAGCCTTCCACACCTCTACCACCTCATCTGCTGGCCTACGGCTCAACGCGTCTGCTACCACGTTAGCCTTACCTGGGTGATACTGGATATCGAACTGGTAGTCTTTCACAAACTCAAGCCACCTACGCTGCCGCATATTCAACTCTTTCTGCGTGAACAGGTACTGTAGGGACTTGTGGTCCGTGAACAGTTGGAACTTCTCCCCTAAAAGATAGTGCCTCCAAATCCGTAGGGCAAATACCACTACTGCCAACTCCAAATCATGCGTGGGGTAATTCTTCTCGTGAGGCTTAAGCTTACGGGAAGCATAAGCTATGGCCTGTCTCTCCTGCTGCAATACACCTCCAAGCCCTTGCAAGGACGCATCGGTGTAAACCAAATACTCAACTCCCGGTCTCGGCAATGCTAACACAGGTGCTGAGGTCAATTTATCCTTCAATTCATCGAATGCCAACTGACAGGCATCACTCCAGATGAATGGCACACCCTTACGAGTCAGATGTGTCAAAGGACCTGCTATCTTGGAGAAACCCCGAATAAACCTCCTGTAGTATCCTGCTAGGCCCAAGAAGCAACGAATCTCAGTCGGTGTCGTGGGTTGTCCCCACTCCCTCACCACGGATACCTTCTCGGGATCAACAGATATTCCCCGGTCGGAAATAATATGTCCCAAAAACTGGACCTCCTTCATCTAAAACCCGTATTTCTCATATTTTGCATACAACTCGTTCTGACGAAGTGTCTGCAAAACTTGCCTCAGATGCTCGACGTGCTCCTCCTCTGTCTGGGAGTAAACCAGAATATCATCGATGAAGACAATGACAAACTGATCTAGGAAATCCCTGAACACTCTGTTCATCAAGTCCATAAACACAGCTGGAGCGTTGGTCAAACCAAACGGCATAACCCGAAACTCGTAAGAATCATATCTCGATAAGAACGCAGTCTTCCAGACATCCTCCTCCCTGATACGCAACTGATGGTATCCCGATCTCAAGTCAATCTTCAAGAAGAAAGAAGCTCCTCTCAACTGATCGAATAAGTCATCGATTCGAGGCAACGGATACTTATTCCGTATCATGACCTTATTCAACTCTCAGTAGTCCACACATAATCTCAGTGAACCGTCCCTCTTCTTTACAAACAAAACTAGAGCGCCCCAAGGTGAGGTACTCCTGCGAATAAAGCCCTGACCTAACAGCTGCTCTATCTGATCTCGTAGCTCTCGCATCTCTGCCGGAGCCATACGGTACGGTGCGCGTGCTATAGGCCTTGTATCTGGCAATAGGTCTATAACAAAGTCTATCTCTCGACTGGGGGGTAGGCCTGGTATCTCCTGAAACACATCCGAATACTCCCTGACAACCGGGATCGAATCTAAAGGAATCACAACCTCCTTAGAGGTATCCTCCTCTATGTAATACAGATGAGTGGTCGATCCTCCCTCTGGGTGAGGCATTGCCACTACAAACATCTCTTGCCCCGGAATGGAAAAAATAATGCTCCCGCTGAAGCAATCAATCATGGCCCTATAAGCTACGAGCCAATCCATACCGATAATCACATCGTGAACATGAATATCTAATACCAACATATCTGCAGGTAATACCAGACTACCAATCCCTACTCCCACTCCCCGGCATATAAAGAAAATAAGTGACCCACTCCCCAATGGTGAGTCGACACACGTCACTGTGCTCTCTTCCGTAGCTAACAATCCTAAGGCTTTCACGAAGTGTGTAGCTATAAAACAATGTGTAGCCCCCGTATCAAATAATACCCGACCCATAGTGCTATGGATAGGAAACGTACCCTCAATCGCGGGCGGTGCCTGTGGAACTGCAGCCTGGTGGACGTTATAGAAACGTCCATACTGTAGCTGCCCCTGCTGAACTGGGACTGCTGGAATGGGTGGCAATGCTGCCATCTGTGGCGGTGCGGGGAGAGCGGCCGAAAACATAGGCCTCTGCGGCTCCTGGCGAGCACCCTGTTGCTGCTGCTGTGGGGCCCTGCCCTTCTCAGGACAATCCTGTCGTTTATGGCCAGTCTTGCCACAAACAAAACACTTCCCTGGGAAGTTCCCTCCTCTCTGCCCCTGCTGTCCCCGGCCCTGGTGGCCGTTACCGTTCCTCCCTTGGCCCTGGTGAAACTGCTGCCCATTTTGCCCCTGTTGGCCCTGATGGCCTTTTGGACCCTGATGGCCCTGACGGAAACCTCCTTGTCCCTGTCTGTAGTTCCCTGATCGGAACCTCTTCTGATCCCCCTGCGGAGAACCCTGCTCACCCTGTCTCTACCCCTGAACAGATTGTGCCCCACCGGCACCATGTCCTCCTGTCCTGCCCTGATGGCTAGACTCTCCCGACCTCTTGCCCTCAGCCATATGAAAGCGGTGGTCCTAGCAGTGTAACAAAGCAGCGTTAACCACATCATAATAAGTGGCCAACGAAAGGTTCCCTAACAGATGCTGACGGATCCTCCATGTCAACCCGTCGGTGAATTTCTCAATCTTCTTCTTCTTCTCTGTTGGTATCTCATCCGGAACGATATTCAACAGATTTGTGAACTCGTCCTCATACTCAGCCACAGTCTTACCCTCCTGCCTCAGACTCATCAATTTCCTCCTCATTTCCGTATGAACTGCGGACGGAAAGTACTTGCGGTCAAACCGCACCCAAAAGTCCTGAATAGTGAGAGTATCCCTCTCCTCCATGGTGGTAATAGACTCCCACCACTGCAGTGCAGATCCAACTAGCTTAAAAGTAGCTAGCACCTGCTTCTGAACATCCGTGCACTCATACATCCTCAAGTGCCTTTGCATATCCTTCCTCCACTGGCTCGAGACTACCACATCTGAGCTACCTGCAAACTCTGGCGGATGCGCTTTCTGAAAAGCGTCACGTACACGCTCCCAAGTAGACGGGAATGCATTTGCCTGTACTGGCGCGACAACCGGCACCTGAGGTGGTGACTGCTGAACAACGGAAATTGCGGCATTTACCGCTTGGGCTACTATAGCTGCAACCTCAGCGGCGTTCATCATGCCCTGAACTGGAGCGGGCTGGGGTTCGGGCGTTGCATCCATGGGAACTCGTCGTGCACGTCGTGGAGGCATCTGAAATAAGAACAAAGTTTATAAGTTCGATGTTTATAAACTTAAGATAGCTGAAGAACGAAGCATACACAAAAAGAGTACAACAGTCCTAAAATATAGGGCTCTATATCAAAGAAAGCTTAGCGGAAACATAATAAGCCGTCAGATCCTAAAGGACACTAGAACCTGATGCTCTGATACCACGTGTGACACCCCGACTAATTAAATACCGGGTAGCTACTCCTTTATTAAATTAATTCAAAATGCCAAGTTGGCTCAGCTAATAGCATCACTGTCAAAAACATTTTTATTATTACTAACCACCTAGTATTTAAAAAGTAAGTTGCCAAATTTTAATTAAAGTTTGATTAACATGCAACAAGTGTAATGAAGAATAATAACACCATTCACCATACTGAAGTAAAAAGAATAACCATCACATAATGTAGATAAAGTCTGGAGGAAAACTCCTCACTACAAATCCCACAACTGAAATAAGTAAACTGAATACTAAATCCATACATGCCAAAGTCTGAAAACTTTAATGGAAATATGTCTCTAATAGAAATGGGCAACATGCCCTACAACTAATAGATAATGAATCTGGAATCCAAATGATAGAAGCGTCTACAAGCAAATCCCTGTAACTTCCACAAACAGCTACAGCTCGTCACCTGAATGAGTATCCTATGCATGGTGTCCTTGTGGCTGGGCACCTAAAATGGTTTTACAAGAAAAATAGATTTGAAAGCAAACGAGTCAGAGCCCGAATGTGGAGATATTTTAAAAACCTGCAAGTGCTTTAAAACATTTAAAACATTAAATGTTAAGTACATGTTAGGACGTGCACTCACATGATATTCTCACCTCTCGTCTAACTGTGCACTCCTAACGTAAGTACCCATCTAAAACGACACAAACCACTAGCTAAGTGACATCATATCTAGCTAGACTGTCATAGGTTTTACCCTTATTACTCGGTTCTCATTAATATAATAACGATCTCCATTAAATAGGGGCTTGACGTAAATTCAGATGCTCAATATGCAATATATTTCACTATCAGCTAACCCGTTATGTTTTTCTCGAAACAATACCGTAATTATATTCACAACATTAATATGAAGGTTCCCATTAATTAAGTGTATATTACTCACATCATAAATATACAATACAAGCACCCCGAGAACTAAGTTGTGGTGCACACATACTCTGCTATCCATCCCGGTACATCACGTACATAAGGATCACATATTCCGAATCTCTCAAGAATAGTTCAGATAACACAAATCACAAATAGTGGAGGCGAACACAGTCACATCACAAGGGTCACGCACATACATGCGCTCCCACGATCAGCAGACTTATTAACATCCCAATAAGTCCTTCTCTGACCTATGTTCATCGAGGTAACCAGTCTAAATCCGGGCAACACAAGGATTAGAGGGCCCTAAGCGAACGCAAACCTCCCGTGATAGCAAGTATGGTAGGTATGTCTTACACACAATTCATATAGCAATACTAAGTATACACACGTCTTAGTAATCCCGTAGTTTAATAGTAGTACTATTCTCATTCTAGTACCAATATATAATTTACACACTTTATACGATTCCGGTTTATAATCATACGCGCCATAATTTATTCTCACGTCGTGGTAAACACTCACGTCACAATTCCCATATTAACCATTATTTAAATCACTCGTATATAATTTACTCCTCAAAATAACACAAACGTCCCAAACCTATCAATACATCATCAAAGGAAGGTTATCTATATCCTTGAACAAGATTACGGGACTCCCAAAATAAAAACAGGCCAAAAAGGCCTAAACTGCCAACTCGTTAGAAGTCTCGTTCGAACGAGGCTGTTCGAACGAGATTCCAGTTCGTTCGAACGAACTGTACCTTCTAACGACATCTCGTTCGAACGAATGTATCGAATGAAATACAGTTCGTTCAAACGAAGGTATCGAACGAAGTCTCCCCTCGTTAGAAGCGACTGGTCAACTCGTTAGAAGCTCGTTCGAACGACCTGGGAAGGTCTTCTAACGAGGGACCAGTTTCGGCCCAGAATTTCTTAGTTACGTTTTTCATCAATTTTTACTCCTCAAATCTCCTCTAAACTTCGTCCCAACAATGTTTAAAGGTCTCTAATAACTCCTAAACATAACAAGGTTATAAACTAATGTATTTTACTGAGTTAATTCATCCCAATCATCATTAAATCATCAAGTCCCATCACTTTCCCCCAATTATTCAAGAACACAAACCCTAAAATTTTAATTCATGAATTAACCCAATAAAAATCCATTTTAATTTCACCCAATCACTAATATCCTCATTATAATCATCTACCTATCATTCTACATGCAATTCTCCTCAAGATTTCAAGTTCTATGTTCCAAAATACATGGGTTTTCATATTACACCAAGAACAAATCAATTTTATTAAATTCCTATACATGGAAAGAGCATTCTCTGAAATTAAATGATATTAAACCACTTGCCTCGATTGTCTCTGAATTTGGTGTTGATTTTGTAAAGGTTTTCTGCAGAATTCCTTCTCCTTCTCTCCCTCTCTAAGCTTTCTTCTCCAAAGGTGGCTATGGTAGCTAGGGTTTTCTTTGGAAAAGTTGGAAACCTAAATGATAACCTCCGTAGCTTATTGGGTCATTAAGGGTTGGTTAGTGGGTTTAGTGGGTCTATTCCCAATCAGATTTACTTCTCTAATTTTCGTCATTTTTAATTCCTAAAAATACGAAATTACCAAAATACCCTTTATATTGCCGGTATGGCCTAAAAATACCCCGGAACCCAAACTACACCTCCGGCTAGTGTTTTCTGACTATCTCGACCCTTCCGGACGCGTTGGCGCACTCAAAACGACCATACGGTTTAAAGAATTTAAATTCACTTTTATAAATAAAATAATTATATCCCGACGCGATTGTCACACGCTACCCAATAAAATGACCAAATTGCCGTATATCAATCTCACGACAAATTTCATAATTCAATATTCATATAACATCATATATACTCAATATAGTCAAATACCAACTCACAACTCGCTAGTATTTTACCCGGTTTAATTTCCAAATAATTCACATTTAATTAATTAATCCCAAAAATAAATATAGCCAAAAGTACGGGGTATTACAGGTGTGATTTGAGTTGAGGGATCGAAATCTGGATTTTCTTCTAAGAAGATGGCATTGGCATGATTTGGGAGTGGATGGTGAGTAGTGTTTGGCTTAGGATTAGCTAGTGGGGCGATGGTACCCCGGTCAATGAGATCTTGTATTATGTTTCGGAGGTGAAAGCATTGGTCGGTGGTATAGCTTGCAGTTTGGTGAAAGGCGCAATGAGCATTGTCCTTGAAGTTTCTTGGGAGTGGATTTAGCAATGGACGGGGATCCAAGGGTTTGATGAGGTTTCGGCTTAACAAGGCTTGTTAAACTTTGGATAGGGGAGCATGGAGCTCAGTCTATTCCCTTAGGATGGAGGCAGGGTGGATTTTTGGTGCCCATGATGTGGTTGGTTGAGAGATGTTGTTGATGGTTGAGATTGTAGCAATGACAGGCTTATCATACTTTCTAGGGGTGAACTGTCCAGACACCTTCTTCGGTTCAACCTCTGTTTTAACAAGGCTTTACTCGATTTCTACTCCCGCTTCTCTGAGAACTCGAAAGTGGGGATAGTATTGTCCTCCCATCGTCGCTCGGACATGGGGCAATAAGTTCTTCTTCACTAGTTGACCTGTTCTTCCTCAGATGGCCGATTGGTCATGGTAGCTGCTTGCTTCCTCCACCGGGTTATGAAGTTACTGACTGATTCCCCAAGGTTCTGTTTGAGCAGCTCTAAATCATAACAAGTGACCTCGAGCTCTTCGTTGTATTTGTACTGCGACATGAATTCTCGGGCTACATCCTCCCAGCTACGGATTCTGGACTCCTCGAGAGACAAAAACCATCGGAGGGCACTATCCTTCAAAGTTTGCTGAAACAATTGGGCCATCACTTCTTTAGAAGCCCCTAGTAGATTCATGGAATGATGATAACTGCGAAGATGAATAATCGGGGGTCCACTCCCTTCGAACTTCTCGATATTTGGCATCTTGATCTTCTCGGGTAACCTCGCTTTAGGATAAGGAGACATGTGGGTGTAGTCTATTTAATTCCTCGAGATTCTGACTTGGTCAAACTTCTTGGTGAGCATCTTGAGATCGTCTTTGACTTTATTCAACTCCTCCTCTTTTGGATCAACGACTATAGGCAGGTTAGCCATAGGCTGGGCAATGTTTGGCATTGAAAGCTGGGTAGGCGACGGCCCATTGACAAAAGGGGCACGTGGAGCGTGCTGATATTCTTCGGGGACCCAGATAGGCTTGGGCAGACCCATAGCACGAGGGAATAGGGCCTCTGGCTCTTGAGGAATAGGAACCTGGTTTCGTTGCATATCTCGGACCTCAGTTTAGAGGTTCTGAGCTGAGTTAGGACTTCCATCATCTTCGATTATATGACTGGTACTTGATTTGTATTCTCCATCGAAAGTGGATGGATTCCGGACTCAGAAGAAGTAGTAGAGGAACGGACAAAACTCTGGGGTGATTTGACTAAAGACCGAAGCTAATAGGGAGCCAGGCCAAGGGTTTGCGATTGACCTGAGAAGGCATAGAATGGGATTTATTTATGAGAAAAAAAGAAGAAACTATTTTTGGATTTTTTGATAAAGAAGGGAGAAATGATTTTGGAGACGCTCAACATGATTATTACGATTATTATGTTTTCACTTGTATTTAATTCTCCTAAATGCAATGTCGGACGGGACCCGAGCCTGGAAAAATGGGGTTTTTAATATATGCAAAGCTACGGCTGGACTTGTAACCAGGATCACGGATAGGGTCCTGTTTTAAAAATGCGCAAAAATTTAGGCGGCAGGCCAACCCGAAATTTCAGCAAAGTTTTGGGTTGAAGCCGACAATCTAAAGTGCATGTCCTAGGTTTAACACCTACATGTGGGTATGCAGTTGGTTGGGTAAATCGAAATGGGTTCCCCCCTTTGGCGTGACTTCCATGATATACGTCTTGCTCTTGCGGACAATCAGTACATATGGACAAGCCATTTGATATACCTGAGTGTACATGAATTGCCTCACTATATACCTTGTGGGGATGGTACGTGTGAGAGTGAATTCGATATACTCGGCGTACGTGAACGAATTCCCTGCGATATACCTCCCGTCATAAATTCGGTCAAGCGGTACGATGCGGGGGAACCGTTTGATATATGTCGAAGGTACTTGTCCAATGGAAGGTGAGAGTCATATCGCTTAGGCTAACTGTGCCCTTCCGGACCAGCGTCCGTCCCGAAGTTACCCTCCAGTTATTGGGTAAAATTTGGTCAATAACAATGCTCTTTGGTGATGTCGTGTGAATCATGCATGATTCTCTTATTAGTATCTTATGATGAGAATGTTTTTCTTGTTTATGAGAAACAGGGAGCAAAGTATAAGTACCAAAGTTACACCAAATATGGATGGGTGATGTGTGAAACATGTAGATATATGTGATCCTAGGCGCACGTGGTACGAAGTGTACATGGAGAATTTTCTACAAGTGTGTGAATAGAAGCATAGGCATGGAATACACATGAAAAACGGGAACATGCAAATATGGGGGAAATATAAACAAATATAACATCCATGTAAATAGAGCCCATCACTCAAAACATACATATCCCCAGCAGAGTTGCCACTGTGGCTATCCCCAATCCTCACCGTGGGCGGGCACATGAAGGAAGGATCTTTGGGACTCGCGCATGCCTCTCAGGAGCGCTTCGGCCCGAATTATTTGAGATGAGGTGTAAAAAAGTAGAGAGATTTAGAGTCGCTTGTCTATTTTACTCAAAATAGAAAAAAGAAAAAGGGGAAGCCATCCCAAAGGATGGCATCCAAAGACATACTGGTGCATACGAAACCAAAATGATTCGAGAAGGGTTCGGAGGCTAAGTTACGAAATGGGAATGTGTTAGGCACCCATTCCTCCCTTTTGGTCTCTCATGGATGTTTGTTATTTTCCTTTTTTTATTTTCCCCGTGATATGTGTGCGTATGTATATATATAGTGGAGATAGGAATCCTCGACTTGTATCATGGAAGAGATAAAGCGAGTCATCCGTAGGAAGGTATAAAAATAGTATTAAAAAGTAAGATTTACGCGATTACTCTTACGTTGATCGTTATAATGGAACGATAACGCATACGGAGTAATACGTCATTAAGAAAAAATATATAGAATATAAGAAAATTGGATTTGGAGAAGATAGAAAATGAGAGAGAAAGTGAGAATAGGAGTCAAGTCTCAAGTTTTACCCAGAGACACCTACGTAGCCTATAAAGGCATCAAAGTCCACGTAGTTCGCATACAAAATGAGGGGTGGGGTTTATCCTATAAATCCAAATGGGGGATCTCTTATTTGTGAGTGTGTGTGTGTGTAGAAAAAGTGTTTTAGTTCTGAGAAAAGTATGAGAATCCCTATTTGGAATTTATGAGTAAACCCTCTTTTTCTTGTTTTTTGGGTTTTATTTATATGAAAATAAGAGATGTGAAATAATACTAAATAAAAGTTTATTAGGATATGTGAGATGAGATAATAAAAAGTGCTAAGTAATAAAACAAGTTATTGCGAATTTAAGAGAATTTGAAGAGGAAGTTTATAAAGTTGAACCTTATTGAAGATCTTGAGCTTGATCTTGAATGTTGGAGAGAAGCCCTTGCACTTGGATTATGGTGGAGAGTGGCTAATTCACCAACTTTGATGAAAAGTATGATGAAAAATGAAAGTTAGCAAGGGATTTGGATATTGAAATAGCGCTGTCTTCGAGAGAGGTTTTGGGGATTCGCTAAGAACGATTTTAATCAGATCTGGGATCCCTTTTCAAATGAGGTGAAGGCCTCATTTTATAGGTCCAGGTTACTGCCGATCGACATAGACCTGGTCCTTCTTATCGGCACCTGCTGATAGACACGGTCTGGAACTTGCTATTTGGTAGTGTGTTTCAGGCCTTTTTAGAAAATTGGCTACTGAGGGCAAATCGTTTGTCAGAATCGTGCACGGTGCAGACCATTGGAAAGGTAATTCAGAGATCTTTGAAAGTCCCTTGGACCGCTCCCAGGTTCGCGAGTTGACTTTGGGTCAATATGGCTCGGAAGCGTTTGTCAGTCTATTGGACGGGGAATCGTTCGAACGCATGGTAAGTCTGAATCGCGCACGGGATAGACTATTGTAAATGTTAGGAGATGTGCTTTGACATTCCAAATAGTTTGACCCAGTTTGGGGAGTTGGCTTTGGTCAACCGGTCCCTGGAAGCATTCAATGACCTCTTGGAGTCAAACGGATCGTTCGTCCGCATGGTAAGTCAGAATTGCGCATGAAGCGGACCATTGGAAAGAGGTTTTAGTGACCTTCGAAGATTCATTCATTCTTGGTTGAGATAAAGAGTTGACTTAGGTCAAATAGAGCCCGAGAGCGCCCGGTGGCCTCTAAATCAAGTTTCGGACGCAAACGGATCGTTCATCCGCATGGTAAGTCGAAATCGTGCACGGGACGGACCATTGGAAATGGATTTCAGTGACCTTCAAAGATTCATTCATCCCTGGTCGAGCTGAAAAGTTTAACTTTTTGGTCAAATGGAGCATGGGAGTGTCGATGGCTTCTACGTCAGTACTCGGGGTATGACCTGGGTTTGTAGTGATGAAGGGAGGTACTATGGACCTAAGGAGAGTTAGGGGGTAACAGAATGGGGTGTCTACAGAGCCCCTCGATGGGTGAGTTTGGAACAAATGATAACCGTCAAATAGACACCACATGATGCTTTTGATGGAGTATGACAGATTCAGAGGGTCGAGACCCATTCTGAGAACCTGAGGGGTGTGCTGGGGATAAAAAAAATGGGGTGTCTACAACCCTCATGCGTTGTATTAAGGTGTCGGGGAAAAAAGTTCAACTTCTTCCCCTCGATAGTTGACTTTAGGGTTTTTGGGTTTTGACCTTGAATAACTCCTCTCTTATTAAACAATTTGAGATGATTTCTTAACAAAATCAACCTAATTTTTTGCAAGGAATCCAAATATACACGTTTTGTAGATATAGATGCAGTATATCTCAAGTTCCATAACTGTGTGTTTTACTGAAAATTTTACCTAACATTAGTGAATTTATATAGCAGGGATTTTTATGAACATAGTTTGATTTCTGTTATGTCTAGGAGGAATTTGATTTTGATTTCAAAGGTTGAGATGGAATATACAGGGAGAATTTAAGATTTTCAGTTTTTGGTTCAAAATACACTTTCAATCGATTTGAGCTCATTAGGCATATTAATGGCATTTAATTATTACAATTGAGTTCCTGAGGTTCTAATGAAGGCATTTAAAGCTCTGAACCTGAGGTTTGATCATTATTCGGAAGTTAACCATTGAAGCTCATGCGTTAATGGTGGAAACTTCATAATTTTCACCTAGGGCCTATTTTCAACATAAAATTTCCTACTACTTTGAGTTATTCTAGAATTATAACAACACGGAAAATGATTGAAACTAAAAGAACTGAATATAGTACATAAAATCATAGAGTAACTGTTTGGAGTGAAAATTTCAAGTTTTGAAACTTTTGTTTGAGTAAGTTTAGACTGAGGATTTTGTGGGGTAATTATAGTATGTGAATAGGGAAGTTCATTGGTGGAAAAAGGAGGTGGATTTAAACTGATATTGTAAGGTTTTCAAGCTTTGGTTTTGTTCCTCACTTGTGTGCATCGAGTACCCATATGATTCTTGGTTGTTTGTGCTCATGTGTAAGCTTATTTGGACTGGGGATTTTATGAAATTAATAAAACTTTAGTGTTTAGTCTTTGGCTGGTCATGTATAAGAACTTATAGCCTTAAAAGTGTACTTTTGATAAAGTTCAGGGGTATTTTGTAATTTGAGAAAGTTTCAAGGGATAAATTTATAAAATTTGTTAGCTGAAGTCTAAACGATTAATTTGGTATAAAGTTGAGGTTTAGAAGGTAAGTACAAGTCAAGTTATGTTGTTTTGAAATTTTTAGGGGCTATTTTGTAATTATTAAAACTTTAGGGGGTTCAAGTTAATTACTAAAGTTTTAAGGAATCAAGTATAGTTATATTATTTTCAAAAGACTTTTGAATTTGGATAACTTATAAGGTTTGAAACAGTGATTTGTAGGTGATTAGGGCGGGTTTTGAAAATCTCAATTACTGGTCCACCCTTAAAGAGTATGAGTGTGTACAATTTGAAGAACTACTGGAAGACTTCGTGGACATCTTCACATGGTCCTACGATGACATCCACGACATTGACCCGGAAATATCCCAACACAAGATCCCAACATTCCCAGAATGTAAGCTAGTCAAACAGAAGTTAAGGAGGATCCGTACTGAATGATCGCTCAAAGTCAAAGAAGAAGTGGTCAAGCAATTGAACGTTGGTTTCATACGCTTAGTCAAATATCCTACATGGCTCATTAATATCATCCTCATTCCAAAATCGAGAGGAAAAGTCTGCATGTGCATTGATTATCGGTATTTGAATAAAGCATCCCTGAAGGATGATTACCTGTTACCCAACATCGACATGATCATGGACAACATAGCCATAGAAGAAGCTGATGTTTAGGTCTCTAAATTCCCGGATGAAGATATTATTTACACCTCTCAAAAGGACCTTGTATGGAAAATGTTCTTTAATGGAGCTGCCAATAAGAAAGGAAATGATATTGGGATAATCCTAATTGCACCAACAACATGACTGAGTGTGAGGCATGCACTGTAGGCCTCAAGATCACCCTCTATAAAGGAATCCGACACCTAGACGTATACGGAGATTCTGCCATTATTGTTGGCAAAATCCTCATAAAATGGAATGTCAGAAATGAGAAGCTTCTACCTTTCCATGACCACCTAGAAGAGATGGGCTCCCAGTTCAAAGATGTCACCTTCCACTACCTTCCTCGTGCAAAGAACAACCTAGCTGACGCTCTTGCTACACTGGCCTCCATGTTCGACATGCCAGAAGGAATAATAATGTCCCCTTTCCTGGATCAGAAATAAGCTAAGCCTACCCACTATTACCACATTGAACTCATTACTGAAGAAGATTCTAATATGTCCGGGTTATGGTATTATGACATTTAGTGCCTCCTCAAACATGGTAGGTATCCCCAAGATGCCTATAACAAAGGTTGTGCAACCCTTTGCAAACTGGTTGCCCAGTATATCATCTGCAATAAAGCACTATTCAAGAAAAACTTTGATGGAACCCATTGGCACTATATAGCAGGGGTTGATGTTGAAAAAATAATGCAGAAGATCCACAGTGGGGAATGTGGGCGCCACGTGAACAGTCACATGCTTCCCTAAAAGATCATCCATCAAGGATACTATTGGATCACCATGATTCAAGATTTCAAGTCTTATGTTCGAAGATGCCTCAAATTCCAACAGTTCTCCAATCTTCAACACTTACCTCCACGAGAACTATACAACATGACCTCTGCCTAGACTTTCTCCACTTGGGGTATTGACATTATCAGGAAGGTTACTCTTAAAGCTTCAAACGATCACGAATTTATCTTGGCCACAATTGATTATTTCAGCAAATGGGTTGAAGTCGAGTCATACGTGGTTCTAAATGCTAAAAAGTGGCCAAGTTTATCAAAAATAACATCATCCACAGATACAAAGTTTCGCACTAGTTAGTGTTAGATAATGGGCTACATTTCAAACTTGAGTTCTAAAAACTAATCGATGAGAACGGGATTCAGAGATATATCTTCTACCTTCCGGCTTCAAACCAATGGTGCTATCAAAGCTGCCAATAAAAACCTCAAAACCATAATCACTAAAATGACTGAGAATTACAGAGATTGGCTAACCGAATCCCTTATGCCCTCTGGTGTTAATATTCTTCAACGAGAACACATACTGAGGCTACCCCTTATTCTCTAGTGTATGGCATGGAAGCAGTCCTACCCGTTGAGTTGTAAATACATTCCCTTTGCATCCTACTAAAAAGCAAAGTTGGCAAAGAAGAATGGCATGAGATCCCCTATAATGAATTATCACTCTTGGATGAAAATAAACTGAAGGGTCTATATCATATATAGGTGTGCCATCATCTTATAGCGTGATCATTTAACCTAAGAGATAAGAACCGTGGTGTCCATGAAGGAGACCTCACCCTTAAAGAAATCATAGAACCCATTTAGGATCCCAGAGGGAAATTCAAACTGAATTAGAGAGGCCCTTGTATCATGAAGAAAATTATCTCAGGTGACACAGCTATGCTCACGGACCTCGATGGAGAAGAGATGGAGCGTCCAACCAACTTGGACCACCTCAAGAAATTTTACCCTTAGTCTGAAATCTTGGCGCGCTACGACTCTCCTCATCCCCTACTATTCTATAAAAAAATATGTTCTTCATTTCCCTTACACAGAACTACGTGGGACCTGATCCTTTAAAAAACATTTTCTTTTCTAAATGAAACTCACGAAAATTTTTAAAACCCCCAGAGGTACATAGGTAGTCTATACGCCATGCATGGGTCTGGTCCCCTTACTTTTCAAAAAATGCTATTCTTTTTTAACCTTCAAGAATGGAGGTCCATCTTATCATTTACATGAACAAAAAGGATTATGTATGCCTTAGCGATTGGTATAAATATTTCAATTGAAAAACTCATCAAGAGGCACAACAAAATATGATCAAAATAATTTTTGTTTATAATTAAGGAATACATCGCTGTTATAAAAAGTATCATCAGAGGGAGTTAAACAAACCACCATCCCTTCCACTAAGCAAATTGTTCCTAAACAAACCTAACCCTTACCAAGTTACAATAAAAACTATTCCAAAATCTCCACAAACCAAAAGGCATTAAAATCATCATAGCTTCACAAAAATCACACAAGATTTAAAACACATTTCCTTCAACTTCCCAACGGCCCCGCTTTATCATCGTTACCAGCCCCTGGAGGTTACCAAGTTTCATACTCCTGATTGACATTTCCTATGCGCTCCATGGAGCAATACGCGCTGACAACCCTGGATAAAATCACAAAACCTTCTTCCATGGTCTCAAAGGCACCATAACCACTTCAGGTAGTCCCCAGACACATGCCAAGCCCTTCCTACAGACTGTGATAGATGGATGGACGGTCGACGTCAGTGCCATAAAAACCCCAGCATCATCCTTAGTGATTCAGTCAGATCCTTCACTGGAATGAAGTTTGTTATGTAAACGGGCATAATTTTTTTCCACCCGAATTGGTGCATGATCTACCATGGGAAATGAAAAGAAGTCTATCGAAGGCCCACCAATCGCACATATCTATACTCTCCAAGCAGCAAGACCGGTAGTAAGTCACCCCACCATGGCACTGACCAACGAAGACCCTAGGTTCTACAAACCAGTTAATCCATCTCCATACATATGGGACAAAGTAATAGAAAGGATGAACAAAGAAGTGGGCATAATCGCCAAAGGATACTCAGGAGGGGTTGTCACACAAAAGCTCTCTATAATAAACATGAACAACATAATCGAAAGTCCTCTCACAAAGTTGGAATAGCCATCCTTCCAAGCATGCGGACCGTTCAGGGTCTCTTCCAGCTCCACTGCCACATGATTATAGTGCTAAGACATCCATGCCATTATCGCAGTCACCTGCGGATCTATCGTCAAATTCCCAGTCACAAGTAATAGCCTCGTAGTAGGCCTAAGGTGACAACTTCGACAAATCCAGTATCCTTAAAACCCCTCAAGCCCACTGAATACATAACTTCCTGAAGAGAAATAGCCCCTTCGATAACCAACGATAGAGCCATCGATGGATAAATATGAAGAAACTTCGATAGGAATACTCAAGGAGAATGGGAAAAATGGGCATAGCCCTTGCCACACCAAGGCTGACCCTCAACATGGATGAGAACTCTATATAAGTGGGATATTTCTCGTCTAGGCCAAAATAGAAGACATGGTCCTCAGGGTACCAGAATTGTACCACCATTGCTAACAGGTTCCAGTTATGGCTCAGTTATGCCACAAAGAAACTCAACGTAAGTTTAAAGCATCGTAATCGACATTATATAAGCACATGGCCTCTAGACCAACAAGTTAAGAGGATAATTCTTCATACATAGGAAGAGCAATTTGAGAATGAGAAATATGAAGAAAGAAGATAAATGATGGTATTAGTGGAAAAATCACATCCCACGCTCCTCTTTTTATACTCAAAACCCTTGGCAAAAGGCAAGAGCTCTGTAAACTCGATTAAATTTCAACCTTAAAAGAGTGCTATGATGTTCAATAAATTGCAATAAAGCATATGGATTATTTAACATGACCCCCATGATAATAGGTAGATCAAGAGGTATGTCGATCGACAACCCCTTATTTTGGGAAATTCTATCTTCCCTATTTTACCAAAATCAATTTTAAAAAATCCTCATTTTGAAAACTGACCCCCGGGTTACTTACTCATTTTTCTCTCAAGAAAAAATCATTCTTACTCAAAAATCCTTTCTTGAGTTAATTAATTTTACTCTGTTTCTTTAATGATAATAAACATTTTGGCTTTCATTATCAATTTCGCACTTGTCTCTATCTTTGCATCAAATAAACAATGTCCATAGAAAATTAAAAGCGCATATAGGATAGGTCACTAAATCAAGAAAAATGCCAAAAAAGACAATGCATACTTTTTCATAGACATTTCTCCGTGGAAGCACTCGTACCTGTTTGTCATGAACGAGGTGCTTATTGAGGTTTGGTGTGGAAGAACCTTAACTATTCTCCTTCTGTATGTTTAGAGGTGAGTGGATAATCAGAATTTTGGATCAGTCGAGAATAGTCCGATGACTATGGGGGAAATCCACGACTGTTTAGGCGAACAAGAATGGTTAGATGATCGTAGGCTTTCTCTCAGAATGTGGGTTTTGTGTTTAGATAAACCAGAGTAGTTGTCATGTAGTGAGGTGCGGCCTCCCAATGATATTGAAATAATGTTAATTAATAGTGTTTATGCGTGTCTGATGCGAATATTGTCGGTTAGGAGCACAATATGAAGTGTCGTTAATGAGGGTATTAAACAAGCTTGCCGTGAGGCGGGGGCAATAATGATTGAGCGCCTTACTATGTAGATAGTTTGCGTACTGATAAGGTATCCAAAATTGTTTTACCAGGTAGGCCTTAATTTTCTGAATTTCGGGACGAAATTCCGTTATTAGGGGGAAGTATGTAATACCCCGTATTTTATGGACTTTAAATTTGGGGAATTATTAATTGAAATTGAGATATTAATTTAATATTAATTCGGAAATTTATTTTAAATGTTTACTAGCGTGACAAGAGTTAGTAATTATTGAAATTTTTGAATATTACTAGATGAGTAAAGTAATATATAAGATTGATGTTATAAAAAAAATTGTCACGAGTGAATAAAATGGCAATTATGAAAATTTAAGTCGGGACGCGCCTGTGTTGTGTCAGGACTAAATTATTATTATATAAAGTGAATAAATTATAAGTTGCTCGTATGGTCGTTTTGAGTGCGCCAATGTGTCCGAAAGGGTTCAGATAGTCAGAATAATGTACCCGGGGGTTTAGTTTGGGTCTCGGGGCGTTTCTAGGCCTAATTAACACCCCTGGAGGGCATTTTAGACATTTTACATTTTTGGGCATGAAAACCCACGAAATTTCTAAGAGTATATCAGATGATAGGAGTTTTCTTATAGGGTTAGAACAACCAAAAACCTAAGACGACCATTGGAAGGGAAGAGGAGAAGCTTTCCAAGGAGTTCTAGGCCAAGAACTCCACCGTTTGCATCGCCGTCCGCCAAACTTTAGATCGCGCAACGAGGATTGCAACCACACCAATCTTGTTCACTAATCTAAACCAAGAATTCCTAGGCAAGTATCTATCTTTCTATATTCTTAGTTAATGCCTCAATTATGTTAGTCTATGGTTGTTTAGAACTTGTGTCATGGAAGAAAGTGTAGTTTGGAGACTAGAATTAACATGTCATTGAAGAAGTAATCATATTCTGGACATCTCATTTGCATGTAGAGGATAAACCATGAATTAGTATGGATTTAGAAGTAAGAAATTTGGAAAATAATGGAAAGAATTGAAAGAAAAAGAGAAATTAGGGTTCTTGAAGTCTAGACAAATTTTACCCCATTATATAGTTATTATCACTGTTCTAAAAAACTTGCCTAGGCTTCGTCTAGGCTTGAGGTTTGGGAGAAACACCTCGCCTTACGCTTTTCACACCTTATTCTTGGTAAAATCCTTACAGCGCACTTTTTTCTAAAAACAAGAATGCTTTAGTGAAACGATATCGCCTTTTAAATAATTTTTTTACAAACCGGACCATTGTCTGATCCAAAATAATCAAATAGTATTTTAATTTGCATATATTCAGACATATTTATATGATATGTACAATTTTAGTATTTTAATAGCCTTGTTATGGTTAAAAATTATTAAAATATATTAATAAGACCTAAACGCCTTTTCACGCCTTTTTAAGCTTAAGGCCCGCCTAGGCTTCTAAGGCTTAAGGCTTGGCCTCCACGCCTCGATCACGCCCCGCGTTTTTTAGAACCTTAGTTATAATTGATGAATTGAAACATATTTTACGTGGAGAATCATGTATTTAGGTGTATGGTACTGGTAATAACTTTTGTTGGGAGTTTGGGAATCAAATATGAAGTTTTGGTTGAGGTTGGAGAGGAAAACTCGTAATTGGATAAATGCAGCTTTCGCCATAACTGCTTGATCGATCGATCGACCTAAGAGTATCGATCGATCGACTAATCGATCAATCGATCCCCTTCCCTCGATCTATCGACCCCACCTGGAAAACTGCACATCCCTCTTATAATGGTTTATTCCGATTGAAATGCGTAGTAACCCTGGAGTATTATTGTTATAACATTTTGGGATATAAGTAGGACCAGTAGGGTTTTAGTAAACCCCGATAAGTGGAAATTTAATATAAAATAAAATAAAGGGGTTAACGGGGAGTGATTTACCCATCTGGGATTATGCGAACGTTTAAATAAAAGATTGAGATTCGTAAGAGAGATAGACCAGAAGATAAGTGAGTGTACGTCTACTGAAATTATACTTAAAATACATCGAGAAAGGAGAAGTGAGTATGAAATGCATTATAAATGAAAATAAAAAAAAATGACAAGTTGTTATGCATAATAATCGTGTAAAATGTGTTAATAATGGATAATTATGATTATGGGTCGTGAACACACCTAATCTAGAAATGAGGATATATATATATATATATATATATATATATACGACTGTGTGATTGTGCATATATTATATATATATCTGTGTAAAAATCATACCCGAGCTACTTGCTATCACAAAGGTTTCCGCGTCGGGACAGTCTTATCTCGATTGGACCTTTATGGGGGATAACGACTTGTACCCTAGAAGATAGTATCCTTGATTACAGGATATCTGAGTTATAGTCAGATGGTCCTAAGAGACGTGTGGGTATGTGCTGACCTCTTAGGACTGGGAACTATGCTTCGCCTCCAATTATTTGTGTTAATACAGTTCGAGAGTGATTCTGAACTAGTATTTCCCATAGTTTGTGTGATACGGGGACTTGATAGCAGAGTATGCGAGCACCTTAGATCTTATGTGAGGTGCCGTTAGTATATATATTATATGTGTGACTAATATATATATATATGGGAGCATTCTATTGTGCGTATAAGTAGATAAGAAATGAATAAATGCTTCAACTTTATTATAAGTGTTCGGGAACGTTATAATGGTAACGAGTTGTTTTAAATAATGTAAGGAATCTTGAAGAGAATGATTTCCTAAAGTAAATATCATAATTTCGCGTTTCACATGATAAATTATTATGGAGAATAAGATAGGGAAATTAATGGGATTTATTAGTACGGTAGGTGTGCACACTAGATGAGAGGTGAGAAATCTCAAGAGAGTGTCGCATACTAACATGGTTGTTGCATTAGTAGGTAAGCATTTTAAATACTTTCTAAACTAATTTTAAACTGTTTTACACTCGGGCTCTGACCCGTTTCCTGTTATCTCTTTTCTCTTGTATATATATATGATATATCTCAGGCGCCCAGCCACAAGGGCGTCTTGCGTAGATTCTTTGGACCGAACGTGTTGTCGCTTATGTGGGAGATGCAGGACATTACTTAAACGACCTCGATGTTTAATCTACTCTCATTCTAGTTATGATTAATTAGGGCATGTGTCGCCCATTTCCTTATTCAGTTGGATTTGTCAGAGATTATGTTTATTTATCTTTAGCATTTTTACTCTTTGGGATTAAATTGCTGTCAGGATGGTTTTCCTTTGTAGTTTTAAAGTTGGTATTGAATTATCTGAATGATTAAATTCATGGGTGTTTATTTCCAGTCTTAATAATTGTGTGATTCTTAAACTGTTACGTAATAAAGGATTGCATAATTGGATTTAATAAATGGAGATAATGATTTAAATGGTTTTGTCACTTAGCTTAATTATGTAAGGTGTTTCAATTGGAAAGTATTTTGCGACAGTGATGCTAAGAATGAACCAACCGTTCACCTTGATTATAATTTAATAAAGGACTGATCACCTGGTATTTAATTAGGTGGGGTGTCACACGAGGTTAAAAATATAGGCCTCACCCCAGGTCCAAATCGGATGTAATTGATCAACGAGTAACCTTTAAATCCGGGTCAGGATGGTACATTTAGTTAAAATAATTTACATTTATTATTGAAAATATAAATAATAATAAAAAATTATTTAATTGATAGTCTAACGAGAAAATTTGTAGATGAACAAGAATTAAAGAGTCTCTATTCTAAAGAAGGAAACACTCCTAGAAGAAACAAAGAAAATGTTGAATTTGGTATCAGAGGACATGAAGACCACTTTAAAGAAACTATAATTTCCTGGAACGAGGCGTTCCACGAACGAGCTAATTAAGGCACCCCACAATGTTACACTAACCTTTTTAAAATTTCAATTACTAACTTATATTTTTCAGCTTCTAACAGGTGTACAAGAAAAAATTAAAAATAAAATTTTCTTAATGCGTTTATAAGATGGTATCATTTTAACACCAATCATGAAACCAAGAGACGAATGCCTCCTTAAAATTGTAAAGCCTAAAATAACTTATTGTGATTTCTAATAGGGTCGTTAAAGTCATCATTAATCCTAACTTTTCCTTCTATAAAGGTCCAATAACATCAATGTGGAGAATGTGAATGGTTATACATTTTAAAGATAAACCTCATAAAAAAGGCTATTTGTTTTCTATGTTTATGAAGTTCCAATGATATATGTTTAGAAAAAAATTATAAACATCTTAAGCTTGGGAAAAAGGTGTGTAAGTTTTGAGAGTCCTCAATCAGATTTCATTGAAGACAATCTTAGTGTAGATAATTATTTAGTCATAATCCCATATCGGGAAAATTATATCTCTTATTGTTATCAATGGATCTAGAATGATCTTAAAGAAATTATAAATGATCCCGTTGAAGCAATGGCAATATGTTTCATCATGATTAGTATAATTGCTACAAAATTGGCAAAGGATTGATTTAATATTGTTCATTGTCAAAGAACCACCTTTGCAAATCCCTCTCATTATGAAAAAGACCGAAATTTACCATTGGATTCAGTATATGAATATTTGATCTCATCACAGCATATGAAAATAGACAAAATTACATAGCATCATATGATCCAAACTATGAATACGATGGAGATCACATCTGACAAAGTCTTGATGTACAATGTTGGCATAATATTGAGAATATAATGGAAGGACAACATTATCATGTGAAGAGGTATCCCTATCACTTGAATAATTATATTCTCATCTTTTTATTTTTGCTTTTAGTAGTGGTGTCTGATAGTCACTACACCACAAATCGAGAATGGTCACAACCAAGCACCGTGACCACAGTCAAAATTAGCATGACACAGATAATGACTAAGCATAAGGGTGACATCTAATAGACACTATCACAATTTTATACCGTGACCATGGGGGTCACGGCTAGGGTCCGTGACCAGCTCATGACCAACTGGGTGCCAAACTGACGCCACAATTCTCGCCAACATTGGTCACAGCCCCAGACCATGACTAAGTCCATGACAAAGTTAAGGCTTTTAGTTAAGTGTGGTCATGGCCCAAGGCCGTGACCATTTTTAAATAGTCACGGTGTTGGTCACATCCCTTGTCCGTGACCACACTTCCCTGACCATCTATTTTATACACGCCCCACAACATGGCCACGATATGTTGCTGACGTGGAAAAATTAAATGGTCATCGCATTATAGTCACGGACTAGGCCCGTGACCACATCCTTTAGATATAGGCAGCCAGGTATTTTCTCCCTTTTTCATGCGGTCTCATCCCTCTCTCTCTACATTGCCCTCTCTGGCTCTCTCTTTCTCTTTACACTGCCTCTCTCTCTCTCTCTCTCTCTCTCTATATATATATATATATATATATATATATATATATATATATATATATATATATAGTGTGTGAGTGTGTGTGTGTGTGTGTGTGTGCATGTGTATGTGTATGTATATGTATGTGTGTATGTGTATATGTGTGTATATCTGTGTATGTCTATATGTATGTGTATGTGAATATGCATATATGTATATGTATGTGTATGTATATATGGTCAAAATACCCAAATACACTAGTATTGGAAATAAGGAACTCAATTAGGAATTCACATACTAATTCAATTAGGAAATTAGGAAATACATATACTAATTCGGCTTAATTGGGAAATACACATACTAATTCAATTAGAAAATTAGGAACTCAATTAGGAATTCAATTAGGAATTTTTTTGCACTAACAATGTGGACGTTATTGGGCTCCGTAATTTTTCTTTGAAGTTTAAAGTCGTTTGACTACATTGATCCTATTGACATTGCACTATCCCATTTTAAGTGTAAACACTTATTAGAATTTTTTTCTAAATCAAAGAAATATACATACATACACACATATACACTAGTATTAGAATTTTGACTAAATCAAACACTTACATATACTAATTCAATTAGAAAATTAGAAACTCAATTAGGAATTCAATTAAGAATTTTTTTCCCACTAACAAAGTGGATGTTATTCGTCTCCATAGTCATCGATCGAATAGTCACGAGATGCTTCGTTTGAGAAATAGGACTAAAATTTGCAAATATCTAAACTTAGGCTTAAAAATATGCCGCTCGAGGTGGAAAGCCCAAAATAGTCCCCAAACGGCCCCATGAGGGGCACGAACACCTCGTATGGGATCAATGTAACTCGTGAAAACTGACCGTGCAATCACGGAATTCCTAATTTGAGAATTGGAGTAAAATTTGTAAATAACTAGATTTGGGCTTAAAAACATATCGGTTTGATAACAAGACTAAAATTTATGAATAACTAGGCGTAGCCTTCAAAACATGTGACTAGAGGGGGAAAACTCAAAATAGTCCCCAAACGGCTCCGTAAGGGGCACAAACACCTCGCACGAGATCAATGTAACTCGTAGGAACTAAGCGTGTAGTCATGGGACACTCAGTTTGAGAATAGGACTAAAATTTATAACTAACTAGACTGTAACACTCCGTATTTTTTAATCATTATGGATTTAGTTATTTTTGGTATTTTAAATTACATGTGTGCAGTAATTTAATTAAAATAAAATATTACGTATTTAATAAATATTAATTGGGTGAGATTAAGATTAATAATTATGTGGTAAATTTACTATGTGTGATTATAGTAAATAAAATACGGCGAATTGTTAGTATGTTTTGGTGAGTAATAACGATGGGATTGTAATGACATCTCGACTGGGACTTGTGAGTAAACTGTATTAAGGTTGAGATGGGAAATTTATGTATAGTGACTCGAATGGCAATTTCGAGTACAAGGTTGATCCTGAATAGATCGAAATAGTCATAAATAAGTAGTCGGGGTAGTAATTAGGTTTCGGGAATTTTTTAGACTAATCCGGACTCACGTAGGGGTGTTTGGGTCATTTTGATGTATCCTAATAACCTAATTTAGATATTTGTCATTTAAAACCTAAGGATTAGGTGGGTGATGAAGCCATGTCATTATTTTTAAACCCTAAGAGAGAAAGAATAGGGGAAAAGAAGAGAAATCAAGGGAGAAAGCTAGAGGATGCCAATTTAGGAAAGGATTCAAGGAAAATTTAGCAACAATACATCACACATGAAGTAGATCAAACTCTACAAACATTCTAAGAAAGTAATTGACTTGTTTTAATTGAATATAAGTAGATTCTATTAATATTATAGAAAGTGATGTGAAAAACTGTCTTGGGATGGGATTGATTATATAAAAAAGAGGGTTTGAGAGACAAACCTAGTTGAATATGTATGAAATTAAAATTTGATGTGAACTTTGGATTTAATTATGTTTTCTTGATCCAAATGGGACTATAATTCTTGAAATAAAAGTGGGTAAAACATTAAAAAACAAATTGGGGTTGTGAGGGTGATGAACAAACCCTAAGTTTATCTAAAGATGAGTTTTGTTGCAAAGTTTTAATCTTGAATTTGATGTTCTTATACCCATATGATGATGTAAAAAGGGTTAAAAACGTGTTTATATACTTACCTTGGGTTAAGGTATTGATTCGGTGTTGTTTTGGAGCTTGGTTTGGGCATTAATGGAAGTTTTGGACGCCTTATCTTCGTCTTAGGCCATCTTGGTTTATAGCCAGAAAAGAATCGATTCAACCTAGTGGCGACTTGATTTGGGTTATAAATTCATAGATCTTTTCATTACGAACGCGTGGCAACCAGTTTTGTATTTTTTTTTCTTTTTTTAATTAGTTATGAATTTCATACGGAAGGGTGTACGAGATCAAAATCTTTAGTTGGTAATCAAGGGATCGATTTTATCTTAGGAATAATTATGTTTTGGATGATTACAAAACCTTGTGGATATATTCCCTTAGTTGATATGAATTCATAGTTGATGATATTGAGGTTAAGTTAATTATTTTAATACTTTTGCAGATTATGTTCAGTAAGGGGCATTTCGGGCAGACGAGTGTTAGCTCGATATACTTGTACGTAGGGTATTTATAGAATAATAATACTCAGGGCGCAGGAGATTGAACGAATAGAGTGATTTTCGTTTATGAATTTAGGACTAGTTGGGAGAGTCTGGTAGAATTCAGTAATGAGAAACATGTTATATTGTTTAATTAAGAGAAGAATTTAATTAAATAAGAGCTGGGATTAGACTCGGGTTATTAGACTAGTGCTTCGGGTGAAAGGCACAAATTAGTCGGTTGATGTGTGTGTGTGTGTGTGTGTATATATATATATATATATATATATATATATATATATATATATATATATATATATATATAATATATATATATATATATATACGGATATGGAAAGTATATATTTGTGTATTATAAAATTTGTGTGTATGATATAGGTGTGAACATACCCCTCTATTGCTATCAGAGGTTGCGCGATGTGGGTGATCTTCCCTGGCGCGCAAAAGCAGGGTAAGTCTAGTCCCTAGGTGTCACGACCCCGACCCAAAAATAGTAGGGAACGAGTGTCTTGACATGCCACCAAGGCATCCAATATTCTGGCATTAGAATTTTTCTTTTAAAATATATGTAGCGAAAGTATAATCATGTGGTTATGAATCGTAAAATACTGAAAGTGAAGGAATTACATCATTAGAGCTTTCTACAGGGAACTTCATTGGTATTAAAATATCAACGAGTTACAACTTGACACAAAGAGCTAAACATGCTCTATCTAATTAAACAAACGTCTACTTAAAGTAACAAAAAGAGCTTTAAAAGCTAAATCTTCAACATAGTCCTTTTTGGTTCCATCCACGATCTTAATTATTTCCAGAAAAATGGTTATTTATACAATGTCAGCTAAAAGCCGAATGAGATTCAATCTCCAGACATTCCAGGATTTTTTAGAAAATTGATACCTATTCAATTTAGAACATAAGGTATATATATAGAGATAGGAATTTCAAGTAATATATATAAAGTAAATGATAATATATATATATTCAGAATAAACAGTTCAGAACAGAGCAGATAAAACAATTGAGCATATGTCAATTATTCAGTTTTAGTGGCCATGTACGCTCTAATACCCAGACAGATAGTGTTACCAAATGCTTCCATCCGGTAACATCACAGACAGATAATCATGAATTCTGGAACAACGCCTTATTTAGGGCACACCAGCGATAAACCAGCTGGAAAGGTATCACCCAAATATTTCCACCCGGTAGTCAAAGCCAACATAGTAAGAGAGTTTCCATAGGCCGAATCAATAATTTTAGAATGAAAATCAGATGTTTATATGGAGAGATATAAACATATAACAAATGACGGAATCATCGATATCAGATGCATTTTGAGAATAAAAGCATTTAACAAAATATACATAGTTTATATAATATAATATAATCAAAATGCGCAAGAAATTTCATAGAATACTCACCTAAAATAGAGGTCGAAATTATAGATAATGAGTCTTCGATCGCACGTTAATCTAACAAATACGATAAAGGTTTAAGAACACGTTCTAAATAAGGTCCAGTCTACATATTGTATTTTAATAATAACTTGTTTCAAAGGATTACTAAAAACCATTTTCTTAACTTTTAAAACTCATTGATCGTAATTAAAGGATTCAATTCATAGTTCTTCCTAATCAGTCGGTTCCCAGTAGAGATGGAGGGTCAAAGGGGCACCGCTTAAATACCATCTCCTCTAGACATAACATTTTTGGATTCATTCCCATTAGAGATGGAGGGTCACACGGGCACCACTTAAATACCATCTCATCTAGACAGAATTTCACCGGGCCTGACTTTGGAATTACTTAAATGGAATTCCATAATAACGAGCAATTACTTTTAAAAAATCATTTTTTTGAAAGCGTATATATAATTTCAAACAAGTTTACATGAAAATAAAATCAACTTGGACTTCTTCTAAACTTTAAGTTTTGATTAGTGAAGTCCTTAGTGTATTTTACTAGTATAACTACTAAGTAAAGCTATAAAACACAAAATTAAAACTATAAAAATACATTATAAAATTTACATAAAATCATACCTACGAAATGAATTCTTTCTTCGAAATTATAGAACTCCTTCTTAAGATATTTCCCAAGCTTTCTATCACTCTTTCTTACTATAATTCTCAAGGAATTGGTGTGAGTTTCAAATGAACCCTCGGGCCCTATTTATAGGTTTCCAAAAGTATTACGGTGTTGACATGTGTCTAATAACTAGGCTTTTTGGGGTGGTGATTCAACGCCGAGGTGTCGTGTGCCGGGGTGGTCTTGCAGTGTTGATATCACCAAATGATGACAAGTGTTTTATCTTTCTCTCTAAAGACGACATGTGTAAGGTGGAGGTGACCAGCACGTGGTGGAAAGGTGATAAGGGTATAGGGGTCATTTCACACATGAAGGGTATTTTGGTAATTTCACACTATATATTTTTAATATTTCTTACAGGTCCTTGAAAATGTTTTATTTACAAAATGGCCCTTTTTATATTTTTATTTTAGTCCCTTAACTTTCATAAATTTATATTTTCTACCCCAAAACTTATTGTTTACCTTAAGATATGTCATAAGACTTTGATTTGATCCAATTTACAGTTGATTCTTCATATTTAAAAAATGGGGTTTGTTATATTGATAGCCAATAATACCACATACCTAATAATACAACATCTATAAGATAATAAGTAACACATGAGTGTAAAAACAAACTATATACATATGAGCATATAAAAGTGGGGTCATTACATCCTTCCCTCCTTATAAAAAGTTTGTTCCCAAACTCGACTCATATTAATTTACAAACAAGTATGGATATCTCTCCTTTATTTCATCTTCCCGCTCCCATGTTGTTTCTTCAACTGAATTATTATGCCATAATACTTTGACCAATGGAATTATCTTGGTTCGTAATATTTGATCTTTACGGTCTAAAATTTCTACCGGATGCTCAATGTATGACAAATCTTCTATAACTTGAAGTGGTTCGTGACTTAAGATATGTGTTGGATCTGGGACATATTTCTTTATCATTGATACATGAAACACATTATGTACACTAGAGAGTTCAGGTGGTAACGCTATTTTATACGCAACAGCTTCTATCCTTTCAAGAATTTCGAAAGGTCCTATGTATCTTGGGCTTAACTTCCCTTTATTCCCAAATCGTATTACTCCCTTTGCAGGCTATACTCGCAAGAACACATAATCTCCTCTTTGGAATTCTAACTGTCGGTGTCGATTGTCAACATAACTTTTTTGACGGCTTTGAGCGGTTCGAAGTCGATCTTGTATTAATTTCACCTTCTCTATTGTGATCTGAATCAATTCTGGTCCCAAATATTCTTTTTTCCCAACATGTAAGGGATCGACACCTTCTACCATAGAGTGCCTCATACGGAGCCATTTGAATACTTGCTTGATAACTATTATTATACGCGAATTCCACTAATGGTAAATGATCATCCCAATTCCCTTTTAGATAAAGTGCACATGTCCTAAGCATATCCTCTAAGGTTTGAATGGTTCTCTCACATTGTCCATATGTTTGAGGATAAAAAGCGGTGCTAAAATTTAATTGTGTTCCCATGGCTACTTGTAGGCTTTTCCAAAAGCGAGACACAAATATGGGGTCACGATCAGAAATAATTGAAATTGGGGTTCCATGAAGCCTAATAATTTCCCGCACATACAACTTAGCTAACTTTTATAAAGAATGGGTAATCTTAATGGTAAGAAAATGAGCAGATTTAGTTAGCCTATTAAAAATTACCCAAATAAAATCATTACCATTTGAACTCCTTGGTAAATCTATCACAAAATCCATAGTGATATGTTCCCATTTCCACCTCGGGATAGGTAGGGGTTGTAGTAATCCTGATGGTTTTTTATGTTCAGCTTTTACTTGTTGACAGACCAAACACTGAGATACAAATTTTGCTATCTCCCTTTTCATGTTATTCCACCACAACACTTCTCGAATATCTCTATACATCTTGGTATTTCCGGGATGAAACGTGAATCTCGAGTAATGACTTTCCTCCAAAATTTTCCTCTTTAGTTGGTCATCACGTGGAACACACACTCTATTTCCAAACCTCAATATATCATCTCGTATCGCAAATTCCATTATCTTCCCTTCAATAACCTATTCTCTAATATTCTTCAGTTGTGGATCATTTCCTTGTGCAATTTTGATCATTTCCATCAATATGGGTTGTACTTGTAAGTTTGCAATCATTCCACCTTTACTATAATTACGAATATCTATTTCCATATTTCTTAAATCCTTCAATAGAGCCTCCCGGTTTGTAATAAGACATGCTAAATTTGGTGTAGGCTTCCTACTTAAAGCGTTAACTACTACATTATCTTTCCCTGGGTGATAATGAATATTCAAATCATAATCCTTCATCAATTCTAACCACCTCCTTTGTCTTATGTTCAAATCTTTCTGAGTAAATATATATTTCAAACTCTTATGATCGGTATAAATCTCACAAGTCTCACCATATAAATAGTGTCTCTAAATCTTAAGAGCAAAAATTACAGTTGCTAATTCTAGGTCATGAGTTGGATAATTTTGTTCATATGGTTTTAACTGTCTTGAGGCATAAGCAACTAATTTTCTATTTTTCATTAACACATATCCTAAACCATTTTTTGAAGCATCACTATAAATCACCAATCCTTTCGTACCTGAAGGAATAGTCAAAATTAGTGCAGTCACTAATCGATTCTTAAGTTCTTGAAAACTTTTCTCGGCTTCCTCAGACCATTCATATTCTACCTTCTTTTGTGTTAACCTAGATAGAGGTTTGGCAATGCTAGAAAATTCTTCAACAAATCTTCTATAATAACCTGCTAATCCAAGGAAACTATGAATCTCACTCACATTAGTTGGTCTGGGCCAATCTAGTATAGCGCCAATCTTTTGCGGGTCAACTGACACTCCTTCTTTGGATACGACATGTCCTAGAAAAGAAATACTAGGCATCCAAAACTCACACTTCTTTAATTTTGCATATAATTTCTCTTTCCTAAGGATTTGTAATATTGTCTCTAAATACTTCTCGTGTTTTTCAATACTCTTAGAATAAATGAGAATATCATCAATGAAAACAACAACACATTGATCCAAATATTTCCTAAAGACTCTATTCATCATATCCATAAAATCGGTTGGTGCATTAGTTAGTCCAAATGGCATTACAAGAAATTCATAGTGACCATATCTAGTACGAAAAGCTGATTTTGAAATATCATCATCCTTAATCTTCAATTGATGATAACATGACCTAAGGTCAATCTTAGAGAATACTTGTGCACCTTCTAATTGATCAAACAAGTAATATATACGAGGTAAGGGGTATTTATTCTTAATGGTTACCTTATTCAGTTCGTGATAATCTATACGATCTCATTGTCCCATCCTTCTTTTTCACAAATAACACTGGAGAACCCCAAGGCAATATACTTGGTCTGATAAAACCCTTGTCTAAAAGGTCTTCTAATTGAACTTTTAACTCTCTTAATTCTAAAGGTTCCATACGATATGGTGGTTTTGAGATTCATATAGTTCCAGGAATAAGGTCAATGGTAAATTCTATTTCTCTATTAGGAGGTAGGCCTGGTAAATCATCTGGAGAAACATCTGTAAATTTCTTAGCGATAGGAATATCTTCTAAGATAGGCCCTATCGTCTGCAAACTGGTAACAGTTGCAAGAAATCCTTGGCATCCCTTCTTAAGAAAACTATAGGCTTGCATTGCAGAAATAATACACATCGGAGATATGATGCCAGTTCCGTCAAAATTAAATTTTGGTTCGTGAGGGATTTGTAAAGTAACACTCTTCTCAAAACAATCCACCTTAGCATGATATGATGCTAACCAGTCCATCCCCAAAATGACTTCAAAATCTCTAATGTCTAAAACTATCAAATTAAAAAATAGTTTATGACTATCTATGTCTATGGAGCAAGCCTTGTATACTAATTTACCCATCAATAACTCACCCGAAGGAGTAGAAACGTGTATGTTATGATTCAAGGGTTCAGGCAATTTATGAAAGTGATTTAATACATGTATAGATACAAATGAATGGGTAGAACCGGGATCTATCAAAGCTTTAAAAGGTTGTGCACATAAATAAAGTGTACCTGACACTACCGCATTGGAAGCTTGGGTATCAGAAAGTGAAAAAACTCTACCCTGTCTGCCTTGACCCTTATTTGCACTTGAAGGCTTTATCGGAACCCTTGCTTGGTTTGGTCAGTCTTTTATCTGATGTCCTTTATGTCCACATCTAAAACAAGCTCATGAATCCTTATAACAAGGTCTTCCTCCATGCGTCTTTCCACATTGTTGGCATATTTGGTTATTATACTGTTTATTATCACTAGATCCCCCAACATTGCATGTGCTCCTAAAGAAATTTCTATTATTCGGGTTCTTTCCTTTTTGTTCCCCAAACTTCCCCTTGCCATCTCTAATTCGATTGTACTCCTCACCATCCCTCTCAGTTATTGTAGCCCTAGTCACGACATCAATAGATGATGTTAATTTCAGGATGGAAATCTGACTACAAATATTCAACCTTAACCCACGCTCAAACTTCTTCGCTCTTAAAACATCAGTTGCTACAACATGACGTGCAAAATGGGATAACTCAGTAAACTTTGCCTCATATTGACTAACCGTTATATTCCCTTGCACCAGACTCATGAAGTCAGCTGCCCTTCGTCTTTCACCGTTTCTGGAAAATATTTCTCATAAAAGATTACTAAGAAATCATTCCAACCTATGTAAGTATTCCATTCCCCGTGTATTCTCTTAGTCATTCTTCACCAATGTTCGGCCTCCCCTTCTAATATAAATGTTGCAAATGACACCCTTTGTTCATCGACACAGTTAAGAACATCGAGTATCTTTTCCATCTGCATCACCCAAATTTCTGCCTCGGTGGGGTTAGGAGTACCTTTAAAAGATGGAGGATTCAACTTCTTGAATTGTTCAATAGTACATCTACTTAGTTCAAGATTCTTTGGTAATCCATTGTTCAGCTGTTGCTCCACAATCTTTGCTAGACTTTCAGTTGCCTTGTATGCACCTTCTAGTCCTTCTATACTCGAATCACTAGTTCCCATTGATGATATTCTCTTGGTCATTTTCTACAGTCATGGCCAAACGTAAGATCTACTATACTATATCAATATTGAAAACTAAAAGACCAATTATAAATAATATAACACATAGGGAGAGTTATCACATAAATTATATTTTTAATACTATCTCCTAAGGATGGAAACATAAAATCTATAACATTCGAAACCTATGATCACTAGTCTACGGGTTCATAACCTATGCTCTGTACCACCTCTGTCACGACCCCGACCCAAAAATAGTAGGGAACGAGTGTCTTGACATGCCACCAAGGCATCCAATATTCTGGCATTAGAATTTTTCTTTTAAAATATATGTAGCGAAAGTATAATCATGTGGTTATGAATCGTAAAATACTGAAAGTGAAGGAATTACATCATTAGAGCTTTCTACAGGGAACTTCATTGGTATTAAAATATCAACGAGTTACAACTTGACACAAAAAGCTAAACATGCTCTATCTAATTAAACAAACGTCTACTTAAAGTAACAAAAAGAGCTTTAAAAGCTAAATCTTCAACATAGTCCTTTTTGGTTCCATCCACGATCTTAATTATTTCCAGAAAAATGGTTATTTATACAATGTCAGCTAAAAGCCGAATGAGATTCAATCTCCAGACATTCCAGGATTTTTTAGAAAATTGATACCTATTCAATTTAGAACATAAGGTATATATATAGAGATAGGAATTTCAAGTAATATATATAAAGTAAATGATAATATATATATATATTCAGAATAAACAGTTCAGAACAGAGCAGATAAAACAATTGAGCATATGTCAATTATTCAGTTTTAGTGGCCATGTACGCTCTAATACCCAGACAGATAGTGTTACCAAATTCTTTCATCCGGTAACATCACAGACAGATAATCATGATTTCTGGAACAACGCCTTGTTTAGGGCACACCAGCGATAAACCAGCTGGGAAGTAACCACCCAAATATTTTCACCCAGTAGTCAAGGCCAACATAGTAAGAGAATTTTCATAGGCCGAATCAATAATTTTAGAATGAAAATCAGATGTTTATATGGAGAGATATAAACATATAACAAATGACGGAATCATCGGTATCAGGTGCATTTTGAGAATAAAAGCATTTCACAAAATATACATAGTTTGCATAATATAATATAATCAAAATGCGCAAGAAATTTCATAGAGTACTCACCTAAAATAGAGGTCAAATTATAGATAATGAGTCTTCGATCGCACGTTAATCTAACAAATACGATAAAGGTTTAAGTACACGTTCTAAATAAGGTCCAGTCTACATATTGTATTTTAATAATAACTTGTTTCAAAGGATTACTAAAAACCATTTTCTTAACTTTTAAAACTCATTGATCGTAATTAAAGGATTCAATTCATAGTTCTTCCTAATCAGTCGGTTCCCAGTAGAAATGGAGGTCACAGGGGCACCGCTTAAATACCATCTCCTCTAGACAGAACATTTTCGGATTCATTCCCAGTAGAGATGGAGGGTCACAGGGGCACCACTTAAATACCATCTCATCTAGACAGAATTTCACCGGGCCTGACTTTCACTACACCAAAATGACAAAATTGTCACCTTTCAGCCGGCCACCCTTGTCAAGGTCATTGATCGTGAAAAAAAAACACGCTTTTTGTGTCACGGTCATTGACCTTGACACAACCGTGACAGAGAATTGTCACGGTCATTAACCGTGACAAGTCCGTGACAATTTTACTTGTCATGATCAATGACCGTGACAATTCTTTAAATAATTGTCACGGTCAAGGACCTTGACACGACCGTGACAACTTCTTCATCAAAAACCCCTACCCCTTCTTTTTTCCCTCTCGTCGTTCCCTCCCTCTCTTTCTCTACGCTGCTCTCTCTCTCTCTCTACTTTCAGGTTTATTTCTTTGTCTCTCTCTCTTCCATATATATATATATATATATATATATATATATATGTGTGTGTGTGTGTGTGTGTATATGTGCGTGTGTGTGTGTGTGTATATGTGCGTGTGTGTGTGTGTGTGCGAGTGTGGGGGTGGGGCAGGGTGGGGGTGGGGGTGTGGAGGGAAGTGGGGTAGGGTGGGGGCTATTGTGTGTGTGTGTGTGTATGTGGTGGGTGGGGGTGGGGGTGTGGAGGGAGGTGGGGGTGGGGGTGTGTGTTTGTGTGTATTTGAATTAACCCATGAATTTGTATTTTTATATTTGAGTTAACCCACGAATTAACCCATGAATTTAATTTTGTATTTGAATTAACCCATGAATTTGTCAATTTGTTGGTGGGGGTGGGGGGGAGGCAGTGTAAGTCAAGGTACCATTGTAATTCTCTTAATATCGTGTTTTGATGATTCTATGAGATAATATATATTGTTTCAAGGTTAACTCATTGTAGATAAAAACATTCACATTGTAGATGATTCTATAATTACATCCACTAAAATATAATCAATAAATGAAACAGTTTTAGATGAAAGTAAATTAATAATTAGTGCCCATTTCATATGAAAGTAGGATTGCCCCTCAGCGTAAATTACTAAATTAATAATTATATACGTTAATTGTTAGTTTAATTGATGAAATGAATTAATTGAGGAGATGAATTAGAAGGAGTATGGGATACACATTTGTTGTTGACATTGCTGTTGGATTATTTTGTTTAGTAAATGTTTGGTTGGTTAGTTTTAAATGTGGCATGACCACTGGATTGTTGTCCATATGGGGGTGGGATTTTTCAACTTTTTTTGAAAATTACTCTGTATATCGAACAATATATATATATATATATATATATATATATATATATATATATATATATATATATATATATAGTATGATAATTAAATGAAACATACTTGAACTTAAATATAGTACGCATAGATACTAGCCTTCTAGTTCTTATGCATACGCATTCAATAGCCCTTAGACCCGTTCGAGAGTCATTACCCCTGTAATGAGATCTCTCGAATTTTCCCGTTTGGACAGTTTGAGACTGTATAATTTCTGTATAATATTCATATTGGCTTGAAGTTGTTACTTTTGGAGGAATTTCTGTAGTCGTATCTTAATTTTCTCTGGGTACATACTAGATTGACAAGTGTGACTGTTATTTCAATTGATCAATTGAAATAACACTCACACCTGCCAATCTACGTCGTGTACTTGGAGAACTACGGGGATATGCTGTCGAATTTTTTTCAGATAGTAACAATGTGCATGAGCTGTTAAGTATATTACAGAAAAATGCAGTCTTGAATGGGATAGGACCACTCACCCTTTAATAGGATAATTAAATGATGGGATAATTAAATAAAACATACTATAAATCTAAGTTTTGTTTACCTTTAATAGGTGTTTAGTTGTGGTAGCTGTGATGGGATATCCGAAATACACAGAGTGGATGGGTGAGACTAATAGACTGGGGGATGTGTTTCGCAGAGGTGCTAACGAATTTGTGAAATATGCAAAGAGATGTCATAATGATGAAGAGTTTTCGTATCCGTGTGCTAGGTGTAAGAATGGTAAGGTGTTTGAGTGGAAAATAGTTGAACTACATTTGTTAAGATCGGGTATGCAAGATAGTTATCGATTTTGGAGTTTTCACGGTGAATTGAAAGTTCATTTTGTCCCCGACCAACCTTCACAACAACCTTCAACAAGTAGAATAGATGTAGAAGGGGACGACGTAGATCATAATATGTTAGAGGATTTAGTTGATGATGCGTACGGAGTTTATGAAGTAGAGGAGAATGAGGTTACTGATGATGTAGAAGATTCAAGTGCTCGTGAAGATAGCACGATAAAACTTGACGATGACTACCAAATTTTAAAATTTAAGGCGACGTAACCGTTATACTCTGGCTGTGAGAAAGATCAAAAACTTTACATGCCATGGTTGGTTTGCACAGTTTGAAGACGCACTACGGTTTGTCTGGCAATGGCGTGACGGGAATTATGAAATGCGTGAAGGGCTTATTACCCAAGGTGAATACACTTCCAAATAGCTATCCTGTTATGAAGAACAGTTTGAAAGGTTTGGGAATGAAGTATAAATCGATTCATGCTTGTGTGTATGACTGCATACTATACCAAAAGGAGTATAAAAATCTCGATCATTGTCCGGTATGCGATGAACCTAGATATGTCCAATCTACTAGTAAAGAAGGCACAAGCTCAAAAGTGCCTCAAAAAGTATTGAAATATTTTCCCGTTGGGCCTAGATGAAAGCGATTTTTCACAGTACCATGGATCGCAGAGGCAATTACTTGGCATGCTAGGGCAGAAGTAGGGGTAATATCATGCGTCATCCTATTGATTCTACTGCCTGGCGGAGGATGAATTTTGAGTATCCCAATTTTTCTCTAGAACAACACAACATTCGTTTGGCTATATCAACAGATGGTTTCAATCCATTTGGAAATCTAAGCACCAATCAGAGTGTATGGCCAGTGATCCTAGCCTCACTCAACCTCCCTCCTTCACAGTGTATGAGACCTGAATTTTCGATGATGGCTTTGTTGATACCTGGTCCAAAGGCACCAAGTGATGACATTGACGTCTACCTGGCTCCTTTGGTAGAAGAATTAAATGAGTTGTGGGAAGAGGGTGTGCAATCATTTTACTCTTTTAGAAAAGAAGAGTTTATGTTGAAAGCTATGTTGATGTGGGCAGTTCATGATTTTCCAGCTTATGGGACATTATCCGGTTGTGTAGTACATGGTTATTTGGGGTGTCCTATTTGTGGAGAGGAGACTCAATCTATTCGTCTATCCTCTAGCTTAAAAAATGTATACCATCGCCAAAGGAGGTTTTTACCCCCAGCTTATAGTTTCAGATCTGAGAAAGGTTCCAATTTTTTATTGGGCGGAGTTGAACATAGGCTACCACCGAGACAACTTTCGGGTTCAGAAATTAAAAGTAAATCTTTTGAATGTGGCCCTAATATGCCAGGTAAGAATCCCAAATTTAAGAATATCAAGCATAAGAAGACCCCAACTGGGAATGAAACTGAGATAAGAAAGGCATGGTCTCGGAGGTCAATTTTAATTGACTTGCCTTATTGGAAGAATAACCCGGTGCGCCATGTATTGGATGTTATGCATGTAGAGAAGAACTTCGATGAACATATTGTGGGTACTTGCATTGGGGGGAGTCATTCGAAGGATGGAGAAAATGCACGAAAAGACCTTAAAACGTTAAAACTTAAGCCACAACTATGGTTGAAAGAAGATAGTAGGGGAAGGATAATAATTCCCCCTGGTGCGTTTACTTTGACGAGTGGGGAAAGAAAGGTGCTTCTAAACGCAATATATAATTTGAAGGGCCCATCTACTTTTTCGTCCAACTTTCAAAGGATTGTGAATTATGCTACTAATGATTTACGTAAGTGTAAGTCCCACGATTGGCATGTGATCATGCAATTGGTTCCTCTATTGTTTAATCACTGTTTCTCTAAGCACAAGGATTTGCGTAGGGCTATTATGCAAATTAGTATTACCTTCTCCCTCTTGTGTGAGAAGGTAGTGAATCGAGAACACATAGTGGCCGTAAAATTGGCTGTGATCGAAGCGATTTGTGTATTGGAGAAGTACTTTCCCCCAGCATTCTTTGACATAAGTGTTCACTTATTGGTACACCTATGTGACAGGAACTTCTTTGTGGTACAGTTAGATATCGATGGATGTATCCGCTTAAAAGATTGATGAAAGTTTTTAAAGATTTCGTCAAGAATACGCGATACATTGCAGGATCAATTGCAGAGGAATACATCACCGTGGAGTCATCAATATATACTCGATAATATATGCTTGACTCAACCAGCGTTGATGACACTGAAGAATTCGTCGATGATGGTGGTCATGTGATGGGAAAACAAGTGAAATTAACGATTTTACAACATAAACAAGTAGCTCGTTATCTATTTGACACACATAAAGATGTCGAAGAATGGAAAAAGTAAGTTTCAATTATTGTAATGTTTAAAATTATTTTAGATTATTTTATACATGATTAATTTTGTAATATGCAGAAAATATGAAGCCTGCGAGAATAATAAAAGACGAAAAACAATGGTACAATCAGACAGCGAATTTAGGTTGTGGTTGACACAAGAGGTAATTATAATGAAAACAGTCGTTATATAACGTTACATTACACTCAAATTTTACCACTAATATAATTAATTTATCTATATTCTCAGCTCCTAAAGACGGGTGATGCGACATCAAGGCTTGCTCGTCTAGCCACTGGACCCTTGTTCGTGGTACAAGAGTACAAAAAGTATCGATTTAATGGTTACATTTTCGGCGCTAAAGTGTACGAGGAAAGTACAAATGTACAGAACTCGGGAATTTCATACAAAGCTCTTACTATCTTTCGAGCAAGCGCAAAAGATAAAAACCTCGTTGAAGCTGAAATGACTTACTATGGTGTAATCCAAAATATATTTGAATTGGATTATATAAGCTTCAAAGAGGTTGTATTTTACTGTGACTGGGTAAGAGTTGAGGATAAAAATGCTTATAAAGTTGATTCTGTCACCAATTTGATCATGGCTGACTTGTCCAAGTTGAAGAGCAACGACCACGTGAGTGATGAGCCGTTTGTTTGTGCATTTCAAAAGGTTAAGCAAGTGTTTTATTCGGAGTATATCAACAACGAGCTGTGGTCAATTGTCCAACACGCTCCAAGGCATCTAAATAGTAGTGTGGATGACTTGGCTGCTCCTACCGAATATCAATCCATTTTTTATGATAACCCGAATTTAAAATAATTTTTCAATTTGTAATAAATATTTCAATTTTTACTGAAACATCCATTTTTAATGCTTTTAATTGATTTGCACTTTATCATTTTCACTCTTGTGTGGTGTGCGTGTGTGGAGAGGAGATTAATACATAAATATTCCAACTACATCTAAGTTTTGTTTATATTAATACATGAATATACGCTTCTTACCTTTAATAGGTTATTAGTACATAGTTGTTTGGGGTGCCTTATTTGTGGAGAGGAGACTGAATCTCTTCGTTTATCCGAACACTAAGAAATGCCATAATCCTATGGAGTTATGCTCTGCAAATTCCTCCCAACCGTTATGTAGCCAAACATCACCAGTTGAAGTTATCAATTCCACTTTCCATACCCCACCACTTGGAACCTCTAGCAAAACATGGGAGACCATTGAAAGGTGGAATTGACAACTTCAACTGCTGATTTTTTGCTACACAACAGTTGGAAGGAATTTGCAGTACATAACTCCATAGGATTATGGCATTTCTTCGTGTTTAGATATGAAGAGAATTATATTTGACACGATTACTCGGGGTACATTAGTTGGAAGGAGGTGACATATGAGCTCAAGTTAGCTGTTTGGGTGACACTACAGGTAATGTATTTATATTTATATGTCAATTTCGATTTCGATTTCAATTTCGATTTATATTTATCTATATTTGCGGGCCGGATACTAATTTTACTTTATTTCAATTCAGGGGACATGGAGTGGCCCTGAGGGTAGGCCACATATGCTCGAGAGTTATGTGGCTATTCGGACGAGAAGGGAAGGAAAAGGAGGTGTCCCCGAGCGTCGCGGTACAAAATCTCTTTTCCAGCTAAATAGTTTGTAGATTTGAGATAATTGATGGTTATGTTGTTTCTTCTTAAATAGTTTCTATTTTGAATATATATTTGCATTATCTTTAGTTTGTTTGGATATATGATGTTTGAACAGGTACAACGTTGCTATAACATGTACAAATATATTGCTGGGCAGTGGTAGTGGCCATACTGCCCAGCAGATTTTTTTTAAATTCTGCCCAGAATTATCACGGTCATTGACCGTGATAAGTCTGTGACAACAGTTGTCACGGACTTGTCACGGTCAATGACCATGATAATTTTTCTAAAAGGGGACAAGGCTTTGTCACGGTTTTTAACCGTGACTAAACGTGTCACGGTCATGGCCCGTGACACGACCGTGACAATTGTAACGAACTTGTCAAGGTCAATGACCGTGACACGTCCGTGACAAAAAAAGTTGCCTCGCCCAGTATTGTCATGGTCATTGACCTTGACAAGTCCAACTTTTCAAGGTCAATGACCGTGACAATAGTGTAGATTTGGTGTAGTGTTTGGAATTACTTAAATGGGATTCCATAATAACGAGCAATTACTTTTAAAAAATCATTTTTTTGAAAGCGTGTATATAATTTCAAACAAGTTTACATGAAAATAAAATCAACTTGGATTTCTTCTAAACTTTAAGTTTTGATTATTGAAGTCCTTAGTGTATTTTACCAGCATAACTACTAAGTAAAGCTATAAAACACAAAATTAAAACTATAAAAATACATTATAACATTTAAATAAAATCATACCTACGAAATGAATTCTTTCTTCGAAATTATAGAACTCCTTCTTAAGATATTTCTCAAGATTTCTATCACTCTTTCTTACTATAATTCTCAAGGAATTGGTGTGAGTTTCAAATGAACCCTAAGGCCCTATTTATAGGTTTTCAAAAGTATTACGATGTTGACACGTGTCTAATGACTAGGCTTTTTGGAGTGGTGATTCAATGCCGAGGTGTCGCGTGCCGGAGTGGTCTTGCAGTGTTAATATCACCAAATGATGACAAGTGTTTTATCTTTCTCTCTAAAGACGACATGTGTAAGGTGGAGGTGACCAGCACGTGGTAGAAAGGTGATAAGGGTATAGGGGTCATTTCACTCATGATGGGTATTTTGGTAATTTCACACTATATATTTTTAATATTTCTTACAGGTCCTTGAAAATATTTTATTTACAAAATGGCCCTTTTATATTTTTATTTTAGTCCCTTAAGTTTCATAAATTTATATTTTCTACCCCAAAACTTATTATTTACCTTAAGATATGTCATAAGACTTTGATTTAATCCAATTTACAGTTGATTCTTCCTATTTAAAAAATGGGTTTGTTATATTGATAGTCAATAATGCCACATATCTAATAATACAACATCTATAAGATAATAAGTAACACATGAGTGTAAAAACAAACTATATACATATGAGCATATAAAAGTGGGGTCATTACACCAGGCCACAGCGCCATGTTTATGTTTGTGTAATTTTTATTCAAAATGAGACAATTTGGGTATGGTTAGGGCTCACTATCGAAGGACTATGATCGCCTCTAATATGTTTGCGATTTTTAGCAAGTTGGTGTGAGAGTCCGACCATCGGTAATCGAGATAAAGTGAGCATGCCCTGAATAATAATAGCATTGTAGAGAAAGGCATCAAATGGGTAATTACTCAGGGGATAGCGATATCTAATGAGTTACTACTCGGGAGATGGAGGCATCTAATGAGTTATTACTCGGGGGATGGCGACTATACGCGGCATATGTGTATTTTTTATGGTATATCTTTACGTATATAATGGTGTAGTTAATTATATACGAGCTTAACACATTAAAAGTGAACATATGTGTGTTTATTATGGTACGAATATAATAGTGTAGTTAATTATGTGTGAGTTTAAACATTAAGTGTAAATGTTTATAAACAACTCGAGTAAAGTTATAAGAATAATTAATTATGAGATGATTAATTAAGCTAATGAGTATAATAGCTAATAAGTGAACAATAAACAATACTCGGGGTAGAGTGGTGTACTAGTGATATATACAACAGGACTACTTAGTCGGGGTAGGGTAACTAGGCGGTTTAAGATGTATGCGCTAGGTGTGCACTATAGTTGAGAGGTGAGAGGTATCTCATGGGAGTGCGATATCGGCTTAAATATGGAAAGTTTGACTATATATTTATTTATTGCATCTTAATTACTTGAAAATATTTTTAAAAGGTTCTGATCTCTGACACGTATCATATTTATTTTTCAAAAACTTTTAAGTGTCTAGCCATAGGGACACCACGGATTACTATTCTTTCAAGGGACATGACACTGCAGCTAATGTGGAGGCTTTCAGCTTGCTGAGTAGTCGCTTCACTTATTGCATTATAGATTAGGTTCTTCATTTCGGTATTGATTGGGCATGTTGTCCCTTTTCATTCAAACTTATGTATTTCAGAATTCTAGTCAGATGGATTGGATGCATTGGATTTTTATCCGATGGTTTATTTGGGGACTGTATCTATATATCTCTTCTTTACATTTTACATCATGGGTTCATTTATATTGATTGCTGGGTTTGGGATTATTGTGGTTTGGTTAATATTATTGTATGTTAATGAAAGATAAAATTTCGCACCGGCTTGTTTAATTAATTGGTGGTTAGTGATTTAAATTGTTCTCGATAATGATGCTAAGAATGAACTAGATGAGACTCTTGTTTTACTTTAGTAAAGGACTGATCACCCATGATTGAAATAGGCGGGCTGTCACATAGACTTAGGTTTAAAAACATGCCGCTAGATGGAAAAATACCAAAAAAGCCCCCAAACGGCCTCGTAAGGGCATGAACACCTCGCATGGGATCAATATAACTCGTAGCAACTGACCACGTAGTCACGGGATGCTCGATTTTAGAATAGGATTGAAATTTATAAATATCTAGACTTGAGCTTAAAAATATGCCGCTAGAGGGGGAAACCCTAAAATAGGCCCCAAACGGTCCCGTTAAGGGCACGAACTCCTCACACGGGACCAATGTAACTCGTAGAAACTGACCGCGTAGTCACTGAATGCCCAATTTGAGAATAGGACCAAAATTTATAAATAACTGGACTTAGTCTTAAAAACCCGCCGCTAGAGGAGGAAAGTCGAAAATAGCCCCCAAACGGCCCCAAAAGGGGCACGAACACCTTGCATGGGACCAATGTAACTAATAGCAACTGACCGCGTAGTCACGAGATGCCCAGTTTTAGAATAGGACTAAAATTTGTAAATATCTAGACTTAGACTTAAAAATATACCGCTAGAGGGGGGAACCCCAAAACAGTCTATAAACGACCTCGTGAGGGGCATGAACACCTTGCATGGGACCAGTGTAACTTGTACAACTAATTGTGTAGTCACGGGATACCCAGTTGAGAATAGGTTTAAAATTGACAAATAACTAGACTTAGGCTTAAAAAATACCGCTAGAGGGAGAAAACTCAAAACACACCCCCAAACGATCATGTAAGGGGAACGAACACCTCGCACATGACCAGTGTAACTCGTAGGAACTGACTGCATATTAATGGTATGCTCGGTTTGAGAATGGAACTAAAGTTTTGCAAATATCTCTACTTAGGCTTAAAAATGTGACGCAAGGGGAAAATCCAAAATATCTCCCAAACGGCCTCGTAAGAGGCACGAACACTTTGCACGGGACCAATGTAACTCGTAGAAACTGACTACGTAGTCACAGAATTCCCGGTTTGAGAATAGGACAAAAATTTATAAATTACTAGACTTAGGCTTAAAAACATGCCACTAGAGTGGAATATCCTAAAACAGCCCCCAAACGACCTCGTAAGGAGCACGAACACCTCGCACGGGACCAATGTCACTCATAGGAACTGACCGTGTCGTCATGGGATGCTCGGTTTGAGAATATGACTAAAATTTGCAAATATTTAGTATGATTTGGTTGCTGAATACATGTTTTTGCTTCAAGGCTGCCCAAAAATAAATTTTCTTTTTTATTAAATGGATATGGTCATGAACCAAATCCATGACCCAACACATGATCACGGTCCAAGGTCGTGACCATATTTTATTTGTTTATTTTTTTAAATTGGGGGTCACGAATTTGGGTCGTGACCCATTTTTAATAGTGTCCCACACATAGTCACAACCCAGGTCCGTGACCAACTTTAAACATCAATCCACCTATGGTCACGGCCCATGTCTGTAACCATGGGGTCACGGTCCAGGTCTGTGACCATATGGCTATATATTGTCCCACGGAAGAGGTCGTGACCCTTATTTTGGGCCACGGATAAAGTCTGTGACCACGATTTGTTATCACGGTGAAAATAGTTACGGACCTCAATCGTGACCCGAGGGCCTGGTCATAGTCAAGATCCGTGGACATTCTCAGTTTGTGGTGTAGTGAGCGGAGTTAATTATTGTACTATTATTTGATGGTTTTAAATTATTGTAACTTTATTTACATTTCAAATCCATGTTTAGAATCCAAAAGTACCTATAAAAGGCCTCCATATGTAATGAGAAAGGACACGAATTAACTGAGTATTCTTGAGCTAGGAAGAAGTCTAGTCTCTCATATCATTTACAAAAAATAATACTTTTGCAATCCTAGCCACCTATGAACTCCTTTCTATCCTTGTAATCTTTTCATTTTAATATATGGGTTTTTTCAAAGGGAGTGATGTTGTTTTTGAACATTTTATCTTTATATTATTATCTTCTTGAAACCAGTCCAGTTATCCATCTGTTCCAAATAGCTATCTTAAGTAACGGTCTGAAGAAGGAAATGAAGCATATTTTTGTTGTGCCTAGTCTAAGGACAGTGAGGATGAAATTACCCACCTCTATAAAATTAGAAGCTTACCAACGTCAGGTGATTGCATCGACTACATTTAGGTATCAGTCAAAAAAATTGAATACTCTTTATTTGCGAAGCATAGTGGGCCTATAATCACATAATGTAAATTATAGGGTTAAAACTAGTATAGATAACACACTTGGGATCATAAAAGTCATTATAGGTAATTTCGTAATAGATTAATAAATAATTTGTTATTATTTTAAGAAAAAACAAGTCATTATATAAGTTATTTTGAAGAAGAATACTTGTAGAGTTGGTTTCCAACCAATAATTCGTGATTGTACTAAGTTTAGAAGCTTGAAGGGTCAAAATATAATTTTATCAAAGAGTAGAAAATAACTTGTTATGAAGCTAAGAGTTATTAGACACAATTTTGAAACTTCAAAGGCCAATGGGAGCTCAACAAACATTAAGGGCCAAATGGAAACAGAATCAGAGCGTTAAGGGCCAAATTTAAACTATTAAAACGTTAAGGGCTTAAAATACTTTTGCAAAAATTTGAGGGCCAGTTAAAAAATTACTCGACTTTATATTCAACTGAGTATGTAGAGTGACTTCCAATTTACGCAAATAATAAGTTTTAAAGAGTAGGGATGTTTTTATGCTCATCGAGAAGGTGTTAAGCACCTACACAAGGAAAATGCTAAGTATATGAACTTAAAATCACCTCCAATGCTATTGTGAATTGAAAGAAAGTGGAGTGCCACATAGGATGCATAGACAACGTGAATAAAAATATTTCTCCAATACAAATGTGAATAGTGACTATGAATATGATGTAAAACGCTTTTTTGTAGACAATGTGAGGATGACCCTCTGGATGTAGACATTGTGAAGAACAAAAATAACCAATTAGTATTATTTCTCTATTCACCTTGTCTTTTTCACTCTCTTTCTACAATTTTCCAAACAAACAAACCATTTACATGTGTCATCTAATTTCACTTTTAAACTTTTGCATTGAAGATGATTTTTCATATTGGTTGTCTATAAAATATATACTTATGCTACATAAGATACACATTGTTTTACCTACGCAACCACATAGAAACCAATTCACATTTGTGTTGGAGATACTCTTATCGGTCGCATGTAATATTGTTAGTAAGTTTCTTCTAATGGCATTGGAACAAACTTGCTAACTATTTCATAAGAACTTGCAAGATGTCTACAATAACGTGTTGAATCCAAAATGATGGTGTTAATGCAAAAATATCAATACAAAGCACAAAATGGTGATGTGGGGCTATGGGGGTACCACAATAAACAACCATGAACTCATCTCGGGATAACTGTAAGGTTATAAGTGACACAATATGATAAAATAACTAAATAGCAAGCAAAAAACCACAAAAGCACAATCAGAGGGGATATTGAGCATGTTCAGGATAGCATTACATAATTACATAATGAGAAATTCTAGGTGAACCGCCAAATGGTACCGCTTTGGAACCACTTAGCCCAGTTGGCAGAAAAAACAAAGAAAGCTTCTCTTTTTTCTTTGTTTCTTTGTATTTATTATATATGTGTGTGAGCCAGCAAAATACAAGCTTTTTTTGTTTTTTCTGCTGACCGAGCCAAGTGGTTCTAAGAGCATCCACAATGGTGATAGAAGAGTCCAACACATTTTGTAATTTTACAAACTCGCATGCCTACAATAGTGTGAAAATACGGACGGATTTTGTAAGTCGATTTGCAGTCATTCTCCAAATTTAGAGAACGACTACAAATTCTGTAAACCCTTCTTACGAACTTTAGTAGTTCGTAGCAATTCTTACGAACTTTATTTGTTCATGGCAATTGTTACGAACAACTAAAGTTCGTATCAAATATAAATAATTATTTTTTATTATATTTTTGGGTTCCTACGAACAACATTACTTCGTAAGAAGTAATTTACAAATTAAGGTTCCTTCACCAGTGTAAGCGTTGCCAAAGATGAAAGCTAAAATGGCATCTTGGTTCGGTAAAATTACCTTTCAGATCCACCACTGTGGATGCTCTAAAGCGCTGTACCATTTGGGTTCACCTAGAATTTCTCTTACATAATTAATCACCTTTTCATCGAAAGCAATAAATGTTTTCATATCAATAATCACTAAACTACTTATTCAAGCTAATTAAAATTCCAATTAGGATCAAACACAATATCAGTCATCAAGGTCTAAGCCAACAAAAGTCAATTCTCAAGGTTCATATCTGTTCATAAAATATTCGGGTCATAGTGTGTGGGAGAGAGGATATATTGGGAGGTTACTTTTAGGGAATTTCCTTAGCCTTCTTCATTCACTCCGTCTTTATTGCATGCGTTAAAACGCTTGTGCTACGATTTCTTCTTGAGTCTCGTAGGTGTCCCCTCGCCCAAAAAAAAATATCGAACTTGTCCTTTTGGAGGGATCTGAATGATTTGGAGGGAGATGAGTTTGTTGCAATGTTAGATCTTGTTTAAGTATGCTGTGTTGATAACAGGGTATAGTTGGGCAATTCATCCTGGATTTTTTCTTTTAAATTTTATTTTGAGATCTTGATGAACTGCACCAATGATCCCTTATTTTGAACAGTAAAATATGATTTGGAGGACACACATCCGTTTACAATCTCAAATCTTTGGACGGTTGGCTATCAAGCGCACACTTTTGATTTCGTAGAAATAAAATTACCTCTTATTTATTTCCAAGTTGATGTCTTTTGTTAAGGGATAGTTAGCTCCATTGTTCTTTTGTGACATTCCTTTCGTACGAATTTTTACTCAAATTGGAGGTTATGGTGGCTTTGCCTTATGCATTAAAAGACTGGGGTCATTGAGTGAGTGCCTTGTGGAAATGGGAAGTACAAAAGTCTTTCAATGGAGGTACAGTTTGGGGGCTATGTGGCATGGGTAGTGCGGCTGGAACGAAATCCTACGATTTTTCAAGATATTATTGAAGAAACAAAGTGTGGGAGAGAATGGAATGTTCTGTACCTTCATGGTCAATAAGTTATTTTGATCCGAGTGGATCATCTATAATTCACAACTTCAAAAAAAAAATGATGCAATTTTCAGATTGTTTCTTCTTTGGATTTGGTGGAATCCACTATTCCTTTCTCATTTTACTCATTTGCATTATTACAAGATTGTAATTCTCAACTGTTACAATAAGAAAAGCAGAACCACAATGAGCAGAACCAGAAAAAACGCTTTTCTCCACCAAAATGCAAAACAATAGACATAAACCATTCAATGCCTTCTCAACAGCCCTCCTACACCACATTTGCAACAATTTAACAAGTCAAACATTGAAGTTAGCACTCCCTAAGCAGCCTTAAACTAGGAAAGAGTGAACTCCACAAATTCATGGACAAGCCAGTGCAGCAACAGTTGATTAACACTATTTGTACAACTCCTCACATAAGCAAAAGTGTTTAACCATAGCTTTACCCCTCCACTCCTTGGGCAGATTAAATTTTATATAATTCTTGAGAGCAAATACGTTTCTACTTTTGTGCATCAACATTAATACCATATTGATTTTTTATACACAAAATGTAAGTCAATATACATTATTACCGTTGTTTTGTTTAATGACATACGTATTTATGTACCAAGACCAATAAAAGTTTGATGTGCCTTCCAAAACTAACAGCAAAATGATCATTGAAACAGATGTTCATATGTGAATGCATTGTGTAGAATGACCTCAAAATTATGGGGCATTTCCTGATAATTCCGCGCTCCTATACTTGTTGCATGAAGTTACAGCAGCCGTATCAGTATTTCTTTAACACCATGATTTATTCTTTATGATGACAGGTTTACTCATTTTGCTTAGTTTGTTATTTTCAATCAATTAATGATTTGGATGGGCTACCTTTCACGCGGAGGGAATTGGGCAGCATACTGTTAGGGATAATAGAAAAACTGTAAGCAAAATGGACCTTGAGAGAGACGCAGTGATTTCCAACATAGTTAATAGTTGGGAAACACAATAATGGAACTTTCGAGTCCTGAATCAAATTATTGCTGCTAAGAGACTGTTTTTCTACCAACTAGTCAAAACCACATCTTCAATACATTATCAAGTCAAATGGACATTTAATTCAAGGACATGGTGTTAGAACCATCATTTAAGAACTTGGCCGCACTCATACAGTTCAACTAAATCACCTTGATTCAGCACCTATATAAGAACAAAATTAACTACATTTTGTGACTCCTAATTTTTTGCTGAAATGGCCTAAATATCAGTGACTTGTCGGGTCAACTCTCCGAGTCGCTGAGCAAAGTTGTTGGGCCCTTTCATTTCATATAAAAAATGATCTTTTAAATAATGTATCCCTTTATCTTTACTTGAAAAGAAAGCAAAGAGTCACAAAATGAATTGCCACGTCTTTAACAGAAAGAGTGTTGCTACGCCATGGTCAGAACTCGACTTGTCTACAGATAAATGGAGCTCTTAAATCTTGTCTATGATATGACATCCACAATATCACCACTCACAAAAGAAAGAAAAAATGGAGCAGAGCTATGCAATCCTAAATCATTTTCCTATTTTGAGAGAGACCACAATATCATGACTCGCAAAGAAAGAGATTTCCTTCCATACCAGCAATCAATTAAGACATTGCCACACCAACTAAAATTTGAAACTAACTAAAAAGTATGATCCGGCCCCTAACAATCAGGTAAGATGCTGCCAAGCCAAATAATTTTTAAAACTAGCTGAAAAAAATGATGAGGACCCTAAACCTAGAACCACAACCTCATATTATTCTAAAATCTAAATAAGCTAGCAAAATATTAACAGCCCTAAGAAAACCAATATAAGCTTTGGGATATGTATCATTAAAACAATAAAGTCGCACAGATCCTTATATTTTTTTTTTTTTTAAAATGAACATCTTGAAAACCAAATGACCCATTTAATATTAGATTCCTGATAACATGTACCCTAAGGCACACACTTAGAACTCAAAAATAGTAAGGACAGAGTTCCGACATACAATTAATGGGGCACAGATACTCATGTGGAGCTTTCACGCTTACTATTTTGAGACTCAACATGTGCCCTTAGGGCACATGTTAACATTTTCCTTAAAATTATCAATGTACACTAAATAATCAGATTCAAAATAGGTTCCCAACAACCATCAAGACATACATTTGCAGCTTAAATAACGAGTTTAGAATAAATATGAAAAAGATGAGAGAGATAGTAAGGTCTAAAAAAGAACCCGACAACTCGTATTAAGGTTTTGCTTCAACCTGAAACTTACCAATTTAACCAAAATAACGCTTAGAAAATAGATCACATCACAGTTCGAATGCATCTTCAAGTTTCAATGCTTCAGCAGCAGCTTCCTCGTCTTCATTATCAATGACTAAATAAAAGTTATGTGCCTCAGGTTTGAAGCTTAAACCTGCAAGCACATTGAAAGCAAGAGTGTCCAAGTCCCCGACCACCACACTTGTCCAAATATACTTGTAAGAAGTGATTATATCCAGGGAATAAACCACAACTCAAGTGAAATAAATGTAGCAGCCTAACAGATGAGAACAATAAGATAGTGTCGGAAAAGCATCAAGTTCCTCAGATTGGCAGCTGATTTCCAACAGTCTGCGTTGACAAGAGGAGAACAGTAAGGCCTACTTAGCCTTACCTAGGTCTCTTTAGGCAAAGTCTAGTAATACGCATAAATTTCCGGAGCCGCAAATGAGCACGTAGACAAACTACACAGCCCCCCCCCCCCCCCCCCCCCTCTCCCAAACACACACAAGGTAGACGATTCCAAAGCAAATGTCGAATATCATTAGCAAAAGAGCAATGAGGCGAACGAGTTTGAGATGCAGCAGACGGAGAATGCTAAAAGTTGAATGGACTTACTAATCCATTTCCTGACCTCCTATCTTCTGGCACAGGAATGTTTAGGCTTTTCTTGACAAAATATAATTCCCCTGCGTAGATGTAGGCCTAATTGGTAAACCACTTTAAATGTTTGGTGCTCTACATTTTCTGCATACCATTCCTCCTGTCCAAAATATCAATTGTCAGTCGGTTCTGTATGCAGGAACCAAAAGTGTTCCAATTACAAATCTCAAGAATCAGCAATACCACCCCAATAAAGGAAACGAATGTGACTAAGAAACCATTAACCTCAGTACCCTCAGTTCAACGGATTTGTCAACTATGCCACACATGCAGAGTTTCAGTACCCTCAGTTTAAGCCTTATGATGTAAAAACTTGCCAAAGTAGATAAGCTGGTCACTTGCAAATTACGTATGGACCTCACAAATGCCACTAACAAGCTTCTCTTCAAAACCATTAAGCACGATTAAGAGTACTGCGAGGACCTGCCTCAACGTCTCGGGAAAGGATGCATCAGCTCCTTCAACGAACTCATGGTGGGAGATAGTTTTGTGTATTACAAAAGTGTGGGAAAAGGAAGAACAGTCCAACTCAGTTAAGACCAAGTCAAACCTGTAGCAACAAACCCGATTTGGCTGACAAGTACAACACCAGGGGAGTATGGATTTTCTAAAAAGAAATCAGTTTATCTCCTCCAAAAGTGCTATTTCAAAAGAAACCTACACTGTGTACATCCAATATCCTACTACAGAAAGGAGAAACCGCATAGCTGATAAGCAATTGATCATTCACTCTCTCCCTACAAGCCATAAACCAACGTATTGTGGGGTCCCATTATTAACACATGTATTAAGGCTTTTTTCAACAAATAAGAACCCCCTCATTTAAGATGGAGAGGCCTGTGCAATAGGAATTACTCTTCCCCCTCTAAAGGCATTCATCGCCTATGACAGCGCTGAAATCAGTACTGACCTCGGGTAGAGGTGTGTTTTAAGTTGATAATAGTAATAAAGGATTCATAGTGGTTCAGTGAGCTAGTGAGGTACCTATGTCCATTGCGAAGGTGTTTCTCGCGGGTATATTCCTTAATGATGAATAATACATATATACCCCGCCTTAAGCTTTGGATAAGATGGGAAGAGGTAGTCTGAGGTCTTCCTTATGCGTAGAGAGCCATTAGGAAGTAACCAATTGACTTCTCTAAGTACTCCCGACTCACTTAGGACTCAAGACCAAAATAAAAGTCACAAGTATTATACTTAGAATACAGTATTAGGTGAGGAAGTTGTCCTCCTTTTATAAATACGGAATGTTTCCACTCTGTACTTTGCTCTGCCTTGAGATAGCTTGCTTGAATCCAATCCCTATAATCTTCCTCAAGTCTTCCTTGTATAGGCAACTGCTCTGAGCTTCTGAGACTGAAAAGTAATAGTTACAGCATGGACAATCATGATATGACCTCTATCAACTATCATAAAGAAATGGAGTGTTGGGAGAAGGAGCTGCAGGTATTGAGTTGTGGTTGGTGATAGCATTAAATGTCATTGAATGCTCCACGACAAACCACACAAAGTGAGTGTGGTCGGTAAATCAGTGATAGTACTTTCTCACCAACACATTAGAGCGGCTGAAAGCCCTTGGCCACACTGTTTGTGAGCATTCCTGGCCTAAGATTCAAGTTATGTGGTACTAAAGGTATCCTGGTGGTGAACAAGTAGGCCCTAGCCTTGCTGAGACCGGAGGGGGTTGTCTGAGGCTGCTTTTGACATGGTGACATTATGTTGAGCCTTCGCTGAAGTGTTCTCTGACCTCAAACACGGGTGAATCACGGTTTGGGAACCTCTTCTGACCTTTGCATGACTTGTAAAGATGTTATGTGAAGGTGTTAAGATCTTTAAACCTTAAACCAAACCAAATAGCACCAATTGTTGAGGCACGACAGGTGTAATGTGCCTTGGCTTAGACTTGCTACGAAGATTTCAAGGTCAATGAATGTCGGCTAAGTTCTGCTTTGCTGCTAAGGCCCAAGTCTGAGGACCCTTGACCACTATTTTTACCTTGGCTTAGAGGCATAAGGTGCTTTAATGGACTTGGGATTCAGAGATCATGTCAAGTATCATAACCTTACATGTTCCAGAGTTGGTGACAGAGATCCATGAAGGACCTTACGGGGACATACTGAATGATTTTGGCCCATAATATACTCGAGCATGAATTTTTTGAACCTTTTACTAAAAGGCATGAATTTTTTGAACCTTTTACTAAAAGGCATGAATAATTCTCCCTTTATGCTAAAAGAGATTAGGCAACACGTGAAAAGATGTGACAGGTGTCAGCATCATGCCAAATGGTGTGAACCGAAGAGATAACACCTATGTAGGTTGGACCCCAAAGTCCCACTAACGTAAGCGATCTATGAAAGTTGGAGAAATGTGAGGAGGAGAAGGCAGGATTATTCAAAGAGTCCACACTCAAAAAAAAAGACTCAGTTCTATTCATCATGACTTACATATCAACATATGATTGACGAGTTGATGAACTGAGTACAAACAACAATTATATACTACGTGGATGAGTAATAACACTCGAAGTGGCAAAACCAAGGAATGGGAAAACCCAAGAAGGAGTTGACTAGACAAAGTAGACTCAAGCCTATACTCAAGGAAAGAGATTTTGTCTCTGTGATGGAAACGAATAAATCAAATTTGAAGAACAAACCACACGAAAGAATCCCTAAACGGCTAAAACCCAAGGGGGTTTAGACTCAAAGAAAAGAGACCCAAACATCTTAATCGAAGGGCTAGAGGAGATTCCTTCATAATTACCCCAAACAAACAAATGGGCACGTCCAATTAATGCAGAAAACTTCCCCATAATAGAGATTGCACTCATTTCCTACAATTCGAAGTCCTTTAGCTAATAATCATCAGTTACCTATTTCAATTACTTATTTAGCTTCTAAACTAGGAGATACTAAAAGGGTTGGATCACTTATTCCTATAAGTATGTTGGGCTTGGAGAAGGGGGCAACTAGTGAGCCGTTTCCAAACTCCAAGAGTAAAAATATTGCACTCGTTTCCTACTAAAATCGTCTCGCTATTGTTAGGAACGGTTTGTTGCCTATTTCACTTATAAAGGTGATGAGTCACTTATCCTAATCCCAACACGAGCCCAAATCCTATGTTGGTAATTGGTAAAACGTTTTCAAACTCCTAAAAGACTAACCATATGTCCAAGTCCCGGTCCGCTCATGCTGCCATCAGGGCAGATTACCGAAGTGTGGGAAAAGTGACACTCCTATAAGATCAAGTCAAAGCTATAGCAACAAACTCAATAGAGTTTACCTAGTCAAATGCTGAGGGGTGGAGATTTATTTAAACAAAATAAGTATATCTCCTCCAAAAGTGCCATTTCAAAAGAAACCTACACACAATGTACTCTTTGTATCCTCCTACTGTAGAAAGAAGAACTGAATAGCTATAGGTAACTCAACCATTCAGTCTTTCCCAATAAGAATTCCTATATTTCCTCCTATTGTGCGGTCCCATTGCTAATGCAAAGCTTTTTTTGACAAATGAAAGCTGCTAGTAGTAGTAAATGGAGGGGGAAAAATAGTTAAACCACCATAAGTTATTTGTATTCTTTATTTTTTCTACAGACTATATCTTTAAACAATAATTCGCATCATCACAATACATGACAGTCATTGTTGCAACATGAAATTAAAACACAATATTCTCTGAAATTTATGTAAAATATTAACCGTTCTTCACTCACATAAAAATGCTTGATATACTACTAGGAACAAGAACAACATGCACAAGAAAAATGGAAAAGAGAGTGATAGAAAGGTCAAAAAAGAACTAGACAACTCGTATTACAGGTTTGGTGGCTTCTACCTGAAAACTTATGAATTTGACCACGTAAACATGAATTCATAGAAAATAGATCGCATCACAGTTCGAACTCGTCTTCAAGTTTCAATGCTTCAGCTGCGGCCTCCTCCTCTTCATCATCAATAACAAAGTAAGGATTATGTGCCTCAGGCTTGAACCTCAACCCTGTAAACACATAGAAAGCAAGAGTCGCCAACTCCCCCGCCACCACACTAGTCCAAAGATACTTGTACGAAGTAATCGTCTCCAACGCATAAACCACCACTCGAGTGAAATAAATGTAGCAAATAACCACAATGTAATACTGCCTAAAAAGCGTCAACTTCATCAAATTAACAGCAGCTTTCCCATCCGTCTGGGCCGCCTCCCTCAAATTCTTAATGGACCACACAATCGGGAACAAAACCGCGCAACAACAAACAACATCCACCAACAAAAAAATCTGCCGCCACGTAATCCAATCCTGCCCGTACGGACCCGTCTCGTCAATCACAACCTGCGCGATATTGGCTACAACCTGAAGCGGAATGACAATCATCAAAACCTTCTTCTCCTTATCCTGCAAATACGGCTTCAAAAACGACCACCCCGTCCCAATCAACACAATCAAAGTAAACAAAGTAATCCCCTTCAAGAAACTAAATATGTAAAACAAAACATCCCATCCGTGCGCGCTACCCGTTCGCTTAATATACGATTTATCCTCAGCCTCACATAATAGGTTCAAGGCTTTTAGGATTAAAACAGCGAGCATGAAGAAATGGATTCCGTAAACAGTTAAACGTTTCTTGTACAAAACATAAATCCAAGAGGCAGCTAAAATGAAATAAATGAGGGAGAGCAGGAAATAAACCCTGGGGAGAATAGTTTTACCAGCGGATAAGTAATCACGGGTGTTGGTTTTGGCGTCGAGATTGTACATAGCGGACTTGACGGTCATGGAGATTTTTAACTGGAGGCAGTTGGCGAAGACGAGAGTGTATTGATCGGCCGCATCCGATTGGTTGTAGAGAGTGGAGAAGGAGGAGGAAGAGGGGGAGTTGAGGGATTGAAAAGTGAAGACTTTTTGAATGAGGTGGGATTGAAGAGTGCAGGAGATTTCTGCGTCTTCGATTTGTTGGAGGACGTGGAGCCAGGAGTTGCGGGTGCAGAGGAAGAAGCCGATTTTGGAGAGGTCGAGATCGGGGGAGGGGTTGGAGAGGGAGATTTTGGAGACGGAGAGTTCGAGGCGGCCGTGGTGGGTGAACCCGAACTCGTCGAAGGGGATAATAGGGCGGTTGTCGGATTTGATTTCGGTGACTCGGATCTCGGCCAGGGTTGTGGAGAATAGGAGAGAGAGGGTGATGAAGAGGAGAGGGGAAGCCATGGCCATGGGGAGATCTGATTTTCTCAGATCTGGGTCGGGGAACGAAAGGAATCAGGAGAGTTATTGGTGTGTTATTTGGTTTAGACTTTGAGTGATGTTGATTTGAGAAGGAATCAGAATACCCATAATTTCAAGAGTCTTATGTTATACGTAGAAGCCAACAATTTTGACGATGTCAGTCAAAAGTCTTTTAATCTCAAATGTCCCAAAGTAAAACGCAACTTATTTTTGGCTGGGGCCACGAAGCGTTCTTGACTTGACATCCATTTTATTTTCAACTAGGGGTAAACCCGCGCGATGCGCAAATTGGGATATAAATTTCGCACATCAAAGGAAAAAAGTCATACAAATTCAACAAACTTAAAAATATTCACAGAAAACATTAATTTGATGATCCAAAGTCCAAATAATCCTGTTAATCAGGTGATAAATTATCCAAACATAATAAATTCAACAAACATTCTGAAAAAGTACATTTCAAACATTCTAAACATAAAAGAAAATACTACAAAAAGTTTAACATTTTTACCATAACAAATTATTACATATTGATTTGTGAACTAAGCTATAATTTCTTATCGAACCGACATTCAATTTCTTTAACCCCCTAACTTATTAGTTCTCAAAGGAAATTATATTTTACACAAACACCCCTACCAAAATTTTACTCTATTTGATTACTCATTCAGGGAAGTAGGCTTCCTCCTTTAATATGAAAATAGGTGCAACATTATAGCTACAATAAAATAAATATCTGAATAAAAATTGATCTAAAGTCCAAGACGCTGGCATAAAAGAACCAAACTACATCATCACATCTATATAAATGCCAATCAACAACAGGATATCAATATCTCCGTTCCTTAAAAATCTATATAATAACCATAGAAAACAATAAACTAAAAAGCACTAAGAAAAAACAGAATCCGAAAAGACTCCCAAAATAAGAACTTTCTTTCTCCCTCCTAAACCCATATTCACCCATCCTCCCAGATACAATATGTACACATATGAACGAATTTTAGATTAGTAAATATTAATTGCATAAAATATTTTTGGATAAATTTGCATAAATTTCATCAACGGGAAGAGTTTCAAGTCGACCTATAAAAATTAAACTTACACATGTTTAAAAAATAACGTGATTTTGAATTGAAGTTTTTTTAGAGGTTTTGGAATTACCTGAGAAAATGTTGTCGTAATGAGTGAATTAATTGGAAGAAGATGCAAATGAAGATAAGGATGGAGAATCAGAGTTGTTGAGGAGAATTTCATCGACAGTGCGGTGGTGATCTTCGTCGTCATCTGTGGTGGATATTCCTTATTCCCACTAATGAAAATTGAAAACAAATAACATCACAATTAAAATTGAAAACAAATAACTTTGCTTTTGGAAAATCCAAAGAAGTTGTTATCAAAGATAAGGTCTCTATCTTTAAGTCGAAGGAGAGTAATTGCAGTTCCAAGTATGAAATGAAGAAACTTTTCATGTAAAAAGAATCTGAAGATTTCCAAAACGGTTCTGACAGTTGTTCTTCTAGTAAAGTGTCACACCGTATTAACTCACCCAACCCAAAATCTATGCCAAAAATTGGCACACCTAAATCCCAGAAAAAAAATCCCCCGATTATTTAGATGTAGAAAACTACTTTGAGAGAACCTCTGAAGCTACTTTAAAAAGCCCTTCTTCTGTTTTGAACCGTCCTTCCTCTTTGAAAAGAAAAATAATCCGTGATTACCTTTTGGTGCCTTCATAACACTTCCAGTTTAGGTGAAGAGATGGAGGATGTTTGTTGAGGAAACATGGAGAGGCATTTTTGGAGAGATGTGAAGATATGGAAGATGTTTATGAAGGAAAAATGGAGGGGCATTTTAGAGATGAAAGGGAGGGAATTGAAGAGGCGTTTTTAGAGAGAGAAAAAAGGAATTGATTGAGAGGGAGAGACGTGAGAGTAGGGGTGTGCACGGGTCGGTTCGGTTCGGTTTTGGACCGCAATCCAAACCGAACCGATCGGTTCGGTTTTGGAAAGGGTTAGACCAAAACCGAACCGACAATGAAAAAAACCATCGGTTTCGGTTTATGTCGGTTTCGGTTCGGTTCGGTTTCGGTTCGGTTTTGGTTAGTTTTCGATTTTGGTCGGTTTTTTTTGGGCGGTTTTCGGTTTTCGCCGGTTTTTAAGACCGGTTAATGGATTTTGCATATAAAAATATAAGTTTTTTAATATAAATATTGATATCGGTTCGGTTCGGTTCGGTTCGGTTTTTTCCACGGCTAGACCGCCAACCGAACCGACATGGTCGGTTTTTTAATTCCTTAAACCGTAAACCGAACCGGGCTAAAAAAAACCGTCGATTTCGGTTCGGTTCGGTTCGGGCCGGTTCGGTTCGGTTCGGGCCGGTCGGTTTTTTTGCACACCCCTACGTGAGAGCCTAGAGGGGTTTAATGTTTTTCTATGGATTGCCACGTGGATATATTCTAAGAGGAGGATGATTTATTACTTTGTATTCTCAAATGACGGTACAATATTTACTTAGTTAAGAAAAGATTATAGAATAGATAAAGACAGAGAAATAAATATTTGGATGAATTCAAAACTTTTTGGTTCCCCAACCTTTTTATTTATCTTCTCCCAATGCCACCTTTTCATAGGTATAAATGTATGGCCACATACGGATGATTTTTGGCAAACCAAAAGGTTTCGAGTGTATTGAAGTTAAGAGAGAGACGAAGGAAAAAATATGGAATAAATGAGAGGAGAGAGAAAGAAAATTATTAATGACACGTGGATGCTTTAGTATTTCCTTAGATAGCCAAAAATATTATACTACGTATTTCAGATTGAGAATAAAAATAGTTTAAGAATTTTTCCATGGTTGTATTTCAAATATTGATTCTTAACAATCAAATTAAAGATTTAAAACGAAAAAAGAAAAGAAACAATTTACATTTAGGTCCTAGAATCTAATTACATTTACACCTAGTCTACCTTATTTATTCATATTCTAAAAAGTTCCTTGTCAATTTTTTTGACAAATTTTTTATAGAATTTAATATAAGATAAAATATTTTATGTGAGTGTTTTATATTGTGAGTGACTTTTTGGAACAAAATAAACTTTGACTAAATAATAATTAATAAAATGTCGAGTGATTTTTAAACTTAATGATCTTTAATAATAGAAATAAAATCGCAAAAAGCAAAAGAAAACACCTGATCTCAAAATCGAAATGATGTGTATATGTATGTGTTTAGCAACTTGCAACAAACATCTTTTCACCATTAGATCGATAATACTATTAACCCATATTGTCCGAAATTAGCTACGGAGCCAACTTGAGTCTTCTCCACTATCATTCTACAGGACACTAAACTCCCAGACTCGAGCGATAAAGAAAAACCCTCATCAGTCTCCTCTGCAACCTCGAGAATCCTTTCAAAGACCCTGAGTAAGGCCTTTCGAGCAGACGACACCTGTACTTGATCGGTAGAGTGGGAAAAAGAGGTGTTTTTGTCGAGGGAGTTGGAGGCAACGATTGTGATGATCCGGTCATCTGAAGTGGGTGGGAAGTTGGAGTCTTAGGCTTTGCTCTTGGAGGAGGTGGTTTGTTGGAGATGTTTTATGTTTGACCCGGATTTCCCGATGACGCCGCCTATGCGAGAGGAGTGGCAGAGGAGCCGTTAAGATATCTGGTCGTCGGGGATGAGAGGAGTGGCAGAGGTAGTAATAGTTTTTGGATTTATTTATTATTGGAATTTTCATTTCCAACGTGTTTTGAATTCTGATTTGGTTTTTGTGTTGTCTGGTTCTCAACAGTCCACTTTGAGTGTAGTTGGAAGTTTTTTTGGATGGAGACCATCCAGTAACGGAGGTGTAAATGGGCCTTCTCGGGTGTCGTCCCCCAATTGAAATTTATAGATGTTGGTATATGTATCGGTGTGCACATGAATGGACGGGGTGGATTTAAGGAAAACTAAAATATAGAGGTCCATCTGGACCCTCTCAATGAGGAGGAGTCTTAAATGCTTATAAATGTCTTGTTTTGCATTATATAGTATATAGGTTTTAGCCCCGCGCAATGCGCGGGAGCTTTGTAGTTCTTGTAGTGCTTTGAAATGAACAAATACATACTAACTATATATTCTACATGTAAAACATATAATGAAAATAGATACAACTTATTCAAAAATGTGGTAATATCCCAAGTATAACGATATTTTTTTTAAAAAAATAGTGAACGTTACTATGTTTCGGAACCTATGTAAATACGGTATCATATGTTAACAATATAATTTTTTATGCTAAAAAAGTCATTAAGAATAAACATTTTTATAAAGGGGAGAGAAAAAAAAAAGGAATAAATCAAAACTGTCAATTTGCAATGCCTCTCCATTCGATTCATACAAAAATGACACAAACATTAGGATAACTAAAATCTACCATAACCTAGCAAAAAACTCATAGAAACAATTAATTTCCTTTAAAGGTAACATCAAGAACGCTGAGTACAAATTATACTCATATTATAATATTACCTTTAAATGGATATATTATACTTGTGACTTTTTGATGTCCTCTCAATAAAAAGGTATTTGGAATTAATAAAAAAAAGTATAATCTCTCACATTTAAAATGACACAGAGTGTAATTAAAATGACACGAAGTGTAATTAATATTTCATGGGTCAATACTCAATGTAATTATAATATTTTTCAATTGAAAAAAAATAGCAAAATCAAAATAAGAAAAAAATATGTGGAAGGTTGTACAAAATAATTATCTATATGTACTGATAAAATAAAATAAAATTAATATTACTGGCAAAATTTCCCAAAAAAAAAAAGTTAACCCAAACCCATATCAAGTCGAATTTGCCCCAAAGCCCATGATCATATTTTGATAAATTTAGATAATGATATAATTATTCTTTGGATCCCAATTTGCCACCACTATTCATGAACTTGAAGTGAAAAAGCTCATGGTTTTCTATGGATACATGAACCTTGATTATTGGATCTCTTCAAATATCAATAAAAAGAAAATAGTGCATTAATTAGTGTTGTCACATGTCAATCCTCTAAGAGGAGACACCAAAATTGTATTATGCTATTAGACCAATTTGTCACTACTATTCATGAACTTGAAATGAAAAAAAATCTTGATTTACTATGGATACATGAACCTTGATTATTGAGTCTCTTCAAATATCAATAAAAAAAAATAATGCATTAATTAGTGTTGCCACGTGTCAATCCTATAAGAGGAGAAATTAAAAAAAAAATTATTACATTTAGAAATTTGTCAATAATAATGATAAAATAAAATTTGTAATTCGCTTTAAATTCAAAAAACTAATAAAAAAACTAATTATATTAAATTAACAGTAATTTATAAACTCAATCCTAAAATTAGGTACCCACGTAATACAAAAAAAATGCTTTAAAAGAAAATATGAGCGAAAAGTATTAATAAATTAAAAACAATATTTAAAAAAAAGTGTAATCTCACTGTAATCTGATGCTTGTCTGCGTTGTCTATCTGCTACCCTGGACTGTTTCTTTCCCTTTCACTTGTATTTACCACAAAACCAGTTTCCAAACAAAACATCAAATACTCATCTAGTTTAGGTGATGAATAAGAATCCGAACAAATACCTAACCACTTCAGTAATTAACAGTTTGCTGCAACATAAGGTCAGACAACACTGACCTGACATACTCATGACCACATGAACCAATATCACCTTTCGAATCCAACAATCTATACTTTAAGCTCTCCTGGAAGAAATGACGCGAGGACATTAATCAAGTGCACTATGGAAACACAACGAGGGTAGTAAAATAATATAAGTAAAAAAAAACACTGCAAGCTCTCGAAAGAACAGAGGGGAAGAATCCTTTTAGAGTGAGGGTAAAGAACGGGACTGTTTGGAGAGGAAGAGATTAAAAAAAATGATAACCCATAACTGGGATGAAACCCAAATTTTCAAAAGGAAAAAAAAAACCTATGATGAGAGAGATAAATTACAATCGTGGTGACGGAAAAGACGGATGGGCATTCTTTTTGAGAGAGGATGTATACATTAAATAGGGAAATGAGTGGTTCTACAATTGAATGTTGTAGGCAGAAAACGTGGGGAAGACGAAAAGGCTAAGCTTATGCTTATTGGAACAAATTGGAAATAAGGGGAGTGAATTTGGGACTTACTGATATGGGAAGAAGAGAGAGACGTCTTGGTTTTGACGGTTTTGGGTGTGGGAATTGACAGTAGAGAAAAACGGTATGCAAACTACAGCGGTAGAGAGAAAGGGTTACGTAGTCCTACGTGGATGGGCTAAGTGAAGAGGAGATATAAATGCCTTGTTTTGCATTTTATAGTAGTTATAGATATGGCCAAACTTAAGTAATTGCTGGTGTATAGGTGCGGCAGGAAGGGAGAATATGTAAGGTAGGTAAGAGGCTAACTTATTTTTAATTTAAAATAATTAAGAGGGAAAAGCAATTTATGTATATATATAAAGTAGAAGTTTCACATGAGAAGAATGTGACATGTGGCATCATTCTTTGACACACAATCACAATCATTTAGCCTTTCAAGAAAAACAAATGACCCATGAAGCTCGAGTTTCTTTCCTCCTCCCCTTTCTTTTCTACTTATTACTTTCAAGTTGGCAATATGCTCAGTAAGGAAGCGAGTGGTTTCAACCAAGAGAATGTCCATTCCCCTTCCCATCCAGATGAATCCTATTTCCGAAAACTCGACTTACAAAAACACAAACCCTGGTGATTCTTTTACTTCCATGTTTATCCGTGTGACCTCCGACCATGTTGGTGGTGGTCGGTTTACGATTTTGTTGATCGTGTTGTTGATGTGGCAACTTGCTCGGGTTCCACTCTATGCAGTTCCAGGGTAAAATCGGGTCAAAGGTTGGTGTTATAAGGTGATTCGAGTTGGTGGCCGGAGTTATTAGTAGGGTGCTTGGCGCTGGGGGTTGAGGTGGATGGCAGGTGGGTTTAGGATCATAGCAGGAGGGTTTGAATCGGGGCTAGAGGTGTACGGTCGTTTTTTTTTTTTTTAGGGGGGGGGGTGTAGAACTGGGTCAATGGGTAAGATTAGGGGTAGCTGGTAGGAGGTGTTTTGGAGGGTTGTAAGCTCAGGTTTAGGCAGGTGGTTCATAGGTAGGAGTTGGTTATGTGTGTAGAGTGTGACACCCCGTCTAATAAAATACTGGGTGATCAGTCATATACCAAATTAAAACAGAAATCTCAATTGGTTCATCCTTAGCATCACTGTCGAAAACCTTTTTAAAACTTACTAACCACCTACTATTCCAAAAGCGGGTGCCAAATTTTATCTTATTAATTAAACCAAACAGTACATGTAAAATTAAATATAAAACATTCACACAACTGAATTAAATCAACTGATTAATTAATTAAATAATTTGCCGAATAAACCATCGGCCACCTAAGTGAAAAAAATCCAATACAAACATTCAACACCTGAATAAATATATCTGAAAACTGAACTGAAAGTCTGGGCGACATGCCCTAAATAAAACTGCAACTGATAAATGATTCCTACTCTAGGAATGAAAGAACAATGCGTCTAATCCAAGTTCCTACTAGCATCCATATATGCCGCAGCTCCGTGTCCCTAGAATAAAATATCAATTCTGGCATCCCTATGGCTGGACACCTAAAAGGTTTTGAAAATAGTTTTATAGCAATGGTTAGAACCCAAAACATTTTGAAAATATTTAACAAGTGAATTAACTGCAATAATTTAAAATGCATGAATGCGCTTCATATTTAAGTTAGTGACGCACTCTCTTGAGGACATTCTTACCCCTTCACTAATGTGCACACCTAACGGTTACCTTAACCCCCACCTAGTTGTACTACCCCATCCAACCAGTCCTAGTATAACCTCCCCTTGCCATACTACTCTAACTCGAGTTTAATTATTCATGAATTATAAGTTACCTCACTAATCAACTTAATTAATTCTTTCTTAAATTATAGCATATAACCATGACACAAGTTATATAAAGTAAACACATCACACACTGTATTATTACCCGCATATAATATTTAATACCATTATATAAGTACCTTTGCTAAAACATCCACACATATACCATACATATATCCATCCCTCCGAGTATACCCTCACCGGACGATTCCCTCTAAAGTGTTATCTTACTAGGTGTGCTCACATAACCTTGTTACCCAAGTTGGAATCGCTCACCAACCTGGCCCGAAATATAAACGAAGTGGAGGCGGTCATATTCCTTCCCTGAAAGTGAGATAAGCCCTGCACCCATATACCGGACGTTATGACCTGGGGATATACTCATCCTACTCCTCAAGCTAGGGGATTCACCCACATCGCGCAACCTCCCTTGATAGCACTAGAGTATATAATTTAAATAAATATCTAGTCACTGATATTTAATAGCACACACAATATATACAGGTATATATATACTATCACTACACCGTATATATATAATATAAACCCCGGCTTTACCGTGTACTCAAAATCCCGTAACACTAACCTGTAATTTCCCGAGTCTGTGGCCCTACTCCACTTAATTAATTTTCTCACTTATTAATTCACACGTCAATTAATATAATATTTCCCTCCCGAGTCTATGGTCCGACTCTTATTTCAATACTTTGCGCAATGATTTATATCATATTTACCCGAGTCTCTGATTCGACTCTAATTTAATTAATTTACACATTAATTAATTAATACTAATCCGAGTCTATGGTCCGACTCTAATTAAATTAATTTACACATTAATTAATTTAACACTTGGTGTCGCCCAACCATTATACCTGGACTCGCTCACTTGGCCTGTACCATCGTTAGTACCCAATTCTATATTTCGCCCCATAACTAATTAATTATACCTAAATTCCTTTAATAATGCAGTGCCTCTCAACTACAATACTCGAATATTTTTCCTCGGTCCAAAATCAATACTCACAAATAAATTCTCGAAATTAAATCATCCCGTGACATATAATTATCACCCTCCTAAACCCAATTATATTTCCCTTGTAATTGTTACGAGCAAGGTTCCATATTTAATTTTCATCTATTAAATATATGGAAGAAAATCAAATTCAAAATTCTAACACATATAAATTTTCCAAGCCAAACTGCCGAAATCCCTAAAGGGTCGATCGATCGACCTCCAGGCGTCGATCAAACAAGTGATCATCTTCTTCGAGGTTCTGTTTTCCTCCATTGACGAATTTTCAAGCTTTTAAGCCTCTAATTTTCCAGCCTTAATTTATCATTGCATAATATATTCACATCTAAAATAGATCATGATCATCCCCTAACCATATTAACATAATCAATTTCTAGGAAATATCATCAATTCCAAAAATGGGTTTTTACCTTATCATCAAATTCTTTAACCCAAAATCGATTTCACAGTCCCAATAAATTTGTCTCTAATACTGGTATTCTATTATATTTCTAATTCCAATTAACACTAAATGCTTTTATAATATCAGTTGAACTATTAAATCACACAACATGTTCAATTTCATAAAAATCCAATTTCATGCCATAACCCACCCAAAAATGAATTTCGGTTTACACCCACCATAATATGAATTGATTATCATCAAATTAAGAATCACAACAGTTAACCACTTGCCTGGAATGTTTCGTAGAGTCTGATCTATTGGTGTAGAGAACGATTGATGAAGAACACCCCCAATTAGTCACTTAATTTGGCTCCAAAACACCCCCAATTGGCTTATTGATTAGCTTCCTCTAATCCTCTCTCAAACCCTAGGTTTATAATTTTTTATCCGCCGTTCCTAGTCCCTTAATTAGGTTAAAAACCTTTAATCCCATTTTTGGCCACATGGGCCTAATTAAAATGGTCCGAATCACCCCATGTGGGCCCGACTATGCCTAAAAATGTCCCGAGACCCAATTGCTACCTCCGGGTACTCTTTTTTGACTATCTCGACCCATCCGGACTCAATCATGCACTCAAATTTGTCATCCAAAATACTTTATAACATTCTCCAATTTTGACCTCAAAATGCGACACATTAATTCGAACAATTTAACTTAAAGTCTCCAAATATAAATAAATTCTTCCCACTCAGATAAATTCTCTAAATCTCAAATTTAAGTTTCTCCAATTTAAAATTTATTTTCTTCCAAAATAATTAAATACTAAATTCTCAAAAATACGGGTGTTACATAGAGGTTTGGACAACAGGGTTGTCGGGTTGGAGTAGCATGTGGGAGGTTACGATTTTAGGTATGGGGTGAAGCAGGTGGTGGGTTCAGGTGGTCCTCGGCATGGAGTTGGGAGGAATAATGGGTGGTTTTGTTGATGTAAGGTTGGTGGTTTAATGGAGGAAGAAGAGAGAGAATTGTGTGGTGGGTAAGAGATCAGAGAGGATGATGAGAAAGGAGAGATGAGAGAGAATAAAAATATGATGTGGTTGTTTAAATTTGAAGTGGGGGAGTATGTAAGGTGTGTGTGATTGTATGGTAATTAAGTATAAGTGAGGGAAGTTTTAGAGTGTGTGTAGTTGTACAGGGATAGTATGTGTATGTGTGTGTGTGTGTATATGTGTGTGTGTAAGTATAATAAAAAATAGAAAATATATATATTTACAACATACACATAAAATAATAAAAAGAAAAAATCAAATAAAAAAATTAAAATATAAAACAAATAGCATTAAAATAAAATATTAACGACACACTGATATATATATATAGTACTTCTATTGTACGGACCAGTCCACATTTTAAGAGTTCGGACCAGACATATGTCACCTGGTGGTGAGCCCAAAAGAGAGAGAGAGAGAGAGTACCTGTAATTTAGCCGATAAATTCTAGGGTCATCATTAGGTGACACATATCAGGTCCGTACTCTTAAAGTGCGGACTGGTCCACACAAGAGCAGTACTGTTTATCTATATATAATAACGTAGGAAACTTATGTATGTCATAAGTTTGATCGATGATGTCATCTATATGAGTTATTCCTACACTTCCTATTTTACCCCTCAAATCTTTGATTTTCCCGTCTTTTCAATCTCACTAATTAGTTCCCCTCTTTTACTTTAATTCAAACACAAGGATATTTAGTTAACACACACCAAAACAACAACTTCTCAGCACACTCTACCATACACTCACCCAAACCCCCCCACGATCTCCCTTCTCAAACATCATCCTCTTTCCCTCCTGCCTCCCTCATCGGGCTCATAAGGCAAACCCTAAAAAAATAAACCTCTCCCAAAAATAAAAGTTATCCCCATCTGTGTCCCTAATCTTTCGCATTGCCGCCATCATCAGCTGTAGCACTTCGATTATGGGTTTGGGGGATTAGGGCTTTGAGATATTGGCTTAGGGATTCGATTTTGGTTCATCATCTACCAGTGTGAAATTAGGTCTTGATTTTGGACGATTTAGTTTAGTTAAGATCTATTTTGATTTTGTTCCTTTTCTTTTAGATTTGTTTCTATGTGTGTTTATATTTTGGAATATGATTATTTTTTCTATTGCATGTGACTTGATTATACATGAACACCCTAAACATTTATACTCCTTTTCAATTTTATTTTGTGTCTATTTATTTTCTCTTTGGGGATCTAATTGTTGTTTGTGTTTTGTTGTTTATTTCTTCTTTTGCAGATTAAGACCTAATTATACTTCAAAACTTTAAACAGGTATACTCTTTTTCATTTTTATTGTTGTTTATTTTTAGATTTTAGGTTAGAAGGTTTATTTTTGCATTTTAGGAGTTTCGATTTGCGATTTTATACCATTGTGGTATACATTTTCGGTGTGTGGTGTGTACTGATTTGTGATGTAGATGATTCCGGTGTGGCGTGGACGATTCCAGTGTGTATAGACTGCTATTTCTTTTGTTTTTTTTATTGTTCATATTACACTGTTTGTATAGATATTTTTTAGGTTCACATATTCTGGTGTATAGATTGCTTATTTGTGGTGTATAGATTGCTGTTTGTTTTGTATCCCAGTATATACATATTTTTTGGTATACATATTCTGGTGTACATAATTCGGTGTTACTAATACATACTTCAGTGTATAGAATGATTATTTTTGGTATACACATGCCGGTGTATTGGTGATATGCAATACTTACTCACGTATTTTATTTTCCAATTCTTGGTAGTTTCATAGGGCCATATGAAGTTTTGTATGTCGTTGGTTGTTTGGAATTCATCTATGCACTAAAGTACCCAATATGGTATAAGAGGTACTCTGGTTTATTGGCATTTAAATGCACATTTCTTGAACTTTTGAATGTGTATGAATGCCTAATGTATATTGAAACATTTTTTAATTTGATTTATGTTATGAATGTGTATTGGAACTTTTGAATGTGTATGAATGGAACTTTTGAATGTCTATGAATGTGCATGAATGTATTGGCACATAAACGAATGTCTAATGTTCTATAGGTTCAATACATTAGTTGGATTTGTTGCACCATTGTCCTTTTTCTTCAAGTGTTGTAGGTTTAGATACTACTACAATTTCCATTGGTGCTGATAAATGCGCCCCAAAAATGTATCCCTGACATCATTATGCATTTTTTAGATTCGATACAGATTTATTGGGTGACAATTTTCCTTAGATTGGTATTAAATGTGCATTTATCTTTAAATTTCAATTCTTTTGTGTATTTATGCCCACATCTCTTCAATTTATGCATGTTTATTTATTTCATTGTTTTAGTAACTCTCTTCCACCCGTGTGATATTTTGGTACTATACTTATTGAAAAACAAAGTTAAATCAGTAGCAGTTTCTTCAAAAACTTTTGTATGCTGCTACTGATGAAGTTTTGTATGTTGTTACTGATTGTATGCTGCCCCAAAACTTTTATATGTTGTTACTGATTGTATGATGTTACTTTGGTTGTGATCAACTTTGTATGCTTTTATTGATGATTTTATGCTGCTACTGATCATATGCTACTGATTGTATGCTGCTATTATGGTTTAAGGATATTATTTTTCTATCGGAGATGCTTGAGAGGCAGTTGCTGAAATTAGATGGCATTGAGGCTGAAATTGGATGGCAGTTGATCAAAGTGGTGTTAAATTTTCACTCTTACTGGATTGTTTCATTTGTTTAATTCTTCAGCATATATTGTAACTTTTCTCTTTGTTATTTATCAAAGTTAAATCCATCATATTGAAAGAAAGGTGTAATCAATCACATGATATCTTTACTTTTTTTTGAAAATCAGAGGACTCCATGTTGTTGCGCATTGTTAGTCTTGTGTCCTCTAATAATGCTCAAGCTATCGGGTTTCAGTTTTAAGTTTTATATGGAGGACATACATGGGGCACCGGTCAATTGTTTATTTCTTTACTTGAAATTGGGTTAAAAATATTAACTGGTCAATTGTTTATTCCTTTACTTGGACTAATCCACGAATTTTACACGGGGGAGCGAGATTCTGCGAGAAGAGCAACCAATTTATTTTTTGGTTAATATTTATCTTTTTAATATGAGAAATACAAATTTTCTAAAGGAATGTATAAACATATATTCTTTATATACACCTAGGCAAGTATTAGAGAGGGAATTTTTCCCCTTTAATTATCTAGGAGTTCCTATATGCACGGGAAAGCCAAAAGCAACTTATTTTCCATCTATAGTTGACAAAGCCATTGAAACCTTTCAAGTTGGAAAGGAAAACTGCTATCTCTTGCAGGGAGAATTCACCTAGTTCAGTCTGTTTTTTATAACATGATTCTTGGCATTTTCCATATATACAAATGGCCAGTCAATCTTCTTAAGAAAAGAAAAAAACACTGATCAGTATTTTTTTGATCACTTTTAATGCTCATTTGGTTTATTTTTATGCTTTATGATAATCTAAATTGGTACATTCAAATTTCAAATATTAAATTCATGTCCATACTTTAGAACAAGATGGAAAATCAAATCAACGACCACTAATCAGTGTTTGTACGAGTAGTTGAACTTCACATGGTCTAAGTTAGTTTTCTCTGGGTGTAACAACCCTCACTTTTGAAAGCCTATTTTATATTTATTTACTATGTGAAATAATTATATAAAATGTCGAAATGTGGAGTAAATATTAATTTAATGTGGAAAAGATTAATATTTACTAAAATGTTGTATGATTACCTAGTGAGTAGGTAAAAATATCCATGTTGTGATTTATTGTGTCATAAGATTTAACATGACATTTTGGTTTAATATGAAACTGGAACTTAAAATAAGTTATAAAATTTCCAAATGATCATTTGGAGGGTGTAGTTAGTCCCGGTATGTGCGAGACAGTCAAAATGAGTGCCATATTGTATTTTGGTATTTCGGGAACTTTTGACTGGTTATAGCTTAAATGTGTAGTTGCGATTTATTTTATCGCGTATTGATCATTTAAGTTGGGCATTTTAGATTAATGTCTCGATTAAGTCTTGCTAGCCTTATTAATTTCCTCATTTTCTCTTATCACACAATTGAGCCCTAGAGAGAGTAGAGAGAGGAAGAGAACTTTGGAGATAAAGAGAGAGATTGGAGCTTGGATTGTTGCCTCCACCAAATCAAATCTGAATTTGCAAGATCAAGGTAAGTTATCTACTTACTACTATATGATTTAAGTTGATTAATTAGCATTGATAGTTGTGGATTATTATGATTTAAGTTAGTTAGGGCTTTATGTGGATTTATGGGTACTAAACCCTTGGGAAGTGATTTGGATGATAAATGTGGTAAATAATGGTAGATAGATGTATTTGTTATGTATAGGTTGTAAATTATGATCTTGGTTTGGGCTGGTTTTTAGTTTGGGAGAAAATTTGGAGTTCAAGACTCCATAACCAAAGTGGCAAAATTCGTAGGACCGAATCGATTCGGCCCAGGCCTAATTAATTCGCATAGAGGCAGTGTCCAGGTCTGGGTGGACCGAACCGATTCGACAATTACCAAATCGACCCGGTTGTTATGCAGAATGTTGGTTTTCCTGACCGAATCGATTCGGCTGGTCCGAATCGATTCACCCCAGTTCGAATCGATTCGTAAATCCTGCATTTTTCTTTTATTATTTTCCTTTTCAAATTTTAACCTTTTTCTTTAGGATTAGAACCTAGGAATCTTCTTGCATGAAGTAAACTTAGAGTCCTAGAGTAGTAGTTGATTTTGGTCGCCACCCTAGACTAGAATTGGGTCATCTGGGGTTTATTCCAGGGATGTTTAAAGTAATGGTAAGGCATTACTTCTTCTATTAAATTTTTAGAAGTTAGAAGTTTGAATGCCCATGCTTGGAGACTTTAGGGGCTTATTGAAGTTATATGAACTTTAGGAATTGTAGAATCATGATGATTATTGGAGACTAAGTCGAGACTTGTAATTTGAGGAGTGTTAATGATGATATTCAACGAGGATAGGTTCGAATAATATGAACCCAATTGTTTAATGAGGATAGGTTCGAATGAAATGAACCAAACTATTTAATAATGATAGGTTCGAAAAAAATGAACCTAACTGTTTAATGATAATAGGTTCGAATATAAAGAACCACATACATGGATAATGGAAATGGAATTTGAAAATGCATATTGAAAATGAAAATGATATTTAAATGGTAAATGTTAACTGGCGTGAACACACCTCTCTAAATACTATCATAAGGGAAGTCCGTGCGCGAGGTGATGCCCCCTAATAAATTAACGCAGGGTGGATATAGTCCTAGGACATATGATCGTTGTTTTATATATATGTATTTTTCTGCGATGGGTAGGAGATTTTGGGTGTGGTCTTGACTATCCCGCAGGCATATGACCGCTTCCCGACGTTGCGTTATGATCCCAGGTTGTCTTATATGTGATAGGCCCTAGAAGATGATAGTTATTTAGAGGCGTGCCCAGTGGAGAAACTCGAAGGGGCGGTCTTATAATCGTTATATGTATAAGAATATAACTTTTCTGCATCAAGTGGGACTTGATGGATATATATGCCATAAAGAGCATAGATACGTGCCATAAAGAGCATGTGAATGAGATATGTGCCATAAAGAGCACTTGATAGTAATTGTATTCCTATTAAGGAATGGAAAGATCAAAATGGAAATGATGATTAATGATGGAAAGTTTTAATTAATGAAGGGAAAATATATCTTCTTGATTAGACCGAATGAATGGTTTTATTCCTAATAAGGAATGTAAGAAGGAAATGGTAATATGATAAATGAGAAGTGGTTTTTAATTAACGATGTTACTTATAATTCTTCTATGTAAATGATTTACATTTCATAATTAGTTTAAATGTCTTAAATTATAATGTAAGCTTAAAATGCTAGATTTTCATCCTTATCATTCATGCATAACTGTTTATTCCTAACATGTTTTTTATTCTTCTGGTGATCATATAATACCCGGCCCTGACCGATTCATTTTCCTTGTTGTGTATATGATTGTATCCGCTCATGTGCTCCACCGCAAGGACGCCCGTTTTGATATTCCCATCTTTTTGCTTTTAACGAGCTGTAAGATTTTGCGGATTATTACAGGACCTTGAACTAGACGCTTTTGTGTTTGTATTCTAGATATGATCGGGTCTTCACTCGGGCGTGTGGCCTAAACTTTTATATTTGATTAGTGAATGTATTATGTAGATATTAAACTATTGTACTGTGTTGTATGCAGCTGTGGACCGACAGCCTATTCGGTCCTTTTGTGTACATTCGTTTTAGTTGTATTATATATGCTCTTTTGGAATTCCACTTGCTTGTCATATTGGGTTGTTTAATTAAATTTTCTTAACTGGTTTTAAATTTCTAAATTTTTTGGCAACCCGTTTTCTGATTTATTGGGTGGTTTTCCCGTATACTCAGTTTATTTGAGTGATGCTGAGAATGATATCCATCCATGATTCCTATTACATTTGAGTATCGGGCTGGCCACCCCTTATCTCGGATCGTTGCTTGTCACGAATGGTATCAGAGCATCAGGTTCTAGAGTCTTTAGGATCTATGCGAATTTTTCACGTTCTACAGTAGCGTTCTTTGATGTAGAGCCTAATGTTATGATTTCTTTGTTGCTTATGTTTGCGATCTTCTGAGACATAGATTATTTTAAATAGTATTTTAACTCTATTATTTCTTCATCTCAGATGCCGCCTAAGAGTGGTCGCCCAGCGAGACGTAATAGGGTTGTAGAAGAGGAGGTAGGTCCTCCACCGCCGCCTTAAGGGACCATTAATGCTGCGGATGTAGCAAATATAGTGGCTGAAGCGGTTAACGCCACCATGACCGTAGTGGTCCAACAATTGCCACAGGCTCAACAATGGGCTCACGATGTTCAAGCTCCTACGAGACTTACTCCATGGGAAAGGGTTAGAGAGTCCTTTCCAAAGGGAAATCCCCCAGAATTCGAGGGAGGAATGGATGTTATTAAAGCCAATCAATGGAAGAAAGATATGCAACTCCGCCTTTGAATGATAGAATGTAGAGAGGAGAAGAAACAAGTCCTTGCCACTTTTAAGCTCTTCGGGTCTGCGTTACACTGATGGGAGACAATAACCACACTAGAGCAGAGAGACACAATGGCGATCACTGAGTTTTGGGATTTGTTCGATCGTGAGTACGTTCCTCCCGCAATTCAAAGGGAGATGAGAAGGAAGCTCCAGGACGCTGTGCAGGGAGAGAGATCTGTGGCGGAATATAAAGTGGAGTTTACACGGTTGGCGAGTCTTGTACAGGATGAAGTGACTCCGGAAGTACGGAAGATCTCGAAGTTTATGGGAGGTCTAAACTGGAGAATTCGACAGCAATTACTAGGGAATCCAGCTTTACAAACTTTTGGTGAAGTTATGAATACAACATTGCTCCATTGCCAGGAGCATCGGTTATATATGTAGAATAGCAAGAAAGCTACCGTAGTGGAACAAATAGGAAAGCCTGGAGAACAAGGTATTGAAGGAGGAGTAATTCCATTATCCCAACCATCGGGTAGTAGGCAGAAAGAGAGGGACCCTCAGCAAGGGGATTCGTCTAAGAGACAACGCTTCGGAAGGTTTATTGCGGGTGGTAATAACAGGCACAGAAAAGGTGCTTCCCAACATGTAGGTCGGGGTGGTCATAGAGGTAAAGGCTATCCGAGCCAAGGCATTACCCAGTTTAGAAATAACAGGGGTCGAGGTCAGGAGGATATGAAGGGACGGTGCTTCCATTATGGGGAGGCGGGTCATTACAAGATGGAGTGTCCTCAGTTGACTGGAGGTCAGTTTCCTAGGGCTCCGCAATAGCCCTATGTTCAGTTTCCACCTCAAGTACCTAATCCAGTTGCTCCTCTGTAGCAGGGACAGCTGCAGTATGGGAGAGTTTATCAAATTCAGGAGGCTATACTCCCTCCAGCTCCGTTGGCACTGCCCGCTATTGAGGGTAAGTTTTTAATTTCAGGGGTACTTGAGTTGTGTGTTATTTGATACGGGTACTACACACTCATTCATTTCTAGGAGTTTTGCTCAGACTACAGATTTGATAAAATCTGCTGAGAGTACTTTTACTAGCGTAGAGTTTTATGGGTGATAGTAAACGATTGAAATTGCGAGGCTATCCCCCTTCTAGTTTCGGGGTGGAACTAATTATCCTCCAATATCTCTCCTGGATACAGGTTAAGACTTTATAGGGTGGTTAAGGTAGTAGGAGGTTTTTATTGCTTGTTGTGTTGTCTTGCGTGTGTGTTTGGTTGATTATTTGCATGGTATGTGATTGTTATGCCTTATCTCCACAACTAACAAGGTTGAGTAGTAATGCATATGAGGGGTTCCTTGTTTGGATTCCTCTTTTGCGGGACGCTCCACGCGTGAACATCAACGATGTTGGGAGTGGGGAGATGTTACTTTTCCTTTCTTTTATTTGCTTCTATTTTGTTTCATTTTATATTTTTTTCGGGTTGGAAGGTTTAGCCAAGAATCACGTAGTAGAGTGATTAAGGGCTATTAAAGTGAGAGATAGAAGCACTGTATATAGTTCTCTTCTCTGATCGATGTGAGGGAGACTGAGATATGAAGACGAGTTGAGACTTCGGGTTATGCCTTGATAAGAAGGCTATTTAAGAAGGATGTATATATGTTGTGGGGTATATAATTGTAAGACATGGAAGTAGAATTTTATTAGTAGGGTTGAGAGCTAGAATATTTTTGGTCCCGAACATGTGTCTTAGACCTTTATATATCTTGATTACCGATAATGCGAGGTAGTAGTGTAACAGGAGGGTTCCTTGTTTGGATTTCGCTTCAGCGAGACGTCCCATGCATGAAACCGAGCAAATGTAGGAAGTTGATAAAGGTCTTAGGCACTAGGGATATACTTAGTATATTGCGTACACGACATAGATAGGATATAAGTAAGTAGATCTTAGGATTATTTAGACATAAGGCCTTTAGGGCATGTGAAGTTAGTTTAGGAAGGTTGTCGGGAGTTGGCCACAAGTAGGTTGTGTGTTAACTCTAAGAGGGATTGGTTCTCTAGTAACGAGAAGTGGGGGTTTTCGAGAGGTTTGGTAGGTAAGACCGAAGGAGATGAGGCCTCTCGCAGTTAGAGTGTTACGGAGCTAAAAAGATGAATTGACTCTCACTCCTGAGCTATATTACTAAGCTCGAGAGTGGATTCAATTAACAAGTCTCTGCCAGGATGGGGAGTAATAATACTGGAGCATAGACCTATTGTTTATGCGCCTCATAAGTTAAGACTTGTGGGAAGTATCATCCCATGTTTGAATTAAAATTCATCGTGGGGTTAATCGCCGTATGGAAAGGTAGGTACTACTTCCTGGGCAGAAATTTAGTTTTTCATGCGAGCAACAAGTCGTTTTAAGATGTCGTAGAGGGACAAGGGTTGTTAAGACCACATGCACCAGCTGCTGACCGAGGGAACATAATCCTACTCTATGGGTTCAAAGGGTGGGGTGCGTTTCCACGGAAGGTCTTATTCTTATTGTCCCGGATGAGAAGGACTTAAGAAAGGAAGAAATGGTGGAATCTCGCGGTTCTAAGTTTGCGGTGCATCCAGGTAATGACAAAATGTGTCAAGATATGCGCCGCCAAAAATATGGTCGGGCGTGAAAAGGTTGTTAGACTGCATGGGGTGCCTTTGATTATAGTCTCCGACCGAGACAAGATTTTCATTTCCCACTTTTGACAATGTTTTCAAGAAGCCATGGGAAGCGAATTGAGGTTAATCACTTCTTACCATCCTCTAATAGATGGCCAGACCGAAAGGATAAACCATATGTTGGGGGATATGCTCTTTATGTGCGTGCTTGACTTCAAGGGTAGTAGGAAACAGTATCTCCCATTAGTTGAATTTGCTTATAATGATTCGTATCAATTCACTAGTGGGATGGCGCTTTATAAAGCCTAGACTTGTATGGTAGGCCTTGTGGATGTTCCACTTGTTGGTTGGAGGTGGGAGATAATAAGTTCCTTGAACCTGAAATGATCCAAGATACTTCTTCAAAGATCAAGCTCATTCGGAATCGCTTTAGTATAACCTAAGATCGACAAAAGAACTATGTCGATGCGGGGAGAAGGTATGTGGAGGTCGGGGACCAAGAGTTGGTGCGAGTGTCGCTTATGAAGGGCATTAAGCGTTTTGGGCAAAAGGGAAACTTACACCAAGTTACGTTGGACCTTTTCCTATTATTGCCAAGGTGGGTCCGGTAGCCTATTAACTTGCTTTACCGAAACATTTGCAGAAAGTTTAGGACGTGTTCCATATCTTCTCTGTAAATAAGTACAAGAGATGTGATGGTGCCCTTAGACAAATTCATTTCTATGATATTGAGTTGCAACATGACGTTTCTTATGAGGAGCAGCCGTTTGCTATTTTAGAGCGTGGAGAGCGCCGATTGAGATTGCGGGTAGTACCTTTGGTTTTGGTATAAGGGAGTCATCATAGCGTCGAGGGATCGAAATGGGGGTGAGAGGACGACATGCGGGAAAAGTATCCTCATCTCTTCTTGCAAGGTACGCCTGAATTTTGGGGACAAAATTCCCTCATAAGGGGGGGAGTATGTAACAACCCTCACTTTTGAAAGCCTATTTTATATTTATTTACTATGTGAAATAATTATATAAAATGCCGGAATGTGGAGTAAATATTAATTTAATGTGAAAAAGATTAATATTTACTAAAATGTTGTATGATTATCTAGTGAGTAGGTAAAAATATCCATGTTGTGATTTATTGTGTCATAAGGTTTAAAATGACATTTTGGTTTTTAATATGAAATTGGAACTTAAAATAAGTTATAGAATTTCCAAATGATCATTTGGAGGATGTAGTTAGTCCCGGTATGTGCGAGACAGTCAAAATGAGTGCCATATTGTATTTTAGTATTTCGGGAACTTTTGACTGGTTAAAGCTTAAATGTGTAGTTGCGATTTATTTTATCGCGTATTGATCATTTAAGTTGGGCATTTTAGATTAATGTCCCAATTAAGTCTTGCTAGCCTCATTAATTTCCTCATTTTCTCTTATCACACAATTGAGCCCTAGAGAGAGTAGAGAGAGGAAGAGAACTTTGGAGATAAAGAGAGAGATTGGAGCTTGGATTGTTGCCTCCACCAAATCAAATCTAAATTTGTAAGATCAAGGCAAGTTATCTACTTGCTACAATATGATTTAAGTTGATTAATTAGCATTGATAGTTGTGGATTAGTTATGATTTAATTTAGTTAGGGCTTTATGTGGATTTTGGGTACTAAACCCTTGGGAAGTGATTTGGATGATAAATGTGGTAAATAATGGTAGATAGATGTATTTGTGATGTATAGGTTGTAAATTATGATCTTGGTTTGGGTTGGTTTTTAGTTTGGGAGAAAATTTGGAGTTCAAGACTCCATAACCAAAGTGGCAAAATTCGCAGGACCGAATCGATTCGGCCCAGGCCTAATTAATTCGCATAGAGGCAGTGTCCAGGTCTGGGTGGACCGAACCGATTCAGCAATTACCAAATCGACTCGGCTGTTATGCAGAATGTTGGTTTTCCTGACGAATCGATTCGGCTGGTCCGAATCGATTCGCCCCAGTTCGAATCGATTTGTAAATCCTGCATTTTTTTTTTATTTTTTTTCCTTTTCAAATTTTAACCTTTTTCTTTAGGATTAGGACCTAGGAATCTTCTTGCATGAAGTAAACTTAGAGTCCTATAGTAGTAGTTGATTTTGGTCGCCACCCTAGACTAGAATTGGGTCATCTGGGGTTTATTCCAGGGATGTTTAAAGTAATGTTAAGGCATTGCTTCTTCTATTAAATTTTTAGAAGTTAGAAGTTTGAATGCCCATGCTTGGAGACTTTAGGGGCTTATTGGAGTTATATGAACTTTGGGAATTGTAGAATCATGATGATTATTGGAGACTAAGTAAGGACTTGTAATTTGATGAATATTAATGATGATATTCAATGAGGATAGGTTCGAATAATATGAACCCAATTGTTTAATGAGGATAGGTTCTAATGAAATCAACCAAACTATTTAATAATGATAGGTTCGAATAAAATGAACCTAACTGTTTAATGATAATAGGTTCGATTATAAAGAACCACATACATGGATAATGGAAATGGAATTTGGAAATGAATATTGAAAAATGAAAATGAGATATAAATGGTAAATGTTAATTGACTTGAACACACCTCTCTAAATACTATCATAAGGGAAGTCCGTGCGCGAGGTGATGCCCCCTAATAAATTAACGCAGGGTGGATATATTCCTAGGCCATATGAGAGTTGTTTTATATATATATATGTATTTTTCTGCGATGGGTAGGAGATTCTGGGTGTGGTCTTGACTACCCCGCAGGCATATGGCCGCTTCCCGACGTTGCGTTATGATCCCAGGTTGTCTTATATGTGATAGGCCCTGGAAGATGATAGTTATTTAGAGGCGTGCCCAGTGGGGAACTCGAAGGGGCAGCCTTAGAATCATTATATGTATAAGAATATAACTTTTCTGCATCAAGTGGGACTTGATGGATATATATGCCATAAAGAGCATAGATACGTGCCATAAAGAGCATGTGAATGAGATATATGCAATAAAGAGCACTTAATAGTAATTGTATTCCTATTAAGGAATGGAAAGATCAAAATGGAAATGATGATTAATGATGGAAAGTTTTAATTAATGAAGGGAAAATATATCTTCTTGATTAAACCGAATGAATGGTTTTATTCCTAATAAGGAATGTAAGAAGGAAATGGTAATATGATAAATGAGAAGAGGTTTTTAATTAACGATGTTACTTATAATTCTTCTGTGTAAATGATTTACATTTCATAATTAGTTTAAATGTCTTAAATTATAATGTAAGCTTAAAATGCTAGATTTTCATCCTTATCATTCATGAATAACTGTTTATTCCTATCATGCTTTTTATTCTTCTGGTGATCATATAAAATCCGGCCCTGATCGGTTCATTTTCCTTGTTGTGTATATGATTGTATCCGCTCAGGTGCTCCACCGCAAGGACGCTCGTTTTGATATTCCCATCATTTTGCTTTTGCCGAGCTGTAAGATTTTGCGGATTATTACAGGACCTTGAACTAGACGCTTTCGTCTTTGTATTCTAGATATGATCGGGTCTTCACTCGGGCGTGTGGCCTAAACTTTTATATTTGATTAATGAATGTATTATGTAGATATTAAACTGTTGTACTGTGTTGTATGTAGCTGGGGACCGATAACCTATTCGGTCCTTTTGTGTACATTCGTTTTAGTTGTATTATATATACTCTTTTGGAATTCCACTTGCTTGTCATATTGGGTTGTTTAATTAAATTTTCTTAACTGGTTTTAAATTTTTAAACTTTTTGGCAACCCGTTTTCTGATTTATTGCGTGGTTTTCTCGTATATTCAGTTAATTTGAGTGATGCTGAGAATGATATCCATCCATGATTCCTGTTACATTTGAGTATCGGGCTGGCCACCCCTTATCTCGGATCGCGGGTTGTCAGACTGGGCTTGGTAGTGAAAACATTTGTTTTTTCCATTTTTCTAGCCTCAGAATGAAAACATTTGTCGTTTAAAAATAGGTTCAAGTTGTAATTAATATTTGGCCCTGACATTTGTCTTTTTTCTAGCCTCGGAAACGAAAACATTTGTCATTTTTCTTGCCTCAGATGCCATTTTCCTACTTTTCATACACATTGGTTGAAATTCAATATCATCAATTATATTTTCAGATTATGATAGGATGAGCAGATTATCATGGAGTGTTAAAAAAATGTTATCTTTATGTCTTTTTCTTTGTCGCTATTTAATATTTGTTTTCACCAATTTCGTTGTATGTCCATTTATTTGTTAGTTTTTATTGACTTGAAATATATTCTTATGTTTCAGCATTGCAAGCATTTCAAGGTACGCGAACGTGAAAACGGAGGCATCGATTCGGTTTTAAAGAGTGGAAAACGAGAGAAAGCTCTATCAAAAAGGCTTTGAGGTTTTTGTACTTATTCCAAAATAATTATTCCAGAGATTGTGATTAGTTTTTAGATTCCACCAAATTTTGAGACTAGGAGCACTGCACAGATCTTCTAAAGGCTTAAATCCCAGACCACACTGGATAGCATAGGTCAGTCCACTTTATCTAATGGTATTTTGAGCTATTTTCTTTGGAGGAACCCTTTAAGAAATTGCTAAAAATTAATGAATAATATGGATGGGTTTTTTTTAGGAGGGCTTAGGGCTGCTAGGGTGTGGATTGGGAATTTGGGATAGAGGATAAAACTGAGTTTATGAGGGTTCTTCTGCCAGCAAAGGGGAAATTTGGTCTCCCCGGAGGAAATTTTGATTCTATTTTTTTTAATGTCTTGAACATTAATTATCATAACTTGACGAACACAACTTAATCAATATTTTTTTGATTTTTTATGTATTATTCATATATGGGTGAAGATTAGCTTAACAATAACCCTAATTTCTTATAATCCAGCTTAAAAAGCACATTCATGGCGCGCATGTGTGAGGAATTGATACTCCAGCTTAAAAAGCACGTTCAAGATTACCCTATTTGGACCTGCATTTGTTGTTTATTTATGTCATTTTATTCCCCTCTTTGATTACAAGTCGTTGTTCTAGCATGGTTTTTATACAAAAAAATGTATTTCAAGACTTTTTTATTCCTCAATAAATGTTTGTTATTGATTTCAAAAATGTTTTAATGTACATGTTGTATTACATTAGTGGTTTGCTTCCTTACTAATGGTGGTCCTGAACTCTTGACACTTCTATTGCATCATGAGTCGAGGTTATATAAATTTATTGATGGCATTCCTAACCATGGATGTCATGATGATGTTTGGATTGAAGCCAAAACATTACTTTATTTAGAATTTTTTTTGAAGCATGGTGATGTCTAAACCCAAACAATTATAGTGGCTCCCCAGAGTCTCAAGAGAGCACACAAACTGATGATCGGTGTCATGAGCTTAAGAATAAGAGTGAGATGAATGGAGATGCTGAGAATGAAGGTCCTCTAAAGAGGGTATGCATTTCCCCTATCTCAAATGCCAGCAGTTTAATGATGAAACAGGTTGCTCGCATATGTACCATGGTTGGCCCACGTGTCACAGTTTCTGCTTCTGAGAGGAGTGAGACTTGTAAGCGCAATAGCTCTCGGTGCTAATGCTACTCATGATAATTTATTAGCAGATCAATGTGTCATAGACAGTGGTTTCACGCAGTCACAAGAGTTGCCTCATCATAGATTCTCTTGATGGAAACAAATAAGTTTTAATTGGCATCCGTAATTCTTTATTCATAAAGACTTATTTGTTATTTGATTAGTTTGGGTCTTATCATTCATATGAGTATTTGATTGTCATTTTCAATGATAATAGATTCTCATAGGGTGATTGATTGGATTCCATTTTCTCATGGGATCACTACATTGTTGCCTTTTAATGTGGGGTTACAAATCAGGGGATGGGATTAAGCAATGGATAGCCATGGTGATTTTATCAATATATGAGATTTTTAATTGGGTCCTCTATTTATGTTGGGATATAATTCAATGATTTATGGGTTTTCGGATTTGATTCAATTGGTGAAAGCATATGGATCACATTAATATGTTCTAGATGGGTAATTATTAATTTCTTATTCTTAATTTCTCCTACGGTGACGCATATTTAACATTATGATTCTTAATTTCTCTTATGATGATGCATATTTAACATTATGATTCTTAATTTCTCTTACCATTTGAATGCTACTGCATTCATTCATTCCTCTACAATTATTTAAACTTTGTTGATATAAAAGATTTTTTTTAATCAATGATGTAGTGTATGATATCCTCAATGCCATGTGAAAATGATGCAGTGTATGATATCCTCTATAAAAACTCTATTCTGTTTCTTTTACCAGTAAACATTTTATGTTCAGTTGTATGCAATTTGAGTAGGACTCCATTATTAGATCCTAGAATTCTATTAATATCTTACTGATACGCTACGTGTAGGGTGCCAACTATTACTATGCTATATGATGCAAAATCGAAACCTCCCTGATCATGAACATGTCATATGCATTAATAGATGAGTGTTAATAGACCAAATATGCATTAATAGACCAAATATGCCATTGTTTAGTGTCGCACTATAATAATGTGTTTCCACGTACTTGAACACTTTATAGTTTCTTAATTTATTTATAAAGGATTTTATAGTTCTTGGTAATGAGAATTTCTTAGATGTTGATAGGGATGATGTAGTGGGTTGCAATCAATCAAGGATGGCTCACATTACCATTAGATGACAATGGGATTGAGATCATAGAATTCAGGCAGTGAACTCCGACCAACTGTGTGGAATTGGTGTTATAACCAGTATGGATGCTACAAAAGGAAACCTCTACTCAATCTTACAAAGCTTTATTTATTGGTATCCGTGTGTTGAATATTGGTGCAACTAATGAGGTTGCTTGGCAGCGTGTACAATACACATGGATGTGTGTTTATATAATGTTTAGGCTTGATCATTAGTATTATTATTGGAGTATTTTTTTTTAAATAGGGTGGGTAGTTTTATAAACAAAGGAAACATTCCAAATTTTTTAAATTGTGTAAAACTATGTATTATATATAAAACTTTATAATTTAAATTATATACGACTTAACGCATTGTTTTGTTGGGGGAACGAATTTTTTTTCATTTCGCAATTATGTACTTTGAAAATTTTAGCCATTTTGCAATTAAGTATTTTTTGAAAATTTTCATCGTGCCTTCAGGCACGGGCATACCCTAGTATGTGTATATATATATTTTTTCCCAAATAATTGATGTTAATGCGATGATGAATCAAGGATGTTATGTGCTTTTTTTGTTTAATTTTGAAATTCATTAGAAGTATGTTATGTTTTGAGGGTTCCTTTATCTTTTTATATTTATAATTTATAATTTATTTATATATTTTGCAGGAGCTTAGACTCATCCTGGCCGTATCAGTTGACGTTCTGTCGATTGGATAGACACGTTGATGGGAAGTTCAGTTTCTTAATGTTTGTAATACTAAATCATATGATTTTTTTTATTATCTCATTGTTAGTATAAGATGGGTTTGGATATATTTACTATTTATGAATAGTTCTTTGTATTTAGAATCTAAATGAATGTCTTATAATTTTTTGTTGAGTATTTGGGGATTGAAGACATTTAATTTTACGAAGAAGCATCAAATTCATAAAAAATTATATATTGGTTTATTATTAAACTATATTGCCTTGCTTAAAGAAAAAAGAGTTCTTATATTTTCTACCACACATCGCGTGACCTGCATGCCAGTTTAAATCAATATAATTACATTCATTCAGAAGTGCATTCAGATATAAAAATAAATATATCTTTTAAATTCAGATTTTAGACTTCAAATTCAAATGAAAAAAAAAACACGACCTAGTCTAAGTATTATATATTATTTACTAAAATTATCCTTTGGAAGGGAAGGATGGATTGTTAGGCCATCCATAATAGGAGAGGTAAACCTATTGTGAATCATTTAGATCGGGTAAAAGTGAGTTAGAGTGGCTACAAAATTCTATAGATTATGGAGAGAATGTGGTAGTCGCTCGTTAGATTTGGGAGATGGTTAAGGGATCCTGCAGAGTGGGTAGGGGTGTTTAGAAAATCGGTCGAACCGAGGGATCGAACCTAGCCGAGCCGAACCCCCTTATTTTTGTCATTTCTTTTTTAATTGATTTTTTCCATTTTTTAAACCGACTGAGTCGGTCAGGTCCTCGAGTTTTTATTTGATAGGGTCGGTCTGGACCGACAAGAATTAAATATATATTTTTTATATTTTTTATTTAATATTTTATGTGTGTTACTTATTCTACTACTAGTGTGGTGTCAAATAAATAAAAAATGGAACTTAAAATAGTCAAAATGCTAAAGTCTCTAACTAAATAAAACCCTACCATTTTCTCATCTTTCGTTCTTATTCTCACGCAAGTCAAAACAAAAACAAAAATAACTCTCTCCCTCTCTCACCTAACCCAACCAAGATCAGCTGCCCAACCCCTTTTTTCCTTGCCGACCGCTGAACACCCCTTCTGCCTTGCCATTTTATTTGCAATCAGGTATTTTTGCATGTATATTTGGATATGCAGTTGCTGAACTCTTGATCTCCATCTATTCATTTTTTTTATACTTGAAATCATTTTTTTGACTGATATGCAATCGTTTTTTATCTGCCTTGCAATCGTTCTTATATACATTGCCTTGCCTTCATTTTGTACTACTGATCCGCCCTTCGTTTTTTTATTCTTTTGATCATCTATTTTGAATGAACAGATTTGATCATTTGTAATCTTTTTTTTATTCGTTTTTTATACCCGATCTGCTATAGTTATACGATTTGGTGCTTTGTTGTTTGTTGTTGTCTTATAGATGGCTCGAAACGAAGCTAACATAAATGGTGTTGATGGTGGTCTTACTTCTACTCATGGCATTATTAAGGGTACACATCCCTATCCTATAAAACCAAAGGTAAAACCTTCAAAACGAAAATCAAAAGCATGGAATCATTTTACTGAAATAAAAGGGGCTGATCCGAAAAAGCGTAGGGCAAAATGTAACTATTATTCTACAACCTATGCTTGTGATCCTAACAATAATGGAACAAAGAATTTGTTAGCTCATATAGAAACTATTTTTTAGTCAATTTGTAACTTATTTGAAGGCTGTTTTTGGGGTAGTTTGTAACTGGATTATGTATTGTTTTTGCACAGCTTATTTGAACAATTTGTAACTATTTCATGTGTTATTTTTTGAACAATTTGTAATTGTTTTGTGTGTTGTTTTTTGGACAATTTGTAATTGTTTTATATGCTATTTTTTGGACAATTTGGAACCATTTTGGGCATGTATTAGAGATGTTTTTACTTTTTATGTGCTTTTTGGACATATTTAATTGGACATAATTGGACAATTTGGACGGTTTAATTAGACATAATTGAAAAATATGTTCAAGATTTTATTTAAATAATATAATTAATTGATGTTGGGACCGAAATACTAAAGCGAACCAACCCTATAAAAAATCGATCTGAATAGGGTTGGTTAACCGACATTATCGGTCCGGTCTTGATCCATTTTTTAGGGGACCGACATAGTCGGTTCGGACCAAAAAAAACTTCAAAATCGAACCGGACCGGACTGCAAACACTCCTAAGGGTGGGGAACAAAAGGCTAAACATGTAACTGTTGCCCGTCTGGAGGTCCAAACGTAGAACTGTCCCATGTTTGTTACAGACGTGGAACAATTTCACGTCTGGCCCTCACGTCTCTATTATTTCTTGGTTACAAACATGGGACATTTTCCCGTTTCTCCCAAACTTGGAAATGTTTCACGTTTGTAACTTTTCTAAAGACTAGCCGCAAAAGTGTCCACGTCTGGGAGAAATTTTTCCAAATCCCATTATGACTCATGCTCTCTTTTCACACCATAAACCCATAAAGTTAATGCATCCCATCGTGGATGGCCTTAGTGTAGGTGATTTCGAAAAAAATAGAATGCATAGGCCAGCTAGGTCGTCTCCTAGGGCCTCAATTAATTAAGACCCGATTTTTTTTAAATAGCATAAAAATTAGAGTTATGAAAAAAAAAATTACCAATTAAAAATGCCACCAAAAAATAAACCCACTCTAGTACTAAATATTTTTACCACTCAAAAAGAACTTCCAAAAAAGTTCAAAACTACTTTAATACTAAACTCACAAAATGTAACCCACTTTTAACACTCACTCACAAAATTTGTTGATTTTTATTATTAATTGGGTGAAAAGAAGGTTGAAAATAATATTTAGGTTGAATTAGATTTAAAAAAAAAATTCTTAGTTTATAAGGGGTTATAAACTCACAGTTTTTTACTCATTTTTTTAAAATATCAAAACAATTCATTTTGATCGAAATTTTTTTTGAGGCGTACCCTAGAATGTTAAGTACCCATAAAAAATTCAGCTAAAAACTATTTTTTTTACTATTTAAAAATAATCGTTAGTTAATCCATTTTAGTCATAACCAAATGATATAAAAAAATAAAATAAAATAAAAAATGGTCTTATAATGCTTTGGTGAGGTCCCACATCAGTTGGATGTGAAAATATCTTTCCAACCTCTTCTCATAAGTAACCTTGATTTCCCTCTTTAAACTTAAGTTGGTTAAGCTTTAAATAGTTGACAGACTTTGAGTTTAAATTTTAGTGTGTACTGTTATTTTAGTAAAAAAAATTGAGTCCTAGTTTTTTTTGTTCTTTATTGTTTGAAAAATTAAGTTATATTTGTCATTTGATAAACATCATTATTTTGGTCAAAAAATTGAATAAATAAAAAATGATGTAGTCTGGTATATTTTTAATTTTTTTTATACTTTCAAACATTAGTTGTCAAGTTGTAATGAGGAGGCCTAAAGTTAATTTTCAAATTTTTATTTTCAATTATTTTGGTCATGGTTAAGTATTCTAATTGATAAAAAAATTTAATTTTTTTTGTAATTTCAAAATTTATAAAAAAAAAATGATTATATTGCAAACAACACGGTTCGGTTTGGTTTACGTTAGGTTGTAACGAGCGATACACATGGTAATTTTGGTTTTAGTATATTAAAATTGGTTTGGTATACTAAAATTGATTTTTCATCAAAAAATGTGAGAAGAACACATTTTCTTTAATTTGATTTTTTTTTATGTAAAAGGCCCTGATTTTGATTTTTCACGTAAGGCCCCGAAAACTATAGAGTCGACCCTAAATCGGAGGGCTTCTTCATTACCAAACATAGAATAACGAAAGAGATTTTATTTGTCGAGAAGTGCAAAATTGTATGGATACGATCCTCGTTGTGTATCTTGATTAATTGGATTATTTGTTTTTAGATTCCTATATGATGGTTTTGTAGATGTGCGAACGATTTTTAGACCGAGATTTAAAGAAAACGATACTCTATAGTAAACTAAATATTGAGCGTCATCTTTATTAATATCTGTGTAATTAATTACCTCAAAGACAATTTTACAGTCCCACGCAATACGTGTACGGTTGTAATAAGTAATATCATCATAGTGGGAAGTGAAGTTGTATTTGCATTAAACCAGCTAAAACTAAAACAATATGTAGTTTTTTGGTCTTTAGTCCCATTTCCAAAATTTTGTTGGGCTCCCATCCCATGTGTTTTTTAAATTGTAGTGAGTTTCATAACCACCTAAAATCTCCCCTAATCACTCTGTAATCGCCTTTAACTGACCCTCTTCCTTTTCTTAGAGAATGACACTTGTCTCATAATTGTTACAACAAGACTAACAAGTAAAAAAATTAAAATACATGAGAATGGCTACAAATGAATTATTAAAAATGAGGCTAAATATTTAAGATCCCCACAAATAATTCACCACTAATTTTCTCCGCATCATTTAAAGTTGACCTATAAATATGAAAATAAATAAACCTTTTGATATAAAACTCTAAATATTTTCAATACATTATTATTATGGACAATTAATGTTTGGTTCTACAATATAAGAATATTTTGCATTTAGTCCACCTTATTTTTTATTTTGCAAGAAATCCCTTGTCTATTTTTTTGATAATTTTTTCTTGAAGTTTAGGATAAGAGGAAAAAAAAGTGTCTGTGAGTGTTTTATGTGGTGAGGGACTTTTTGGAACAAAATAAATAAACTTGGACTAAACATTAATTAAAACATTATTGAGGGATATTTCGTCAAATGACCCTTAAGTAAAGAGTTCATTGCACTACATCAAATTCAAAGGAAACTCTTAATGGAAATATAGTAGTATATCGAATATAACTATAATATAAGCAAACATCCATTAACCATGATACATTTTAAAAATATTCTCCTGCGTCACAACCAAAAGACACATAATATGGACATCAATCCAAACAAAAATTGTTGAATTCTTTATGAATAATATTTTTATAAGAAACTTATTATACATAAAATTACATTAGCCTAGCTACGATAAAAAAAATTCTATAGTTATATGTAATGAGTTACAAATATTTCCATTTCAAAAAATAAGATTTACTTAAGAATATATTAATGTATAAAAGATGATATATATATATATATATATATATATATTGAAGAACAACATGAACTATTATTAGGGATGGCAATGGGGAGGGTTTTTCAAAACTCTAACCCGCCTCATTTAATAAACGAGGCGTGCCGGGGCTCCTATGGGTTGGATTAATTTTAAAAATATTAAAATTAACATTATTACATTATAGTCTTTGAGGTCTACAATTGGTCATATTTCAATATGTGAGACAATCCCCCAATTGTCAATCTATGTTTCCACATAGATCTTTTACAAAATCAACATACATATACAGGTTTTTTTTAGTTTGTGTGTGTATCTATATATATATGATTTAATTATAATTAACATACATATAAAGGGTAATTACGTAGGCACACGTTAAACGGGGTGGGGCGATTTTATTCAACTTCACTCCTAGCCCATCCCATTTAATAAATGATATTTTTTAAAAACTCATACCCGCTCCTAATTCATTAATCGGGTTTTAAAACCCGCCCAATTAAGGGAGGGATGGGGTGAGGCTCCTACGGGTCAGGTTAAATTGACATACCTAACTATTTTGTTAAGTAAATGTATATATAATCTTCTAATAAATTGTACGGACCTGTTTTATAAATGTCTGGGTTAGTATCTAGGCATTTAAGTTTTATCCTTGATCTCAACATATATGTCGTTTATTGCTACAGTCGGCTCATCTCAACACGATCATATTATAATGCGCTCAATTTGAATTCGGTGTTTCACATGCCATCATCATCAATATCGTGTGTCGTGCTCATTATCTACATCGTGGGTTCGTGGTATTGATTTTTTGGTTCATAAGTCCTATCATACAGGAATAGAAAGAAAGCAAAATCCGTACCTATCTGTTTTAGAAAGAAAGAAGATCGATCCGGTTGGTATTTTTATACAGGAAAAGTCTTCTCGCCAGACCGATCCGTTTAAAAAGAAAATCGAACCGATCCGATGATCATTTTTGGAACGGTCCGAAGGGCTCAAAAAAATTCGGGGCACCATATTTTGTTTGCTTCTATAAAATCCCACTTCGGATGTGTTTTTTGTTCAAGACTTTGAGGGAACAATTTATTGACCTAATACGTCAAGTCTTCATATGTTTCAAGCACCAACACTTTGAGATTCACAAACACTCAGACCCATATGTGTGAATCGTTCTAAACTCAATCATACCCATTCGTGGAGAATCTTGTGTTGAAAAGAGGGTTCTTTACACTGCTGAACTTGAAGTTTATTGAGGGAGCTCTTGCTGACGATAACGAACCGGTGCCTGAAGGTCTTCGCATGTCAAACTGTATTTCATTATGTATGTAAGTGTCTACAAATCATATTGAAATGAAAAGGTTTCACCCCCATGGGGGATTTTTCCTCATTTGTTGTGTGTGATTGATCCTTGATTGATGTGTGAATATGTTGAATGTGTAATTAATCACCTCTAGATGCGTGACTTTGGTGTGTGTTTAAATCTGGATAACTGAAATTGGATTTAATTAAATTAGTTTCTCCGGTTGAATAAAAAGTGCACTCTCAAATTGGTATCAGAACCACTTACACAACTTTACCATGTAACTTTCCGCATTTTTTTTAATATCAATTCCTCTATAAATTGATTTCTTGAAAAGGTGTTTATTCAAATGGAAAAATCATTTAATAAAATTTTAGTTTTTGACGGGTCTAATTATGCATACTGGAAAGCCCGTGTGAAATCCTCTCTTAAAGCTATTGATGAACGTGTCTGGTTAAAAATGGGTGGACACCTCCCACCGTTACTGTTGATAACGTGACAAGTTTAAAATTTGTAGCTCAATAGACCGAGGATGAATTTAAATGGTCCACATATAATTCTAAAGGCCTTAGTGCTATTTCTGGATCCGTCACTCCTGACGAGTTCTGACACATAATGACATGTACCATGTTTAAAGAAGCATGGGATGTTCTTCAACTTACCCGTGAAGGCACTAACGGTGTTAAAGAATGTAAATTACAGAACCTAACTACACAGTTTGAGACTATAATTATGCTTGAGACTTAATGTTTTGATGAATTCTATGCACGATTGTCTGATATAGTTAACACCAGTTTCAACCTTGGTGAGCACATTCCTAATGCACGTGTAGTTAAGAAAATCCTGTGTTATTTACCTAAGTGATTTATCCTCAAAGTGACTATGTTAAATTCTTTAGGAAATTTGAACACTCTTAAATTAGAAGAATTATTAGGTGATATCCAAACATATGAAATAGATATGTTTCCTAAAGCTGACAAAGCAAAAGATAAAAGGATGTCTCTTAAATCCCAAGCCAAAAAGAATTTTGAGTCATCTAGGAGGAGGGTAGAATCGTCTAAACGGAGTGAGGAAATACGTCAGATTCTGATTTTGACTTCAATTTTGATGATTTGGCTTTGTTTGCAAAGAATTTTAAGAAAATTCTCAAGTAAAAAAATAGTGTCCAGTTTAATAATAAAAAGAAATTTGAGAAAAATAAAAATGTCAAGAATTTTGAAAAAGAAAAGAAACATGCACCCAAGAGAAATGAAGAGAGATGCTATGAGTGTGATGGTAAGGGTAATAGAGCTTTTAAGTGTGCTACAAGGCTGAACAGACTAGCCAAAGAAAAAGGCAAAGATGTTCTTAATGCTACCCTGAGTGAAGATAGCATGGTCGGGTCGGTGGATTCAGGAGAAGAATCACCGCATGAGTGCAACTTCACTGCATTCATGGCTAGCTACGTGAGAGAGTCTGATGAACCTCACGATGATGAGGATGCCTCTTCGCATGGAGACCTCGACACTGAGAGTGAGAAAGAGGATGCAGGGAGTGAGAGCGAGGTGACCTTATTCACGCTTATACCGATTTATATGCTGATTCATTTAAAACCAAAAAGTGTAATAAAGGTTAGTTCTTAGGATTGTAGTGTTAGAGAAAGAGTAAGGAGAGATGGGATAAAGTGAGTCCTCCTTGTGCACTGTTATGAGAGAAAGAGAGTCTGCTTGGAGAGAAAGAGTTTGTTTGGAGAGAAAGAGAAGTGTTTTAAAAAAGTCAAAGGTGACTTAACAAAGCAAGTGGCTAATCTTATGAGAAACCTATGTGCATTCGAAGAGGCTCGTAATATTCTGAAAGCCCTTGTTGCCCAGCTCACTCATGATCTTGAAAGAGCACGAGAAGTAAAGGTTCAAATCGATGATAAATCGGGAAAGATAGGGAAGACACGCCTCGCCCCTGCATTAGGATTTGATGAGAGTCCTGAAATTGGTTTTGATGGTGAGTCCACTTCACAAATTTCTCCTAGACCAGTCCCTATGTTTACGATGAATCCTTATGGTTATCCACCAAAACCCAAGAAAATTGTTCGACCAAGAAAAGCAAATCGAGGTAGGACTCAGACTGTGTACTTTTGTACTTATTGTAAGAGAAAATTCCACCTGAGAGAGTTTTGCTATAATTTAGGTTGGACTAAACATACTTATGCTCCATCACACCCCACGTGTAATCTCATGAGACTAGAAGAGCAATTTGAGTTTTTAGTCGCTACTTGTCAAAGTTTATTGGGAGAATTCCAACGATTATCTGAACCGTCTGTGGATACTACCAACTTTGCGACTAGAACCACCAGTAACAAGGGCAAACAAAAGGCTACCTCCACTTGGGTACCTAAGAATGACAACAACGCTCTTATTTCCCACGTTGCTCTGAAATCTCAGAATACCTCACAGTGGTATTTTGATAGTGGATGTTCTAGACACATGATTGGTGACATCTCATTTTTTACCTCCTTAGTGGATCGCAAGGATGGTAAAGTCACTTTTGGTGATGGGAGAAGGTCTAACATTATAGGAAGAGGTACCATAGAGATATAAGGGTTACCTAAGCTAGAGAATGTGTTTTACGTCAAAGGTTTGAAGGCAAACCTTCTCAACATCAGCCAGTTGTGCGACGTTGACTTTACAGTTATGTTTAGTCGGTATGCTTGTATGTTTATGATCAAGATGGAAAACTTGTATTGCAAGGGGTGAGGATAGAAGATAATTACTATGTGATAACTCCCACGTCCTATTTGTCTGCAATAGCGCCATGATCACTCCTATGGATCTGTGGTATAAACATTTAGGTCATATGAACTTTAGTGATTTATATCGATTAGTAAAAAAGGACCTAGTAAGTGGCTTACCATCTCTTGGAAGACCAACTTACACAGTTTGTGGACCCTCTCAGTTGGGAAAGCAATTTTTTAGCCCCCACGGGAAGTTGAATTCCATTACTACCTCTAGGGTACTTGAGTTAATTCACATGGATCCAATGGGTCCTACTCCTACAGAAAGTCTGGGGAGTAAGAGGTATATCCTCGTGATGGTGGACGATTTCTGCGGATACTTCGTCGTAGGTTTTCTGAGGGAGAAATCAGATACCGTAGAGCTCCTAACGACCAAGTGTTGTGTCCTGTAAAACTAACATGGTGTCACTATCAATAGAATGCATAGTGAAAATGGAACTGAATTTATGGAGCTTAAAGTAGATCTTTACTGTGATAGTCCTGGGATCAAACATGAGTTTTCGATCGTAAAGACCCCTCAGCAAAATGGAATTGTTAAGAGGAAAAATCGGACGCTTTAGGATATGGCTATATTTATGCTTCTTGGTCGTTAAGTTTGTAGGAGATTTTGGGCAGAGGCAGTGTCTAGCACATGCCATATGGTGTATAGGTTTTACTTGCGTCCACACACACTTCAGACGCCTTATGAATTGTGGACTGGAAAGAAGCCAAACTGGAATATTTTCGTATTTTTGGGAGTAAATGATACATCCTAAGGGACAAAGAGCAATTAGGAAAGTTTGACTCCCGGAGCGACGAGGGAATATTTTTAGGATATTCATCGAATAGTAGAGAATATCGAGTGTTTAACCTGAGTAGCTCTAAGGTTATAGAGTCAATAAATATCACCGTGCAAGATGACGAACTGCTAGCATTTGTTAATTCTAACCTTTTAGGTGTGGATGCAACACTTCCTACTGATGATCCTATTCCTGACTTAGGAGATACTTCTTCTTGGGTTAGAAAGAGTCATAATCCTAATGTTATTCTTGAAGATCCCACCCTAGGGGTTAAGACTCGTGCTTAGCTTGAAAATGTTGTCATCCATGTCTGCTACACGTCCAAAGTCGAGCCCAAAACCTATAGGCAAGCACTCAAGGATGAACACTAAATATCTGCTATATAGGATTAACTACTTTAGTTTAGAAAGAACAATGCCCGGGAACTTGTCCCCCGACCTAGTGAGACTAACGTGATTGGTACCAAGTGGATTTTTAAGAATAAAATGGATAAAAATTGTAAAATTATCCGTAACAAGGCTAGGTTGGTCGCTTAGGGATACACACAGATTAAAGGTGTAGACTTTGAGGAGACATTTTCTCCTATTGCAAGGCTTGAGTTCGTCCGCTTATTACTCACCATCGTATGTCATCTGAGATTCAAGTTATATCAGATAGATGTCAAGAGTGCCTTTCTAAATGGTATTCTACAGGAGGAAGTATACGTGGAATAACCAAAAGGTTTTGAAGACCCTAAGCATACAGGACACGTCTATTATCTGAGAAAAGCCTGCATAGTTCGAAGAAAGAACCCCGTGCTTGGTATGAGAGGCTTACTTCTTACCTCTTAGCCCGTGGCTTCAAGAGAGGGGGAGTTAATCAGACGCTATTTGTCAGGAAAGATGACGGTGCTATTTTGGTTACCCAGGTCTATGTAAATGACATAGTCTTTGGATCCACGTGCTCTTAGTATGCTCCCATATTTGAGGAAGAGATGAAGAGTGAATTTGAGATGAGCATGGTTGGTGAGCGTACATTCTACCTTGGTCTCCATGTTCGTCAGTTAGAGGATGGTATGTTCATCTCCTAATCCAAGTATGCTAGAGACCTCTTGAATAAATTTGGTTTGGACTCTGCAAAGCACGCACGTACACCTACGAATGCATCTATAAAGCTTGATAAGGACACTTCAGGCAAGGATGTTGAGCAAACCTTGTATCGGAGAGTATGATAGGTAGCCTTATCTATCTAACTGCTAGTCATCCCGACATCGCCTTTAGTGTTAGAGTCTGTGCGTGATATTAGGCATCCCCCAAAGAGTCACACTTACTCTTTCTAAAACATATTATCAGATACGTGAATGGGACTCTTTCCTACGGCATTTGGTATTCCTTTAATACCAATGATCGACTATCTGCCTATTTGGATGCCGATTGGGCCGGGGATGCAGATGGATGTAGGAGCACTTCTGGTGGGTATTTCTTCTTTGGTTCTACTCTTATCTCATTGTTGAGAAAGAAGCAAAACTCCATCTCTTTGTCCACTGCGGAGGCTGAGTACATAGCCGTTGGAAGTTGTTGCACGCAACTTCTATGGATGAAGTAGATGTTGGAGGATTATGAGATATCACAGGACACCGTGACCATTTCCTGTGATAACACGAGCATGATACACATATCCCGCAATCATGTCCAGCACTCGCCCACAAAACACATTAGGATATGCGAGCACTTTATTCGTGAGGTTGTAGAGGAAAAGGTCGTATCCTTGAGTTTTGTATCTACAAACCTTCAGTTAGCCGATATTTTCACGAAGCCTTTAAATGCCCTTAAATTCGAGAGTCTTAGAAGATCTTTAGGTATTTGCACAGTTAGCTGAGGCGTGGTCACCATGTCTAGAGTAGGATGAATTTTTCGTGTTCATATCCTCTGATCCATATCTCTAGATTGTATCATTTGTATCATTAATTGTTTGATTTTTTATTTTTTGAAAAAGCTAAAAAAGATTTTCATTTTATAAATTATTTTTTAAAAACACAAAAAAAGTTTTTTATATTGTTTACACCATTTGTGGATGAACATTTAAGATATCCATAGTCACAACTTCATTTTATATTCCATATGACTATTTGATAGTGATTTCAGATGCTACATCATTTCATCCACGTGCTTTACATTATTTGGAGTCTTTAAGATGTGATTAGTGATATCTTCTACATGTTTGTCTCCTTATCTACTTTATTTCACACATGCATGGAATAATTTGAGTATTGTACTTGTCTTTCACATATTGGCTTAAATGTTCCCATCTCAATTTTATCTATACAACGACCAAAATGTGATAAAACTTGACAAGATAGTAGTGTATACAAAAATCGTTTACCATGGGGATTTAATTGCAACAAAATATGAAGAGTGAATCACGGGAAAGTGCTGCGAGAGTTCAAAATTTTCCTCACCGTGAAGCCACCATTTGAAAAAGAGCTCGAAATTAAGTGGAAATAAAAAAAATATATGCCAAATCAAATGGGCCAATAGGTTGTCGTTTCATCACCTCAAAAGGAAAATATAATGTGTAATTATTTCTGAGGGAGTTTGGATGGAAAGAAATGAAAAACGAGTTTGCACGTCCTTGAAAGTCATGCAAAAGCATTTCAAATATTTTGGACGTTATTGGTGTGGAAATCACTTTGAGCTTTGATTTGCTGATTTGATTGAGTTACTTTCTTTTAATTCCATAATTTTTACACCTAAGGTAGTTGTTGAGTTCAATTCGTTAGGAATGTCCAAAATTCATTTTGCACATATGTTATGGTTGCATATATTAATTTTCTTGTCGAATTTGTTCACAACCCTTCATTTTCGCTATCATCGAATTGGTTGTTTTAGTGTTCTTTCTTAGTGTGATTCTTTGTTGTATATTTTCTAAGAAAAATGCTAAAAATTCAAAAAGAGAAAATGGTTCTGCTTGTGACAATCTCCATTTGCATTTATTTATGTTCTTCTTGTTTTTCTATTTGGGGACATCATAAAACGAGGGAGAACGAATTATGGGGGAGATAGTCGAATTATAGGGTAGATAGTTTGACTTTCTAATGATTTACTTGAGCTTAATTTGATATTTTATTTTACTTATCATTATATATCAAACTGTTATGCAGCACGGGTATCTGTTTCTTGCTTAGTTTGAAGAGTTTTGAAGATGATTTGAAGATTTGAAGATGATTGAAGTCTTGTCATTCATTTAGTATTTTCAGTTTTTGGGTTTAATGGGGATATTACATTATATGACATTTTTTTTGGGAGGGGGAAGATAATTCAGATATTTTATGTATGTACCGGCATAGACATAGGGGGAGATTTGTAAGGACATGTTTCATAAATGTTCGGGTTAGTATCTAGGCATTTCTGTTTTATCCTAGATCTCAGAATATATATCGTATACCGCTACACTCAGCTACTGCTATAGTCGGCTCGTCTCAACACGATCATATATTGACGGCCTCAATCTGAATTATGTGTTTTATATACCCATAATTAACAATATCGTGTGTCGTGCTCATTATCTACATCATCGGTTCGTGGTATTGATTTTTCGGTTCATAAGTCCTCTCATACAGGAGCTGAAAGAAAGAAAAATCTGGAACGATCCGTTTTAAAAGGAAAACAGACTGATCCGGTTGGTATTTTTATGTAGGAAAAGTCTTCTGACCGAACCGATCCGTTTAAGAAGAAAATCGAACCGATCTGGATGGCGAACCGATCCGATGATCCTTTTCGGACCGGTTCGACGGGCTCAAAAAAATCTAGCGCACCAGATTTTATTTGCTTCTATAAAATCCCACTTCAGAGATGTTTTTTGTTCAAGAGTTTGAGGGAACACTTTATTGACCTAATACGTCAAGTCTTCATATGTTTCAAGCACCAACACTTTGACATTCACAAACACTCAGCCTCTTATGTGTGAATCGTTCTAAACCCAGTCATACCCATTCATGGAGAATATTTTGTGGAGAAGATGGTTCTCTACACTGCTGAACTTGGAGCTTCTTGAGGGAGATCTTGCTGACGATAACGAACCGATGGTTGAGGGTCTTCGCTTGTCAAGCTATATTTCATTATGTATGTAAGTGTTTACAAATCATATTGAAATGAAAAGGTTTTGCCCCCTTGGGTAATTTTTCCTCATTTGTTGTGTGTGATTGATCCTTGATTGATGTGAATATGCCGAATATCTAATTAATCACCTCTAGATGCATGACTTTGGTGTGTGTTTAAATCTGGATAATTCAAAATTGGATTTAATTAAATTAGTTTCTTCGATTGAACAAAACGCGCACTCTCACCAATAGACTGATAATGAAGAATAAAAAATAATTCGTAAGAAAATGGAAAATGTTTTTTTTCTCCTATTAGAAATTTCATTAAATGGTTTTTGTGAACTTTGAGTTGCAATAAGAAATATAAAAAAATGAAAAAAAAATCTTTTATGCTTAGAAATCCATCTCATGTATAAATTTATATAAGAAATGTATAATGTATCTCTCTTGTTCTTTTCTTTTTTTAATCTCATATTAGAGTTGGGCATAACAAAATCTCTGGGGCAAAATGTAGAAAAAATACGAATTTTATTATTTGAAATAGAAAACAATATAGAAATATAGGAAGGAAAAGAAAAACTTAGCACCATTTTTAATGGCTTATGAACCAATTAGAGTGACATGCCTCTATATTTTCTTATGTATGGTCATACCCATCAGATTCAAATCAAGTTTTCTGGAAAAATAAATTAGATGATCAACCACTACCATGAGGGTATCTTGAAATACCCATACAAAAGGATAAATGAGCTTGAGCTTGGGATTATATATTTTTAAAAAGACACAATAGAGTTACTTTTGTATTAACCAACATCAAATTTGGAAAAAAGTAACCAACCTTAGTACATTTGCATGAGAAATTCAAATTTACAGATATTTAGGAATTCGGTTTACAATTTTTAATATGACCATCAAACTTTTGAAACTAATTGAGTAAGCATGACATTTTATTAAATACCTAGAAAACCACTTAAGTGTGTGTATATATATATAATGTAAACTTTTTTGTGAAACAAACTACTGACTGAAAAAACAGAGAAAGTTTGTTTTCACAAAATGAACTACTGAATTAAGCATTAATTAAAAGAAATAAACAACCTTATTACAAATCTAAGTTGGGTCTTCGACTTGGAAGTATTTTCTTTAAGATCCTTATTTCTGTTGATGTAAAAAATTAGATCACTCTAATAATTCAATCACAGATAAATAAATGAGACAAAGAATTTTAAAGTGGTTCAGCCTTATAAGAATGACCTACGTCCACTGTTTTGGTATTGCTGTTTGTATGGGAATTCTCGATTACAAGTTATCTCAAGAAATTCCGGTCTCGGGTCCTTTTACAATGAGGATTGTATTATGTATTTATAGCCCTGAGGCTGTAATGTGAAAGGGTAATACATTAAATGATATGCATATGAAAGGGTAATACATTTAATGCCCTCTTTCGTGCGCGTCCAAATGATAAGCATTTAATGAATCAGTTGAACTGTTGGTTATCCAGCTATTAATGATTTGTTCGAGGTGCAGCTCGGACCACCTAAGCTTCTCGGTACTCAAGAGTTCCTCGGAGCATGTGAGTTCCTCGGGTAAGCAGTGTTCCTCGGGGAACTAGTCTTCCTCGCTGTAGTCTTGTTCCTCGGAGCGTGTGGGTTCCTCGGAAGTGTTTGTAGTTACCATGTAGATAGCCACGTGTCTTCATATGATTGGTCCACGTCAGCAAATTAAATTTGGTATCAACAGAAGCCCCCAATGTTTCATAGTTCGAAATTTGAGAAGTATGGAACATTCTTTCTTGGAATATGGTAGCTTTAAATAGTCTTCCTGATTTTTAGGAGAATCGCCCCTGTATTTATTTCTCCTTCCCAATTCGTAGAATTATGCTTTTTTGGACTTTTCTGCGTGCTTCGATTCCTGTGTTGTAATACCTCGTATTTTTGGCTATATTTATTTTTGGGGATTAATTAATTAAATTGCGTATTAATTGGAAATTAATCCGGGTTATAAATACTAATGAGATGCGAATTGGTATTTGATTATGTGCATATATGATTATATATGTATTTGGTATTATAAAATTTGTCGTGAGATTTATATACGACAATTTGGAAATTTTATTGAGACGCGTGGGACCGCCGCGTCACGGTATAATATTTTGATAATAAAAGTGAATTTAAAATCTATAATCCATATGGTCATTTTGAGTGCGCCAACGCGTCCGGAAGGGTCGAGATAGTCAGAAATCACTAGCCGGGGGTATAGTTTGGGTCCCGGGGTATTTTTAGGCCATACCGGCAACTTAAAGGGTATTTTGGTAATTTTACATTTTGAGGAATTAAAAGTGACGAAAATTGGTTAATTAAATCTGATGTGGATATTGACCCACTAAGCCCATAACCAACCCATATTAACCCTTTAAGCTACGGAGGCTAACATTAGGTTTACAATCTTCCCCAAATCAAACCTTAGCCACCTTAAGCCACCATTGGAGAAGGAGCTTAGAGAGAGAGAGAGGAAACTCTGCAGAATCTTCACCAAACCTACACCAAAAATCAGAAATCAAACCAAGGCAAGTGTTTTAATCATATTTAAATTCGTAGAATGTTTCCCCCATGTTAGAAAATTGATAAATTACAACTGTTCTTGAAAGATAATGAAAACTCATGTAGTTTGAAGTTTAGAACTTGAAAATTGTGAAGAGAATTGCATGTAGTATGATAGGTAGATGATTTCCCTTATATTAATTGTGATTTGAAGGAATTAAAACGAAATAAATTCTGGGATTTGATGATGATATAAACCTAGGGTTCATGTTCTAGAGAAATTGGGAAAAGTGTAGAGATTTGTAAATTTAGTTGATGTTATGATGATTCAATCCTTGAAAACATGTTAGGAGATGATGTAAATATGTTTAGGATGAATTAGAGACCCTAAAACGTTATTGGGATGAACCTTGGAAGAGATTAGAAGTGATAAAAATGGTGAAAAAATGAATTGGGGAAAATCTGGGCCGAATCTGGTAGCTCGTTAGAAGCAGCCCCCAGGTCGTTCGAACGAACTCGTTCGAACGAGCTTCTAACGAGGTGACCAGTCGTTGCTAACGAGTAGGAATTTCGTTCGATATCTCATTCGAACGAGATATCGTTAGAAGGGACAGTTCGTTCGAACGAACTGGATCTCGTTCGAACAGTCTCGTTCGAACGAGACTTCTAACGAGCTAACAGTCCAAACTCGTTCGAACACTCGTTCGAACGAGACTTCTAACGAGTTGACAGTTTGGTCCTTTTTGGACTGTTTCAATTTTTGGAGACCCGTAAACTTGTTCGAGGATATAGATAGCATTTCTTTGATGATATAGTGATAGACTTGGGACATTTGGGTATTTATGAGGAGGAATTTACATACGAGAGTTGTATTACATGTACGGTTTGGGTTGAGACGTGAGTGTCTACTACGACGTGAGAAATTATAGCGCGTAAAATTACAAACCGGAATAGTATAGATTGTGATAATGATAGTTAGTGCGAGAATGCGATACGTACTACGATTAAAATACGGTATTACTAAGATGTGTGTTTACTTAGTATTAGTATATGGATTGTGTGTATGACATACCTACCATACTTGATATCATGGGAGGTTGCGTTCGCTTAGGACCCTCTAATCCTTGTGTGCCTACGGGGGGGATATATATTGGTACCTCGAGAACATAGGTCATAGAAGGACTTATTGTGATATTAATAAGTCTGCTGATCATGGGAGCGTAGGTATGTGCGTGACCCATGTGATGGTGACTGTGTTCGCCTCCACTATTTGTGATTTGTGTTATCTGAACTATTCCTGAGAGATTCGGAATATGTGATCCTTATGTACGTGATGTACCGGGATGGATAGCAGAGTATGTGTGCACCGCAGCTTAGTTCTCGGGGTGCATATATTGTATATTTACGATGTGATTAATATACATTTAATTAATAAGAATCCTCATGTTAATGTTGTAAATATATTACGGTATTGTTTCGAGAACTATAACGAGTTGACTGATAGTTATATATATCGCATATTGAGTATCTGAGTTTACGTTAAACCCCTATTTTAATTACGAGCGTTATTATGGAACCGAGTATTATGGGTAGGACCTTTGGCAGTCTAGTTAGATATGTTGTCACTTAGCTAGTAGTATGGGTCGTTATAGATGGGTACTTACGTTAGGAGTGCACAGTTAGACGAGAGGTGAGAATATCATGTGAGTGTATGTCCTAACATGTATTTTGCATTTAATGTTTTAAATGTTTTTAAAGCACTTGCAGGTTTTTAAAATATAACTCCACATTCGGGCTCTGACCCGTTTGCTTTTCAAATCTTTTTCTTGTAAAACCATTTTAGGTGCCCAGCCACAAGGACACCAAGCATAGGATACTCATTCAGGTGACGAGCTGTAGCTGCTTGTGGAAGCTACAAGGATTTGCATGTAGACGCTTATATCTTTTGGATTCCAGAGTCACCATCTATCAGTTGTAGGGCATGTTGCCCATTCCTTTAGAGACATCTTTTACATTTCAATTTTCAGACTTTAGCATGTTTTATTTCAGTTTCGGTTATTCATTTCAGTATGGGATTGTAGTGAGGAGTTTTCCTCCAGACTTTATTACTCTATTGTGATGGTTATTCGTTTTACTTCAGTATGGTGAATGGTGTTGTTTATTTCTTCATTACATTTGTTGCATGTTAATCAGACTTAAATTAAAATTTGGCAACTTGCTTTTTAAATACTAGGTGGTTAGTACTATTAAAATGTTTTCGACAGTGATGCTATTAACTGAGCCAACTTGGCATTTTGAATTAATTTAATAAAGGAGTAGCTAACCGGTGTTTAATTAGTCGGGGTGTCACAGGTGGTATCAGAGCATCAGGTTCTAGTGTCCTTTAGGATCTGTACGGCTATTATGTTTCCGCTACATTTCTTTGATATAGAGCCCTATATTTTAGGACTGTTGTACTCTTTTTGTGTATGCTTCGTTCTTCAGCTATTTTAAGTTTATAAACTGCGAACTTATAAACTTTGTTCTTATTTCAGATGCCTCCACGACGTGCACGACGAGTTCCCAGGAATGCAATGCCCGAACCCCAGCCCGCTCCAGTTCAGGGCATGATGAACGCTGCTGAGGTTGCTGCTATAGTAGCCCAAGCGGTAAATGCTACAATTGCCGTGATTCAGCAGGCAGCGCCTCAGGCGCCGGTTGCCGCGCCAGTACAGGTTAATGCATTCCCGTCTGCTTGGGAGCGTGTACGTGACGCTTTTCAGAAAGCGCATCCGCCAGAGTTTGCAGGTAGCTCAGATGTGGTTGTCTCGAGCCAATGGAGGAAGGACATACAGAGGCATTTGAGAATGCATGAGTGCACTGATGTTTAGAAACAGGTACTAGCTACTTTCAAGCTAGTGGGATCTGCACTACAGTGGTGGGAGTCTATTACCACCGCAGAGGAGAGGGATACCCTCACGATTCAGGAGTTCTGGGTGCGGTTTGACCGCAAGTACTTTCCGTCCGCAGTTCATACAGAGATGAGGAGGAAGCTGATGAGTCTGAAACAGGAAGGCAAGACAGTGGCTGAGTATGAGGCCGAGTTTACTAATCTGTTGAATATCGTTCTAGACGAGATACTAACAGAGAAGAAGAAGATAGAGAAGTTCACCGATGGGTTGAATTGGAGGATCCGTCAGCATCTGCTAGGGAACCTATCGTTGGCCACGTATTCTGATGTGGTTAACGCTGCATTGTTGTACTGCCAGGACCACCGTTTTCATATGGCCGAGGGCAAGCGGTCGGGGGAGTCTAGCCATCAGGGCAGGACTGGAGGACATGGTGCCAGTGGGGCACAATCGGGTCAGGGGCAGAGGCAGAATGAGCAGGGCTCCCAGCAGGGGGATAATAAGAGGTTCCAGTCAGGGAACTACAGGGAGGGACAGGGAGGTTTCCACCAGGGCCATCAGGGTCCAAACGACCATCAGGGCCAACAGGGACAGAATGGGTAGCAATTTCATCAGGGCCAGCAGGGCCAAGGGAGGAATGGTAATGGCCACCAGGGCCGGGGACAACAGGGGCAGAGGGGAGGGAACTTCCCAGGGAAGTGTTTCACTTGTGGCAAGACTGGCCATAAGAAACAGGATTGTCCTGATAGGGGCAGGACCCCACGGCAGCAGCAGGGTGCTCGCCAGGAGCCACAGAGGCCTATGTTTCCCGCCGCTCTTCCTGCACCGCCACAGATGGCAGCTTTACCACCCATTCCAGCAGTCCCAGTTTAGCAGGGGCAACTACAGTATGGACGTGTCTACAACGTTCACCAGGCTGCAGTTCCACAGGCACCGCCCGCGATCGAGGGTACGTTTCCTATCCATGGCACTATGGGTCGGGTGTTATTTGATACGGGTGCTACACATTGTTTCATAGCTACACACTTCGTGAAAGCTTTAGGATTGTTAGCCACGGCAGAGAGCACAGTGACGTGTGTCGACTCACCATTGGGGAGTGGGTCACTTATTTTCTTTATATGCCGGGGAGTGGGGGTAGAGGTTGGTGGTTTAGTATTACCTGCGGACATGTTAGTGTTAGACATGCATGTTCACGATGTGATCATCGGTATGGATTGGCTCGTAGCATATAGGGCCATGATTGATTGCTTCAGCGGGAGAATTGTTTTTGCCATTCCGGGGTAAGAGATGTTTATAGTGGCGATGCCTCGTCCAGAGGGAGGATCGACCGCTCATCTGTATTACATACAGGAGGATACATCTAAGGAGGTTGTTATTCCTTTAGATTCGATCCCGGTTGTCAGGGAGTATTCGGATGTGTTTCAGGAGATACCAGGCTTACCACCCAGTCGAGAGATAGATTTCGTTATTGATTTGCTACCGGGTACGAGACCTATAGCACGTGCACCGTACCGTATGGCCCCAGCTGAGATGCGAGAGTTACGGGATCAGATAGAGCAGCTGTTAGGGCAAGGCTTTATTCGCAGGAGTACCTCACCTTGAGGCGCTCCAGTTTTATTTGTGAAGAAGAGGGACGGTTCACTGAGATTGTGTGTTGACTACCGAGAGTTGAATAAGGTCACGATACGGAATAAGTATCCGTTGCCTCGAATCGATGACTTGTTCGACCAGTTGAGAGGAGCTTCTTTCTTCTCGAAGATTGACTTGAGGTCGGGATACCATCAGTTGCGTATCAGGGAGGAGGATGTCTCGAAGACCGCATTCTTATCGAGATATGGTTCTTACGAATTTCAAGTTATGCCTTTCGGCTTGACCAACGCTCCAGCAGTGTTTATGGACTTGATGAACAGAGTGTTCAGGGATTTCCTAGACCAGTTTGTCATTGTCTTCATTGATGATATTCTGGTTTACTCTCAGACAGAGGAGGAGCACGCCGAGCACTTGAGGCAGGTTTTGCAGACACTCCGTCAGAACGAGTTGTATGAAAAATATGAGAAGTGCGGGTTTTGGCTGAAGGAAGTCCAGTTTTTGGGGCATATCATTTCCGACCAGGGAATATCTGTTGATCGGGGGAAGGTGTCAGCGGTGAGGGAGTGGGGGCAGCCCACGACACCGACTGAGATTCGTAGTTTCTTGGGTTTAGCAGGATACTACAGGAGGTTTATTCGGGGTTTCTCGGAGATAGCAGGTCCTTTGACACATCTTACTCGTAAGAGGGTGCCATATATCTGGAGTGATGTCTGTCAGTTGGCATTCGATGAATTGAAGGACAAATTGACCTCAGCACCTGTGTTAGCATTGCCGAGACCGGGAGTTGAGTATTTTGTTTACACCGATGAGTCTTTGCAAGGACTGGGAGGTGTATTGCAGCAGTAGAGACATGCCATAGCTTATGCTTCCCGTAAGCTTAAGCCTCATGAGAAGAATTACCCCACGCATGATTTGGAGTTGGCAGCAGTGGTATTTGCCTTACGGATTTGGAGGCATTATCTTTTGGGGGAGGAGTTTCAGCTGTTCACGGACCACAAGTCACTACAGTATCTGTTCACGCAGAAGGAATTGAATATGCGGCAGCGTAGGTGGCTTGAATTTGTGAAGGACTACCAGTTCGACATCCAGTACCACCCGGGTAAGGCTAACGTGGTAGCAGACGCGTTGAGCCGCAGGCCAGTAGATGAGGTGGCAGAGGTGTGGAAAGCTAAGTGGAAGGAATTGGGACACCAGGATGCAGTGGCCCGATCTTTCATGTCTGTGATGACCATTACACCGCAGATTGTAACGAAAGTAGTACGGGCACAGGCTAATGACCCGTTCTGTCAGGAGCAGATAGTTCGATTACTTGTAGAGGGAGCCGAGTCCTATACCATTAGCTCAGACGGGGGATTGCGCTTCAATGGAAGATTGGTAGTTCCGGAAGGGGAAGAATTACGGCACGATGTGATGGCAGAGTCGCACGGCTCACGGTTTGCGGTACATCCCGGAGGGGACAAAATGTACCAAGACATGAGACGACAATATTGGTGGAGCGATATGAAGAGAGATATCGCTGAGTTTGTCTCGAAATGCGCCACTTGTCAGCTTGTAAAAGTGGATCATCAGAGACCAGCAGGATTGCTACAGCCGTTGGAGGTTCCGGTGTGGATGTGGGAGAGCATATCCATGGATTTTTTCACGGGGTTGCCTACGTCACAGAGGGGTCACGACTCCGTTTGGGTAATTGTGTACAGGTTGTCCAAGGTCTCTCACTTCTTACCCGTAAGGACTGACTACACTACGGGATAGTATGCCCATCTCTTCATTTCAGAGATTGTGAGACTTCACGGTGTGCCCCTAAATATCGTGTCTGACAGAGATAAGATATTTGTTTCGAGGTTTTGGGAGAGTTTCCAGGAGGCCATGGGCACGGAATTGCGGTTGAGTACGGCTTATCATCCGCAGACCGATGGGCAGACAGAGCGCACCAATCAGATGTTGGAGGACATGCTACGCATGTGCATTATTGACTTCGGGGGTGGATGGGAGCAGTACCTTCCACTGGTGGAGTTTGCTTACAACAACTCCTATCAGTTTACTATTGGCATGGCTCCGTTTGAGGCATTGTATGGTAGGACTTGTCGTCCCCCAGCATGTTGGTTAGAGGTGGGGGACAACAAACTGCTTGGGCCGGAAGTGATTCAGGATACTTCGGTAAGGATTGAGTTGATTCGGAGTCGCATTCGGGTAGCTCAAGACAGGCAGAAGAGTTATGCTGATGCAAAGAGGTTTTTCAGGGAGTTCCAAGTGGGGGACCAGGTTTTGCTCAGGGTATCTCCGATGAAGGGGATTATGCGATTCGGAAAGAAGGGGAAGTTGGCATCGAGGTATGTGGGGCCATTTCCTACTATTGAGCGGATCGGACCGGTTGCGTATAGACTTGGACTACCGGAGCACTTGCATCGGATCCACGACGTGTTCCATATTTCCTCGCTGAGGAAATACCTTAGAGATAATTTGGCTCATTCTCACATTGCTGTGGAGGACATCGATCTCCAGTCGGATAGCTCCTACGAGGAGGGGCCAATTGCTATTTTGGACCGAAGCGAGAGGAAACTGCGGTAAAAGATAGTCCCGTTAGTGCGTGTTCAGTGGCAACATCACAATGTCGAGGAGTCCACATGGGAGCACGAGGATGAGATGCGCGGACGTTATCCAGAGCTGTTTTTAGCAGGTACCTTCTAGTTTCGAATTTCAGGAAGAAATTCAGTTATTAGGGGGGAAGTATGTAATACCCCGTATTTTTGGCTATATTTATTTTTGTTATTTTTGGGGATTAATTAATTAAATTGCGTATTAATTGGAAATTAATCCGGGTTATAAATACTAATGAGATGCGAATTGGTATTTGATTATGTGCATATATTATTATATATGTATTTGGTATTATAAATTTGTCGTGAGATTTATATACGGCAATTTGGAAATTTTATTGAGACGCGTGGGACCGCCGCGTCACGGTATAATATTTTGATAATAAAAGTGAATTTAAAATCTATAATCCGTATGGTCGTTTTGAGTGCGCCAACGCGTCCGGAAGGGTCGAGATAGTCAGAAATCACTAGCCGGGGGTATAGTTTGGGTCCCGGGGTATTTTTAGGCCATACCGGCAACTTAAAGGGTATTTTGGTAATTTTACATTTTGAGGAATTAAAAGTGACGAAAATTGGTTAATTAAATCTGATGTGGATATTGACCCACTAAGCCCATAACCAACCCATATTAACCCTTTAAGCTACGGAGGCTAACATTAGGTTTACAATCTTCCCCAAATCAAACCCTAGCCACCTTAAGCCACCATTGGAGAAGGAGCTTAGAGAGAGAGAGGAAACTCTGCAGAATCTTCACCAAACCTACACCAAAAATCAAAAATCAAACCAAGGCAAGTGTTTTAATCATATTTAAATTCGTAGAATGTTTCCCCGATGTTAGAAAATTAATAAATTACAACTGTTCTTGAAAGATAATGAAAACCCATGTAGTTTGAAGTTTAGAACTTGAAAATTGTGAAGAGAATTGCATGTAGTATGATAGGTAGATGATTTCCCTTATATTAATTGTGATTTGAAGGAATTAAAACGAAATAAATTCTGGGATTTGATGATGATATAAACCTAGGGTTCATGTTCTAGAGAAATTGGGAAAAGTGTAGAGATTTGTAAATTTAGTTGATGTTATGATGATTCAATCCTTGAAAACATGTTAGGAGATGATGTAAATATGTTTAGGATGAATTAGAGACCCTAAAACGTTATTGGGATGAACCTTGGAAGAGATTAGAAGTGATAAAAATGGTGAAAAAACGAATTGGGGAAAATCTGGGCCGAATCTGGTAGCTCGTTAGAAGCAGCCCCCAGGTCGTTCGAACGAACTCGTTCGAACGAGCTTCTAACGAGTTGACCAGTCGTTGCTAACGAGTAGGAATTTCGTTCGATATCTCGTTCGAACGAGATATCGTTAGAAGGGACAGTTCGTTCGAACAGTCTCGTTCGAACGAGACTTCTAACGAGCTAACAGTCCAAACTCGTTCGAACACTCGTTCGAACGAGAATTCTAACGAGTTGACAGTTTGGTCCTTTTTGGACTGTTTCAATTTTTGGAGACCCGTAAACTTGTTCGAGGATATAGATAGCATTTCTTTGATGATATAGTGATAGACTTGGGACATTTGGGTATTTATGAGGAGGAATTTACATACGAGAGTTGTATTACATGTACGGCTTGGGTGGAGACGTGAGTGTCTACTACGACGTGAGAAATTATAGCGCGTAAAATTACAAACCGGAATAGTGTAGATTGTGATAATGATAGTTAGTGCGAGAATGCGATACGTACTACGATTAAAATACGGTATTACTAAGATGTGTGTTTACTTAGTATTAGTATATGGATTGTGTGTATGACATACCTACCATACTTGCTATCACGGGAGGTTGCGTTCGCTTAGGACCCTCTAATCCTTGTGTGCCTACGGGGGGGATATAGATTGGTACCTCGAGAACATAGGTCATAGAAGGACTTATTGTGATATTAATAAGTCTGCTGATCATGGGAGCGTAGGTATGTGCGTGACCCATGTGATGGTGACTGTGTTCGCCTCCACTATTTGTGATTTGTGTTATCTGAACTATTCCTGAGAGATTCGAAATATGTGATCCTTATGTACGTGATGTACCGGGATGGATAGCAGAGTATGTGTGCACCGCAGATTAGTTCTCGGGGTGCATATATTGTATATTTACGATGTGATTAATATACATTTAATTAATAAGAATCCTCATGTTAATGTTGTAAATATATTACGGTATTGTTTTGAGAACTATAACGAGTTGACTGATAGTTATATATATCGCATATTGAGTATCTGAGTTTACGTTAAACCCCTATTTTAATTACGAGCGTTATTATGGAACCGAGTATTATGGGTAGGACCTTTGGCAGTCTAGTTAGATATGTTGTCACTTAGCTAGTAGTATGGGTCGTTATAGATGGGTACTTACGTTAGGAGTGCACAGTTAGACGAGAGGTGAGAATATCATGCGAGTGTACGTCCTAACATGTATTTTGCATTTAATGTTTTAAATGTTTTTAAAGCACTTGCAGGTTTTTAAAATATAACTCCACATTCGGGCTCTGACCCGTTTGCTTTTCAAATCTTTTTCTTGTAAAACCATTTTAGGTGCCCAGCCATAAGGACACCAAGCATAGGATACTCATTCAGGTGACGAGCTGTAGCTGCTTGTGGAAGCTACAGGGATTTGCATGTAGACGCTTCTATCTTTTGGATTCAAGAGTCACCATCTATCAGTTGTAGGGCATGTTGCCCATTCCTTTAGAGACATCTTTTACATTTCAGTTTTAAGACTTTAGCATGTTTTATTTCAGTTTCGGTTATTCATTTCAGTATGGGATTGTAGTGAGGAGTTTTCCTCCAGACTTTATTACTCTATTGTGATGGTTATTCGTTTTACTTCAGTATGGTGAATGGTGTTGTTTATTTCTTCATTACATTTGTTGCATGTTAATCAGACTTAAATTAAAATTTGGCAACTTGCTTTTTAAATACTAGGTGGTTAGTAATATTAAAATGTTTTCGACAGTGATGCTATTAACTGAGCCAACTTGGCATTTTGAATTAATTTAATAAAGGAGTAGCTAACCGGTGTTTAATTAGTCAGGGTGTCACATGTGTCACTTTTCGTCTTTTTAGCCGCTGTTGTTCGCTTTGATTCCCGCGCCAATATTTAATGCCCTTTTAGACGTCGGTAACGTAATCATCCTTTTTTGTAATCATTACTTCACCATTTCCCAAGGCAAGATATTTAAACTTCACAGACGCTCCCATCGTCTTCTACCTTTCCAAATTTTCGTCTTCGAGTTTTTCATTGTCTTCTACTCTCTTGTGCGTTCATCTCTTTCGTCGCTCGTTGTCAACAGCTTCAGTCTTTTTTCTGTTAGATCTTCTTCCTTCTTCTTCATTTCTTTATTCACCATGGTTTACCTTATTGAGTCTCTTGAGAAACTTCGTTCTGATTTCTCCATCCCATCTTGGGTTGTCTTGGAAAAACTTTCCGAGCCTTCTGATTATTTCAATTTGGCTGAGAGACATTGGTTCCCCAGCCTCTTTTTTGCTGAATGTGGATTTTCTTTTCCACCCAATTCCTTGTGTCTGGAATTCTGTCAGTACTTAGACGTTGTTCCTGCATGAATAGCCCCCAACACATGGAGAATAGTTAATGGGGTGCATAGATTAAATCAAGTGCATGGAAAGCGTATAGGAACCCCAGAAATCATGTTCCGCTATAGATGGGCAGTCAATGAAAATATTTATTATTTAAAATCTAGATTTTTAAACAGAGCCTTAGTAGTCAATCTCCCTGATGCCAACAGGGATTATTTTGAACATGGGGTTGTCATAAAAAATTGGCAACACCCTCCATTGACTAGAGATGAGGTTTACCAGGGATCCTGATGCCCTCCTTATGGCAATGGGACAGGTTATTTTTATTTTATTTCATTTTATTTATTTTAAATTCATGTTTCTTTTGTGTTTGATAAAATGCGCCACTGATAACAATGTTTGTTTATTTGCAGTTGATAACAAAAGAAAGTGCCCAAAAGAAACATATGTCAACATAAGGCATTTGAAACTTATCTGGAGTCTTCATCAAAGTTTTACAGACGAGCACATTAGGTCGGCTTCGTATCTGCTCCAGTACAAGAGCTACACCACCTCCTTCACTTCTCGTCCTATGATCAGTGAGGCAGAGCCAGTACCAGCCTCTGCAAGTTCTTCGCCTGCATCTCATATTCCTTTAAACGAAAGGATGAAGAAGAGAAAAACTCCTGCTCTATTTGAGAAAACTGCCTCCGGTTGTGGGGAGGTAAAGAGGATTAGGATTGATGTCCCAAGGGAGGGGACAAAGAAGACTGATGCAGCTCCTCCAGTTGCTCCTTATAAAGTCGTCGAGAAGCCCGCAGTGGCTCCGAGCAGCTCTACTGCTCCTGGAGAGGTGATTGTGATATCACCGACTAAGGATTCATCCCTGGCTGAATCCGTAAATGTTCCCCCGAGGGGGCTGAAGAAAAGTTCCTCGGTACATTTGGCTGACACCATTACTCAACCCCCAGCTGCTGGGACTAGAGTTCCCACTTTTGTTCCCCCGAGCTCTGCCATGAGCTCGATAAAGTCCTTGACCATTCACGAGGTCTAAGGTACTGAAGAAAACCTTACTCGGGACATGGTTACTTCTTTAGCTGTTCGTCACCTTGATTCAATAAGTCTCTTTACTTTAATCTTTTCATATTTTCTTTGTTGCTTCAATTTCTAACTTGCTTTCTTTTTCTGTTCACAGTTGACGAGCTGCTTCAACATAATCCTGAAGAAGGATGAAGCGATTAAGGCTTCTTGCTCCTCGTCCAGTGTGGAGGGAGCTATGGAAGAGGCTATCAAGTCTTTGGAAGACTCTCGCCAGTAGTATGCCACTGATAAGGCTATCTGGGAGAAAAAGCTTGCCTCCTCCGAGCAAGAAAAAGCTTGAGTTGTTGATGCCTCCAAGGAGTTAGAGAAGAGAATAAATGCCTCGGAGAAGGTAAATAAGGATCTTGAAGAGAAGCTCAAAGTCGCTGGAGAGTTAGAAAATAAACTCAAGATTATCGAGGAGGATTTGGCCAAACTTCAGGAAGTAGGTCGGCAGAAGGAGGAGGCGGAAAATAAATTGAAGGCTGCTGAGAACCTGCTGTCCGAGAAGCTTGCCTTGGAGAAGACCAATAGGAAAGCTGCTGTGAAGAAGTCCTTCAGCTCTGGCTGGGATAAGGGGTGGAACAAGGGATGTACTGCCATGGTATCTCAAGTGGACTATGGCAGTCTAAAGTATTTTAGGGATGGATGGGTTGCTGCCCTTCAGGAAATGAAGGTCGACGAGTCATCCGAGCTTTTCCAGAGATATATCCCTGGTCCCCCTCCTACTCCAGAAGAATTAGAAGAGGACGAAGCTACCTCTGAGGAGTCTTCAATGGTGATGGGAGATCACCCCCCAGCCATCCAGTCTGCTGCCGAGCAAGTCGTTTCTTCCTCCGAGCAACAGCTGGTGCTCTTCGAACAACCCACAGTTCCCTTCGAGAAACCTGCTTCCTCTTCCCAACCTCCCGAGAAGGTTTTGGGAGATAAGGAAAAGGTGTAGTGTTGTTCGGGCTTACTTTTATATTTTTCTTTCTTTGTCAAATGTAATCCAACACTTGTAATTCTGAATTTTATGATCTAATAAAACTTGAATTTTCTTGCATATTGTTGTCTATCTTTCATTCATACTCTGCTTATTCTTCTTATTGATGATTGCTTTTCTTTTTCTGCTAGTTTTTGGCCAGATGGGATTTGCTATCTGCCCATGATACAAAGTTGCTACAACAGTGCAATGAGTACTTTAAGGCTGGTCACACAGACTTGAGTGCTGCATAAGTTGTCGACATCCTTGGCCAGGATGCTTCAGAACAGGCAATGGAAGCATATCAGTACCTGAAGTGTCTGCTTGATCGAGCGGTAACCAATAATGTGGCTTACTATGAAATGATTGAGGATCTCCAGTGCACCCTCGAAGACCTTCAGAATCAATACAAGGAATCAACTACCTTGTTGCATGAGAGTTACGAGAAGAAGTATAAGCTGATCGTTGCTGAAAAGGGCTACGAGAAGCTTTTTGCTGGTTATGATGTAAGGGAGAGAACCCCGAGGGGCGAGGTTGAGGAATGTAGACAGATTGTCGAGCTGCTGGAAAAAGAAAACAATAACTTGCAGAAAGAGCTATCACAGTTGAAGTCTACAGCCTCTTCTTCAACAGCCCTAATCCGAGTGACTGACGAGGGATTTTCATTCCTAGAAGTGGAGAATGCCAAGTTGAGGGAAGAATTGGACGCCTTGAAGAGGTCGAGCCCTTCCACATCTTCTCGCAGTCGAGCAAGAGCTCCTCGGGGACAAGGAAGAGCAGCTCGGGTCCTTGTCGAGGAACAGGGAACTTAGTCTGCGTTAGAGAACCAAGCCTTCCAATTAATGGCGAAGAACCAGGCTTTGTCTGATATGTCAAAGAAGATTAGGGACTTGGAAAAATAGCTCTCTGCGCAGAAGTCCGTCTTGGAGAATAAGGAGATTTTCATCAAGAGTCTCCACGAGAAGCTAGAAAAGCTAACATATCAATTCCACAAACAGCCCAGGGAATTCTGGATGGCTGGATACAACGAAGCACTATTCCACTTGGAGGATCGTATCCAGAATGCCAACAATGAGGGCTACAAACAAGGTTAGCTGAATGCCTTAGGTGTGCTGAAGCTCGAACAAGGACACTATATGTGGGACTACCATGATCCCGGGTTGCTCGACTTGCCTGTGCCACCGTACAATTTGGACATGGAATGGATCCCAGCTCGTGCCATTCCACGGAGCTTAATTTCAAAATACCTCGGTGACTATAATTTACATTCTCAAATTGAGGTATCTCGTCCCGAGCATCTTTTAGATCGACCTTCTGTGATGAACGTCAGGATGCTGAAGGATTTGAACTTCATCAATTCTCCTCAGTCTTTAAATGATCCGCCTGCTGGTGAGGAACCTGCATCAAAAGCTGAGGGGAAAAGACCAGTAGAATAGAAATTTTTGATGTAATAGTTAGCATACATATCAATGTAACTTTTATTTTATCATCAATGTAATTTATTTCGAATTTAATGAAAAACTTTCATTTTGTTTGCAAATCTTAATTGCTATTGTCTTGTAAATATCAACACTTTACATTTATGCATATCTGTCAAAAATAATAATATTGTGATGTTCGTCGACCAATTCAGTAATAATTAAAAAGTTCCAAGTTTCAATAATATTGCTCGATCACTTAATAATAAATTCACGAGTATCAACCAATCAAGGTTGTTAAATTATGCTTATCGACCAACTACGGTTAGTGAGAGTTTATCCCCGACTAACCATACTTGGTAAATTTTTGTCTTTTTCATAAAATGTGTCCGACCAACCAAGGTCGATAATTTCTCCTCGTCGACCAACTACAGTTGGTGGGTTTTTATCCCCGACCAACCATACTTGGTACAGTTTGGAATATTTCGTTTCCTTGCCAAACAGGTTGGCATTTTTAGGAATATTTCTCCTTGTCGACCAACTACAGTTAGTGGGTGTTTATCCCCGACCAACCATACTTGGTACAGTTTGGAATATTTCGTTTCCTAGCCAAACAGGTTGGCATTTTTAGGAATATTTCTCCTCGTCGACCAACTACAGTTAGTGGGTTTTTATCCCCGACCAACCATACTTGGTACAGTTTGGAATATTTCGTTGAGTAGTCTGCCGAGCTTTGCCGAGTAGTGCGTAGCACTAGTATTCCCGGAAAAAAATTCAATAAAAGGAGAGACTTTGGCAGAATATCTTCATTTTATTCATACTGATGGAACTGTGTTACATATACATCACTGATAATACTTGTGCAGGTGCTCTGCATTCCAGGCATTTTTAAACTCCTCGCCTTCTAAAGTTGCTATTCGATAAGTTCCTGGTCGAACAACTTATGTAACTCGGTATGGTCCATGCCAGTTTGCCTCCAGTTTGTTATGCTTTTGAATTACTTTCTTCAGCACATAGTCTCCTTCTTTCAGGTCGCACTTCTTCACCCTCTTGTTGTAGAATAAAGTTGTTCGCTGCTGGTAAATAGCATTTCTAATGGCTGCTTCTTCTCTAACTTCCTCAAGCATGTTTAAATCCAGTCTTCTCATTAAGTCGCTGACAGGGGAATTGAAATTCAGTACCCTGTGTGTTGGGAGGCCCAACTCGACAGGTATGACAGATTCACTTCCAAACGCCAGCATGTATGGTGATTCTCCAGTTGCTACTCGGGGAGTAGTTTGGTAATCCCAAAGTACTGATGGTAGCTCGTTAATCCAGTTTGCTTTTGCATCATCCAATCATTTTTTCAAACCGTCCAACAGCATTCTGTTTGTCACTTTAGTTTATCCATTGCTTTGAGGATGACCTAGTGCTGAATGAATCTTCAAAATATTTGACTGATGACAATAGGCGACAAACTCCTCGTTATCAAATTGTGTCCCATGGTCTGTGATGAAGGCATGAGGGAGACCATATCGACAAATGATGTTCTTCCAAACAAATTGGTACACCTTCTCGTACGTCATATCAATGAGTGGCTCAGCTTCTACCCACTTAGTAAAATAATCCACTGCGACGACGAGGTACTTGAACCTTCCTCGGGTCGTTGGCAGTGGCCCAACCAAATCAATTCCCCACATGGAAAATGGCCAAGGGGAAGTTATGGGTGTCAACAATGCTTGTGGAGTTCTTCGAATGGAGGAAAAGCACTGGCATTTGTCACACTTCATGGCATAGGCAATACAATCAGCCCTCATCGTCATCCAGTAGTATCCCTGCGTCATCACCCTTTGCAAAAGCGTCCCACCTGCTACATGTGCTCCACAAGACCCTTCATGAATTCTTTTACCTCAGAGGGATGTACGCATCTCTGCAAACCTTCCATAATTCCTCGTCAATATAAAACACCGTTAGTTAATACATACTGAGCAGCTTTAAATTTCAATTTCTTGGCTGCGAGCTTGTCAATTGGCAATTCTCCCTCCTCGATATACGCCCTGATGGGATCCATCCAAGATGGACCTAAATCAAGTGTGATAAAGTTCATCGTCAGATCTTCATCTATACTTCGACCAGCTAACACTTCAATTGGGATTGTTCGTCGTAGCTCGGTGCGAGTAGCTGATGCTAGTCGAGCTAGGGAGTCTGCTCTCGCATTCTCCATTCTGGGTATTCTGACCAGCTGAATAGAGGCAAATTCTGACACCAGCTCCTTTTCCTTTGCATGATATCTGATCATTAATTCTCCTCTAAATGCATATACACCCATCATTTGGTTTACAATCAGTTGATAGTCACTGAAGATCATAACTTGCTGCGCCTCCATAACTTTTGCCAAATTAAGTACTGCGATCATGGCCTCATATTCAGCCTCATTATTGGAAGCTTTTAATTGAAAACGCAAAGCATATTCCATGTCGACCTCGCCCGGAGTGCTCAAAACTATCCCCGCGCCACATCCTGCAGTGCAAGATGAGCCATCTACATATAGCCTCCATATAGGTAACTCGTCTTTAAATTTTGAATCAGTTAGAGTTCCTCGGTGAAATATTTGCTGCTTCCTTTCATCCTCCCAGGATTTTTCTTACACTTCGTCGATCATTTCTTCTTGCCCTTTTACCAACCGGAGTTGGTCTGAGCTTGAAGTTAATGATCTTGTAACATCCACTTGCCCTTTTACCAACCGGAGTTGGTCTGAGCCAGTGTCTGTTGATCCTATAACATCCACAGGTTGATCAGCGAGCAACTTTTTCTCCTCGGGGGTATCAGGATAAGTGAACCCCGCTATAAAATCTGCTACAGCTTGCCCTTTTAGTGATGATATGGGTTCATAAATTATATCATATTCACCGAGTTCTATTTCCCAGTACATCAATCTTCCTGATTTTTCTGGCTTATGCAGGGCTTGCCTCAATGGCATATCAGTATATACTACTATGGTACGAGCCTGGAAATATGGCCTCATTCTCCTACTTGCCTCAATCAGCGCCAGTGCCAATTTCTCCAGCCTTGGATATCTGATTTTTGCTCCTCGGAAGGACTTGCTTGTGTAGTAAATTTGTTTTTTCACTCCATTCTTCACTCTGATCAACGCCGAGCTAACTTCATTCTCGAACACTGCAAGGTACAAATACAATTTTTCTCCCATCACTGGCCTGAACAACAGTGGAGGTGCTCCCAAGTATTTCTTCAAGTCTTGAAAAGCCTTCTCACATTCATCATTCCACTCAAAAGTCTTTCTGAGTGTCTTGAAGAATGGGAGACATCTATCAGTTGCTCGGGACATAAATCTGTTGAGTGCCGCTACTCGTCCTTTGAGACTCTGTACTTCCTTCTTCGTCGTTGAAGATCGCAGTCCTAATAGAGCTTTGATCTTTTCAGGATTTGCTTCAATGCCTCGTTGATTGACAATGTACCCGAGAAACATGCCTTCTCGTTCTCCAAAGATGCACTTCGTCGGGTTCAGCTTCATTTGATATTTATCTAGTTGATCAAAGGTCTGGCTTAAGTCAACTAGATGATCGACAAATTTCTTGCTTTTTGTCAGCATATCGTCAACATAGACTTCCATGTTGTCACTAATTTGTTCACCAAAGACCTTGTTCATCAGCCTCTGATATGTCGCACCTGCATTTTTTAAACCAAAAGGCATAACATTATAACAATAAGTTCCCCTAGGGGTAATAAAAGAAGTACTTTCCCTGTCTTCAGGTTTCATTTTAATTTGATTGTAGCCAGAATAAGCATCCATGAAGCTCAGCAACTCGTGTCCCGAGGTAGCATCGACCAGTTGATCAATTCGGGGCAATGGAAAGTGATCCTTTGGGCATGCTTTGTTGAGGTCGGTGAAGTCCACACACATCCTCCACTTGTTTTTTTTCTTCTTTACCATCACCACATTAGCTAACCAATCTGGATATTTAACATCTTCAATGAAACAAGCTTTCTGGAGCTTCTCGACTTCCTCTTGTATAGCTTGATTCTTCTCGGGACTGAATACTCTTCTTCTCTGCTTCATAGGCTTGATCTCCTTATTCACATTGAGCTCATGACATAAGAAGTTTGGGTCTATCCCAGGCATATCTTCATGACTCCACGCAAAAATTTGCCTTCTGCTTCTAAGGAAAGTTATCAATTCCTGTTTTAATGAGGCTTCCAACGATGTACCTATTTGAGTAGTTCGATCAGGGTGCTCGTCGTCCAGAATGATATTTTCAGTAGCTTCCACCACTTGACCCTTCACGAGTTGTGACTCATCTCGAGGATCCAATGTTTCAATTTTTGCACCTTCATCCACTTGATAAGTAGTGGTCTTTTTCTTTGATTCTTCCAGTTCTTCTTGCTCGACGAATGAATAATAGCATTCCCGAGCTACTTTCTGATCACCTTTCACAACTCCTACTCCAAAGTTTATTGGAAATTTTAGGCACTGATGTACTGTAGATGGCACAGCCTCAAACTTCTTCAATCCTACTCTTCCCATGATGATATTGTACGATGATTGGATATTCTTATCCATCACGAAGAAACGTATTCTTTCTGTCCGACAAGCAAGCCACGTACCAATGAATGTATGCAACTTGATTATCCCAAGTGGAAATACTTTCTCGCCAATAAAACCGATGAGGGGTCTGTGGTAAGGCTCCAATTGAGATAGCTTTAGATTCAAACTATCGAAACACGAGTAGAACATGATGTCTGCCGAGCTACCATTATCGACCAGCACTCTTAAAATCATGACTTCCTTCATTCTCATTTTGATCACCAGCGGGTCATCATGAGGATATAAAACACCTGCAAGGTCATTTTTTGAAAAACGGATAACCAATTTCTCCTTGTTCACCTTTCTCAGACGATCTTCCTCAGCTAGATTTATTCGCTGAATGTACGAGCAAGCTTGTGCCTCACCGAGGTAAGCTTTTCTTTCTGCAGTGAGTTTTCCTCCTCCTGCATCTCCTCCTGTAATAACATTACAATCAAATGACCCAAAGCATATTGAAAATACCTCTCGTTCTGGCTGCCTTGATTTCTTAGGAAGATCGGGGTCATCTTCTGGATCAACTTCACGGTTTCTCTTCTTGTTCTCCTCTACTCGACGAGGGGATCTAGACCTCTCTCTATTTCGGTCGTTGTTTCTTCTTTCGCCTCCCCGATCAACATATTTTGCTAGCTTTCCTCGTCGGATGAGTGTTTCAATCTCATTCTGAAGAGCTATGCAATTTTTAGTCATATGGACATGATCCTTGTGGAACTCGCAATATTTTCCCCTATTCCTCATATCAGGGTCTGCCTTCATTTTCTTTGGCCAGTTTAACTCTTCGGTGTTCTTAATTTCTTCCAGGACATGGTTGATATTTACCTTCAAAGGTGTGTAATTATCAAATTTCCTCAAGACCTCCCATGACGACCTATTTTTGGATTGTTTGTCACCACCATTGTTCTTATGTTCTTTCTTCTTAGCTTTATCTCCTTCCACCTTGGTTTCTTTGGCGTCCATATTCTTCTTCGCAGACATAGCCTCCTCGGCATTCATAATCTTGAACGCTTTTTCCATTAGGTCCGACATGGTTCGAGGTGGATCTTTGGCCAAAGTATAGTACAACTTGTTTAGTAGCAGTCCACTCATCAAAGCGGTAATTGCTGTCTTCTCCTCATAATCAATGACTTCGAGTTTCTCGTTATTAAAACAAGTTATATAATCTCTGGTACTCTCACCATCTTTTTGCCTAACACTTAACAAATGTGCTACTCGTTTAACTAGCTTTGCGCCAAAGCAGAAATTCCCAATGAATAACTCAGCCAGTAGAAGAAAAGTTGAAATCTTACCCCGAGGAAGATTATTATACCATATCTGAGCAGATCCGGTAAGTGTTCCCGAGAATGCTCTGCATCTCATCTCATCTGGGACAGCATAGATGTCGGCTGCAGCTTGGTATTGTTCATTATGAAGGACAGGGTCAGTCTTTCCATCATACTTGGGAGTCACAACAAGTGCTTTGAACTTTGACGGTGTTGGGAAATCAACAATGTCCTGGACAAAAGGTGTTCCTCGAATAAAGGTTCGTTGTAGAGGATTCTTAGCCTTAGCCATTTCCCCTAATCTATCCTCCAGCCTTTGAATAGATCCTTTCCATGCATCATTTCCTTCCTCGGGCCTATTGGTTCGAGCAACTGATCGTGTTGAAGTAGCTTCCTGGGATTTATCCTGACGAGCAACTGGTTGGGCATAGGATCTATCTTGACGAGCAGTTGGTCATGACTGGGCAGATCCTTCCCTTAAATCTGATGGTCGTCAAAAGCTCCTCGATGCTGCATTAAGAGGACTTCTATTCCTCCTAGGGTCTAATCGGTCGAAAGGAGAAACCCTACTTAATCTTTCCAACGCGCTGGTCCTTTCTGGGGAGAGGGTGACACGTTGTTCAGTATCCGTGGCTCGCACAGACGACGTTCGCCCAGGTTGATAAGAGAAATCATCAGATTCCTCATTACGATGTGAGTTAGTACGTCTAGTACGCGAAGAAGGCGCACGGGTATTTCTTTGAATGCTTCATGGTCCGAAATGGGCTGATGCTCCGCCATGGAGGGTTTGGATGAGTTGTCGCATTGTTTCTTGCATGACGGTCTGGCCTTGAGCCAGATTTGCCATTATTCCAGTCAGATCTGGAACAATTGGTGGAGCAGAAGGATTTGGAGGGGTTCCAGCGTTTCGATTGCTGGATTCAGGAATGTCCGCCATTGGTAATGGATTATTTTTGATGAAAAACGATATTATCAGTCGTTTCCCACAGACAGCGCCAATCTGTTGATATAAAAAATTAGATCACTCTAATAATTCAATCACAGATAAATAAATGAGACAAAGAATTTTAAAGTGGTTCATCCTTATAAGAATGGCCTACGTCCACTGTTTTGGTATTGCTGTTTGTATGGGAATTCTCGATTACAAGTTATCTCAAGAAATTCCGGTCTCGAGTCCTTTTACAATGAGGATTGTACAATGTATTTATAGCCCTGAGGCGGTAATGTGAAAGGGTAATACATTAAATGATATGCATATGAAAGGGTAATATATTTAATTCCCTCTTTGCGTGCGCGTCCAAATGATAAGCATTTAATGAATCAGTTGAACTGTTGGTTATCCATCTATTAATGATTTGTTCGAGGTGCAGCTCAGACCGCCTAAGCTTCTCGGTACTCAAGAATTCCTCGGAGCATGTGAGTTCCTCGGGTAAGCAGTGTTCCTAGGGGAACTAGTCTTCCTCGCTGTAGTCTTGTTCCTTGGAGCGAGTGGGTTCCTCGAAAGTGTTTGTAGTTACCATGTAGATAGCCACGTGTCTTCATATGATTGGTCCACGTCAGCAGATTAAATTTGGTATCAACACCTGCCATTTTCTAGCATACAAATCGATTTATATACATTTTGTCAGCAACATATATTCGAAGTCGAAAATTCCTAATAAATGAAATGTCATGTAACCTTGTTTCAACCCAAACTTTTTTAGAATATTTGCAACGAAAATAACATGTTCGATACTTGCAATTTTTATTGTGACATCTGATATAAATGGGTGAGTTATAATATTTTCTACAAAATAATTTTTCTTTAGCGGAAAGAGCCTTAGTGCATAACATCCACCCAAAAAACAAATTTTTGGAGGATAATTAAGATTCCAAATAATTTTTCACATATTAGAATCAAGCGAGAAGGAAGAGGATGGTGAAATATCTCATGGTTATCATCAAGCTTACAAGATTCCTTATATCATGATTTTATCGAATATTACCATTATATGTGTGAAAAAAACACCAATCATCATTAGTGTAATACCCTTCATTTTTGTAGTAATTAATAAATGTTTAAATTAATTATTGGTTTGTGATGAGTTGTTATTTACATGTGACATGTGGTATATCACTTATTGCATTTTTATATGTTATTATGAAATTTGTATATGTGATCATGTATGTGTTACATAGATCAAGCTCTTTGAAAATCAACATATTACATGGAAATATATTAATTAAATATTTTAAGTGGCTTAGTATTATGGGCAACTATGGATTGGTCATGGGATAATTATCTAGGGTTTCCTTATTCGGATTATTTCCTCACTATCGGGTTTGACCAATCATAAAGTATTTTTTTATAATACCGAGTTACATGGAACTAATTAATAATTAAGTTTTAACCTAATTGACTCGTGTCATCTTATTAATTAATTTAATGTATTAAAAATGTTCCATTTTTATTAACTTTCGAGAGGCTTAGAAAATTCATTTTTTGACTTAAAATAGTGGAATTTAAGTCCGTTGGGTTAGTAAATGGTTTGAACCAAATTTTGGGCCATTTTGATCATGTTTTGGACCCATTGGGTTAAGGCTAATGTTGGTCCTGGGCTTAATTTCTTAGTTAAAACTTTATTATCTTAATTAAGAAATCTACAACTTTCGCAACATCTTAGAGATTACTTTAGAGTCTAAGAAGAGGAGGCACACCAAGGATTGAAGAGAATTTCCGTTTTTGAGGCTTTGATTAACACAATTGGCCTAAGGCAAGTTTACTTCAATTAATAATCTAATTAAGTTTGTGTTATAATAGTAGTACTTCATTGGAATCTGAAATTATCTAATGAAATCTGATTTTATAATCTTGATTAATCTAAATTCGTAATTAGATTAATAACATGTTTAAACATTAATCTTATATTGATGAACTAGTGTATCTCGATATTAAATCCCTTTAACTGAACCATGTAATCATGTATTCTAACCCTAAAAGCTTTAGATATGAATTTTATAAATATTAATAAGTAAAAGTCCTCACATTAGACTGATTCTTGTTTTGATTTCGTAAGTCAATTTGTTAGATATTGACTAGATAATGAACCTATAGTTTCATTAAGGATTATTGGGTTTAGATATTTATATGAGTTATTAATCATCCAAACCTTGTATAAATAGGTTCCTAGTATTCAGATTTTGATTATATGTGAAGGAGAAAGGCCAATTGTGAGTTATAGAGGCTTTAGGGATTAGAAAGTTTTAACCATGTCCGCACTAGCTAAAAGGTTGAAGAAGAAACATATCTAGGCCTGTCGAATCAATCTAACCTAGTCAAATTATAGATAATCTAATTATGAGCGCGTGGGCACTGGTTTATTTATTTTTCAATTTTTAGGAATATCTTATGAACATTTTCCCAATAATGCACAGTGCTGAAATTTTGGGTTTGAGCTTTTTGTTATGTTTGTTTGGTTAGTGTTTTAACTAGGGAGTTATTTGGGGGTCTAAATCAATTAGTATGAGTTTATAAGCAGTATGTGGTATAAAAACCTAGTTGAAGGACCTTAATATTCGAGTTGAAGTTTATTAAGTCGGGTAACGTTTAGCGATAACATTAATCACATATGAGGTGAGGATGTAGTTATGATCCGTCATGTAGGGTAGTCACTGATTAAGAATGGTTGTATAAGTAATAAGTTAGAGAAGATACCTAATTTAGGGGCCTTGAGTGTCAATTCGAGAATTGTGATATTTTATGGTACTGAGATATGCTTATAATTGCATAGATCCTATGATCGTCTAGAATATGTCAATAGTCCATCAAGTAAGGTAGCAGTTGTTTTAGAATTACTCTTATGAATGGTAGGTGAGATAATACCTCGACTTTATAACCCTAGGAGTTTGTGTTAGTTTTATGTGATAATGATGATAAGTTAACGTGCGTATTAACTTGTAATAAAGTGATTATTTGTTTAACCCAATTGAGTAGGATTTATGCTTATTTGTTTGATTTGTGTGCAATCGTATCTATAGTGTGTAGGTGTGATCTTAGGGGACATACTATGAGGTATTTAATGTGTAATTATGATGATGACGTCGTGTGGTATTCCTGTTATTGAGACGGTCTCTACCTAGGTCTTATTTTCCCTGATCCTATTATAGACGTACCTGTATCATGAGTTGAGTAAACATGGGTATTTTTTCGTATAACTTTGGGTGTGGATTCGATACGATAAACATGTAGGCGTTTATAAGCATCCAAAAGTGTACATTTTATACCCCGAATAGACGTACTTTAGTTGCTAATTCTTGGCAATTTGGGTCTTATGCGCTTAATTGTTCAATATGCAGGCTTACTTGCAGTGGCGGTGTCAAAAGCTATTTTTCCAGGCAATTTGCAGTTAAAATGGAGCTAAATACCCAATTCACTGACCTTACCCGAGCCTAAGCCTAGCCTAAACCTACCCTAAACCCAGTGTGTGTTTTGTTTGTCCCTTTTTATATTTTTTTTTTATTTTTAGTTTGAGTCATTTTTATTTTTAGGATTTATTTTAGATTTATTTAGTATTTTTTAGGTTTTGTTTTCTATTTTTTTATTTTATCTTTATTATTATTATAATTTTATTTTATTTTGATTTTTATTAGCTTTTAGTTTAGTCTTATTTTATGAGGATTAGTTTTAAGAGTTCATTTTTATTTTATTATATTTTATATTTTTTTAGGACTTTAGTTTTCATTTAATTTTATGTTTTTATTTCTTTTATTTTAGTTTAGTTTTTTTATAGCTTAGGATTTTATTTTTTAAGTTTTAATATTTTTATTCTTATTGTTTTTATTTTATTTTATTTTTAGTTAGATTTTATTTTTTAGTTTTAGTTTTATTAAATTTATTTTGAGTCTTAGTGTTTATTTAGGGTCACAAACTACACACACACCCCCCCTTCTATACACACTCTTACACCCTAAACTAATAATTAACCCTCACCCTACTTTTCCTACACACTCACCACACACATAACCTACACCCCTTCTTCTTCAACCTCCCATCACCCCCTCTCTCCTCTCCTACTTCCATTACAATGAAACCCACCAACACCATTAACAAAATCCAACCACCATTAAACCCATCTCTCTCATCACCTACACAACCTAATAGCCCTACACCCATCTCCACTCAAACCACTCCAATCACCATACTCGGCAGCCCCACTACCCACTGAACCTCTCACTCGCCAGCACCGACCCACAACCGGTGAGCTCCCATGGCAAAACCCCATGGCAGCACCCAAACCTTGCTCCTTCCCTCCTACCTGCGTCACCGACGGATCTCACTCTGACCAACACTGAGACCGGCGATGTCCATACCCGGTTTACCATAACCCAATCCCATATTGGATCTACCCCCTGTGCAACCCGCACCCCGCCCCCATACCTAAACCCGCCGGCGGCCTGCCTCCTTCGTCAACCCGATTCGAAACCGGTGACATCCAATCCTGCAAAACTAAACCCGAATCGGGCATAACCCATCTCCAAACCCCTTGGCCACTTGCTCCACCAAATACCCATTTCTCAACTTAACATGAATTTATCCTCCTGCCAAAACCAAAGACCAAGTCAACAAAATAAAAACCCCACATGTGTATTGAACCCACTTAAAACAAATTTACCCAAATACCCTCAAATCCCATTTTTACCCAATACCCAAAATACCCCATAACCATATCATATTTTTATTCCCTCACCCCTCATCCACATGACAGACCTCAACCACATGCACACTTATACCAATTACCCAATTTAACCCTTCATGCTCCATGTGCATATAAAGGATGATGAAAACCATTTTTAGGGGATATCTAACTTAGTTTTTTTTACTCTTGTGTGATAAATTTCTCTACACTCCTCTTTAGAGAGTATTTGCATTTTTAGCAAATATCTCAATAAAGAGGTTCATAGTGAAATTTATCTCTAGGATGAATTCCACCCCACCCATCTATTATGAATTTTTGTATTTTTAGCAATTATCTCAATATAAAGTAATGATCTAGAATTTATTTCTTTGGAGTAATTATAATGTACAATTTTATAATGTTAGGATTTGCATTTTTAGCAAATCTCTTTTATTATTTAATTATCCATTATGAATTCATCCACTATCCTTTTTATTTTTATTTTGTACTTTGTATTTTAGATTCAATAAATACATGAGTGAGGAATTGTAATTGAGAGATTGATGATGTAATTGAAGATTTCATTTCAATTCAAGGCTTAAATGGGTTTGATCTCCTCCTCTTGATTACTTTTAGTTTAATCTTCTCATGCTTTTATTTGTTTATCTTATATTTGTGGATGATGATTATTGAGGGCTAATCTCCCATTCATGGGATGAAATTTTGAAACCCGCATGAATCCAATTTAGTTAGTTTACTTTTTAGCATAATTTTATTTACCTCATTTTTTTATTAGCTTTTACATCTTAGTAGTACTTTAAAAATTAATATATAGTTAGTTAATTAATATTCCCTTGAAAAATCCATAAAAAATAGAAAAAGTAAAAATAGAAAAATATAATAAAAGGCAAATGAATCTATATATATGTCCTCACCAATTTTGTGTTTCATCCTTAGATTTGGATTGACTCCCTTACTTACCCTCTACACTAGTTTTGTTATAATTTTGTAGGTTCAAGGGAATTTTGATAGAAAGAAGTTGCAACGACACAAAAATTGACATTAGAGGCAATTTCCTTTCCTATCAAATGGCGCTATTTCCATTCTTGGGATCGTGAAGCACTCGAAGCAGATTCAATTTTGTGATTCACTTGAATTGGATTTTTTAAAATTTTTTTTAGTACCCCTTTTTTTTAGAATGATTGCATTAGGAAATTATTACTTTGCTTGTATTGCGGTGCATAAAGATACCATTTATTTTCCATTTAAAATTGTAATAATTGAAGAAAGTTTGATTGGGAAACCGGACAAGGTAGAGAGAGGGCGTCCAAAGGCGAGGATTTAGAAGCCTCTCTACCTTGGGTCGGTAGAACTCCCGGGGCCGACTGAGATTGGCGTAATCTCCCCTCGATCGACTCAAAATTTTCTGCACCCCACAACGTAAAAACCGTGGGAGGTATATTTCTAAACACTCACGCCTCTCATGTTAGCGAGTCAATTTTTGTGTGTACCTGTGTGCTCTTATTTGATTTTATTCTCGCATTTATTTTTTGAATGGTGTGATGAATTAAATTACTAAGGACTACACCCGGTGATTAGGCACATATTCTTCACATTTATCCCCTTAATTTCGGTATTTTTATGATCCCGTGCAGTGTAAATATCTTGGATTTGTCTCGTATTTATGCTACTAACCTTTTTTGGCAAGTATTTCGTGTTTTGTGTATTTCTCATGTGTTTTACATGTATTTTATGCAAGTTAGTGCAAAGGAGAACTCAAAACAGTGAAAGAAACCAAGAAATGGAGAGTTGAAGGGCATTTTTGTAATTTTTCAGCCTTAGTCCAAAGGTGGGGCCAACTAGAAAGTTGAATAGCTCTAAATTACAAGAATACTGGAAAAAATGGCACCTCAATCCGAGCTACGGTGAAGAAGTTACGATGTTTTGAAGTTGCGTGATAATGAAGAGTCTGGATGTGCGGATTTCTGTAATTAATTATGCATTTAATGCAGTGCAACTCTTGGAAAACTTGTGCCACAAGCGAAATTTGATGCCCAATTCATGCAACTTGGTGCTATTAAAGACCAAGCCCTACCTCATTTTCAAAGAGGGAGTGGAATTCTAGAGAGAGGGAGTTGCTAGAGAGAGGGAGTTGCTAGAGAGAGGGAGTTGCTAGAGAGAGGCTAGGTTAGGAGTAGGTTAGAAGTGCTAGATTGAATTTTAGGGTTAGATTTTGAGAGCAAATTTTCTATTCCTTCAAGAGTTTTCATGAACCCTAGTTTGTAAGAAATTTTGGATTCCAATTCCATTTTTGTTGCTGAATTCAAGTAATATCTTTCCATTCTCTATTTTTATTATTTGCAAATTATTTCCCATGTCTTGTAGATCCATAATTTTGTGTGTGAATTTATTCTTGAACCAAATCATGAGTAGCTAAATTCCCAAGGGTTGGGGTACATGATCTCAATCCAAGGCAAATTATTTATGTAGAAAATAGAGGTTAAATTAAAATATTGATTGAATCGTGAAAGTACCGCTTTATATTTATCTTTGATTTCATATGGTGCGGGCTTGAACCTCATATACGTAATGCTTAGAATATATAAAGACTGGATTCATTCACCGCTTTATATCTATCTTTGATTTCATATGATGCGGGCTAGATCCCTCATATATGTAATGCTTAGAATGTATAAAGACCGGATCTAGTCAATAATTTTAATTTACAATTCTAGTATTCTATACGGTAATTTGTTAAGGATTAAGGGATTGTACCCTACCCTATTTTCTCCCATTTGTCAGATCTAATTTCTTTTGCACTTTTTAGTTTGTTAAATTTTCCCAATTATTAATCATCTTTTCGTTTCTTTTAAGAAATCATTTTAAGATTTAATAATTTTTCTTATTACTATTTGGCAATCTCGATCCCTGTGGATACGATCCCGACTTAACGGGTTTATTACTTGAGCGACAGGCTTGCACTTGAGCCTAGATTCTACGCACTTTTGAGACAAATATTAAGTCGCGTCAAGTTTTTGGCCCCGTCCGGTCACTCACGAGATGGGATTTCATCGCCCGACTCACTCTCTTACCATTGTGTGCTACCCTAGCCATCACTAAATTTAAAATCATCAACTAGGTACCCACTAGGAGACAATCTTGCAAAGGCGATCACAAAGATTTCCGTGATTTTTTTATCACCCACGGACTTAAGTAAAATTTGACTACCCCTTTTACCAAATTTTGAAGATGAAATTGGCTATGTTCTAGTTAGGAGTTCTTCTTGACTTGTGTGTGTGTCCAATTCATTTTTCGGTAGTCGGTTTTAGTTAGTTCGTCTTTCTGAGTCCATATTTTTCCCCACCTTTTCTTTTAAAAACTCCAAAAATATTTTCTTTCATTTTTAGAACAAAAAATTCAAAAATATCTTCTTCTATTATTTTTATAAAAAATCCAAAACTATTTTCTTTCTTTCCTTTTGAACAAAAAATTAAAAACTCAAAAATATTTCCATCCACATGGTCGAAGAACGTCCTTTATGGGATTACTTTGGTCATATTCCATTGACACGTGACACGTGTGAGAGTGATCCCGAGCCGTCTCTTTATGATATTTTTAATGGTTTCACCTTTCTCACGAGTCCCGTTGATACTCTTGACCCATCTATGCACGCACCACCTATTCCATCACCCTCGGTGTCAAGTGTCGACGTGTCTCATCATTTGTTGTGCACCCACTGCTATTATGCCGATCACATGTCCCATGAGTGCCCTTACATTTCATATCCATCTGAACCCACCATGGAACATGTGTATCCATATGACACAGTTCCGGAACCCACCTCGGCCTACTATCTTGATACACTCATTCTCGAGTTGTGTGAGTCCCCGAGCTATTCATGGAGGCCTGATCAACCTTTCACGCAATATGAATCCCAACCCGATGTTGTGGATCCTCACACGTTCTAACAATCGTTATGGCAACCTTGTGCACTTTATCCCGATCAGTTACCTCACTCCGCACCCCACGATTATCAACCATTTGTCCATCACAAAAGCGATCCTTTCGTGTATGATGAACTTGGCCCCACTCCACACACTTCCTTTGAGTATTCTTCATATAGTCATGATCATAGCATGTTGTCTCCACCTCAACCACCACCACCACCCACATCCACTCTCGAAAGCCTCTTACAAAAGTTCATACTCGAGCAATAACAAGCCACCCTAATTCAAACTCAAGCTCTCCAAAGGTTTGAACAACGATTAAATGAATTAGAGTGTGCGAGAGAGTCGGCCATTCCCATGCATCCACCCATTGTTTCACCCTAGTGTGATGATGATATGTCCTCTTGTGACACTAATTTTGAGTGTGACCAACCATATCCTCCTGAGAATATTGAAGTTGAGACCATTCCATGGTCCGGGCCTCAAGTTGACAATTGTGTTGACTTACCTTTCATTAGTGATCCTGATCCAATTCCACCATGTCCAAATGAACCCACACTTGAGGTTCCCATTCCCTTTCCCGATAAATCCAAAAAAATACCCGAGTCTACACCTATCGAGTTTAACCCTTGTGTTCTCGAGGAACCAATTTATCCTAGGTTAGCTCCGGCTACGAGTGTTCACCATTTTCTCGAGATAGAATTCGTGATAGTTCCTACCTATCCAGATATGGATGCTGTCCCACCATACATGGCTCCCTTTGAGCCCGATATTTCTAGTGATTCCTTTATCTCCGATCTTGGTGCCTCGTTTGAACCAACCAACCCATTTATCGATGCTACTCTTCTAGAGAAGTTGACAACTCCATCTTTAGAAACAACACTCCCTTGTGAGTATTCCTTTACTCCTCCCAATGAGTGTGTGTCTCCCACGCTTGAGTTGGATCATCTTCCTCCACCATTTATCCCACCCGACCCACCCATTGTCCTTTCCACCCCACCACCTGGTTTGGATCTTGATTTTACACATTTCATGTTTCCATCTACATTTTTAGATCCTCACCTGAAGCCATCCTCCTCCACCCATGAGAGTATTTGTGGTGCTACTCTCCACTTTAATGACATCGTGCTGGTTCCTTCATGCACACCACTTCCTTGCGGTGTTGATTTTTCTTCTCAACAGCTCCCTGGCATGTCATAGTGCGACCAATATCATCGCCCATTTATAAAACCGTCATGTACTTTCTATGAACCCCACCCCATCACTATTGCCAAACCCTTTTGCCTTCCCATCCAACTTGAGCACCATGCTTATAGGGCCCTTGTTGCCCTCACCTTTAAGCTCAATAAGGCCCATGATCGATGCTTCATCACCCATTCCTTTCTCACTTTTACCCTGATCCCCACCCACCCATGGTCCACCGATGCTTTGCATCGCGTGATGCACTTTGCCATACAAGTGCATTAACTACTTTAGCCTGTTTCCAACAAGAGTGGCGCTTCAGTCTTGTTTGGGGGTGATTCTCATCACCCAATTTTTCTTCCATCCCGAGCTTTCCTAGTTTTTATCTTTAGGGTGAGGATGGTTCGGTATGGCTGAAGACATTAAACTTAGCGCTACCGGGAGGCTGCCCGCGTTTCTTGTACTAGTCTCATCCTGTTTAGGGGTGATGTTTCACATTACCCTATGCATTCCCATGTTATAGACTTGTACATTTTATTTTTATTTTTTATTTTTCTCTTATCATTTATTCAGATTTATTCTTGGCTACATCTTTCCACTTCATGAGCGGTTGATTCTGGTAATCTCTTTCCTACCATATGCTCTCAATTTTAAAAATCATTTTACTTAACATAGAGGACGATGTTCCTTTTTGTTTGGGGGTGGGGAATTTTATCAAAATCGTACCTCTTTTGAAATTTTTTAATTTTTAAACCTGATTTTTAAAATTTTGTGCAGTTTCTTTCATCTCACTCATTGATGTGAATTTTCAATCATCCATCTTTCAAAAGTCTTGGAATCAAGCTAGAGAATATTTTTTCTAATAGCTTATGTAATACATAACAAGACATTTTACACCATGAATTTCTAGACTCAATAAAATTTGCGCACTTATCACGGCACTACGGTTTAAAGTTGAGGAGTATTACAATTCTAAAGAAAACCTTAAGGATCACTAGTAGAGACTTTTAGCTTGTGAGATTTGTGCCTTTCACCATTTCAGAGTGTTTTACCCAATCTCCGAGTCACAAGTTGATTCAACTTCATTTGGGTACGCACTTTAATTGTTGTATGATCTCATTATCCTTCATCAAAATTTGGCTTGATCACTGAGAATGACATCTCTTTCGAGTTGTAAGAAACGCGTGTCTTGAAATTTGTCCCGAATACTACATTTTCATCCATACACCTACCATTTACCATTCACTTCACCCATATTCCACACACCTTCACCTATCATTTCCATTTATATATCATCATCATTTTGAGAAAAAGAGTGTTGATTATAAATGTTAAATGTCTTCAGTGTTGGTTTGAAAAGTGAGAGAAAAACAAAAAAAAAAAAAAAGCAAAAACAAGAAAAAAGAGAAAAACATAAAAATAACAAAAATAGAAGAAAGAAAAAATTCGAAAAATTCAAAAAAAAAATAGAGAAAAGAAAAGAAAGAGAGTGTATAGTTAGTAGTTCTTGTGTAATAAAGACATTGTGTTCTTCAAGTATAGAACACTCTTCTCACACATCCATCGTACATTCATCCATCATCCTTCATCCTTCATATCACTATCACCATCCCATCTTATCCTTCATATCATACCATTCTCATTTCATTTACCCCTTACCCATTATCATCCATATTTTCCCTAGGTGTTCGGGCAAATGATAGTCAACATGGTGAATAACTCGCCGTTCTCACTATAGGGATTAGCATTCTTTCATGAGATCAATTTTATTTCGATATGTCGTTCTTTCTTATATGTGTGTGAGACATTTGAACTTTCTTACATTTACTCACCTCCTCACACACAAGAGAGATACACTTACCCATATCTCGAGAGTTCATTTGAGAGAGAGAGAGATCCGTGATATTTGAAGTTGAAGCGTTGATTCCGAAAAGGCAATCTAGGAATTACTCTTGTAATACTCGACCCGTTTTGACTGATTCACACCACACACGTTGAGTTCTAGGAAGGATGTGCCTTGAGTATTTACTTAGCTAAACTTTTTACACTTTCTAGCTTGTATTTCTAAAATCATTTATCTCATGATGGATTGTACGATCATTCTATATCTAATAAGAGATTGACTACCTTTCAATAATTTTTTGCAAATAAGAATTTTGTGGGTATATTCTCTGCAAACCCTCACGAGACACAACTCATCCTGTAGGGCAACCTATAGGTTTAAAGGCTTGTTGCACATACTAAGTGCAATCGCAAGTGCCTGTGAAAGTGGTACACTTTTGGTTTCTTATCTGTCTCTTTCTCTCTATCATATTGCTCGAGGACTAGCAACGCTCTATTTCGGGGTGGTATGATAAGAACCCAAAACTGTATATTTTATACCCCGAATAGACGTACTTTAGTTGCTAATTCTCGGCAATTTGGGTCTTATGCCCTTAATTGTTCAATATGCAGGCTTAATTGCAGCTACGGTGTCAAAAGCTATATTTCCACGCAATTTGCAGTTAAAATGGAGCTAAATACCCAATTCAATGACCTTTATCCGAGCCTAAGCCTAGCCTAAACCTACCCTAAACCCAGTGTTTGTTTTGTTTGTCTCTTTTTATATTTTTTTATATTTTTAGTTTGAGTCATTTTTATTTTTAGGATTTATTTTAGATTTATTTAGTATTTTTTTCTATTTTATCTTTATCATTATAATTTTATTTTATTTTGATTTTTATTAGCTTTTAGTTTAGTCTTATTTTATTACTATTAGTTTTAGGAGTTCATTTTTATTTTATTATATTTTATATTTTTTTAGGACTTTAGTTTTCATTTCTTTTATTTTAGTTTAGTTTTGTTTTATATCTTAGGATTTTATTTTTTAAGTTTTAATATTTTTATTCTTATTATTTTTAGTTTATTTTATTTTTAGTTAGATTTTATTTTTTAGTTTTAGTTTTATTAATTTTATTTTGAGTCTATTAGATTTTATTTACGGTCACAAACTACACACACACACACCCCCTTCTATACACACTCTTACACCCTAAACTAATAATTAACCCTCACCCTACTTTTGCTACACCCTCACCACACACATAACCTACACCCCTTCTTCTTCAACCTACCATCACCCCCTCTCTCCTCTCCTACTTCCATTACAATGAAACCCACCAACACCATTAACAAAATCCAACCACCATTAAACCCATCTCTCTCATCACCTAGACAACCCAATATCCCTACACCCATCTCCACTCAAACCACTCCATTCACCATACTTGGCAGCCCCACTACCTACTGAACCTCTTACCCGCCAGCACCGACCCATAACCGACGAGCTCCAATGGCAAAAACCCCATGGAAGCACCCAAATCTTTTTCCTGCCCTCCTACTTGCGTCACCGACGGACTTCACTCCGACCAACACCGAGACCGGTGATGTCCATACCCGGTTTACCATAACCCGAGCCCATATCGGATCTACCCCCTGTGCAACCCACACCCCGCCCCCATACCCAAACCCGCCGGCGGCCTGCCTCCTTCGTCAACTTGATTCGAAATCGGTGACATCCAATCCAGCAAAACCAAACCCGAATCGGGCAGAACCCATCTCCAAACCCCTTGGCCACTTGCTCCACCAAATACCCATTTCTCCACTTAACACGAATTTATCCTCCTGCCAAAACCAAAGACCAAGTCAACAAGATAAAAACCCCACATGTGTATTGAACCCACTTAAAGCCAATTTACCCAAATACCCTCAAATCCCATTTTTACCCAATACCCAAAATACCCCATAACCATATCAGATTTTTATTCCCTCACCCCTCATCCACATGACACACCTCAACCACATGCACACTTATACCAATTACCCAATTTAACCCTTCATGCTCCATGTGCATATAAAGGATGATGAAGACCATTTTTAGGGGATCTCTAAGTTAGTTTTTTTACTCTTGTGCGATAAATTTCTCTACACTCCTCTTTAGAGAGTATTTGCATTTTTAGCAAATATCTCAATAAAGAGGTGTATAGTGAAATTTATCTCTAGGATGAATTTCACCCCACCCATCTATTATGATTTTTTGCATTTTTGGCAGGCGTAGTGATTTACCTTTTACTATTGCTTTGAGGTTATAGTGTTATGATGCCCTATAACTGTACCTAGTACGCACGAGTGATATTGTAGACATAAGAATCGTCCTTCGTACTTTTATTTGTGGGCTTAAGCATAGTCCATGTGATTTGATGTGAGTTTTGTACACTCACGAATATTCTGGATTGTGTGATTCTGTATTGCGATACCTTGAGATAACTGTATAGGATTATAATTTATACCATCGACGTATAACCATAAACTTATGACTAGAGAATAATGTAAGGAATATAGTGGAGATGTATAAATTGAATCAGTAACATGTGATTATTAGAGGCTGATATTGTATGTGGTAATTTCCTACATTATTTGTTTCTAATGCACATAAGCTAAATTAAGACAAGTATTTAAGGGTGAAGGTAAAAATACACAACAGAAGAATAAACTTGGTTCGACAACATGCCTACATCCATGGGGTTTGGGGTTTGCTCTTTTATTAACTTAAAGAATTGGTTGGTAGTGTTGTAGTATTGATCGATGAAGTAATATCACATGCCTCTCTCAATGGTAGGAGGATTTACATTTATAGAGAATCTTAGGAGAGTCCTAAGCTCTATTTATAGATATCTCTAGAAGTTCAGACCTATCCCTTATAAGTTTGAACCGTTCCTAGTGATAGATGCGCATGAGTCTTACTTGGACTCTTCATTAACTTGATGGGCAAGAAGCTTGAAGGCTTGTGCCAAACATGTGAAGGTCATATGATATCATAATTCTGGTCCCCATAATTTCCCCCAAAGCTCAAAGTTGCTCTGAGGTCGCTGGGCATTATCATATCTAGGTCGGCTGTAAACTCTGACAAGTCTCTATACTTGAATTTTCATTGGTTGGTCGAAGGGTAGTTTTGTAAATATCCTTAAAATTAGAGGATAGTTGCTCGTTGAGTACCCCAGGGACACGCTGGTAAATAAAGAGTTTTTTTGCGATGAAATGTTGATTCGTCAGCCATTGCACGTGCATATAATCATTATGCTTTAGGGGAACCATAAGGGAGTTTCGCACCACAAGAAAATGATTCCCACTATTTTCCTCATTTTTTCATTCATTTCAAAAATCTGTAATCTTTTAAAGGAGGGCTTTTCGTCACCACCGTTCTCCATTTCAATCTGTAAGAAATTTTTGAAACTCTTGCTTCATTTCAATCTTCTTGGCTTTCTCTTTTTTAATTATTTCACTGAGCTCTCATTTTTATCCATGGTGTATATTATTGACGAACACACCGTGGAAAAATTCACACTTGACCATCAAATCAATTCGAGTTACTTGTTTACTCCAAAGTTCTTTTCAGCATCAAACAAAGTCGTCGAGGATCTCAATTCTTTCACTTTGATCGGCTCTGGAAAATGTGTGTGATATTGCCTTGAAAAACGTGCCAAATAGATCTCTAAACTTAATTCTTCTCGAAATGCATATGGTAACGAAATTAGTATTTTGGACAATGAAGTAGGCCCTCGTTTGTCACCCAAAAATATTGACCAGAAAAAGTAGCAAAGAAATTATTCCTTTTGTAACCCAAATTGAGCCAAATAAATTTTTCCCTTTCGTTTGACAACCCGAAAAACCTCAATTGGCCTGAAATTACGAAAATGGAATATTCATTAAAGTCCGAAAAGTGCATAAGAAGGGGCAAGAAAAAGAATAGAAATGCTCAACAAAAATAACAAGAAAAGAAAAGAGTGAAAAATAGAAAAAGAAGAAAAAAATGAGCAAAAGCCCGAAAAAGCACTAACGGACATCATAAGAATACTTTCCAATTCCAGTTTTCCTGTACCACCCTCATATTACCCGATACTCCTTTAGCCCGAAAAAGTCGTAATCAAGTCTAAAACTATGAAAATGGTTATCGCGTGGAGAGCTAAAACACAAAAAGATAATAAAGGAGATCAAAGATACTAATTAGAGGCAAAGTTCCCGTTTTCTATATCCGTAATCTAATGATGAGATCCGGTAACCATAAATTTCCGTCTGTTTACTTGTATGCGTGAACTTGGTTCCACTACATTTACTCTTAAAATCGCGTATACCGAGAGAAAATCCACATTTCGAGTGATTCGTTTGTGAGAGCATTCTGTGAGATTTTGAAATCAAAATGAATTTTCGGATAAGTAACGTAATGGTCAATCGGTGGAAATTCATGGTTAAATCTTCGATTTCACACATACGCACTACAAATTGAGACTCTTGAACATTAATTGATGATGACTATTTTATAGAAAAGTTTGACTTATATAATTTTTGCGTATTTTGAGTTTCTTTGAGTCGAATTTTGTGGGTATATTCTCTGTAAACCCTCACGAGACACAACTCGTCCTAGTAGGGTAATCTAGGGATTTAAAGGCCTGTTGCATATGCTAAATACAATTGAGCGCCCACAAAAGGGGTATCATATCCCATTTACGAGTTAGACCTTGCTTTGATTATTTTACATTGCTCGGGACGATTAATGTTCTAAGTTAGGAGGGTTTGATTAGGAATAAATTCTTCCCATTTATCCCCTTAATTTAGAAGTTTTTATCACTCCGCGTAGTGTAATTCAAGTGGATTTATATTATATCTTTGCTATTGACAAATTCTAATGAGTACATCGAGTTTCGTGGGTCCGTCATCTATTTCACAGGTATCTAGGGTTGTAATCCGAGTTCCGTAACAAAAGCTTCAAAGAAACACAAGAAAGCAAGGTTTTTACAAAAATTGACAAAAGGGAATCGAACCCAAGGGAGCTAAAACGAACCGAACCCATCATGGGAGAAGTTTCTATAAATGATGGCAAAACAGAATCGAACTGAAGTAATGAGAAAACAAACCGATCCTACATCTGGAAAACTTCCTGTAAAGAGTTGAAAAGATGGAACCAAACCGATGATGGCAAATAATGAATCTATCCCATGCTCGAAGAGGTTTCGTTAAAGGCTACAAAAGATGGAACCGAACCGAACCATTAACCAAGATCGGTTCTGTTCTTGATTTTCCGAATTTATCCACTTGTAAAAAATAGAGTTTTACTTGGTTCAAACTCTTGTATTTCGTAATTTATAAATTGTAACTCCTCCCAAATGTAGGGAAGAGGCTTCTGATTCATTTGGAAAGCTTTGTAATCCATTTTAGAGGAGAAGAACAACAAACCCTAGTTACTTTCAAGTTGCAATTCAAGTAAAATCATTATAATTTTTGTTTCAGTTGTTTGTTCACTTATAATTTCATCTTTCTTCATCTTATTCCCGCAGAAAAAATGTTTTCTTTCATTCTGAACGTGTTTTTTTTAAGTTCTCATATGTTCGGCTAGGTTTAAAAGGTTGGGATGCATGAACTCAACCTGATGTGGTAGTTGCATGTGTTTAAAATTAGTCCTCTAAATTTAATGATTTATTACGACCGTATTATGTAGAAATGCAACAATTCTAGATCTTTGGATCTCGTTTGCTTTCCGGTAACCAGGATGCTTCAGAATGCAATTCGAGTGTAACTATCGCAATACCGATTTACTCATCCTCTGATTAAGTATGGTGCGGGCTTGAACCTTATATACGTAATGCTTGGGAGTACTAAATTCTGGGTTTAATTAATCACTTAAATTTACGATCAGTTTTATACATGCAATACACTAGGGTTGAGGGATTGTATTCCCGTCCTGTTTGCTTCATCAGTTAGTTCAAGTTTTTAGTCAATTATCACCAGTATTTTAAGTAATTTAGAATAGTTGCATTTCATTCATAATTTCATCAATAATTATTTACAAAATTGCATTTAGTTGTAGCTAATTCTTAAAACTGATCATCTTTTCCTTTTTCTTTAAAGTCAGAGTTAGGGTTCCTTCGTCTGTCCTACGTCGTCACAACTCTGTTGTCCTATTTTCCTAAGGATCGATACCCGACTTATCAGATTATTACTTGAGCGATAGGCTTGTACTTAAGCCTAGAGAGTACGCACTTCTGAGACACATTCTTAGTCGCATAAAGTTTTTGGCGCTGTTGCCGGGGATTTAGGTAGACTTAGGATTAGATCGCGTCAATCTAAAACTTTGACCAGAAATTTCCAAAAATCCAAAAACATATAAAAATTTGAAAAAAAAATAATCATCATCATCTCTCATAAGCCCGTTAATGCAAAATTCCGAACTCACTCCAACTCCCCATAATACTCCAACCCACATTCATGAAAATTCAATAGTTGAGTAGGATCCCGATGCTAATGCTCCACAATTCTGGGTTCCACCTCCCACACCGTCACACTCAATCACAAATAGCACTCCATTTTCCTTCTTAGGACACACCTCAGAGCGCGCCTCGAGCATACCAAGTGAGGACACAGAGTCTTTGAGTGAGAGAATCATGTCACAATACGGTAGTGCAGCCGTCGGTGAGGAAGAGACCCCGTACCGCCCGTTGAGAGAAGTCTTATATCCCAAATGCACAGTCACTCTGGGATGCATTTTACTCCCATATAATGCCGGGCAATTTCTCTTTAGGAATGAGAAGATCCAGATACTTCCCACTTACCATGGAATGGATTCAGAAAATCCATATGCCCACATCATGGAATTTGAGGAGGCATGCGAGACCCTCAACGATCAAACCTGCACAAAAGATTTGCTCCACCTTAAACTCTTCCCATTATCGCTAAAGGATAAGGCTAAGACCTGGCTATGGTCTTTACCTCCAAATTCGATTTCATCATGGAACGAGTTACAATCTAAATTTTTCAAGAATTTTTTTCCTCCACTTCGAACGAACTCCATCAAGGCTCAAATTCAAACCTTCCAATGACTAGAAAATGAGCCGTTCGATCGATGCTACAAGCGTTTCAATGAGTTAATTACTTTGTGCCCTCATCATGGATTTGATAAACTACAAATCATTTCCTTCATCCATAATGGGCTGAACATTAATTCCAAGAAACTCGTTGAAACCATATGCGATGGTCCATTTATCGATTTAGACGCCAAAGATGCTGAGCTTAACCTGAGATATGTCACCGAGACTACACAATCCTAGGATACATCTGACCCTAATGCTCAAAATCGACATCGCTAAGTGACCACCACTCCATCGACATCTGGTATATTTCACGTAGAAAATATTTCTATGACGGACAGTCGACTCAATGTACTTGAGAAAGGAATGAGAGACCTACTTGAAGTATGTGGAAGAGGACTAACTGGATCCATCCCAAATCCCGTCAGAAGGTGTGTGCGATTTGTGAGGCGGGTCATTCAATTGAGGAATGCCCGACTTTACCCGCCTACAAAGTGATGCTTCAAGAGCAAGTCAGTGGTATAGGAGGATTCAAGGGTAATTTCAGTGCACCGCATGGGAATTCTTTCAACCCTTCATGGAAAAACCATCCTGGTTTTAAGTACGGGCAACAAAATGCAGCGATTAATCCTAATTCACATGTAGCCCCTCCTCTACCACCGCACTTTCAACAAGCTCCACACATGCAAGGACATGTGCAAGCACCACCACCTCAAGGAGCATATATCCCTCCACCGCGGAGAAATATTGAGGATACAATAAACCAATTTATCAATAACCAGAATGCAGCCAATGCTAGATATGATCACATGATCAACGACATAAATGCAAATATTTCAAAAATGCAATCATCGTGGAGTATCCAAGAGAAGGGAAAGTTTCCTGCCCAGGGACAAAGACCTCCCCAAGGACAAGCTAGTGTTAGCTCCACTTCAACAGAACATCAGGAGCAATGTTAAGATGTGACCACTCTTCATAGTGGGAGAGTCGTTGATTTATCACCTCCCCCCACATGACGAACTCAAAGAAAAGGAGATTTCGCCCGGCACGAAAGAGGCCGAAGATGTATCCTTGAAAGAGAGTGGTGAAGAATACACTAGTGAGACCGAGGTAATAGTGAAACCACCCACCGCGGCACCGTTTCCTCAAAGGTTGGTTCCTTCCCATAAAGGAAACCCCCGTGATGAAGTGCTAGACGTGCTGAAGCAAGTAAATCTAAATTTACCTTTCCTCGATGCTATTAAGAAAATTCCAACTTATGTGAAAGTCATCAAGGACTTGTTAACCGTGAAGAGGAAGATGAAGGTAAAGAAAAACCTCTTTCTAGCACATAACATGAGCTCCATCCTACTTAATGATCTCCTGCCAAAATTCAAAGATCCCGGTGCACCCACCATTTCCTGCATCATTGGAGAGAATAAAATTGAAAAAGACTTACTTGACTTGGGATAAAGTGTCAATATCCTCCCTTACACCATCTATAGGCAACTTGATCTGGGTGACTTGAAGCCCACAATGATCACTCTCCAATTAGCAGATCGAACCGTGAAGGTCCTAAGAGGTATAGTTAAGGATGTGATCGTCCAAGTTGACACTTTTTACTTCCCGGTAGACTTTGTCATTTGGGACACGAAGCCCTCTTTCGCCTTGAGAAATCATGTTCCCATCATTCTTGGGAACCCATTCTTAGCTACGGCTAATGCAATTATAAATACTCGAAATGGGAAGATGAAACTCACCTTTGGGAACATGACCTTATAGACTAACATCTTCCATATAGCCCAACATACAGGGGGAGAAGATGATCTTCACATAGTGAGCCTAATCGATGAGATCGTAGAGGAGTATTTTGAGAAAAATTATTATGGAGATGCCCTAGGGTCCTGTTTAGTATCGGGCCATGAGAGTGAGGGAACGTACACCGAATTCGAGAGGGAAGTTGAGGAGTTGAGAGAGTTACTTGATGAGAGAGCATCGGACGAGGATGCGAGAGATGTAAGTTAGGTTTCTCGATTCAAGGAATTACCACTAAGGGAGTCATGCATGGTCCCCTCCAGCGATAAATTTTCGACCCTCGAATTGAAGAAACTACCCTCCCATATTAAATATGCATACCTAGGAGAGGACGAGACATTTCCTGTTGTTGTTTCCTCTAGCCTAGACGAAGAGCAGGAGGGTAAACTGTTAAAGATTCTGAGGAAGCACCAAAGTGCTTTCGATTGGTGTATTGCTGGTATGAAGGGGATAAGTCCTTTGATTTGCACCCACAAGATTCACCTCGAGGAGGATGTCAAGCCCTCGAGAGAAATGCAAAGAAGGCTAAACCCCAACATGAAAGAAGTAATGAGGACCAAAATAATTAAGCTATTGGATGTCGGTATTATCTACCTAATCTCGGATAGCAAATGGGTGAGTCCTATTCAAGTTGTCCCGAAGAAGTCGGGCATGACAGTGATTGAAAATGCTAAGGGAGAGTTAATTCCCCAACGTACCACCACCGGGTGGCGCGTTTGCATTAATTACCAAAAAATCAATGTGAGAACTAGGAAAGATCAATTCCCCTTGCCATTTATTGATCAGATGCTTAAGAGAGTAGCGGTCCACCCTTATTATTGCTTCCTTGATGGTTATTTCGGATATAACCAAATTGAGGTAGATGTACTTGACTAGGAGAAAACAACCTTCACTTGCCCCTTTGGTACGTTTGCCTACAAACGTATGCCATTCGATTTGTGTAATACACCCGCGACCTTTCAAAGGTGTATGTTAAGTCTATTTAGCGACATAGTTGAGAGAGGACTCGAAGTGTTCATGGACGACTTTAGCATTTTTGGCACCTCTTTCGATTATTGTCTAGAAAAGCTGGAAAAAGTACTTACCCGGTGTATGGAGAAGAACTTAGTGCTAAATTGGGGAAAATTCCATTTTATGGTCACTAAGGGAATAGTTCTTGGCCACATAGTTTCATCCAAGGGGATAGAAGTTGATAGAGCTAAGATAGATGTCATAGATGATCTTCCCCCACAAAAATTGCTCAAAGACGTGCGCTCCTTTTTGGTCCACACGGGGTTTTATTGACGGTTCATTAAAGACTTTAGCACCATCGTTAGACTTTTAAGCAACCTACTCATGAAGGACACCCCATTTGACTGGACCGAAGTATGCCATAGCACTTCTGAAAAATTAAAAACCATGCTTGTGTCCTCTCCTATCATGCAAGTTCCGAACTGGTCCTTACCATTCGAACTTATGTGTGATGCTAGAGACTATGCGATAGGGGCTATTTTGGGCCAAAGAAAAGACAAAGAGGCTCATGTCATCTACTACGCTAGCCGGACTCTTATCGGACCACAACTCAATTAATCTACCATAGAGAAGGAGTTCTAGAGGTAGTGTTCGCTCTTGACAAATTTCGGTCCTACCTTATTAGTCCTCCCATCACTTACTTCATCGACCACGCGACATTGAAATACCTACTTGCGAAGAAAGACGCAAAGCTGCGCCTCATAAGGTGGATCCTACTCCTACAAGAGTTTAATAACTCCATTAAAGATAACAAAGGAGTAGAAAACGTTGTTGTTGACCACTTATCACGACTTTTGTCCGACGTACCTAGTGATCCAATACCCATAGATGAATACTTCCCGGATGAGCAACTTTTTGCTACCTCTTCTTCGCCCTGGTTTGCAGATATCGTGAACTATCTTGTCACGGAAGCCGTCCCTCCCGAGTGGACACCACAAGATAAGAAGAGGTTTATTACTTGGTCGCGTGTGTTTTTCTATGACGATCCTTTCCTGATTAAATATTGCACCAACCAAATCATCCGACGTTGTGTACCGGATGAGGAGATCCCAAAAGTCATCCAATTCTGTCATTCAGAAGCTTGTGGAGGTTACTTTTCGACGAAAAAGATGGCCGCTAAGATCGTTCAATGCGACCTCTATCGGACCACAATCTTTCGGGATATGAATAACTGTTGCAAATCCCGCGATAGGTGTCAAAGGATGGGGTCGATCACCCGACGAGACATGATGCCATTAACCCCAATACTCATTATTGAGATCTTCGACTGTTGGGGTATTGACTTCATGGGCCATTTTCCCCCATCTTTTGGTTTCCTATACATCCTTGTCATGGTAGACTACGTTTCTAAATGAGTGGAATCTATAGCTACAAAGACCAATGATAATAAAGTGGTGACTAGGTTCCTACAGGAACACATACTTTCCTGCTTTGGTGCTCTAAAAGCGATAATTAGTGATAATGGCACACACTTTTCCAACAGGCCATTCAATAAGGTCATGAGAAAGTATGGGATCGTTCACAAAGTTGGAACCACTTATAACCCACAATCAAATGGGCAGGCGGAATTAACAAACTGGGAAATCAAGAACATTCTCGAGAAGACCGTCAATCCCACCCGGACAGATTGGCCACTTCGACAGAACGATTCACAATGGGCCTATTGTACCGCATACAAAAATTCGCTCGACATGTACCCATTCCTCTTTGTGTATGGAAAACCTTGCCATCTTCCCATGGAATTAGAGCACAAGGCGTATTGGGTGATTAAGAAACTGAATTATGACACGGATAAAGTCGGTGAAGCTCGCAAGCTTCAATTAAATGAGTTAGAAGAGATACGCAATGATGCATATGAGAACGCAAAAATTTCCAAAGAACGGATGAAACTATCTCACGATAACATCATTCGATGCAAATAGTTTCTTCCCGGATGAAAAGTGCTTCTCTATAACTCTCAGCTTCATCTTTTTCTGGGTTTGTTGCGTTCATGATGGTCTGGCCCATTCGTTGTAAAGAATGTATTCCCGCACGGAGCTATCGAGTTAGACAATTTGAAAGGGGGATATACATTCAAAGTAAATGGACAACGCCAAAAGCCATATCTAGAGGTGTATGTGGAAGAATTCGACACCGTTTGGTTATCGAACCCCGTTTACGGGGTCGAATGAGATGGCAAGAGAGGTCGTCGCACCCTCGATGCTTATGGGGTGAATTCTTGTGTATAGTAGTTACGCTTCAATAGATTAGATTGAGTCCGTAGGTAGGTTACATAAGGTTAGGGTTATGATCATGCACTCCTACACAAAATTCATGAGAGCATCAAAAAATTCAAATGGGAGAATAAGTGCAAGAGTCTAGAAATTTGAGAGAATAGGATTCCAGTACGGCAGACTGAGAAAAGGAGGTTCTGTCACAGATGGAACCGAACCGAATCCCCAAGCCGGATCGGTTCAGTTTGGAAAAATTAAAAAAATTAAAATCCACAGAACCGAACCGAATCTCCCTTGAACCAGATCGGTTCGGTTCCTGCGATTTTTCTTCTTCCCGAGGAACCCATTCAACCCCCTATCCTCTCCCATCCCTCAATTCTTCCCCTTTTCCCCCCAAATTACCCACCCCTTTTCCCTCCAAAAACCCTTACCCAAACCCCTCCACACCACCTATAAATACCTATTCTTCCCTACTCTTCCACTTACACCTTCACATCTTTCACACTCTACAAGCCCTAATCTTTCCTCTCCTAATTCCAAGATTTCCCAATGGCCAATCAACCTCTTCGCGCAAAATATCTGTCAACCGAAGTTTTGCCTAATGAAAATGGGCAATATCGCTCCCACATAGAGCGAGTATGGTGTGAACGATTTTTCAGTTTGGCCCGCCAATTGCACATTGAGCGGGTTATCAACTGGGCCGAGCTACCCCGAACCGTCACGACCCTTTTCAGTAGGAGGGGTGGACGCGTTACCTACAAGAGCCTCATCCAGTCGTCTGGGCGGATGAAGTCCGGGACTTCTATGGCACTCTCGTCCACACAGGTGACTTTACATGACAATCCTTTGTTGACGGCCGCCTTATCCCATTCTCCTTATCAATCCTAGCCCAAAAACTTACTGATAAGGATGTTCCCCAACGGAAGTATACGACTACCCAACCAACGCCCCCACCATTCCCAAACAACAATGCATTGACCGACTCGCACCCGATGACATTTGGGAATGGGCTACTTTCCTTGTGGTCCATCTCAATGACAAGGCACGCATCATGCTCCATATAGTGTGCGCCAACTTGCTTCAAACCTCCAATGACTCGACGATGTTCCCTAGCTAAGCGACGCTCGTGTACCACCTGTTCGATCCAGATTTCACCCTAAATCTGGCCCGTATGCTTTACGCGGATATCACTTTCGCAGCCTGGGAGCACAAAGGTACGATACCCCTCTAATATGCCCACCTCATCACATACATCCTAGCCGACACTGGTATCCAGCCATCACAAGCTTTCCCACGCCTCCCGGATCCCATTGGGAAGGTATCCCGCACTCGAAGTGCCCAACAAAGGGCTGCCATTCGAGCAGCCCGGGAGGCGATCAATTTAGAGGTCGAGGAGGAAATTCTTGTTGAGGATCCGGTATCAGAGGACATTGAGATGGAAGGGGATAAGGAAGAAGAATACAATGAAGACGATGACTCAGATTTTAATCCCCCGGGGGAAGATTTTGATCAGCGGCTTTCGTTGGTTGAATCCCGCCTTAACGGGTTCATCCACCAATACAATCAAGATCAAGCGACTTATCGGGGGGACACAAGTATGATGCACCGGATCCGAGCCCACCTTCACGAGATCAACTTCGGTGGACCCCCACCATCTTTCTTTTATGATCCTTATGATCCGCATGCTCCCGGGTCCTCCTATCAGCCCCCTAATGAAGCCCATGACTATTTTTGATGTGTTTGTTGGTTGTGTGTATTTGAAGTGATTGTTTACTCAGAGTTGATTGTGTGGTTTCTCCTTATCCTATGTAACACAGTTTGTTCTTTCTCTATATAAATGCTGCATTTATGTTCTAATTTGTTTGTTTTATTTTTCTGCACTTTTAATTCGCTTTGAGTTAGATTTTTGTCCTTTTTGCTTGAGGACAATGAAAAAGTCTAAGTTAGGGGGGGTCACAAGTGCGTATTTCTAAAACTTCACAAATTTTCAAAAATGCCCAGAAATTACAAAAAATCAAAAAAATCTTGAAAAAAAACCCAAAAATATTTTTCTTCGAAATAAATAAAAATTGGGATTCAAAATTTTCAAAAATATCATTAAAAGTCGGTTTAAATTCTCAAGTTGTAAAATTCAAAACACACAAAGCCGAAATTGACCAAAGATGGAAATTGAGCGAACGTAGGCGACTTAACGAATAAGTGTGGAGATTAACAACCCCGGTGAGATTCGAACCTATAATTTTTATGAAATTTATAAATCAATCTGAGTTACTTGTTAACTCAAAAAAGTTCTTTTCAGCGTCAAATAAAGTCACCGAGGATCTCAATTATTTCACTTTGATCGACTATGAAAAATGTGTGTGATATTGCCTTGAAAAATGTGCCAAATAGATCTCTAAACTTAATTCACCTCGAAATGCATATGGTAACGAAATTAGTATTTTGGACAATGAAGTAGGCCCTCATTTGCCACCCAAAAATATTGGCCAGAAAAAGTAGAAAAAAAATTATTCCTTTTGTAACCTAAATTGAGCCAAATAAATTTCTCCCTTTCGTTTGACAACTTGAAAAACCTCAATTGGCCTGAAATTGCAAAAATGGAATATTCATTAAAGTCCGAAAAGTGCATAAGAAGGGGCAAGAAAAAGAATAGAAATGCTCAACAAAAATAGCAAGAAAAGAAAAGAGTAAAAAATAGGAAAAAATAGAAAAAAAATAAAAAAATGAGGGAAAGCCCGAAAAAGCACTAACAGACATCACAAGAATACTTTCCAATTCCAGTTTTCCTGTACCACTCTCATATTACCCGATACACCTTTAGCCCGAAAAAGTCCTAACCGAGTCCAAAGCTGCGAAATTGGTTACCGCGTGGAGAGCTAAAATACAAAAAAATAATAAAGGAGATCAAACATACTAATTAGAGGCAAATTTCCCATTTTATATATCCGTAATCCGATGATGAGATCCGGTAACCATAAATTTTCGTCTTTCTACTTGTATGCGTGAACTTGGTTCCACTACATTTACTCTTAAAATTGCGTATACCGAGAGAAAATCTACATTCCGAGTGATTCGTTTGTGAGAGCATTCCGTGAGATTTTGAAATCAAAACGAATTTTCGGATAAGTAACGTAATGGTCAATCGGTGGAAATTCGCGGTTAAATACTGGGTTTCACACACGCGCACTACAAATTGAGACTCTTAAACATGAATTGATGATGACTATTTTCTAGAAAAGTTTGACTTATACAATTTTTGCATATTTTGAGTTTCTTTGAGTCGAATTTTGTGGGTATATTCTCTGCAAACCCTCACGAGACACAACTCGTCCTACTAGGGTAACCTATGGGTTTAAAGGCCTGTTGCATACACTAAATGTAATCGCGCACCCACGAAAGAGGTATCCTATCCCATTTACGAGTTAGACCATGCTTTGATTCTTTTACATTGCTCAGGACAATCAACGTTCTAAGTTAGGGGGGTTTGATTAGGCATAAATTCTTCCCACTTATCCCCTTAATTTAGAAGCTTTTATCACTCCGCGTAGTGTAATTCAAGTGGATTTATATATATCTTTGCTATTGACAAATTCTATTAAGTACATCGAGTTTCGTGGGTTCGTCATCTATTACCAAAAGCTTCAAAGAAACACATGAAAGTAAGGTTTTTGAAAAAACTGACAAAAGGGAACCGAACCTAAGGGATCTAAAAAGAACCGAATCCATCATGAGAGAAGTTTTTGTAAATAATGGCAAAACAGAATGGAACCGAAGTAATGAGAAAATGAACTGATCCTACATCTGGAAAACTTCCTGTAAAGAGTTGAAAAGATGGAACCGAACCAATGTTGGCAAATAACGAACCGATCCCATGCTTGAAGAGGTTTTTGTAAAGGCTACAAAAGATGTAACCGAATCGAACCATTAACCAGGATCGGTTCTGTTCTCGATTTTCCGAATTTATCCACTTGTAAAAATGAGAGTTTTACTTGGTTCAAATTCTTGTATTTCGTAATTTATAAATTTTAACTCCTCCCAAATGTAGGGAGGAGGCTTCTAATTCATTAGGAAAGCTTTGTAATCCATTTTAGAGGAGAAGAACAACAAACCCTAGTTACTTTCAAGTTGCAATTCAAGTAAAATCATTCTAATTTATGTTCTAATTTTTGTTCTAGTTGTTTGTTCACTTATAATTTCATCTTTCTTCATCTTATTCCCGCAGTAAAAAATATTTTCTTTGATTCTGAATGTGTTGTTTTCAAGTTTTCATATGTCCAGCTAGGTTTCAAAGGATGGGATGCATGGACTCAACCTGATATGGTAGTTGCATGTGTATAAAATTAGCCCTCTAAATTTAATGATTTATTACGACCGTATTACGTAGAAATGCGACAATTGTAGATCTTTGGATCTCGTTTACTTTTGGGTAACCGAGATGCTTCAGAATGCAATTTGAGTGTAACTATTACAATACCAATTTACTCGTCCTTTGATTGAGTATGGTGCAGGCTTGAACCTCATATACGTAATGCTTGAGAGTACTAAATTCTAGTTCTAATTAATCACTTAAATTTATGATCACTTTTATACCTGCAATACACTAGGGTCGAGGGATTGTATTCCCATCCTGTTTCCTTCATCGGTTGGTTCAAGTTTTTTGTCAACTATCATCAGTAATTTAAGTAATTTAGAATAGTTGCATTTCATTCATAATTTCATCAATAATTATTTTCAAAATTGCATTTAGTTGTAGCTAATTATTAAAACTGATCATCTTTTCCTTTTTTTAAAGTCAGAGTTAGAATTCCTTCGTCTGTCCTACGTCATCACAACTCTGTTGTCCTATTTCCCTAAGGATCGATACCCGACTTATCGGATTATTACTTGAGCGACAAGCTTGCACTTGAGGCTAGAGAGTACGCATTTTTGAGACACATTCTTAGTCGCGTCATTCTTCTCTCTATTTTGGATTTCCTGCAAAGAGAAATAAGAAGATTCCTCGTCACAATGACATTAACTTTGTGACCTTCGAATGATTTGGTCAATTCAACAGAGAGTTGGAACTATTGAGGACCCAAGGTCGTCGGCGTTTCTATTTGGATACAAGAGTTTTACCACTTCTTTTGTTAGAATTCTAATAGAAAGAAGTCCAGTCATCCTTATTACTTTGGATGACCTAAAGGCTTCTACTTACCAAAACTAAGAGAGGGACGAATATTTGGGGGAAATCATGTCGTATTCCTTTGAACCTCTTGACATTTCATTGGTTATTTATGTTATTTCCCCTATAGCTACGTACAAAAGGAAGGTTATGAATTTGAGCGCTGCCAATGTTGGCATTAAGTCCCTTTTCCCCTACTTGTTAGAGAAGGATTTTACTTAGTCGGCGAGCAGTAAAAGTGATGTTGGGGGTCCTACTAACCCATGGACATCGAGGATTCCCCTTATAAGGATAATTAACCTCTTTCAAATAAGATAAAGAAGGACTGGCTTCCTTGTCCCCAATTGGACGTCGTGAGGAAAAGAATGGTGATAAGGACAAGGGTATTACCCAGTTTGTTGTAAGTTGATCATCTTTACATCATTTGCTTCTTGATCTCCCTTTTACTTACTTCTTGTTAATCTTGATTTATTCCTTGCATGAAAGTTTTTGATTGATTACGATCAATTATTAGAGTGTAAGGATGCATTGAATAAATCTTTTGCTGATGTGGAAGTGGATTTTAAGGACCTGGGCAAGTCTCTAAAGTCTACTCAAATGCTTAATCCTTCTCAGGAAGTTAAGAAGATGAAGCTTAAAGAAATAGTAGAGGGTGAGAAGACCAGAATTAAGAAGAAGATTGAAAATTCTGGTTCCCTGGTGGTTACTATCGAACATGCAAAAAGAGATGCCAACAATGTTATGATTGAGGCTGAACTCACCAAGACATAAGTGATTGAAGCTAAGGCCAAAGCTAAGGATGTCTTGGCTAGTGTGGTGAAGATGAAGGATGATGATGCCTTTACCCACAGTTGGGAAAAGGTATTTGCTAATGCTGAAGTGCCGATTGCATATCTTAAAAAGGTATTTTTAAGAGCGACTAGGGTGTGGCTCTTATTAAGGTTGACACCAGTGAGGTGTCAGACCTTTTTCATAAGCACCATCCATGTTCTCCCTTAATTTGAGGAAGAGTTTAAGGATTATGATGATGAGAAGGAGAAATTCATCAATCAGAATTAGACACAACCTGAGCAGGCTAGAAAAAGGAGAAGAATGTTGATGAGAATCATACAGTTTTTGCGTGGGCTTTCGAGAAGAAGAAGGTCAGCAAGACAGTCCTTAAGGACTTAATTAAGGAATGTTAAATTTAATTTTCTTTTCTAAATGATAAGTGAATGCCTCATTTGTAATCCATTTTTGATGAAATTCATTGTTTGATTCAACCATTGTCATTTTATCAGATTTTGTAAGTCTTCTCTTTTATAACTATTTTCATACATATTCGACCACTTGTTCATACAGTTTAACATAAGTCTTGCAGTGTTGGTTTCTACTCAGAATGACTTTTAAGAAAGATGTGGAAGATTGTTCGCTACTGTTCAAGACGAAAATGATAAAGATGAAGACCTTGATTAGCATTTAGGTATTGATGTGTCTGCTTAAGCAAAAGAAGCATACTTATATCTTCGTCGACTTTTTCATCAGGCAGTTACACATAATATCATTTTTCATGAAATGATTTTTATTTCTTAATGCAATCATAATGAGTCATTATCAAATTTGAAGGCCGACTTTGAACAAAAGTTTGCCGATCTCAACAGAAATAATGTATTTGATGAGAGACTGGACGTCATTGAATTCGCTCATTCGAGGAAAAAAGTTATTCGACACACCAATTTGGTGGGTGATAGAGAGTTCGCCACTATACTTTAGAAGGAGAAAAATGACCTATAGGTTGAGCTTAAAAGACCCAAAAATTCTATACCAAGCGAACATGTTGGGGAAGGCACTTCCTTTTTTAAAGAAGAGAACTCCTAGCTAAGAGAGGAAATTGAAAAGACTCAAAAGTCCTTAAATGACACAGTTTTAAATTCCAAGGGTCAATCATCCTCTCAAAGGTAGAAAGAAGGTCATATAGTAGAATATTTTGAGATGGACAAGAAGGTTATACTTAATAAAGTATCAACCATTAAAAGTTTGACAGAGAAGATTAACTGTCTCACATTTTAGTTCCATAAACAACCTCATCGGGTATAAATGAATGGTTATGACGAGGCTATTCTCAATATGGATTCTACCCTGAGCAATAATCGGAATGTTGGCTATAAACATGGTTGACTTAATGACCTCATAGTGGTAAAGGTCTCACAAGACTCTGAGTTATGGTATTGGCATGACCCAGGTTGCCTTGATCATCGAGATCCTTTTTGAAAGATTAATGTTTCATGGATCCCAATGGATGCCATTCTAGTTAGACTTATAAATAAATATCTCGACGGCTTCGACCTTGAAGGAGATGATAAACTCTATCGACCTCAATAATTGGTCGACAAGGTGAGTTCTAGTGGGCCGCCAAGGAATAGAGACATGACTACGTCGTTACTCCTCATGCGTTAGATGTTTTACATATTGGAGTTGGGAGTTTAGTGAATAAGACATTCTGGTCCTGCAATCGATCTAAAAATTTATCTAGTTATTTTTATCACTTTGTTGTAAATTGTTTGATTTTTAATTTCCTTGTAATAACTTAAAAATGTTATGGGAATTTTTGCATTTTTGATTCTCTATGTGATGTGTGGTCTTCTGGTCTTACCTCTTAGGTGATGTCATAACATATAACCTTAGGCCTAAAAATAGAAAAGCAAAAATGCATCTATTTATGGGGTTCAATACCCAGTGAAGATTTTTGTGACCTAGTTGGTTATAGGTGCCTAGGGTTTTCCAGTATGCCTTTCATCGGTTGTAATACATTATTTGTACTTTCTTATTCACTAAAACTCTTCACGTTGGCTGACCAATCACTTAGTCAGAGTTAGTTTATAGTCGCTCAACTAGTCATCTTCAAAGAAGACATTTGAGAGAAGACAATCAGCATAAAATACATTTAAGGAACATAATCATCACAGTGATAAGTAATATGTCAATGAGAAGTCATTCAACTAATTGAGCTTCTTTATTAAATTCTCATATGTCTGCCATTTGGAACAAAGCATAGGGAAAAGTGTGAGAAGTTATAAAGGACTTCTTAAAGAAACTTTAGAAGTGAAACAAACAAAATAAGCTTAGCCATAAACTAAAAAATTAAAACGTCTACAAATTTGATGCGTTCTAAGCTCTTATAACCTCTCTTCCCTTCATTGTTTCTAAGCCGCAGGATTCCATTAGGTCTCATGAATAACTTTGAATGGGCCTTCCCAATTGGTCCTAAGTTTTTCGTTTAAGGGCTTTTTGGCACTACCCACAATATTTTTATGTATGTACTCTCTAACCTTCAATACTCCTTCTTTGACCCCCTAGTTGTATTTCTTGGCCAACTGCTGCTGGTGGGTGGCAAGCTTTATAAGGGAAAATTCTCTTTTTCTGTTAGTTAAGTCAATCTCTAACCCGATTACTTCATTGTTGAGATATTAATCGACTAAGGTGTATTTCATAGTTATAAGACCTATGTCTAGTAAGATGATCGCCTGCATTTCATAGGCCAAGGCAAAGGGTGTTTCCCCCATTGATCGCTCAGGTGTTATTTAGAATGCCCAAAGAACATGGGGAGTTAGTCGACCCAATCACCCTTTGCTTTTCCAATCTTTTTTTGCTTTCGTCGAGGATTGTCTTATTTGAAGCTTCTGCCTTCATGTTGCTTTGGGTATAGGCCACTAAACTATAGTAGTGCCTAATACTATGCTCATTATGGAAGCTTTGAAAGAAGTTGCTTTCAAACTGAGTTTCATTATTTATGATGATAATCCGAGGGATGCCAAACCATGTTATGATTTTCTTCCGTATGAATTTTATTATATCGATATCTCAGATGTTTGGTAAGGATTCCCCTTTAACCCATTTAGATAAGTAGTCTGTGTCGACCAATAAATACTTTTTATTTCCATACGCAAGGGGAAATGAGCCAAAGATGTCAAGTCCTCACTAGGAAAATGGCCAAGGAATTGTAAGGGACTTGAGGTCATTGGCCGATTGGTGTACCAACAGTGAGAAGAGTTGATAATTCTTGCATTTTTAAATGTAGGAAGCTGCGTCCTTTTGCATGTATGTTCATGAGTATCCTTCTTTCATTGACCTAAATGCCAGTGACCTGTCCCCTATGTGGATCCCACATATCCCCTCATGAATCTCATAGAGGGTATTCTCGACATCATCTGGGTAGATGCATTAAAGGTAAGGCCTTGATAAAGAGTGCTGATAAAGTTTTTGAACTTTCCACGTAGTGGAAACGAACAGATTTGACTCATACCTTACATGTTATTTTTAATCAATTGGGAGCGTATATTTTATTAGGTAGTGCATTATCGTATCCATCCATCTCGAGGTCCTATCAATGACCATAACTTGATCGACGTATTTACCTTTACTTATACTAGGATGGTCGAGGTATTCCACTTCAATTGTTCATTTTAAATCCCCCTTAACAGTTTAAGGGAGTGTATCTAGTGCAACAACATGACTATTATTCCCTCTTGGGAAATATTGCACTTGTACATGCTTGAATCGAGCGATGAAATTATGGACTTCTTCAAATTATGCAGCCATCCCTAGTGATATAGCCTCCCAATATCTGATTTGATACCAGTCTTGAGTCACGAAAGACATTAACGTGATGGGCTCCTAGGGAGAACGCTTTCTGTAATCCGTCGAGCAAGGCTTCGTACTCAGCTTCATTATCAGAGGCTTCAAATCCCAAGATAATTTCCTACTCGAGAACTAATTTCTCTTGGGATACCACTACTTTCCTTACTCCTTCCCCCCTAAAATTTGAGGCTCCATCAATATAAAGTAACCATCTATCACTTTCTTCGATTAGCCATGGGATAGATTCCATACCTCCGTTATCAGTCTCTACAGGTTCTTGATCACTATAAAATTCGACAATGAAGTATTCTATGACTTTCCCTTTGATCAATTATATTGGATGAAACTAGAATATCAAACCTTTCGATTTATACCTACCACTTGGACATTTATCTCGATGTGTTGGACTTTATGAGCTTTTCTTTTAGAGCGAAAGAAGTTAGGATAATGATAGTGTGTTCCCCGAAGTAGCATTTCAACATGTATACAAACTTTTCTAATGACATGTATCTTTTTTCAGCACCGAGCAATATTTTTCTTACATAATAAATTAGAGACTTCCCTCTATTATTCTCGTAAACTAAGGCTGAACTCACAGTGCCATTGGACACCTCCAGATACAAGTACAAAAGGGCCCCTAACGTTTGGAATGGTAAAAAATGGTGGGTTGCTCAAATAGTTTTTATTTCTTTAAGTGCCCTGGTGCAACCTCATTCTACATTGATTTCTTTTTTTTAAGTACTTAAAAGAAATGTCGTTACTTTTTGAGGATTTGGATTTGAAGTGATTGAGGGAAGCTAACATGCTAATCAATTTTTGTACCTCGCTCAAAGTATTAGTGGGACGCACCTTCTTGATGGATTCAATTTGGTCGGTATTAGTCTCGATACCTCTCTAACTGACTAGTTATATCCGAGGAACTTTCTCGATTGTACCCCATAAGAGCATTTTGTTGTGTTTATATTTATCCAGGTCTACCAATCCCTCACTAGATGTTCAAAGGTTTTAGACAGGTCTTCAAGGTGATCCCCCTTCCTTATTCTCTTCACAATTATGTCATCGATATACACCTCCATCGTGTCTCCTATTGCTCCATGAACATCTTCGTCACAAGTCTCTGGTAAGTTGCCCTAAAATCCTAATAACATCACCCTTTAGCAATATATCCCTAGAGTGGTGATGAAAGAATTTTTTTCCTGGTTAGGGGTGAATAATGGAATTTGATGGTTCCTAAATTAGGCATCGAAGAAGCTCATACGCTCATGATTATCGGTGGTGTCGACCAATTGATCTATTTTTAGCAGAGGAAAAATATCCTTTGGTCATGCACGATTCAAATCAATGAAGTCAACGCAAACTCTCCACTTCCCATTGCTCTTCATTATGAATATTAGCTTTGAAAACCACTTGGGTAATTGAACTTTCTTTATGGACCTTGCCTTCAGAAGTTTTCCCACTTCTTCCTTAATAGCCTTGGCGTTCTCGGGTGCTTTTCTTCGGGCCTTTTGAGTCACTGGTGGATTAGTGGATCCATATGGAGCTTGTGACACATCATTCCCAAGTCTATTCCTGGAATGTCATATGGCCTCCAGGAAAATAGGTCTTGATTGCTTTTAAGGAAAATAACCAACTATTTCTTATTTTCTTTCATGAGTAAATTGTTGATCAGGAACTTCTTTTCAGTGTGATTATCATTAAACACTACCTCTTGTAGGGTATCCATAACATAATCGACATGGGAAACTCTAGTTTCCTCAACGCCAAGTCACCCATCCTTTTTCTGCTATTTGGAGGGTATTTTGCCTTCCTCTACTTGTACATATTTTTCCTTCTTCTTCACCTGCTTATTCGGATAGCAATTATGAAACATTTTCTATCAAATGCTTTGTTCTTGCATATCTCCATGATTTTTTTTATTAGTGATGAACTTTATTTTTCGACGGTAGATGGATGGTACATCCATCTTGGCATGCAACCACCTTCTAACGAGGGCAACGTTATATGAGGAGTCTATATCCACTATAAGAAACTCAATAAGATTGGATATCCCTCCATCCCGGATAGGGATAACGACATTTCTTAGGGGTAAGGTCATCCTTCTTACAAATATGAACGGTGGATTCCTTCAGGTCTTCTACACGCAAGTTTAACTGCTTGAACATCTTGAGGTATATGAATTACTAGGTGCTCCCATGGTCTGACAACATATTATAAACATCTAACCTATCAACTCTGAGAGAGATGATAAGATTGTCGTGGTGGGAAGTGCTCATTTTGACCAAATCATCACGGGTGAAAATGATGTGCTTCTTATAATCAATATCTTTAGATCGTCGGTGTTTTTCATGTAATGGGATTGGTTGGGTTGATTTGAAGGGATTCCATTACTGTTGTGAACTTCTTAACCACCATCCTGAAGGTGTTCCCGTTGATTTGGTTTGGGTTTGACGCACCATAATCACCGCGAATTCAAGACCTAAACATTCGTCTAAGACGTTGTCCGGTCTTGGCCCCACAGGGATAATTGTAAATTCATGTCCCATATCATTGTCTAGGATGTTGTCCAGTCTCTGGTCGTGCACAGGCTGTGTTTCACCTTCTTTCTTCTCTAAGAACTTATTTAGGTGCCCAACCTGAACTAGCGCCTCGAGGTGGGACTTGAGTGCCTTGTAATTTTCGGTCTTATGATCTTGATATTTATAGCATGAATAGTTCAGTGACTGGTTCCTCTTATTCGAATCAATAAACATCTTCTCGATCCATTTTAAATATTATTTACCTTTGATCTCGTAAAAGATCTTATAGATTAGTTTAGAGAACACTATGTTAACTACCTTGAATTAATTTTTGAGTTCCTTCTTCTCGGCGTCTTTCTACTTTCCATTTTTCTTTCTCCATATTGTTTTATTCTCCCATTCCTTATTACCATTCTTGGGTTGCTTTCCTCTCTTTCCATCCTAGCCAACTCTGTTTATCGTATCTTTGATCGTGGCATATTTTTTAATCCTATCCATGAGTTCGTCAGTCGTGATGGCCTCCAATTTGGCGAGGGATTGGTAGAGAATGGAATCGTTTGGTAGACCAATTTTTAAGAATGCCACCACTACTTTCTCGGTGCATTCCACCACCTTATTATACACCTCCAAGTACCTTCTGTCATACTCATGAAGTGTTCCCTAGGGATTTTTCTTCATTATTAGAAGAGAATCCATCCGCTAAGGGTGGGTGCTGCTTGTAATGAATTTAGATTTGAATGATTCGTCTAGTTGCTTGAACAAGGCTATAGATTGGTGTGGTAACTTTTCAAACCACTTATAGGCAGTGTCTCTAAGACTGTAAGGGAATATTTGTCACATTAATCCTTCATTAGTGTTCCACAACGTTATTGTCTGATAATTTTACCTGGCGTGATAGGTGGGTTAGTCTTGCCATTATAAATCTTGAATCTTTAGGGAGAAAAATTCTTAAGATGATCAAAATAATCTATAGATTAGATAAAAAGTGACTTCATCTAGCAAACGAGTGCTCTTCTAAAAATCTTCTTAGTAGTATGAGCCCCTTGATGGGTAGAGTGTTTCTCTACCTCCCTTTTGACAAAGTTATAGTGCTCTTTAACTCCTCACTGGTCATCTGGGCATGGTCTACCTTTAAAAGACCTTCAGCGAGGAAAACATTCCTTATCTTCCTTTCCTCATCTATGATCTCTTCTCGACTGAGGGCTTGGAGTTTATGAGCGACAACCATTCTTGCACTTCTTTTTATGGATTCTTTATACAACTTCTCTAGGCATCGCTAGAGCTGGAGTTTTGCTCTTGTTGGAGCTTATTGATAGCCCATTCATCTCATAGGTGCTTCTCGTAATTGTTAATGAGCCTTGAGATCTAGTTGGATCACTCAAGCTCATCATTGTTCACTGTTTTATCCTCTTAAGGACGATAAAGATCATCGTGGCATTGATAATACTCACCAATCTCAAATCTAACCCTATGAGAGGGAAGGGTTAGCTGGTGACACTATTAGTTGTCATAATCTTTGTGGTCAAGGGTCTTCCTAAAGGTTATACGTACACTAAAGGTAAATAAGAAGATGATATTATCACAAAACATAATTTTGGTACTTTTGAGTGACCTCCCGCCAAAGCATAAATATCCAACTGCACCTACCATTTCATGAACCATTGGAGAGAGAAAAATTGAGAAAGCGCTATTAGATCTACGAGCGAGTGTTAATAGTCTCCCTTAATCGATTTATAGACAACTTGACTTGGGGGACCTTAAGCCCATAAAAATTATTATCCAACTTGTGGATCATTCCATGAAGATACCTCAGGGAATTATTGAGGACGTGATCGTCTAAGTTGATAATTTTTACTTCACGATAGATTATGTCATTTGGGAAGCGGATCCCTCCTCTCCCTCATTAGACCATGTTCCTGTGATCCTTGGTCTCCCATTCTTAGGTATTTCTAATGCTTTGATTAACACGTGAAATGGGAAAATGCAACTCACATTCAGGAATATGACACTCGAGACTAATATATCCAACATCACCAAACAAATGGGTGAAGATGAAAAGTTACGTGAGATGAATATAATTGAGGAGGTAACACATGAACACTTTGAGTGTAATCACACTACAAATACTTTATAGGCATTTATTGTTACTGTGAGTGAGAGAGATTGTGCATAAACCGAGTTCAAGTAAGAGGCGAGGGAGATAGAAGATTTGTTGGATGAAAGTGAAATCACTGAGGATGTGAGAGATATTAGTTGGTCTATTGATTCGAGGAACTACCACCGAGCTAATCTCACACGGTTACCTTTGATGAGAAATATCCTATCCTAGAAATTGATAAATATTCAGTTAAACATCAAATATATATATGTAGGAGAGATGAGACATACCCTATTGATTTATCCTTGAGCCTAAGTAAATAGCAAGAGGGAAATCTTATGGCCATTCTAAGGAAGCACGAAAGAGATTTTGGTTGGAGCATTGCAGATTTGAATGGTATAATCATTTTAATTTATACCAATAAAATCCATCTTGAGGAGGTTGTGAGACCCTCGAGAAATATGCAAAGGCGTTTGAACCTGATGATAGAAGACGTCATGAGAGTGGCAATTATTAAATTATTGGATGCGGGCATCATATGTCCTATATCGTAGAGCAAATGGGAGAGTACTATTCAATTTGTCCCAAAAAAGTCGGGAATGAATGTGGTTGAAAATTCCAAGGGGGAACATATTGCAAAACATACCACAACTGGGTGGCTCATTTGTATTGACTAATAGAAGCTCAACTCCAGGACTAGAAAATATCACTTTCCTTCGCCATTTATGGACTAAATTCTTGAGAGAGTCTCAGAACACCCTTTCTATTTTTTATATGGTTATTCCGGGTATAACCCAATCTAGGTGGAATGTCAGATCAAGAGAAGACTACATTCACATGTACTTTGTGCACGTTTGCCCACAAGCACATGCCATTTGGATTATGTAATGCATCCTTAATCGTTCAACGATTCACGCTTAGTCTATTTAGTGACATGGTCGAGTGGGCCTTGAGGTGTTCATGGATGATTTTTATGTCTTCATCTCCTCTTTTGACTATTTCCTGATTAATCTCGAGAAGGTGTTAGACCGAAGTGTGGAAAAGAACTTGGTACTTAATTGGGAGAAGTGACATTTTATGGATGAAGTCATAGTTCTTGACCACAATTTGTCATCAAAAGGTATATAAGCTGATCGGGAAAAATTGATGTTAAAGGTGATCTTCCCACACCTAAGTCACTAAAAGACGTGGACACTTTCTTAGGCCACGTAGGGTTTGTTCATAGGTTTATTAAGGACTTTAATGCCATCTCTAGTCCTTTAAGCAAGATACTTATGAATGATGCCCCCTTTGAGTGGAGTGAGGCATGCAAAGATTCTCTTAACAAATTGAAAAGTTCCCTAGTATATGCTTCAATCATGAAAGCTATGGATTGGACCCTTCCATTCCAGATTATGTGTGATGTGAGTGACTTTTTAGTTGGGGTTGTTTTGATGCATCAAAGAGACAAGAAAGATTGCATCATTTACTATGCTAGCGGGACCATAACCTGGTCTCAATTGAATTACTCCACCATGGAGAAAAATTTACTAGTAGTAGTATTCGTCCATGAAAAATTACACTCCTGTCTTATCTGGTCTCCCATCACATGCTTTACTAACCACACGACTCTAAAGTATCTCCTTTCCAAGAAGGATGCAAAGCCTCACCTTATTAGGTGGATCTTACTACTCCAAGAGTTTGACCTTTCAATTAAAGAGAAGAAAGGAGTAGAAACCATTATAGCCGATCATCTGTCGAGGCTCTCATCTGACGTACCTCAAGACCCTTTTCCCATAAAAGAGTAATTTTTGGACGATAAATTATGTGCCCTCTCCTCTGGTTTGCAAATATGATGAATTATCTTGTCACATGGGTCATCCCCCCGATTGGACACAACAAGAGAAGGAGAAGTTCCTTAAGTGGTCGCGCATGTTTTTCTATGAAGATCCATACTTACTTAAGTATTGCGCCAACCAAATATTCTGGAGATGTGTACTCGATGATTTGATTCCTTATATAATCTGGTTTTATAATTCAAAAGCTTATTGAGGATAATTTTTCATGAAGAAGACAACCGCTAAGATTCTTCAAAATAGTCTATATTATCCTACAAGCTTCTGGGATGTGAATGCCTATTCTAAATGTTACGACAGGTTCCAAAGAATGTGAGATACTACTCGATGAAACATGGTGTTGTTGACCCCTATTCTTCTCATCGAGATATTCGACTGTTTGGGCATCAACTTCATGGGATCATTCCCTCCCTTCTTTGGTTTCCTATACATCCTTATCACGGTAGACTAATTATTGAAGTAGGTTAATGGAATACCTACAAAGACAAATGACAGTAAGGTGGTAGTCAAGTTCATTCAAGAAAACATACTCTCGCGCATCGGAGATCCGAAATCTATTATTAGTGATAAAGACATGCATTTTTGCAATAGGCGATTAGAAAAACTTATTAGAAAGAGTGGGGCCATCCACAAGGTTGGGATGACATACAACCCCCAAAAGAACAGGTGACTACAAATAGCAAATTGAGAAATAAAAACATCCATGAAAACATAGTTGATGCTAACCGTAAGGATTGGTCAACTCGATTTATCGACGCGCTATGGGCATATAGGACCTCTTACAAGAACAACCTTGGGATGTCTCCATTTTTCTTTTTCTATCAAAAGCTTTTCCATATCCCTGTTGAGTTAGAGCACAAAGCGTATTGGGCCATTAAGAGGTTAAACTATAACCTCGATTAAGCCGGTGAAGTAAGGAATTAAAATTGCATGAGTTAGAAGAGATACGCAACGATGGGTATGAAAGCACTTAGTTTTCTAAAGAAAGGATGAAAATTTCACATAAACGTACTATCAATCAAAATGAGTTTCATCCATGACAAAAAGTTCTACTATATAACTCAAGACTACACTTGTTTCCCAATAAATTACACTGGCGATGGATCGACCCGTTCGTTATTAAGGAAATGTTTCCCCACGGAGCAATAGATATAGTGAACCCAAAGGGTGGATTCAGTTTAAAGTTAATGGAAAACACCTAAATCCATATCTTGAGGGGTATCTTGAGGATGCCGACACATTTCGATTGTCGGAACCTGTCTATGGGGATGATTGAGCTTGAGAGAGAGGTCGTCACAGCCCTGACACGTATGGGGTGATTTTGTTGTGTATATGAGTGTTTTAGGCTGTAGTGAGTTAGTTGAGTTAGTTGAGTCTGCATTAGAAGTAGGTAGGAGCACATAGTTCAAATGTTGGTTTGAGGAGTCATTCTAGGGTGAAAATAAGGTTTTTAGAGCATAGCCTAGGAGAAATGGTGGTTAACAATTTGTTGGGACATAAGTATTGACCAAACTATTTCGCACTGGGACCAAACCTATTCGCCTAGCTGAACCTTCTTACCCTAGGGCCGCCAGACCTGCTTCTAAAAAAGTCTCTTCATCTCCATTTTCCCTCCACATTAATCCCCCTAAAACCTTCCCCCTTTCCCATTTCCTTCCACTCCAAAAATTACACTTTTTTCACTCCTTCAAACCACACCCAAACCCTAAATTCATTCCCTCGACCACTTACCACCAAAAACCTATATAATTCCCAATTTTCCCCACCATTTCCCACCCTTTCACCACCTCTAAATACCACCACACCGCACACCATATTCTTCACACCTACATTATCTATTCTTCTTCCTCTCGAAAGTCTCCTTCTAAAAACTCATTCAACAATTTACAAGAATGTCTTGATACACGAAATATGACTCTATAGACATTATCGATGAGGGAGAAAATTATGGTTTCTAGTCGTTCCAAGAAAGAAATTGGGTTGAAGTCCATTTCGGGCACACCCAAGTTGTTTTCATTAAGAGTAAGGTCCTATGGGATGATCTTTCTAAAGAGGTGACCGTGCTATTCAATCGATTTGGGTGGTTGCATTTCTGGAGATCCCCCTCCACCATCTTTGACAACAAAATGGTGAGCCTTTTCCACAAAACACTTGCTCGTAAGTCACAAGGCTAATATGAAGCTCGGGTACTTGGAAAAAGGGTTCCCCTATAACTTTTTATGATTCCAAGAAAAATACGAGTGACAAGGGCGATTATCCCTCCTCTGCATAACTATTTAAATAATGCCCCACTCATCTCCAAGATAGAATGCATTGGGCGGTCGGTACCGAGAGATGATTAGACTTCGAACACCTTCCTAGTGGGCCATTGTCCTGAGCACATTGGGTACGCCCATATCATCACTTGTGGTACCATTCTTCCCACCATCAACAATTTCATCATCCGCCTTCATCTTGTGACATTTCTTTACCACCTCCACGACGAAGAAAGCCAAATAAGCCTATCATGCATCTACCTCCAAGACATAATTGTTGTCACCTATCTTAAAAAAGGGTAAAAGGTCTCTCCCATATGCTAGATTAATTGATGACATTTTCTTCGATGCACATGTCCCGGGAGGAGGGACTAGAGGCCGCCTTCCTAAGCCTATCAATCCTTCATCCATCGAGCGTAGTACAAGGCAAATGAAAAATGTACACCTTGTCCTCTTATTTTTTAGGATGTATAGAAGGCTGAAGAGGAGGATAGAGAGGATTTCCAAGTGGGAGAGGGAGCGGAGGATGAGGAGAGTTCCTCAGATAATGATCCCGACTTCGATGAAAGTTATTTTCAATTAGTGGTCATTAACCATCAAATTGACGAGTTGGAGACATGTATAGATGGGTTCATTACCGAGTTTCGTATCGACGAAGAGATAGATAGGCACGACTATACGAGGGACACGAGAATTAATATACAACTACAAGCATATATGTACCTCTTGTAATTGGGGCCTGATGCACAATTCCCATCCTATTTCTATGACCACTACACTCGTGATCACATCTCTCCCGGACCATCTTAATAAATGTTCATGGGTTACTTGTGATTACTTTTTATGTAGTTCTTATCTTTTTTCATTAAATTAATTTGTAATAACTATGTAATGTCTATCTCTTTCTTTATGCGTTGTATATGTCTTTTTCTAAATGAAAAGTTTCATTTTAATATTTGCTTGTTTTCACTTTCGTACTTTTTCTTTTTTTATTTTGCTTTTAATGCCTTTCATTGAGGACAATGAAAAAGTTTAAGTTGGGGGTGACAAGTGCGTCTTTTAAAAACTTTACAGATTTTAAAATGCCCCAAAAATTGAAAAAGGTCAAAATTGAAAAAAAAATAATAAAAAAAAAAAGTTAAAAATATTTTCTTCAAAATAAGTGAAAATTGGAATTTTAATTCTTCAAAAACATCATTAAATTTTTTATTTAAACTCTCAAATAGTAAAAATCAAAGGCACTAAGCTGAAATCGACCAAAGATGGAAATTAAGAAAAAATTGATGACTTTACAAATAAATGTGGAGATTTTTAACCTAGTGAGACTTCGAGACTATCACTTTTTGCATGTAATTAAATCACTCCGAGTTAAAAATTAACTCAAATTTCATTTCAGTGTTTAAATAAGTCATTGAGGATATCTACGTCATTGCTTTGATTGGTTATGGAAAACAAGTGAGATGTCGACTTAAACACACGTTAAAAATATCTGTAAACTAAAATTAATCTCGAGACACACATGGTAAAATAATTAGTAATTCAGATAAATGAAGTTAGGTGAGCGTTGTTTTTCCAGAAAAATTGGCCAAAAAAAGTTGCAAAAAATTTCATCCTTTTGCAAATCAATTTGAGCCTAATAAATTTTTTCCCTTTCGTTTGGTAGCCCAAAAAACCAAAATTTCCCAAAATTGGGAAAATCAAAGAAACTCATGAATTACGTGCAAATGGTGCATACAAAATGGGCAAGAAAAATAGAAAAAATTATCAACAAAACATAATGAAAAAAAATGACAAAAATATGAGAAAACAATTAGGAAAATAAGAGAAAATGAGTAAAAGCTCGTAAAAGTACCAACAGATATTGCAAGTATATTTTCCAATTCCAAATTTCTCAAACACTCCCAATTTTACCCAATACACCTTACGACCCGATAAAGTCCTAACCGAGTTTGAATAACGAAATTAATTACAGTATAAAGAGCTAAAATACGAAAAGATAATAATAGAGATTAAATGGTGCGAATAAATGATGATGTTTCCCATTTTCCATTGATCGTAATTTGTTCGTAAGATCTCTTCACCAAATAAATTCCGTCTTTCAATTTGTCTGTGAGACTTCACGTCCATTATATTGACTCTTAATATCGTGCACTATGATAGAAATATAGGCATTTCGAGAGATTCGTTTGTGAGGGCACCCTGTGAGAATTTGAATCAAAGTGAATTTTCGAAAAAGTAACGTAACAATTAATCGATGGAAATTAACATTTTAATTTTTGGCTCCACACACACGTATGAATTGAGATTCTTGAATAAAAATGTAAAGTGATTATTTTTAAGGAATTTAAATATTACTATTTTTAATTATTTTGATATTTTATTTTAGTTAAAAAAAAGGACCGTTGTCGATAAATTCACTACAAATCCTCACAAGACACCACTCATCCTACTAGGGTAGCCTTGGGGTTTAACGACTTGTTGTATTCTATACATCCAATCGCTTGCCTACGAAATAGATATTCTATCCCAATAATTTTTTCAAAAGTTATGTTTATACCAAACACTTATTCTATTTACATTTCTCATGATGATCCACGTCTTAAATTAGGAGAGTCTGATTCGGTGCAAATATTTCACATTTATCCCTTTAATTTAGGTAGTTTTTCGGTCCTATGCGGTGTAATTATGGATGGATTTATCTCGTATTCATGCCAATAACAAGTTTCTACGAGTATTTTCTTATTTTTTGCATTTCTCATGTATTTTAGACGTATTTCGTGAAAGTGGATGCGGGAGATAAATCGGAATAAAGAAAGAAAAGAAGTAAATGATGTTCAAGGGAACTAAGGTAATTTTTCAATAATATCCCCAAGGCATAGCCTCAAGGAATTTTGTATACCTTGAAGCTAAGAGTATACTGGAAGAAATGGTATCCGAATCCGAGTTATGGTAAAGAATTTACGCGCATTAGATGTTGACATGAGAATCAGAGTGCTTAAGGAAGAGATGCGCTTGTCGATAATTTTGTCATTCGCTTTAGATTTATTTTTGACTATTTATTTTGCGGAGTAAAATCCTCATATATATAGTAATTAGATGAATTTAAGGTCTCCTATCAGTTATATATTTGATTCTTGAAAATTTTATATCCTACATAATTACTAATGGTTTGGGGGAGTGTATTCCGATCCCACTTTTCTTGCACAGTTGAAAATCAAAAGTGTCTTTCATTCTTTCATATTTAGTTAATTAAAATTTATTATTTAGGTCATATTAGGTAATTAGACTTTCCCATAACATCATCACATTTTTTCCCTTTTGTGAGTTGAGAATAAGGTTTTAGACATCTTTTTTGTTAGTCATCACAATCTTTCCTCTTAGTCCCTGTGTTCGACATTCGATTTTCTCGGAGTATCACATATGCGACTGACTTGCACTTAACCCATATTTACATGCACTAGAGGCACATTTATTGCAACGTCCTTATTACATCTCGTGCAGGTACACAAAAAAAAAACAAAGAAAAAAGGATAGATATAACGAGACACTCCCTGAACCCTCCCTCAAAACCTCTCAAATCAACTTATAACAATCACAGCGCATGAGCTCCCCCCACCCCCCTCAACAAGAGGTAGACCCTCTACTCTCGGTGCAGGAACACTCCTCAAATATGGAAATGACACCATATAAGAGATGGTTGTACTCCTCACATAAGCTGACATCGACGCCATCCAGTCCTTAATATCTCTTAGCCAAGTGGAAGACACTCGCACGGTATTCAAAGAAGAAAGAACAAAAAAAGAAAAATGTTAAGCGAGTTTATAAAGAGAAAACTAAAGCAGGAACCGAAAATAAAAGGGAAAGAAAAAAGTAGACCTCAGGCCTGATTGCATCATCAGTAAGACCGGTCAACCAGACCACCGGCTCATGGGGGTGGTGGGGAACGCTCAACACCTCCCCACCACTAAATCAAAAGTGATAAGATAAAGAAATCACCTGCATAATCGGAGCCTACTTAGTGGTCATAGTCGTGTCCTTACTAGTGTTGTGGGTCAATGCCATTGGTAGACTTATACCTCTCCCCAAAGAAGTGGCCGGTGGAGTCATTCTCTCTACATCATATATGCATGAAGTCATCAACCAATTAATCACCAATTCTAGTTACTTATAACCCACTACCATATTGGTGTAGAACATATAGGTCTCTCGCTCCATCTCTGCCTCCCTAGTCTCATTCGTTATCTCTATCACCTACCTCATGTACCCTGGGGGCTCCAATGGTGGCACATACACTTCTCCCTTCATAATTTTATGATCCACCTTCTCCTCAAGGTACTAGAGGTACCCAGACTCATAAACTAATAACTACCTCGTCTGCGCGTGCATGAATGTAGCCCGTGCAACCCTCGAGGGAAGACTCCAAGGGTATAAAGTCAATAACGTCCCCAACAAAGAGTCAATACCCACCTAGAAGCATAAGAATTTCAATAAAAACTTAGAAAGAAGGAAAAATCGAGAAACCTAATCTAGTTGCTCGTCAAGGAGTTTAGCGCCGCCCGCACGTCCTTCAGGGCTAGGGGATTGGTTCGAATGCTAGTTCAACTTACTCTACCCATAAATCTTCTAGAAATCTCCCAACTCTCTCTCCTTCAAGAACATCACCCTAACATTGAGCCCTATCACCTCATAAAACCACATCTGCAAGAAGGCAAAAATATGAAAAGAAAACAAAAAAAGGATTGTAATGAAATAAAAAGGAAATTAAACTTCAAGATTACCTGTAGAAGGTACGTGGCTCCTATGAATGTCTGCCTGCAGCACCGAATGAATGAGTATAACGAAGAATAAAGGGGAATGAATGTGAAACTCCCCCAATCATATATATGAACGTCCAAAATATTTCACAAGTATCGTAAAAACCAGAGATGAACGATATCGCCACCCGTCACCACCACAAACCCTCCCAGCGAAAGTAGTATAAACAAGCAAGATGCTGTCTCACTTATCACCCATCCTTCTCATAAATCTGACTCTTCATCCTATAAATATGAATATCATTCCCCGAAATGATTCTACCAACGTCCCCTAAGGCATCCTGCACTGCCTCCTCCATGACCCACAGAGTACGGTCCACCACAATCTGATGCCTAACTCAATCAAGCCCCATCAGCTACTAAACATACAAGGGAGTAAAAATTATCCACCCACCCCCCAAATGTAATGTTTGGGTCATATCTCACCACCTCTCACAAATCATTCATAACACCACACAAAATCACAATGTCTTATCCAGTGCACCCGCCAAAGTTACAAAATCGGTGGACGCCATAATCCACTGCACCGCCTCAAGAATACGATCAAACATGTCCGTTATTCTAGTTTTCCCCCGGGACTAAATGCTCCAAGAAGAAATATCAATCTATAAGAAACCATAGAAAACCCTTCATTAGACAAATAAGAAAAATACAAAACCAAAGGAAAAATATTCACATAGCCATTAGGGTTCTTTACCTTCTCCGAACGGTGGTGCGTGGCTCACACAACAAAATCCTTTCATAAGTCATTGACTCAAAGGAGTCATAGGAATTTTCATTGCCCAATGGAAGTGGCACCACATCCCGCCACTCCAAACTTTCCAAGTCATTGATAGAAACCCACTCGCAGTTAATACTGCCAAAATTACCTACCATTTGAGATCTTGAGGAAGAAAGGACTCAAGAAAGACTTTTGGGGAGATAAAGAAAGAGAATCAACTTCTTGGAACTATGAAAAATGAGTATGGGTCCTCCTCCCCTTTTATAGAAGGTTAAGGGGATGCTGATCGGCACCCCTCTAAACCTATCTTTTAACAGTACTCTTTCCCATTCCCCTATAAGCCTAAAAGTTCCTGCCCTATGTCAATAGGCACATCCCCAAACCTCCCTATTGACAGTCCTTTCAATTTTCATATAAAAATTTTTGGAAAAATTTGAAATTTTTTTAAAAATCCCAAAAATATACAGAATATTATTTTCCCCGAGATAACAGCTTTTGGAGATCTAAGCCCCTTACAAACACTCAAAATCCCCGGTCAGGTCAACCAAACACTCTTATCTTCGATGTTGACACTGAAAATTATTCATCTACATGGACCATTCGGATACTAACACTGGGTGTACAGTGGAAAATTAATCCTAGTCAACAAGGATGAAATGCCTTCCAAATTTAGGGATGCTGACAACCTCCAGAAAGCCTGGCCAACAATGACATGAAATCACCAATAGTTGTATTAATAAATGACTGTACATATGTAAATGTCTACAATATAAATACATTCCATCCTTTGATATACTATCCCTTTTACACCCCCTTGGGCTATAGATACATTGTAAACCCTTCATCCAAGGGACACAAAAAGAGAGGCAATTGGAAAATCCTAAAGTAATACACAACAGTGGACGTAGGTTCTTTCCTTGAGCCGAACCACTTTAAAAATGTCTTGTCTCTTTTATTTCTATTTATCTATGATCAATTAATTAGCTTAGTCTATTTTTTGCATCAATCTGTGAGAACGACATTTCTAATCGATCTCACATAATCAAACGTCTAAATGGATGATATTAGTGAATCAAGTCTCAGGAATGAAGGTATTCCTACTGCTCCTTCTACTCCTCCGTCTGCAAATGATTTAACTGGGATTCTACCCAGTCTTGCAGGAGGCCAAGGGGCTATGCAAGGAAATGTGTTTTATCTGCTCTTCAAGCTGGGGAACCTGCTCTATCTGTTCAAGGAAATATTCCACCACCCCCACCAAGAGGTGGTCGGCACAGCCACTCACTGATAATAAGAGATGTCTCCTACCATCCAAGGTCAAATTCATTACTCTGGACATCGAAATCTTTCCACACGTAGTATTATTCTATAGAATGGCCAAGTGCCATAGAGATATTAAGTCGTGCTTCTCCCTTTAATCATTTTGAACCCAAAGGGAACAAAAATGTTCCTAGGGAAATGTCAGGTAACACCCGACGACCATCTGATCAAAGGGAAAGCACTGCTCAATATAAATCAAATGCTTGACGAACTGCTACTCGGACTGAGTAACGGCGTCAGGAATAAGTCTCAACAACTAATAAAGTTTCAACGCATAAATTTGGTGTTGACAATGATGCATGTAAGGGCTCCATACAAAGATTGGAAAACAGATGAGAAGATTTGTAAAAGGGTCTCGGTTTGTGCAGGAAATTGTGAATTTCCCTACTCCATCAAAGTTCAAGGCTCCAATAGTAATACCCAAATATTATGGAAAAACTTATCTAGTTCTCCACATGGAACCGTTACTGGACCTGCCCAAATCTGGTACAATGGTCTTCCTCGAGAACAAATTTCTAGATTTACTTAAATCGCTGAGCTATTAATTAATAACTTTTTCTTTAGAGCAAAGCCTGTGAAAAGGGTGGCACACTTACTTAGTGTGAGATAGAAGGAAGGAGAGAGCAACAGAGATTACATTCCTCATTTTAATAACGAGAAACTAGAAGTCATAGATTATGAGGAGAAGACTACAATAACCGCTCTCATGAGTGGAATACTCCCATAAAAGATGTATAACACTCTTGCTAAGGATCCTCTGAAGACAATGGAAGAATTGATGAATAAAGTAGCAGAGATCACGAATACCTAGGAAGCAATTGCAGCCAACTGTAGCTCGGGCACAAAAGTTGATGAAAAAAATGATAAGAAAGATCCTAAAGACCCTAAAGAACACAAAGAATCAAAACAGAAAGGAGTTATGGAGAGACACAGGAAGTATAATGACTATACTACGTTAACCATGGGAATTCACCATGATTTGGAAGAAATCAAGCATAATAAAGATGTGCGTTGGCTTGATAAGTTGAAAAGTTCCCCAACCAAGAGAGATAAAAATAAGTATTACGAATTCCACTGAGATGACGGTCACACAAAGAAACATTGCATAGCTCTTCAAAATGAGATCGAAAATCTCATTCAACGAGGAAAGCTAAATCATTATGTTGATCGGCAGAACAAAGAGGGAACTCAGTGAAGATCAAAATTTCCTTGCAAGCCCAAAGAGGAGAAGAAAAAAACTCATGAACGTGACTAGGATGATGATCCCGATCTCCCTAAAAAACCGACCACTAGAATGTGAAGTATTTTGTATCAATATTGGTTCTTTTGGGCCAAATGATTACAGGTGGAGATGATGGAGGAGGAGATCACACAAATGAGCAAAAATCTTACCTACATGAGGTACAAGCTTGCTCATACATACAAAGTATCAGCCATGCCAAGAAAGATTGACCAAAAAAGGTTAACAAAGATAAAATAGTAATTGGTTTCTTTAAAATTTCCTTTCAGGAGTACTGTATCCTCACGATGACCCATTAGTAACCGAATTCAGAAAGGAAAAAATCATTGTCTCTAGAGTATTAGTAGATAACGACAGCTCGACGGATATCATGTTATATCCTTATTTCAATAACTTAGATTTTAAACTCCGCCAATTAGAGCCATATCATCGACCACTAATAGGCTTTGCAAGTGAGAAAGTCTTCCTTCGGGAACTATTGAAATGGAGATAATAATAAGAACCTGGCCAGCTAGCCGAATAGAGAATAACCATTTCTTTGTAATGGATAAAAATGTCCATTCAGCTTAAATATAATCATTTGAAGAGTAGGGATAAAGAAGTTCAAGGAAGTACCATCCACTGTTCATTATTGTCTAAAATTCCCTATTAATTTTGGTGTGGGAATTGTGAAAGGTGATCAGAAAGTTACTCAAGAATGTTACTGCTCTTCTTCCTAGAAAGAAGACTTGGAAGAAATAAAGAAGAAAACCACTACTTACTAAGTGGATACTCCTGAGATTGATTAAGAATCTGAGGTTGAAACCTTAGACCCAAGGGACGAAATAGATTTGGTAAAGGTACATATTGTGGAAGCCACTGAAAGCATTATGTTAGCAAATGACGAAGCGGAACACACCAATCAAATAGGGAAAACATTGGATGATGTTCTTAAACAGGAACTGGTGAGCTTACTTAAACGGATAAAGCACGTGTTTGCCTGGATTCATGAAGATATGCCTGAGATAGATCCCAATTTCCTTTGCTAACAAAGAAGTTAAACCAATAAAGAAAAGGCGAAAAATGTTCAGCCTCGAGAAGAAGCAAGCCAAACGGGAATAAGTCGAAAAGCTTCAAAAAGTAACTTTTATCAATGAAGTGAAATATCCAGACTCGCTGGACAATATAGTTATGGTCAAAAAGAAAAATAACATGTGGAGGATGTGTGTGTATTTCACAGATCTAAATAAAGCATGCCCAGAGGATCATTTTCCTTTTCCTCGAATAGATGAACTCGTGGATGCAACATCAAGACATGAGTTACTCAGCTTTATGGATGCTTATTCTGGTTATAACTAGAAAAAAATGAAACTTGAGGATAGGGAAAGAACATATTTCATCACTCCCTAAGGAACATATTGTTATAATGTTATGCATTTTGGTTTGAAAAATACAGGTGCTACATATCAAAGCCTAGTCAATAAGGTGTTCGAGGAGAAAATAGGAAAGAATATGGAAGTCTACATGGATAGTATTCTTATAAAAAGAAAAAATACGTCCGATCACATTGCCAACCTCATCCAGACTTTTGATCAACTTGAGAAGAACCAGATGATGCTGAATCCGACCAAGTACATTTTTGGAGTGCAAGAGGGAATGTTCCTCGGGTACATAGTAAATCAAAGGGGAATTGAACAAAATCCAGATAAGATCAAAGTATTAACTGAAATGTAATCCTCAGCACACAAGAAGGATGTGCAAAGACTTACTGGATGAGTAACAGCGTTGAACAAATTCAGTCCCGAGCTATAGATAGGTGCTTATCATTTTTCAAGGTTCTCAGAAAGAGTTTTGAATGGAACGATGAATGTGAAAAATATTTTATGGAATTAAAAAAGTATTTGGGTTCACCTCCATTACTCTCCCGACCAATCATAGGTGAAAAAGTGTACATGTACATAGTCATTTCTGAATGGGCAGTAAATTCTGCATTGATCCGAGAAGAGAATGGAGTTTAAAAACACGTCTACTATACCAGTAAATCTTTTCGAGGAGAAGAAATAAGGTACCCTCATTTGGAGAAATTAGGTTTAGCAGTAATTGAAGCATCCATACATATGAAACCTTATTTCCAAGCCCGTACAATCGTAGTTTACACTGTTATGCCTCTAAGGAAGACTTTGCATAAACTGGAGAAATCTAGTAGATTAATGTACTAGGCCTTGGAATTAGGGGATTATGATATCATATATGAACCAAGGTCTTATTTGAAATGCTAAGTAGTGGAAGATTTCATAGCAGAGTTCACTAACTCTAAGGTCCCCGAGCAATAAAGTAAGCAGGCAGAACAAGAATCAGGAGGAAGTGATGTCAACAAGAAAGCTCTTGAAGAACTTTCTTCAAAAGAAGCGGTTGTCGACCTGCCATATTCCTCTTCTTGAACATAGGAGATGACCAGGAAGTATGAAGAAACAAAGAAAAAAATATTATACTATGGGAGTTTGACAGACCCAGCGTTTGACAACAATACCCAAATATGGAACTTATATGTTAACAGATCACCTTGTTCAACCGACAGTGGAGCAGGTATAATACTTAACACTCCTTAAGGTATTGATAGTGAGTATGCACTACATTTTCAATTTCAGGCTTCAAATAATGAATCAGAATATGAAGCTCTTATTGTGGGCCTAAGTTTAGCCTAATCATTGAGTGTCGAGCAAATTATATCACATAGTGACTCTCAACTGGTGGTGAACCAAACACTGGGTTTATGCCGTGCTAAAGGAGAACTAACAACCAGGTATTTATCTAAGGTGATAGAAGTCATTGAAAAATTACTAGCTGTTCAAATGAACATAATCACAAGGTTGGAAAATGCATTAACTAATGCCCTTTTCTCAGCTAGCCTCGACTACCAAAATTGAACTCCGACGAACTATCCTAATTAAGATTTTCCCAATAGGAGCATATATGAAGATTTGATGAACATTTTTATTGCCATAGATATGGGACCATTATGGATGGACCCTATCAAAGCATACGTTGAATAAGGAACTCTACTAACAGATATGGTGGAAGGAAAAAAGTTGAAGTACAAAGCAGCTCGGTATGTATTAAATAAAGGTGTTTTGTATATGAGAGGATTAACAGTCAATTTATCGCGCTGTGTGCATCCATCAGAGGTCCAAGATCTAATTCAAGAGGTGGATGAAGGAACATGTGGATCTCTCATAGAAGGAAGAACACTTCTGTAAAGAATCAGTACGCAAGGGTATTACTGGCCAATAATGCGAGCAGACTATTCAAATTTTGCCAACAAGTGTGATAAATGTCAAAGATTCTCCACCATTCGAAAATCTCCACAGGCTCCAATTACTTCACCATGGCCATTTGCCATGTGGGGATAGCCTTGGTTGGACCACCTCCAACCACCCGAGGAAGATTTAATTACTTGGTTGTCGTCATGGATTATTTTACAAAATAGGTTGAAGCATAGCCTTTGATAGACATGTCTAATAAAAAGGTCTATCAGTTCATATGGAAAAGCATCATCTGTTGTATGGGTTAACCTATGATTTCATTACCGATAATGGAACACAATTTGACAATGATGAATTCACAACTTACTATGCTCAGTCCAATATTAAAAAATTACATTCATCTCCAGGACATGCTCAGAGTAATGAAAAAACTGAAGTTACGAATAGAACTTTGCCTAATGGGTTAAAGAAAAGGCTTGATGATGTCAAGGGAAATTGGATAAACGAGCTACATTCTGTATTGTTGGCATAACTAACAACAATGAGAATAGTAATTGGAGAATCCCTATATATGTTAGCATTTGTGACTGAAGCTGTCATTACGGTCGAGCTAGGTTTACCATCCCATAGACTTTTAAATTTTAACTCTACTGTAAGTAACCTAATGAGAATGTTGGATCTGAATATGCTGGAAGAAGATGATTACATAAGAAATGCATCCTTCCAATAGAGAACAACCCGTTTTTACAATAAACGAATGGAACTGACCAAATTTAAAGGAGGTTATGTACTGAAGAAAGTGTTGTAAAAAGATAACAAAATTGAGGTTAATTGACATGGGCCATACCAAATTTCACCAATGATCTGACCTAGAACCTATAAAATTGAAACCTTGGAAGTCAAAGAATTAAAAAACCCATGGCATGCAGAGAATCTTAGAAAATATTACCAAATATGTTGTAATAAGTTTGAAATCAACTTTCAGTATTAATAAAATCACCAGTTCTCTCAAATTTTATTTTTAGTTTTTTAGATTACTATTGAATTTCACTACTATAGCTAATTTGAGAATAATTATCTCTTCAAATTTTTGCTCAGCCCAGCAAATATTGCCCTGAAAGATGCTCGACGGAACACACGAATACAAGAAATAAGTTGCTCGACAGAAGAAATAAGTTTCTCGGAGAAACCATAAACTTTATCGCTGATACACAAAGTCCAAGTCAATATGATGTTAAATCCTGAAGAAACTTGGTCCACAAACATAAGGATAAAACAAGATCTTTATCCTACTAGGAAAAGTATAGGAAAAACATTGCAAAGATTCCTCAAGAGGAATATAAGAACATATTCCACAAACGCCTGGTCACACCACTGGTATCTAATGGGAAAACCTAACATTCGGGTGCATTAAATTTTTTTTTTGATACACATGGGTAACTATCTCTAAATTTATATTTTAATCAAAATATGATAGTAGAACCTATGTATTCATATAACTAGCTCTAAATTTAGATTTTAAGCTAAGTAGGCTAGTATAACATCTGCACTCATTGGTAATTGATACTAAATTTACATTTTAGTCTAAGTTCATCAATAGAACTAATAACAATAAATGATTAATATACAACATAAGATAACTTGATCAAATTTCCATTTCATTCAATCTTGTGTTAACAAAACAATGTACAAAGTTTCATTCTGCAGGACATTTCCCTTGAGCTTTTGAAACTGGATCCATTCTAGTAGGAGGATCTTCTAAAGTGTAAGGGGAATTAATGAAGTTAAAATCTTGATGCATTCTGGCATTGCTGCTACTAGGACGATCAAGCAGATGAGGAGATCAGATGATTTCTAATTCATCATGAAGCTCATAATCTCCCAAGTATTTTGAAATCAAGCATTGAGGAATACGATGGACTAGAATCCAATTAACATCTAATTTAAATGGGGGATTGTCAAGGTTAAGTAGTCCTCGATCATTCCAGTCCTGCAATTGGCTATTTTGATCCACCTTCATCACTGTCAAAGCATTCACCAAACCCTATTTATAGCTCTTATTTTTATCTTGTTGAAGCTTATCATCAAAGTTACCAGAGATTTATTATAACCATCCATCCAGACATCCCTTAGTTATCTATGGAATTGAAAGGTAAATCTATCAACTTGGTAATGCAGTTTCTTTAACACTATATCCTTAGCTTGTAATTGAGAAGATTGAGTGGATAGTTATTCAGACAAGGCCTATAGCTTCTGAGACATCTCATCAATGGCTTGATTTTTTGCTTTTAATTGTATAGATTTATTGGTAAAGGTCTGTTGGGTCCTGGATTTCTCTGTATTACCTCAGCCAGGTTTGACTCTAGCTCAGAAAGATGAAGAAACAAGTTTTAATTTCTTTAGATCCTACAACTCCTCACTCAACCATACGTTCTTAGCATCCAAGAATGAATGACCCTTATCTATAGTAGTAATAATAGATGTGGATGACTTTAGGGCATCAAGTTCATCTCTCAAATTATTGTTCTCTTCCTCTAGAAGCTTAGCAGTGTCATTTACTTCATCCATTTCACGTTTAAGTATGAATTATTTTCTTCAAAAATGAGAAGAAAATTATCCAACTTTTACTCAAAGCCCCAACCTTCATTAAGGGCCTAGAATGTCTTCTCATAATCCTCATGTAAAGATGACTTAGCTTCATTATGGTCTTCCTGCATCTCTTCTATTAATTCTTAGTAGGAAATGTTATTGGATATTGCCCGATCAAGAAGAAATTTCAAATAAACATAGGCTTCTTTGGCTTGTTCGGATGCCCCTTCCTCGAGAAACTTTGGTAGGTCGGCATGAGTTAGAGATAAATGATTGTTGATACCAAATTTAGTCTGCTGACATGGCTCAATTGGGTGAAAACACATGGCAATCTACATGGCAATAATAAACACTTACGAACAACACCTCGACTCCGAGGAACCATACTGCAACAAGGAAATATGCTTCCCCGACCAACTCAGACGCTCCGACCTACAAGAACTCTCCGACGAACTTTTGAGTATCGAGGAACTTTTGAGCACCGAGGAACTTAGGCGGTCCGAGCAGCTTCGGCGGTCCGAGCTGCACCTCAAACAAAGCATTAATAGCAGGATAACCCAACAGTTTGACTGCGCATTAAATGCTTATTATCATACAGATGTATACACTTAAGGGGCATTTAATATATTACCCTTTCACATTACAGCCTTAGGGCTATAAATACATTGTATTATCCTCATTGTAAGGGGACCGAAATTTCTTGAGAAAACTTGTAATCGAGAATTCCCAAACAGTCAGCAATAATAGAAACAATGGACGTAGGCCATTCTTATAAGGCTGAACCACTTTAAAAGTTCTTTTTCTCATTTTATTTATCTGTGATTAAATAATTAGATATAATCTAATTTTTTACATGAACAAATTGGCGCCGTCTGTGGGAAACGACTGGTAATATCATTTTTCATCAAAAACAACTCATCACAAATGGCTGATATTCCAGAACCCATCCATCGAAACGCTGGAAGCCCTCCAAATCCATCTGCTCCGCCTAATATTCCAGATCTGGCTGGAATAATGACAAATTTGGCCCAGGGCCAGACAGTCATGCAAGAAACGATGCGACAACTCATACGAACCCTCCATGGTGGTGCACCAACCCATTCAGAATCACAAAATATTCAAAAAAATACCCGTTTACCCTCTTCACGTACTAGGCGTACTGATTCATATCGTACTGAGGAGTCTGAAGATTTTTCTTATCAACCTAGACGAACTTCGTCGGTACGGGCCACAGAAACTGAACAACGTATCACTTTCTCTCCAGAAAGGACTAGTGCGCTAGAAAGATTAAGCAGAGTATCTCCTTTTGATCGATTAGGTCCTAGGAGGAGCAAAAGTCCTCCTAGAGCCCCATCGAGGAGTTTTCGACGACCATCAGACTTAAGGGAAGGATCTGCCTAGTCGCGACCAGCTGCTCGTCAAGATAGATCCCAGGAAGCCACATCAATGCGATCAGTTGCTCAAACCAACGGGCTCGAGGAAAGAAACGATGCGTGGAAAGGCTCTATTCAGAGGCTGGAGGATAGATTAGGGGAAATGGCTAAGGCCAAGAACCCTCTACAATGAACTTTTGTTCAAGGAGCACCTTTTGTCCAGGCCATTGAAGATTTTCCAACACCGTCAAAGTTCAAAGCACCTGTTGTGACCCCCAAATATGATGGAAAGACAGACCCTATCCTTCATATAGAACAATACCAAGCTTCAGCCGACATCTACGCTGTTCCGGATGAGATGAGATGTAGAGCATTCTCGGGAAATCTTACCGGATCTGCCCAAATATGGTATAATAATCTTCCTCGGGGTAAGATCTCAACTTTCTTTCAACTGTCCGAGTTATTCATTGGGAATTTCTATTTTGGGGCAAAGCCGGTTAAATGAGTAGCGCATTTGTTAAGTGTTAGTAAAAAAACTGGTGAAAGTACCAGAGATTATATAACTCGTTTTAATAACGAGAAGCTCAATGTCATTGACTATGAGGAAAAGACAACAATTACCTCCTTGATGAGTGGATTACTGCCCAACAAGTTGTACTACACTTTGGCTAAAGATTCGCCTAGAACCATGTCAGATCTGATGGGAAAGGCAACCAAGATTATGAATGCCGAGGAGGCTATGGCTGCGAAGAAGAATATGGATGCCAAAGAAACCAAGGTGGAAGGTGATAAAGCTAAGAAGAAGGAGCATAAGAACAATGGTAGTGATAAACACTCAAGAACAAGGTCGTCATGGGAAGTATTGAAGAAATTTGATAATTATACTCCTTTGAAGAAAGACATCAACCACGTTCTAGAAGAAATAAAGAACAACGAGGAATTAAATTGGCCAGAGAAAATGAAGACAGACCCCGAAAGGAGAAATAAGGCAAAATATTATGAGTTTCACAAAGATCATGGCCATATGACTAAAAATTGCATAACTCTTCAGAATGAGATTGAAACACTCATCAGACGAGGAAAACTGACAAAGTATGTTGACCAGAGGAATGATATAAGAAACAACGATCGAGGAAGAGAGAGGTCTAGATCTCCTCGTCGAGCAGAGGAGAACAATAAGAGAGAACATGAATTTGATCCAGAAGACGATCCTGATCTGCCCAAGAGACCAATGCATCCAGAACGTGAGGTATTTTCAATACGCTTTGGGTCATTTGACTGTAATGTTATTACAGGTGGAGATGCAGGAGGAGGAGACCTTACTGTCGAGAGAAAAGCTTACCTCTGTGAGGCTCAAGCTTGCTCATACATTCAACGAATAAATCTAGCTGAGGAGGATCGCCCGAGAAAGGTGAACAAAGAGAAATTGGTCATTGGTTTCTCAAAGAACGACCTCAAAGGTGTTCTATATCCTCATGATGACCCATTGTTGATCAAAATGAGGATGAAGGAGGTAATGATTTCAAGAGTACTGGTCGACAATGGTAGCTCGACAGACATCATGTTCTACTCGTGCTTCGACAGTTTAAATCTAAAGCTATCTCAACTGGAGCCTTATCATAGACCCCTCCTCGGTTTTGCTGGCGAGAAAGTATTTCCACTTGGGACAATCAAGTTGCATATATTCATTGGTACGTGGCCTGCTTGTCGGACAGAAAGAATACGTTTCTTCGTGATGGATAAGAATATCCAATCATCGTACAATATCATCATGGGAAGATTAGGATTGAAGAAGTTCGAGGCTGTGCCGTCTACAGTACATCAGTGCCTAAAATTTCCAACAAACTTTGGAGTAGGAGTTGTGAAAGGTGATCAGAAAGTAGCTCAGGAATGCTATTATTCATCCGTCGAGCAAGATGAAATGGAGGAGTCAAGGAAAAAGACCATCACCTATCAAGTGGATGAAGGTGCAAAAATTGAAACATTGGATCCTAGAGATGAGTCACAACTCGTGAAGGGTCAAGTGGTGGAAGCTACTAAAAACATCATCCTGGACGACGAACACCCTAAACGAACTACTGAAGTAGGTTCGTCGTTGGAAGCCTCACTAAAACAGGAATTGATAACTTTCCTAAGAAGCAGAAAGCAAACTTTTGCGTGGAGTCATGAGGATATGCCTGGGATAGACCCAAATTTCTTATGTCACGAACTTCATGTGAATAAGGAGATCAAGCCTGTGAAGCAGAGAAGAAGGGTATTCAGTCCCGAGAAGAATCAAGCTATACAGGAGGAAGTCGAGAAGCACCAGAAAACTTGTTTTATTGAAGATGTTAAATATCCAGACTGGTTAGCAAATGTGGTAATGGTGAAAAAGAAGAAAAATAAATGGAGGATGTGTGTAGATTTCACCGACCTCAACAAATCATGCCCAAAGGATCACTTTCCACTGCCCCGAATTGATCAACTAGTGGATGCTACCTCGGGACACGAGCTGCTAAGCTTCATGGATGATTATTCTGGTTATAATCTGATTAAAATGAAACCTGAAGACAGGGAAAGTACTTCTTTCATTACCCCTAGGCGGACTTATTGTTATAATGTTATGCCTTTTGGTTTGAAAAATGCAGGTGCAACATATCAGCGGCTGATGAACAAAGTGTTTACAGAACAAATCAGTTGCAGTGTGGAAGTCTATGTTGACGATATGCTGACAAAGAGCAAGAAAGCTGCTGATCATTTAGTTGACTTAAGCCAGACCTTTGATTAACTAGATAAATATCAAATGAAGTTGAACTCGACGAAGTGCATATTTGGAGTACGAGAAGGCATGTTTCTCGGGTACATTATCAATCAGTGAGGCATTGAAGCTAACCCTGAAAAGATCAAAGCTCTGTTAGGGCTGCGATCCCCAACGACAAAGAAAGAAGTACAAAGTCTTACAGGACGAGTAGCAGCACTCAACAGATTTGTATCGCGAGCAACTGATCGATGCCTCCCATTCTTCAAGACGCTCTAAAAAACTTTTGAGTGGAATGATGAATGTGAAAAGGCTTTCCAAGACTTGAAGAAATATTTGGGAGCACCTCCACTATTATCCAGGCCAGTGATGGGAGAAATATTATAGTTATATCTGGCAGTGTTCGAGAATGCAGTTAGTTCGGCATTGATAAGAATGGAGAATGGAGTACAAAAACCAATCTACTACACAAGTAAGGCCTTTCGAGGAGCAGAGATCAGATATCCACGGCTAGAAAAATTAGCACTAGCATTGATCGAGGCAAGTAAAAGAATGAAGCCATACTTCCAGGCTCATACCATAGTAGTATATACTGATATGCCATTGAGGCAAGCCCTTCATAAACCAGAAAAGTCAGGAAGATTGATGTGCTGGGAAATAGAACTTGGTGAATATGATATAGTTTATGAACCCAGATCATCACTAAAAGGGCAAGTGGTAGCAAATTTTATAGCAGAGTTCACCTATCCTGATACCCCCAAGGAGCAAAAGTTGCTCGCTGATCAACAAGTAGATACTACAGGATCATCAAATTCAAGCCCAAACCAGCTTAGGTTGGTAAAAGGGCAAGAAAAGATGATCGACGAACAACAAGAAATATCAGGAGATGGTGAAAGTAAGAAGAAAGTTTTCCACCGAGGAACTCTATCAGATCAGTGATTTGAAGACGAGTTGCTTATATGGAGTCTATATGTCGATGATTCATCCTGCACTACAAGATGTGGCACAGGGATAGTTTTGAGCAGTCCGGACGAGGTCGACATGGAATATGCCCTACGTTTCCAATTCAAAGCTTCGAATAATGAGGATGAATATGAATCCATGATTGCAGGTCTTAGTTTGGCAAAAACCATAGGGCGGAACAAGTTATTATTTTTAGTGACTCGCAATTGGTCATAAATCAAATGATGGGAGTATATGCAGCCAAAGGAGAATTAATGATCAGATATCATGCAAAGGCAAAGGAACTGGTATCGAAATTTGATGCTATTCAGCTGGTCAGAATACCAAGAATGGAAAATGCAAGAGCAAACGCCTTAGCTCGATTAGCATCAACTACTCGTACCGATCTACGAAGAACAATCCCAATGGAAGTTTTAGCTGGTCGGAGTATAGATGAAGATCTGACGATAAACATTAATACCCTCGATTTAGGGTCATCATGGATGGATCCCATTAGGGCATATATTGAGAAAGGAGAATTATCAACTGATAAACTTGCAGCCAAGAGATTGAAGTTTAAGGCTGCTCTTTATGTACTGACTAATGGTATTTTATACAGACGAGGAATTATAGCAGGTTTGCAAAGATGTGTGCATCCCACCGAGGTGAAATATTTGATTGAAGAGGTCCATGAAGGGTCCTGTGGAGCCCATGTAGCAGGTTGGACTCTTTTGCAAAGAATGATGACTCAAGGATACTACTGGCCGACGATGAGGGCTGATTGTATAGCCTATGCTAAGAAATGTGACAAGTGTCAACGCTTATCCTCCATTCTAAGAACTCCCCAAGTATTATTGACACCTATTACTTCCCCTTGGCCATTTGCCATATGGGGAATAGATTTGGTTGGGCCACTGCCGACGACCAAGGGAAGATTTAAGTATCTCGTGGTCGCTGTGGACTATTTTACTAAATGGGTTGAAGCTGAGCCTCTTATTAATATGACGTATGACAAGGTGTACCAATTTATTTGGAAGAACATCATTTGTCGATATGGTCTTCCTCATGCCTTCATCACAGACCATGGAACACAATTTGACAACGAGGAGTTCGCTGCCTATTGTCATCAATCAAATATTTTGAAGATCCACTCAGCACCAGACCATCTTCAAAGCAATGGACAAACTGAAGTGACCAACAAAACACTGCTGAATGGCTTGAAGAGAAGACTGGATGATGCAAAAGTAAATTGGATCAATGAGCTACAATCAGTGTTATGGGCTTACCGAACTACTCCTCGATCAACAACATGGGAATCTCCATATATGTTGGCATTTGGAAGTGAGGCTGTTATACCCGCCGAATTGGGTCTCCCAACACACAGAATACTGAATTTTAATTCCCCTGTCAGTGATTTAATGAGAAGGTTAGACTTGGACATGCTCGAGGAGGTTAGAGAAGAAGCATCCATTAGAAATGCTGCTTACCAGCAGCGAACAACTTTGTTTTACAACAAGAGAGTGAAGAAGTGTGACTTGAAAGAAGGAGACTATGTGCTAAAGAAGGTGATTCAAAAGCACAACAAACTGGAAGCAAACTGGCATGGACCCTACCAAGTTAAAGAAGTTGTTCGACCAGGGACATACAGAATAGAAACTTTAGAAGGGGAGGACTTTAACAATGCATGGAATCCAGAGCACCTGCGCAAATATTATCAGTAGTGTAAACTCCCATGTAATGCAGTTTCATCAGTATGAATAAATGTGACACCCCGCCTAATTAAATATTGGGCGATCACTCCTTTATTAAATTAAAATCAAGGTGAACAGTTTGTTGATTCTTAGCATCACTGTCGTAAAAATAAACTTTTCCAAATTAACACCCTAATTAATTAAGCTAAGTGTCAAAACCATTTTTAACCATTCTGATCAATTTTATTTTTAAAGGAAAAATTATTTATTTAATTAGTAACCACAATTTCAATAAGTAAGAATCATACAACAATTAACCTGGAACATAATCCAATTACTTAAAACATTCAACATCCAAAATCCCAACATTTAAAACTTAATGTAAAACAAACATGCTGAATAAATCCCAAAGTAACGGTACTAGAAATAACTGAAATATAAATGTCCCAATAAAACAGATAAATGGTGGAAAGGGCGACACATGCCCAATAACTGAGAATGATAGAAGAAGAATCAAGCGAATGAAATCGTCTAAGCAAGTGGCCGGCAACTCCCACCTAAGTTGCAACACGTTCCTCCCAAGGGATCCTAAGCAAGACGCCCCTGTGGCTGGGCACCTGTAATATATACATATATATACAAGAGAGAGAGAGAGAGAAAAAAACGGGCCAGAGCCCGATAGTGTATATTATATAAAAATTGTTTAGAAAGTATTTAAATTGATACAGGCCAATGCAAGAACATATTAGTGCGACACTCTCTTGAGAAATTCTCACCTCTCTTCTAATGTGCACTCCTATCGCACTAACCCTCCTAATGGTTTATCTCATCATATAACACGCTATCTTTTCCCAAATGATTTAACTTATCTTTGGTTATTCGTAGGATTCAAAATTTAACGATACAATTGTTTGAAAAGAATATTTCAATTAATAACCAAAGTTCTCATTTTAACTTTATTAGTCAATAAAGTTTTCCAGTGTCATATTATACTTTCTCAAAAAAAGTATTTACAATTTGAGTCATCAACCATGTCCTACATATCAATTCACAGTAGGTAGTTCCAAATTTTAGAATTTCATATATGTATTAACTACTCGTATAATATATATATTATAACAACACCCCAAATAAACTATGGTGCGGGCATACTCTACTATCCAAAGCCCCATATCACTCATATTAAGGGGAACACATTCGAAATCACTCTCGAATTGTATTAACATACATACACAAATAATATTGAGGCAAAGTATAGATTTCAAGTCTCTAAGAGGATGGCACATGCCTGCGTCACTTAGGACCATCTGAACTATCACAGTGATAGCATGTACCAAGGATATCTATGTTCTAGGCTACAAGTCAATATCCCCCATAAATGTCTCATCGAGATAAGACTGTCTCAGCGCGGTAACCTAAGGGATAGTAAGTAGCGTGGGCATGATTTTCACACATAAATAGTATATGCATACACAATCATATAACTATACTAATATTACCATAACAATATTAGGTATATCTCAAATCCCATAGTTACGACATTTATCCTTATTTTCACATTATTGGTATCACATATAAGGGTTCGTCTCTAACCTTAATTCGAAGGATTCTTCCATCTTATTACGTAACTCACATGGACTCTATCTTCCCAAGTATAAAATTCAGTAGGTGTCCTTTTTTATGTTCCAACGTAACCCTCTTATGTATCTCCCCCCTTTAATACATAAATTCATCGACCCTTAAGTAATTATCCCAAAAAATACAATTCTCATCTCATATTAAAAGTCCCAAAATTATTCATATGTATCTCCCAAAACACTTTATGAAGGATATCCTAGAATTATTTCCCGATAAATTGAATTTAATTCATTTAAAAAGGGAAATAGGAGTCTTACAGGAGGGGTCGATCGATCGAGGTCTGGGCCTCGATCGATCGAACCTTCGATCGATCGAAGTTCTGGGCTCGATCGATCGATCGAAGTTCTGGGCTCGATCGATCGATCAAGCAGGTATTGCGATTTCTACAGAATTGCAGTTATGGGTTCTAACACATTTCTTCATCCAAATCCATATTTTTCAATCCCAAACGTCTCAAAAATTGTACTACCAACATTATATCATCCTACTAGGTATTTCCAACGTGAAACATGAGGAATTCTATCATTATACATGGATTAACCAACCAAAATTATTATAATTATCAAGAACCCTAGAATTCTCTTAAACATGGTTCTAACAAGTATTTCCAGAAATTTCCTTCTTGTAAACATCATAATTTCGTGGGTAATTTCTCTACATGGCAAGGGTTTCCAGAATTATCAATTTATTCATCACTACATGCAATTTCCTAACTCATATCTTAGATTTCTTCCATAAAACTCATTCTAATTACTCCTACACTAATATGAAAGATGCACCAACGAAATAAGCAAGATAAACACTTGCCTGGGATTTTTGGTGTTCTGATTCGCAGATGTTTTTAGTATGGCTGCGTAGCCCGTCGCGTGATCTACGCGTTGGTGGTGGTGGCGGTGCAGCAGGATGGATTTTGGGCCTTGAATTTGCCTTGAGAGCTCTCTCCTTCCTCTCCTATGGCCGTTCTTGTGTTTGTGATTTCTAACCCTAGATGACTAACCTAAATGGCTGATATAGATTACTGATTTTCGTGGGTTTAATTATCCAAAATTGCAAAATGTCCGAAACGCCCTCCCGGGGTACTAATTAGGCCTAAAAATGCCCCGATACCCAAACTAAACCCCCGGGTACACTTTTATGACTATCTCGACCCTTTCGGACGCGTTGGCGCACTCAAAATGACAATACAAATGACTTATAAAATATTCACTTTTATTTATCAAAGTTTAGTCCCGACGCGACACAGGTGCGTCCCGACTCAAATTTCCAAAATTGTCATTTTATTCACTCGTGACATTCAAGATAACCAATATTACATATTACTTTGCTCATTAGTAATATTCAACAAATTTCCCATAATTACTAACTCTCGTCACGTTAATAATTATAACATAATTAATTTCCGATAATTACTAACTCTCATCACGTTAATAATTATAACATAATTAATTTCTGGATTTTTATTAAATAATTAACTCACATTAAATTTAATAAATCCCCAAATTAATATAACATGAAAATACGGGGTATTACATACTTCCCCCTAATAACAAAATTTCGTCTCGAAATTCGAAAAACAAGGCATACCTGGTAAGAACAAATCTGGATATCTCTCGCGCATATCGGCCTCGCGCTCCCAAGTGGATTCCTCCATATTATGATGCTCCCACTGGACTCGCACAAGTGGAACTATCTTCGACCTCAATTTCCTTTCACTATAGTCTAGGATAGCCACCGGTCTCTCCTCGTAAGAGCTGTTAGGCTATAAGTCTATCTCATCTATCGCGATGTGAGTATGGGCCAAATCATCCCGAAGATACCGTCTAAAAATCGTGAATGCGATGTGAATGCTCTGGTAGTCCCAATCTGTATGCTACTGGCCCAATCCTCTCGATGATGGGAAATGGTCCCACGTACCTCGGGTCCAATTTCCCTTTCTTCGCGAACCTCATCACTCCTTTCATAGGAGATACATGCAGTAAATCTTGGTCCCCCACATTGAACTCCCGGAATAACCGTTTCGCATCGACGCAACTCTTCTGCCTGTCCTGGGCTACTCAAATACGACTCCTAATCATCTCAATCCTCGCGGAGGTTTCCTGAATCAACTCTGGTCCTAGCAACTTGTTATCCCCCACCTCGATCCAACAAGGTGGAGAACGACAAGGCCTGCCATACAAAGCCTCACACCAATCGTAAACTGATAAGAGTTATTATAAGCAAACTCTACCAGTGGAAGATGTGGCTCCCAACCTCCTCTAAAATCAAGAACACACATGCATAGCATATCCTCTAACATCTGATTAGTACGCTCTGTCTGTCCATCTGTCTGTGGGTGATAAGCTGAACTCAACCTCAACTCAGTACCCATAGCCTCCTGAAAGCTTTCCCAGAAATGCGACACGAAAATCTTGTCTCATTCTGACACAATATTCAGGGGCACCCCATGTAATCTGACAACCTCAGCAATGAACAACTGAGAATACTGACTCGTGGTATAGTCTGTCCGCACCGGCAGAAAATGAGCCACCTTGGTCAAACGGTCTACAATCACCCAGATAGAATCATGGCCCCGCTGTGATGTAGGCAACCCTGTAATAAAATCCATGGAAATACTCTCCCACTTCCATGCGGGTACTTCCAATGGCTGAAGCAATCCTGACAGTTTCTGATGGTCCACCTTCACCAGCTGGCAGGTAGAACACTTGGACACGAACTCAGTAATGTCTTTCTTCATCCCACTCCACCAGTATTGCCTCCTCATATCCTAGTACATCTTATCTCCTCCATGATGTACCGCAAATCGGGACCCGTGAGATTGGGTCATCACTGCATGACGCAATTCTGCCCCTTCTGGAACCATTAACCTCCCATTAAACCTCAAACCCCCATCAGAACTAACAAAATAGGACTCAGCACCCTCGGCTAAAAGTCATACAATCTGCTCCTGGAAAAACGGGTCTGTGGTCTGTGCCTGTATCACCTTTATAACAATCTCGGGAGTGACTGTCATAACAGATATGAAGGAACGGCTACTGCGTCCTGGTGGCCTAACTCCTTCCACTTTGCTTTCTAGACGTCCGCTACCTCGTCTACCGGTCTACGGCTCAACGCATCAGCAACTACGTTGACCTTACCCGGATGATACTGTACGTTAAACTGATAGTCCTTCACAAACTCTAACCATCTGCGCTGTCGCATATTCAGCTCTCGTTGAGTGAATAGGTACTGCATTGACTTGTGGTCTGTGAACAAGCGGAATTTCTCCCCCAATAAGTAGTGCCTCCATATCCTCAATGCAAAAACGACCGCTGCTAACTCCAGGTCGTGGGTGGGGTAATTCTTCTCATGCGGCTTAAGCTTGCGGGAGGCAAAAGCTATAGCCTTCTCCTCCTGATGAAGTACTCCCCCAAGTCCCGGTAAAGAGGCATCGGTGTAAACTAGGTACTCCGCACCCGGCTTCGGTAAATCAAGGACTGGCGCTAAAGTAAGCTTGTCTTTCAGCTCGTCGAAAGCCAACTGACAAGCGTCATCCCAAACATATGGTACCCCTTTGCGAGTCAGGTTCGTCAATGGACCCGCTATTTTGGAGAATCCCCGAATGAATCTCCTGTAGTATTTGGCTAACCCCAAGAAACTGCGCACTTCCGTCGGTGTCGTGGGCTATCCCCATTCCCTCACCGCTGACACTTTACTCGGGTCAACTGCTATCTCCTGCTTAGAAACAACATGGCCCAAGAACTGTACTTCTCGCAACCAGAATCCACACTTCTCGTACTTAGCATACAACTGATGCTCTCGTAAAGTCTGAAGAACCTGCCTCAAGTGCTCGGCGTGCTCCTCCTCGGAGTGTGAATACATCAAAATGTCATCTATAAAGACGATGACAAAATGATCCAAGAACTCTCTGAATACTTGGTTCATTAAGTCCATGAATACGGCTGGAGCATTTGTGAGACCAAATGGCATCACTCTGAACTCATAAGGCCCATATCTCGTGAAGAAGGCAGTCTTTGAAACATCATGCTCTCGAATACGTAGCTGATGGAACCCCGACCTCAGATCATCGATTTTAGGCAACGGATACTTATTCCGTATCGTGAACTTGTTCAACTCCCGGTAGTCCACACACAACCTCAGTGAACCATCTCTCTTCTTCACAAACAGAACTGGAGCGCCCCAAGGTGAGGTACTCCTGCGAATGAAGCCTTGACCTAACAGCTTCTCTATCTAATCTCGTAACTCTCGCATCTCCGCCGGAGCCATACGGTATGGAGCGCGTGCTATAGGTCTAGTATCTGGCAATAAATCTATAACAAAGTCTATCTCTCGACTGGGGGTAGGCCTGGTATTCCTGAAACACATCAGAATACTCACGAACAACTGGAATCGAGTCTAACGGAATCACAACCTCCTTAGAGGTATCCTCCTCTATATAATACAAATGAGCGGTCGAACCTCCCTCTGGGCGAGGCATCGCCACTACAAACATCTCTTGCCCCGGAATGGCAAAAACAATGCTCCCACCGAAGCAATCAATCATGGCTCTATAAGATGTGAGCCAATCCATACCAATAATAACATCATGCTCATGCATATCTAAGACTAACATGTATGCAGGTAATACCAAACTATCAATCTCTACCCCCACTCCTCGGCATATAAAGACGATAAGCGAACCATTCCCCAGTGGTGAGTCTACCTACGTTACAGTGCTCTCTACTGTGGTTAATAACCCTAAGGTCTTCGCATAATATGTAGCTATAAAACAGTGCGTTGCCCCAGTAACAACACAAAATTCGACCCAAAGTCCCATGGATAGAAAACATACCCCAAATCGCGGTTGGTGCCTGTGGGGCGGCTGCCTGGTGGACATTATAGAGATGTCTGTACTATAACTGCCCTGCTGCACTAGAGCTACTGGAAAGGTTGGTAGGGCTGGTACCTGAGCTGGTGCTGGGAGAGAGATTGGAAAAAGTGGCCCCTGTGGATCATTACGGGTACCCTGCTGCTATGGGGCCCTAACATCCTCTGGTCCTGGCGTTTATGTCCATGTGTCCCACACACGAAACATCGGCCTCTGAAGTTACTCCCCCTCTGTCCCTGCTGCTGATGGTGTCGGCCTTGCTGACTTGGGACTTTATTCCTCTTTCGAAACTGCTTCATTTTACCACGTTGTTGACTAGAACTGACTCGGTCTTGGGTAGTTTGTTGTCGCAATTTCGGGGTCTTCGCACATTTGTCAGCTTTATTCACATGCATTTGGCTAACCTCTCTAGGTCTTTTGCCTCCTTTTAGTTGTATGATGCGTTCTTGGTATTGTAAAACTGTAGTGGTAACTGCTTGTGCCACGATACCTGCTAACTAGGCGGTTGATATTCTCTCTGGGGATACCTGAGGTGGGAGTCGATCTTGCCCGTTGACTCCCTTAACCGTTTTAGCTAGTTCTTCTTGACGCTCCATCTGAAAATTTAAGTAAATTTGGATGAGTTCATCATTCAAATAAACAAATCGCGGAAGTACGAATTCCCAATGTAGAGATATGAACACAACATTCCTAATATTTAGGGCTCTATATCAAAGAAAGCAACGCTGAAAGCATAATAAGCCGCACAGATCCTAAAGGACACTAGAACCTGATGCTCTGATACCACCTGTGACACCCCGCCTAATTAAATACCGGGCGATCACTCCTTTATTAAATTAAAATCAAGGTGAACAGTTGGTTCATTCTTAGCATCACTGTCGTAAAAATAAACTTTTCCAAATTAACGCCCTAATTAATTAAGCTAAGTGTCAAAACCATTTTTAACCTTTCTGACCAATTTTATTTTTAAAGGAAAAATTATTTATTTAATTAGTAACCACAATTTCAATAAGTAAGAATCATACAACAATTAACCTGGAACACAATCCAATTAATTTAAACATTCAACATCCAAAATCCCAACATTTAAAACTTAATGTATAACATACATGCTGAATAAATCCCAAAGTAAAGGTACTAGAAATAACTGAAATATAAATGTCCCAATAAAACAGATAAATGGTGGAAAGGGCGACACATGCCCAATAACTGAGAATGATAGAAGAAGAATCAAGCGAATGAAATCGTCTAAGCAAGTGGTCTGCAACTCCCACCTAAGCTGCAGCACGTTCCTCCCAAGGGATCCTAAGCAAGACGCCCCTGTGGCTGGGCACCTATAATATATACATATATATACAAGAGAGAGAGATAGAGAGAAAAAAACGGGCCAGAGCCCAATAGTGTATATGATTTAAAAATTGTTTAGCAAGTATTTAAATTGATAGAGGCCAATGCAAGAACATATTAGTGTGACACTCTCTTGAGAAATTCTCACCTCTCTTCTAATGTGCACTCCTATCGCTCTAACCCTCCTAATGGTTTATCTCATCATATAACACGCTATCTTACCCCAATGATTTAACTTATCTTAGGTTATTTGCAGGATTCAAAATTTAACGATACAATTGTTTGAAAAGAATATTTCAATTAATAACCAAAGTTCTCATTTTAACTTTATTAGTCAATAAAGTTTTCTAGTGTCATATTATACTTTCTCAAAACAAGTATTTACAATTTGAGTCATCAACCATGTCCTACGTATCAATTCACAGTAGGTAGTTCCAAATTTCAGAATTTCATATATATATTAACTACTCGTATAATATATATATTATAACAGCACCCCAAATAAACTATGGTGCGGGCATACTCTACTATCCAAAGCCCCATACCACTCATATTAAGGGGAATACATTCGGAATCACTCTCGAATTATATTAACATACATACACAAATAATATTGAGGCAAAGTATAAATTCCAAGTCTCTAAGCAGTTGGCACATGCCTGCGTCTCTTAGGACCGTCTGAACTATTACAATGATAGCCTGTACCAAGGATATCTATGTTCTAGGGTACAAGTCAATATCCCCCATAAAGGTCCCATCGAGATAAGACTGTCCGAGCGCGGTAACCTCAGGGATAGTAAGTAGCGTGGGCATGATTTTCACACATAAATAGTATATGCATACACAATCATATAACTATACTAATATTACCATAACATTATTAGGTATATCTCAAATCCCATAGTTACGACATTTATTTTTATTTTCACATTATTGGTATCACGTATAAGGGTTCGTCTCTAACCTTAATTCGAAGGATTCTTCCATCTTATTACGTAACTCACATGGACTCTATCTTCCCAAGTATAAAATTCAGTAGGTGTCCTTTTTTATGTTCCAACGTAACCCTCTTATGTATCTCCCCCCTTTAATACATAAATTCATCGACCCTTAAGTAATTATCCCAAAAAATACAATTCTCATCTCATATTAAAAGTCCCAAAATTATTCATATGTCCTACTGATCTTCCCTATCTCCCAAAACACTTTATTAAGGATGTCCAAGAATTATTTCACGATAAATTGAATTTAATTCATTTAAAAAGGGAAATAGGAGTCTGGCAGGAGGGGTCGATCGATCGAGGTCTGGGGCTCGATCGATCGAACCTTCGATCGATCGAAGCTCTGGGCTCGATCGATCGATCAAGCAGGTATTGCGATTTCGGCAGAATTGCAGTTACGGGTTCTAACACATTTCTTCATCCAAATACATATTTTTCAATCCCAAACGTCTCAAAAATTGTACGACCAACATTATATCATCCTACTAGGTATTTCCAACGTGAAGCATGAGGAATTCTATCATTATACATGGATTAACCAACTAAAATTATTATAATTATCAAGAACCCTAGAATTCTCTTAAACATGGTTCTAACAAGTATTTCCAGAAATTTCCTTCTTGTAAACATCATAATTTCGTGGGTAATTCCTCTACATGGCAAGGGTTTCCAGAATTATCAATTTATTCGTCACTACATGCAATTTCCTAACTCATATCTTAGGTTTCTTCCATAAAACTCATTATAATTACTCCTACACTAATATGAAAGATGCACCAACGAAATAAGAAAGATAAACACTTGCCTGGGATTTTTGGTGTTCTAATTTGTAGATGTTTTTAGTATGGTTGCGTAGCCCATCGCGCGATCTACGCGTTGGTGGTGGTGGCGGTGCAGCCGGATGGATTTTGGGCCTTGAATTTGCCTTGAGAGCTCTCTCCTTCCTCTCCTATGGCCGTTCTTATGTTTGTGATTTCTAACCCTAGCTGACTAACCTAAATGGCTGATATCGATTACTGATTTTCGTGGGTTTAATTACCCAAAATTGCGAAATGTCTGAAACGCCCTCCCGGGGTACTAATTAGGCCTAAAAACGCCCCGAGACCCAAACTAAACTCCCGGGTACACTTTTCTGACTATTTCGATCCTTCCGGACATGTTGGCGCACTCAAAATGACCATACGAACGACTTATAAAATATTCACATTTATTTATCAAAGTTTAGTCCCGACGCGACACGGGTGCGTCCCGACTCAAATTTCCAAAATTGTCATTTTATTCACTCATGACATTCAATATAACCAATATTACATATTACTTTGCTCATTAGTAATATTAAACAAATTTCCCATAATTACTAACTCTCGTCACGTTAATAATTATAACATAATTAATTTCCGATAATTACTAACTCTCGTCACGTTAATAATTATAACATATTTAATTTTCGGATTTTTATTAAATAATTAACTCATATTAAATTTAATAAATCCCCAAATTAATATAGCATAAAAATACGGGGTATTACAATAAAGTGACAATGTTTTTCCCAAGTTCTTTCCCTTTATTGGAAATTTTTTGCGGAATACTAGTGCTACACACTTCTCAGCAGATACTCAACAGATCTCGGACTACTCAAAACTATTCCTAAATTTGCCAACTTATGTTGGTTAGGAAATGTATTCCTAAAAATGCCAACTTATGCTGGTTAGGAAGTAAATGTATTCCTACGGGAAGTAAAACTATTACTAAAAATGCCAACTTATGTTGGCTAGGAAATGTATTCCTAAAAATGCCAACTTATGTTGGTTAGGAAGTAAATGTATTCCTACGGGAAGTAAAACTATTCCTAAAAATGCCAACTTATGTTGGCTAGGAAATGTATTCCTAAAAATGCCAACTTATGTTGGTTAGGAAGTAAATGTATTCCTACGGGAAGTAAAACTATTCCTAAAAATGCCAACTTATGTTGGTTAAGAAATGTATTCCTAAAAATGCCAACTTATGTTGGTTAGGAAGTAAATGTATTCCTACAGGAAGTAAAACTATTCCTAAAAATGCCAACTTATGTTGGTTAGGAAATGTATTCCTAAAAATGCCAACTTATGTTGGTTAGGAAGTAAATGTATTCCTACGGGAAGTAAAACTATTCCTAAAAATGCCAACTTATGTTGATTAGGAAATGTATTCCTAAAAATGCCAACTTATGTTGGTAAGGAAGTAAATGTATTCCTATGGGGAGTAAAACTATTCCTAAAAATGCCAAATTATGTTGGTTAGGAAATGTATTCCTAAAAATGCCAACTTATGTTGGTTAGGAAGTAAATGTATTCTCGAAAACGCTAACTAAAGTTGGTCGAGAGGTAAAATTATTCCAGAAAGTGCCAAAGTTCCTCGTAGAGGAAAAATCCACAAACTGTAGTTGGTCGAAAAGGAAAATTTACCGACCTTGGTTGGTCGGAAACATTTTACGAATACGAGAAAGTGAATGAGCAAAATTTTTGATACTCGTAACTTTTTAAATTACTACTAAGTTGGTCGAGAAACAAAACATCATTTTTGCCAAGTGACTTCCACAAATTCAAATTACTCGACAATAAGTTGATCGACAAATAACACAACGTTGTTATCTTTTTAACAGATACACATGCACAGATGTAAAGTGTTACAAGACAATGGGAGTCAAGATTTGCAAATAAAATTATTTCATTAAATGTAGAACAAAATACATCACGAATGAAATACAAATTTATAACATCAATATTCCTATTCTATTGGTTTCTTCCCCTCTGCTTTTGAAACAGGTTCCTCGCCAGCAGGTGGATCATTTAGAGCAAGAGGAGAATTTATAAAGTTAAGATATTTTAGCATCCTGATATTCATCACCGATGGTGGATCTAGTAGATGCTCGGGACGAGATATCTCAACATTGGAATGGAGATTGTAATCGCCGAGGTATTTGGAAATCAAACACTGAGGGATGGCCCGAGTAGGGATCAAACTCATATCAAGATTGAATGGTGGAACGGGTAGGTCGAGCAGCCTTGGATTATGGTAATCCCACAGGTAATGACCCTGTTCGAGTTGCAGCACACCTAAGGCATTCAGCCATCCCTTTTTGTAGCCCTCATTATTTGCATTCTAGATACGATCGTCCAAGTGGTAGAGAGCCTCGTTGTAGCCAGCCATCCAGAACTCCCTGGGCTTCTTGTGAAATTGATATGTCAATCTTTCCAGCTGCTCGTGGAGATTTTTGATAAAAAGTTCTTTATTCTCCAAGACAGACTTCTGCGCAGAAAGCTGCTCTTCGAGGTCCCTGATTTTCTTAGACATCTCAGCCAATGCCTGGTTCTTCTCCATCAGCTGGAAGGCCTGGTTCTCTAGAGCAGATTGAGTCCTCTGTTCCTCGATAGGAATCCGAGCAGCTCTTGTTCGTCCCCGAGGAGCTCTTACTCGTCCACGAGAAGATATAGAAGGGACAACTCTTTTTAAGGTTTCCAACTCATCCCTCAGGTTGGCGTTCTCGACCTCCAAGAACGAGAATCCCTCGTCAGTCACTGGGATCAAAGCATTTGAGGTGGAAGCTGCAGACTTCAACTGAGACACCTCTCTTTGCAGGTTATTATTTTCTTGCTCTAATAACTCAGCTATCTGTCTGTGCTCTTCGACCTCAGCCTTTAACATTCTCTCCCGCACGTCGTAAGTAGCAAAACGCTTATCATATCCCTTATCAGCACTGATTTGCTGATACTTCTTCTCGTACCCCTCGTGCAAAAGGTTAGTGGATTCCTTATATTATTGCTGAAGTTCTTCAAGAGTGCCTTGGAGATCCTCAATCATATCATAATAAGCTACATTATTGGCCACTTCACGATAAAGAAGACACTTCAAATATTGGTAGGCTTCAATTTCATGTTCCGAAGCATCTTGGCCGAGGATGTCGACGATTTGTGTTGCACTCAGATCTATGTGACCAGCCTTAAAATATTCATTACATTGCCTTAACAGCTTTGTATCATGAGCATACAATAATTCCATCCTGGCCAGAAACTAGTAGAGGAAGAAAAAGCAATAATCAATAAGAGTACAAACAGAGCATGAAGAAGAGAATCAACAGTATGCATAATTAAAAGTTCAAATTTTATTACATCACAGAGGAGGAGTACAAAGTTCAGAGTTACATGTTCAGGGTTACATTTGATAAAGAAAAATAAAATAGAGAGACCCGAACAACTCTACAACTTTTCCTTGTCTCCCAAAACATTCTCGGGAGGCTGGGACGAGGAGGTAGGTTGTTCGGAGGGAACAGAGAGTTGATCAGGGAGCGCTGGCAGTTGCTTGGATGAAGTAACGAGTTGCTAAAGTTCCTCGTTAGTAGTCTAGATGGCTGGGGGATGAGAAACTTGATCTCCCATCACCATGGAAGACTCCTCAGAGGAATCTTCGTCCTCTTCTTTGTCTTTAGGAGTTGGAGGAGGACCAGGGATGTGGCGCTGAAAGAGTTCAGAATGTTCATCAACCTTCATCTCCTGTAGAGAAGCGACCCACCCATCTCTAAAGTATTTTAGGCTGCCATATTCTACTTGCGACATCATGGTAGCCCAGCCTTTATTCCACCCTTTATCCCAGCCGGCGCTAAAGGATTTCTTAACAGCCAATTTCCTTTTAGCCTTCTCCGAGGAAAGCTTCTCGGAAAGAATGTCATCAACAGTTTTCAATTAACTCTCAATTTCCTCCTTCTGACGACCTACTTCTCGAAGTTGACCCAACTCCTCTTCAGCAGCCTTGAGTTTATCTTCAAACTCCTCAGCATTTTTAAGCGTCCCTTCGAGCTCTTTATTCTTCTTCTCTAAATCATTCATTTTTTTCTCCAACCCCTTGGAGACTTCAATAATCTGAGACTTCTCCTGCTCAGTCGAAGAAAGTTTTTTCTCCCAGACTGCGTTATCATCATCATATTTTTGATGAGAATCTTTCAGAGACTGTGCCAGGCCTACCAAAGCTTCCTCTACACCAGACGAGGAGCTTGAAGCTTTAATAGTTTCATCTTTCTTCAAAATTGTATTAAAACAACTCACCAACTGTGAAACGAAAACGAAAGCAAGTTAGTGCACAGATACAAAAAGGAAAGAATGAAAATTTAAGACTATAGGACTTACAGAAGCAATGTGATGAGCTGCCAGTGTAGTAATAGTGTCCCGAGAAAGGCTTTCTTCAATACCTTGGATCTCGGGAATGATCCAAGTCTTCACTGAGCTCATAGCAGAGCTCGGGGGAACAAAAGTGGGAACTCCACTAGTCGGGGGCTGAGAGACGATGTCAGCCAAATTGATAGAGGAGCTTTTCTTCAGCCTCCTCAAAGGAGAATCAACCTTCTCGACTAACGATGTAGTATTAGTCGAAGAAATGACAATCACTTCGCCTGGAGCAGTAACCTTGCTCGGGGTCACTGGGGGCTTCTCAACCACCTTCACAGGAGCATCCGAGGGAAATGCATCAATTTTCTTTGTCCCTTCTCCTGGGAAATCAAGCTTACTTCTTTTTGCCTCTCCAGAACTAGAGGCAGGTTTCTCAAAAAGGGTAGGAGGTCTTATTTTCTTCATCCTTTCACTCAAAGGAATGTGTAACTCAGGTGAAGAACTTGTAGAGGCTGGTATGGGTTCTGCGTCGCTTATCACCGGATGAGCAGTAAAAGAGGAGGTGTAACTCTTGTACTGCAACAAATATGAATCTGACCTAATATGCTCGTCGGCAACAGTCTGATGCAAACTCCAGATAAGTTTTAAGTGCCTTATATTAACGTCTGCCTCTTTTGGACACTTTCTTTTGTTGTCAACTGCAAATAAATCAAAATTAAAATATCAGTGGCACATTTTATCAAACACAAAGGAAGCATAATTTTGAAAATAAAATAAAATAAAAACAACCTATCCCATAGCCATAGGGAGGACATCTGGGACCCTGGTAAACATCATCTCCAGTTAATGGAGGGTGTTGCCAATTTTTCATAACAACCCCATGCTCAAAGTAGTCCCTATTGGCATCTGGGAGATTGACTACTAAAGCTCTATTTAGAAACCTAGTTTTTAAATAAAAAGTATTATCACCCACGACCTATCTATAACAAAACATAATTTCAGGAATTCCTATACGAGTTCCATGAATTTGATTTAATCTATAAACACCGTTAACTATTCTCCATGAGTTGGGGGCTATTCGTGCAGGAACCACATCAAAGTATTGACAGAATTCCAGACATAGAGGGTTTGGGGGAAAAGAAAATCCACACTCAGCAACAAAGAGACTAGGGAACCAATGTCCCTCAGCCAAACGAAAATAGTCTGAAGGCTCAGAAAGCTTTTCCAAAATAACCCATGAGGGAATGGAGAAATCAGAGCGAAACTTATCAATCGATTCTACAGGATAAACCATGATGAAAGAAGGAAATCAAAGAGAAAGAAGAAAATCTTACAGGAAAGGGATGAGTCTGTTGACATCAAACAATGAACGAGATGAACGCACAGGAGAGAGAGAGATGATGGAAAACTCAAAGAGACAAATTTGAAAAAGTAGAAGATGATGGGATTTTCTGCAACGTTTAAATACTTTACCTTAGGAAAGGGTAAAAGTAATGATTACAAAAAGAGTCGGTTACGTTACCGACGACTAAACAGATAAAAGGGGCGCGAGAATCGAAGCGGTTAGAAAAATTAAAAAAAGACCGATTCTACGAATTTGAAAGAAGAAATAAATACAAGAGAAAATACTCCTAAATTTCAGGATAACCATTTAAAACTGCCATATATCGAGAAAGAATGTTCCACACTCCTCAAATTTTGAACTATGAAACATTGGGGGCTTCTGTTGATACCAAATTTAGTCTGCCAACATGGCTCAATTGGTTGAAGACACGTGGCAATCTACATGGCAACAATAAACACTTACAAACAACACCTCGACTCCGAGGAACCATACTGCAACGAGGAACTCTGCTTCCCCGACCAACTCAGACGCTCCGACCTACAAGAACTCTCCGAGGAACTTTTGAGTATCGAAGAACTTTTGAGCACCGAGGAACTTAGGCGGTCCGAGCAGCTTAGGCGGTCCGAGCTGCACCTCGAACAAAGCATTAATAGCAAGATAATCCGACAGTTTGACAACGCATTAAATGCTTATTATCATACAGATGTATACACTTAAGGGGCATTTAATATATTACCCTTTCACATTACAGCCTTAGGGCTATAAATACATTATATTATCCTCATTGTAAGGTGACCGAAATTTCTTGAGAAAACTTGTAATCGAGAATTCCCAAAAAGTCAACAATAACAGAAAAGTGGACGTAGGCCATTCTTATAAGGCTGAAATACTTTAAAAGTTCTTTGTCTCATTTTATTTATCTGTGATTAAATAATTAGATATAATCTAATTTTTTACATCAACAATGACCATCTTTGAAAATATCATTAAACCTCTAGAGTATTTTGGAGTTAGTATATGAGAAGTATTCGAACTTATCCATAAACTATTAAGAAGAAGAAACTCCTCAATCAACAAGGTGCAGAGCATAGAAAAACACAAGCAGAGGAACAAAAATGTTTCTATTTTCATTAATAAAAAAGGGAAAGTACAGATACATCTTCAAAAAAAAAAAAAAAAATACAACTATTGAAAAAGGAAAACAAAAAGTTTCTCGGTTCTACACATTCTTCTTATCTGCTTCAGGATTAGCTAAAGTAGAAGAATGAGCAAAAGGAGGAGGAGGATTAAATATTGAGGGGGTAGAAGAATCAATATCACGGTGTTGATCAGTAGACTTCATCGCTATTAAATATTCACTAGAACCCCCATCATCATCATCAACTTCCTTGTCTAGGTTTGGAGGGGCCCCAGTATCATGTCGTAAGAACAACACAGAATGTTTTAGAGTGCCGACTCCGCCTGAGCAGCATACCAGCCATCCTTAAAGCATTGTTTCTTCGAAAATTTAATTTCTGAAGAAGCTGATCCAATGGATCTATCCCAGCTTCTATTGAAGCTAACATCCCTAACCTTAGTCATCTTCACCTTTTTAGCACCCAAGTCCTTCTAAAACTGTGCAGACCTGACTTTCCTAGCATTTAAGTCATTCTGTAACTTGTCAGCCAGAACCCGAGCAGTTTTAGCAGCTCCTTTAGCAGCTTTCACCTTATCCTCCCATTATTTTTGTTAATTCTCCAATGCTTGTTAGGAATCAATCACTGACTTTTTCAGCTAATCAAAAGCTTTTACAACTTCAGTAGAAGAAGATCTCAAACCTTCATATTTCTCCAACATATTATTGAAGTCAATAAGGAAGTGCACAAGAAGAACAAGGAAAGTCAATATTATGAAGACCAAGTAAAGAGACAAAAAATTAAAGAAGGTAAAAGAATATACCAAAGTAAGGCTTTGAGCAACCCTTTCAGAACTTTTGGAATGAGGTAATGCAGCTGCAGCACCCTTTTAGTCTGGCAAAGTTCCAAACTTTATTAGTTGTCTTTCCAATCCAGGGCCAAGGACCACTGGAGAGGTAAAGGAAGATATATTGACCAAGTTACACTAGTCAGGAAGAGAAGAAGAACCTTCTTCTAACTTAGAAGAAATCTTTTTGTTTATTCTTTTTAGGAGGATCTCTTTAACTTTCTTGGCTGGGGGCATCTTCCCAGTCTCATCTTTATTTTTCTCCCCTTCATCATATTGTTTGGAAGGGAGATTGACAACTATATCTCCCAAAATATTGGGAACCTTACTCTTTCCCATAGCTATGGCAAGGGGAAAATTTGAAACTAAGAAAGAAGAGGAAAGGGGAGCAAGATCACCACTGCCAGATGCAATAGCCGAGGAAATATAAGGAGGTTCATGCTCAAGGTCAATTATAGGGGAAAGAGTAGGACGAGTAACAAAGGAGGAAATTGTATTCTGGTACTGTAGCAAATAACATGCAGACCTGATGTGCAACTCGCCAATCTTCTGATGACATCCCCAAATAAATTTCAACTCCCTAAAATTCACTTCACTTTCATTTGCGAACCTTCTCTTCTGACCAACTGCAATCAAAATTTATAAATCAACAATTAGTGTTACATTTAAACAGATATGAATTGGGCAAAACAATTAAATGCGGAATAACCTATCCCATTGCCAAAAGTAGGTCATCTAGGCCCCTGGTACTCACCATTTCCAGTCAAGGGGCATATTGCCAATTTTCTACAACAACTCCACGCTCAAAATAATACCTATTGGATTCTAGAAGATTAACTACTAACTCTTTGTTTACATCTCTCGTCTTTAAATATAAAGTGGTGTCACTAGTCACCCACTTATAACAAAACATTATTTCTGGAATCCCTAGATGGGTTCCATGGACTTGATTCAACTTATTCACTTAATTTACGAGCCTGCAACTATTGAGGGCTACCCATGTTGGGACAACATCAAAGTATTAACAAAATTCAAGGCACAGAGGGTTAGGAGGAAAGGTAAACCCACACTCATCTATAAAGACAAAGGGAAACCAGTGACCTTCAGCAAGTGAGAAAAATCAACAGGTAAAGTAGAGTGTTCCAAAATAACCTAAGAGGGAATCTTAAATTTATTTCTGAATTCATCAAGATAATCAATAGAGTAAACCAAGATGAAGAATATAAAATAACAGAAAGAGTTCTTACAGGAATTAAGGATTCAACAAGAACCGAAGAACATAAAATGATCGCACAAGAGAGAGAAAGAAAGCTTGAAGAAGTTGTAACCAAAAACACTTAGAAAGTTTTAGATAATAAAAGTTCATGTACTTTCCCAATCTGTATAGGTTGCCTAAAAACTGGAAAATTAATGATTAAAAGTTAGTGTCAGTTGAATTGGTGGTGGCTAAAGGCAGAAAAGACGGATTTTCCCAAAAATAATTCGTTTAAGTTGTGGATAATTTCAAAAATGCCACACGAATTATATTTCCATAATTAAACCATAATTTTTACAACTATGGGAAGTCCGAAACCGACCAAGCCTAAAAAAAATTCCCGAGTAACTTTAAGAGCTAAATACTCCATACGCTTGTGAAAACTTTAAGAATGAAACATTGGGGGCTTATATTGATACCAAAAATTATTCATCTACATGGACCATTCGGATACTGACACATGGTCTACAGTGGAAGATTAATCCTAGTAAACAAGGATGAAATGCCGACCAACTTCAGGGATGCCGACCAACGCCAGGAAGATCGACCAATAATGATAGGAAAACACGAACAATTGTATACATAAATGATTGTACATGTGTAAATGTTTATGATATAAAGGCATTCCATCCTTTAATATTATATCCCTTGTACACCCCATGGGGATATAAATACATTATAAACCCTATATCTAAAGGACAAGAAAAGAGAAGCAATTCAATAATCCTAAAGCAATACACAATAGTGGATGTAGGCTAGTCCCTTAAGCCAAACCAATTAAAAAAATATCTTTTCTCTTTTATTTCTATTTATCTGTGATTAATTAATTAGCCTAGTCTAGTTTTTTGCATAAAAAATCGACGTACTCCCCAACAGAACCAAAGGTGTACCTGCATCCAAATGTTATATACCTTACCCAATAGGGATCACTAGAGAACATGTTTCCCCAGCCAAGCTATTCCCCACATACAACTTCACGTCCATAGAATTTACTTCGACCCGTAAAGTTGGTCACCCCTCTTAAATCTCTTCATAACTTACCTCAATTCGTAGAATTGGTCAAGCCTTTTAAAGTTATGCATAATTAACCTCGACTTACATAATTTGTCATCCCTCTTAAAGGTTCGCCTCGACCCAGAAAAGTGGTAACCCTCTTAAAGGCCCACATAATTTAACTCGACCAACAAAATTGGTAATCCCTCTTAAAGATCTGCAGAATTGACCTTGACCAGCAGAATTGGTCATTACTTTTAAAGATCTCTATAACTAAACCCAACAAATTGGTTGTCTTTCTTAAAGGTTCGTAGAATCAGCCTCAACCCGCCCTAGGTACATCGAATTGACCTCGACCCACAAAATCAATCGCTACAACTCAAGGTCCGCAAAATTGACCAAGACCCACAAAATTTTTCACTACATCTCTAGGTTCACATTACTGATCTCGATATGCAGGATTAGGCACCCTAATCCTAAGTCTACAGAAATGGCCTCAACCCACCTCAAGTCCTTCGAATTGACCTCGAGCCTCTGAATTGATCATTTATTCCACTAGGTTTGCTGAATTGACCTTAATCTTATTCTCCTACATTGATGTGGTATTTTTCTTTTGATGGCATGCACTTGTTCCAAACTCACTCATCGAGGGGATTTATAAACACTCCATCCAAGTACCCCCTTAAGAACCTCCTTATGTATTTAACATTCCACCACTCGCCATAAACCCTACGTCACACTATAAGTGCTCAGTTGGAGACCACCGGGAGCTCTCGAGCCTCATTTGACTCTAATTAACTCTCAACCTGAGTGAAGCTCAATGAATCCTCTAAGGTCTCTTAATACCCTTCACAACAGTCCATTTCATTCATACATTAACCTTAGGGTTTGCACGAACGATCAATTTCACTTTGAGTACTGATCTCGAGGCCATCGGGTACTCCTGATCCCTATTTGATTCTGATCAACTCTCCAACCTAAGAGAAGAATAATGAATCATCAAAAGTCTTTGAATTCACTTTAAAATGATCCATCACATGAATGGATCAGCCTCACGATTCGAACAAATGATTCATTTTACTCTGAAGGGTCATCAAGTGCTTTCAGGCCCCGTATGACCTCAGGTAACCCTCTAAAATAGAGAAAATCTCAATGAAATATCAAAGGGAACTGAATTACCTTTCCAACTGTCTATTCCGTGCAAAAATTATCCTTATCATTTGGACGACCAATTTATTTTTTCCTCGAAAAATATCCCGTTTAGATACCATTCAGCGCTTTCAATTCACGTCTAACTTCCGTTAATTCCTTGACATGGGAGTGACTGAATGGATTATTGAAGAGATGGGAATTCCCTTTCCAATGGTATCGGATGTCCACAATTTAGACTTATGATTTGTATTTTATGCCCGTTTCATCAAAAAATCCATTTCAAACGGCCTATAGGCACCCAAACACCCTCCCTATCGGTACGGTGTATTTTTCCTTACCCGAAAAGGAAGGCTTATGCTGATAGGTTGGCTAGGGTACATTTCGATCGGAACCCCCTTAACCCTAAAATACACTACTAAAAGTATATTACCTCACCCTTGGAAGGAGGTCCTTTTCAGTAATCAAAAACATTCTCCGCATAAACAAAGTATTCCCTTGCCTAAAAAAATTCCATTTTTCAACATTCTTTCATCACACCTCCTTCCCCCACTTGGTAATATACCTCACCCTACCACATCATCTTCACACCACTTAAAAATCAGTATACGTATATTCCAAATTCAACAATAAGCATCCATAAGGAGGTCCATTTCTCAACCCTTTTTTCCAAGTTACTCATTTTTCATGATATTCATCTTATTTTTCGTGAACTTGTTTCATTATTATACATCAACTAATCTTTACTCTTTACTATTAGTATTGTACATAACCTATTTTCATAGAACCCGAAAAAGGAAAAAGAGGGTTTATCTGTAAATTTCAGTGGTGAGATTTCCATTTTCTTATATTTTCACTCTTAAAACATATTTTCCTCAAAAGTACATAAGCTGAGTCTTGAAACCCACCCCAATGGTATTTTCTAACTCCATGGACTTTGATTCCCCTTGGTCTACATAGGCATCTTGGGCCAATCCCAAAATTTGATTCCTCCCCTTTCATTCCATACCTTCTATATTACATAATAATATATTATATCTATTTTTGTGAGTCTTAGACACCTACATACTTGCGTCTCGTTCGATGTGCATATTCTCTCTTTCATAGTGATTCGTGTTCGAAAAACACTCATATCTTATGTTTATGATTATTTCTAGTACACTTATAGGGATGAGTCCACTTTGTTCATTCCATCGACTCCTAAATACTTGTGTCTCGTCTGATGTGAACATTCTCTCTTTCATAGTGATTCGTGGTTCAACAAACACTCATATCTTATGTTAATGATTTTTTGTGGTACACTCCAAGGTATGAATCCACTCCATCAATTCCATAACATGAGTCGTATAATTATATTTTGTTCTTATTTGTATTATATACATGTACACACACATAACGAAAAAAAGAAGAAGATTAACATTAGCCTATGAGAGATGAAAAGGGAGGAATGGGTACCTAACACCTCGTGTTTTTGTAATTTAGTACCTAGACCTTCGAATCACTTGGTTTCACATGAATAAGTTTGACCTTGATGCGATTATTTCTAGGCGACGGCATTATCTTTCCTATTTTTCTCAGAATAGGTTGGTGACTCTATTCCTTGGTGTTATCCCGATATGATGACGACCAATTTTTATATCTGAGGCTGGACTATAAAGACACTGACACGAGTGGAGAAAATATGATCTCCACTTACTTGAATCACCGATACTCGTAAGGCTAAAAAGAGGGTGGAGAGAGTGATAGGGAGGGAATCTTCTTCGTTTCTTCTTCCACCCCTCATCCCGACTTCGGAGCCCGTGCCAATGCAAGAGTAATATGACCCGAATGGCCACATGAGGATATTGACCAATAAATATCCTCAAAGACCATCCTCCCCTAGGTTTAATGACATATATGGGGAAACATTCATAAATCAAAGCCACCGCAAATGGACACCCTGATCCCCTGGTGTTAAAATTACCCCCCACCATCGTAAGGAAAATGCACTTAGTGTACCACTAAGCTACCAACACATCCAACCTTGGACCCTCCACCTGATGTAGGTGAGCACTCAAAAGATGTGCATTAGTTAACTCTCCACACAATAGGGTGACCCATATCACCAATGTTTCAAACTGGTCATCAACAATGATGGTAAAAAAGTGAACCTCGTAAAGGGTTCCGGCCAAAAGGAAGGGCAATAAAAATAAATAAATTTAAGATGTCATTGTCATCGGTATTATCGATAAATGGAGGATATTTGTGGTGTCCCACCAATGGTCTCCCGAGACCTTCATGATTGCGATACACAATAGAAACCCCTACACTGACAAGCTATCCAACAACAAACAAAATTCGAGTGCATGCACAAAAGCTTGCATGAATGGAAGAGCTCACACCAAAACCCTACTCTCTAATGTATTGAGTTCCCCATCCTAATGTAATCAAAGATTTGTGAAAAAGACAATAGGGGGTACAAGTGAACATATGGAAAAAAGTCCTACCCTTAAAAAGGTTTCAAATTTTCAAACCTTCACACTAAAGGCATCTTTTATCAATTCTCGTTAGCTAAAAGTATTTAATAATCTGTTAAAATATTATAAACCTTCCAGAGATTACTCCCTCTCACTGTTTTAATCATTAGATAATCCCACTTAAGTTATATTTAATTAGTTCCACCTACCTAAAAATATCAATCAGTGGTGACAGAATTTAAAACTCTATAAATCTTACTACCGCTTAGTGTTTTAGTTATAAGAAGTTCACACTTAAACTATCTTTCATTAGTTCCCATTGACTAAAAAGATTAATCAGTCATGGGATAATTTTAAACTCTTCGAAGCTTACTCCTTCTTAGTTTCTTAATTATGAGACAACAAAACTTAAGCAGTCTTTCTCTAATTCCCATTAAATAAAAATATTTAATCATTCGTCTGATAATTTTAGACTCTCTAATGTTTACTCACTTTGAGTGATTTAATTATCGAACATTCACACTTAGGATATCTTTCGTCAGTTACTATTAACTAGTAAGATTAATCATTCATGAAATAATTATAAAATATCTATAGACTTAATCTATCTTCATTAGTTCCCCTTAACTAAAAGGATTAATTAATAGTAGGATAATTTTAAACTCTCCGGAGCTTACCTCCTCTTAGTTTCTTAATTATCAGACATTCACACTTAATCTATATTTTTTTACCTCCCTTTATCCAAAAATGTTAATCAGTTATGAGATAAGTTTAAACTCTTCGAGGCTTACTCTCTCTTAGTGTTTTAATTATTATACGTTCACACCAAAGTTATCTTTCATTAGCTCCTATTAACTAAAAACAATAATCAATCATGGGATAATTGGAAATTATCTGGAGCTTACTCCTTCTTAGTGTTTTAATTACCAGACATTCACATTTAAGATTTCTTTTGTTTCTTCCCATTAACTAGAAAAGATTAATCAATTGTGACATAATTTCAAACTTTTTGGAGCTAACTTCCTCTTAGTGTAAACTTTCACACTTAAGTTATTTTTCATTAGTTCTTATTGATTGATAATATTAATTACTATTGGGATACTTTTAAACTCTCCGGAGCTTACTCCCCGTTAGTATTTTAATTATCACACGTTCACACTTGAGCTATCATTCATTTATTCCCATTAATTAAATTATTAATCAGTTCTGAGATAAATTTAAACGTTTTGGACCATACTGAATCTTATTTTTTGAATTATCAGATTTTCACACTTAACCAATCTTTCATTAGTTCCTGTAGACTAAAAATAGGGAAAATTTTAAACTCTCAAGAGCATATTCCCTCTTAGTGTTTTATTTATCAGATGTTCACACTTAAGATATCATTCATTATTTCCCGTTAACTACAAATATTAATCAATTGTGCGATAATTTTAAACTCTCCAGAGCTTACTCCCTCCTAGTATTTAAATTATCATACATTCTCACTTAAGCTATATTCTTTTAGTTACCGTTGACTAAAATGATTAATAACTTGTGATATAATTTAAAATTTCTGGAGCTTAGTGCCTCTTAGTGTTCTAATTATCAGGCGCTCACACTTAAGTTATCTTTTCTTTAGTTCCCATTAAATAAAAATATTAATTTGTCATGTTGTGGATTATAATGCCTCTTCCTGGTTTAATTATCAAACGTTCAAACTTGAGCTATCTTTAATTAGTTCCCATTAACCAAAAAAATTAAATAGTGGTGAGATAATTTTAAACTCTCCAGATCTTACTGCACCATAGTATTTTAATTTTCAGATATTCACACCGGAGCTATCATTCATTAGTTCTCGTTAACTGAAAATATTGATCAATTGTGAGATAATTTTAAAATCTTCAGAGCTTACTCCCTCTGAGTATTTTAATTATCAAACGTTCACTTGACCTATATTTCATTAGCCACCATTGATTAAAAAGAATAATTAGTCGTCGGATAATTTTAAACTCTCCAGAGTTTTATCCCTCCTAATGTTTAAATTATTAGATGTTCACACTTAAGTTATCTTTAATTACTTCATGTTAACTAAATATATTAATAAATGGTGAGATAATTTTAAACTCCTTTAAGCTTACTCCGTCTTGGTGTTTTAATTATCAGACATTCACACTTAATCTTTCTTACATTAGTTTTCCTTAAATAAAAAGGTTAATCAGTCATGCTCTGGAGCTTAATCCCCATTAATTTTTTTTATTATTAGGCATAATGTATCTTTTGTTACAAATAATTAAATACAAAAAATTTAATCAGTTGTTAAATAATTTTAAATTTGCTTGAGCTTACTCTGACTTAATGTTTGAATTATAAAAACTATACTTAACTATCCTTTATTTTAAATCCCTCTATTTAAAAAAAATTAGTCAGTCTCAAGTCAATTTAAAACTCGTCGGATCACACTCCCTCTTATTGTATCCTAGTTATTTTCATATAAGACCACTGAAGACTTCCATTTTTTTATTACCATAATATAAATTAGAGTAATACGGTTATATAAAAAATAAAAATAAAATCTCTGAAAGTGTTGCTCCCTATTAATAGTCAAAGTTAAATCCCCTCTTATATCTCGTTTCATCCAAAGTAAAAAATGGTGAAGCTGATGGAGTCATGAGTATAAGATTATCTTTTAAGTATGTATTATAAGTTCTATACTAGCTGAACATTTTTATAGTTAGGTATAAGGGTTAGAATCTCAAAAACATCGTCATTTTTTGGGCAGGTTATTAATATCACCACCCCTTATATAGACACGTATAATAAAAGGGCATGTGAAACATAAAGAAACATACATGCATGCATACATTTACACAAGAGTGAAAAAATTAAAAAGAAAAATTCGACATAACCATGGGAAACCCATCAGATGTACCATAAAACCCGATAGCAATCGCACCCCCATAGTAAGACCTAGCTATCCACCACATTTATTGAGTGGGGTGCTTCATATAATTCCCTCGCACCCACAATCGTATTTTGGATAACTTAATCCACCCCTTACCAATATTTTTCATGAGGCAACAACCCCTATAGACGCCACATTGTAGGATCCCTTAAGTCTCTCCTTATGTTCCTAGCATCTCCCCATTTCTCTACGAGCCCTAGGTCAAACTCTGAGTACCGATCTAGAGGCCATCGAGCGCTTCCGGGCACCGCTCCGATTAAATGGTCAATAGAGAGAAATATCATCGAATCTTTGAAGGTCTATGAATTCCCTTTCTAATGGTCTGTCTCGTGCGTAAATCAGCACAATGGTTCGAACGAATGGACCATTTTACTAACGAAAATCGATCTAAAAGCCATCAGGCACTCCCAGACCCCGATTTGACCCTAATCAACTTCATCGTCAGAGAAAAATCTCCTTGAATATTTAAAAGGCACTGACACCCCTTTCCAATTGTCCGCCCCATACATAAAAAAGCAAAACCGTTCGAAAGAACAATCCATTTTCCCTCAAAAATTGATCCTGATGCCACTAGGCAGTCCTAGGCTCCGTTTGACCAAGGTCACCTCTTTAACTCAAATGAGAATGAATGAATCTTTGAAGGGAACTGGATAACCTTTCCAATGGTCCACCTCGTGCATGATTTTGACTTGCGGTACGGATAAACGATCCGTTTTACTCTGAGAAGTCACCGGGCGCTTTAAGGCCCTAGTGGACCAAGGTCAAGTTTTTGAACCTAGAGAAGCGCTTTAAAATGTCTAAGTGAATCGCCTAATATTTCTAATGGTCCACCCCATTCACAATTCTGACTTTCCGTTCGGACGAACGATCAGTTTCCATCCGACGATCTCCCGTCCAAAGGACCGATGTGCTCTTTCGAGACCCATTTGACCCAATGTCAACTCTCGGACCTGGGAACGGTCCTAAGGACTATTGAAGGTCTCTGAATTAACTTTATAATGGTATTCCCATGCACAAATTGGATCAACAAATTGTGTTCTACGATCAATTTTTCAAAACAATATGCGCGAGACTACCAATTGGCGGGTTTATTTCCTTGTCAATCGACAGTGTGTTTAGGGTTACATGCCGATTGGTAGGGCTTGGACCATGTCAATCTGTACCATCCCTGACCCTATAAATACATGGCATGACCTCACTCTCAAGACAGACCTCATCAGATCCATTCAATCTTACATTCAATCAGCATTAGTGATCTTAACAACATTCTCTTGCAATCAACGAAGCTTCCTCATATGAAATTCCATTCAATCTTATATTCCCATCCCTTTCATACCCAATTTGGAAAAATCTCATCCAACATTCACCTCAACATTCAAGGGAGTTCATCCAATATCAAGATCAAGCTTCAAAGAAGGTCCAAATCCTTTTTTCTCTCTTTAAATTTCTTGTTTCTGCATTAATTGCATTAAATTCATAATCTAGTTTTGCTTTAGTTCACACACATTAACATCTCACATTTTTATTAGTATGATTTCACATACTTGGTTTTCTATTAAAAAAAACATAAAAAAAGAGGATTATGACCATAAATTCCAGACAGGATTATCCATCACACATTTGCAAAACTAAAACACATTTTCTACACACACACACACACACACACACACACACACGCACATATATATATATAATGCATTCCTGTTTAAATCTATGGGATAACCCCACCCCTATGCCGCATACGAACTATGTGGACTTTGATGCCTTTATAGGCTACGTAGGCATTTCGAATTAAAACCCAAGACTCGAGTCCAATTTTCGAATTTTATAATTTTTCAATTTTCCCAGATCCCCCATTTCCGCACTATTCATATTCTTGCATTATTTTAATACAGATTATGTTCGTGATCTTTAGTAGCATTTTATCCCACACATATTATAGTCTCATTATAACGATCAATACTTTGATAAACGCCTAAATCGTATTTTCTATATATTATTTTGGGAACATTCCTATGGATGACCTCAATATATCTTTTCCATGGTATGAGTTGGGTGATTTCGATCTCCATTATATACACACATAAACAGTTCATGGAGAAATAAAGGAAAACAATAACACAAGCCCATGAGAGACTGAAAGGGCGGGATGGGTTCCTAACACCTTCCCATTTCGTAATTTATCCCCCAAACCCTTCGAACTATTAGTTTCATAAGCATCAGTTTGTCTTTGATGCCGCTCTCTCGAAGCGACGACATGTTCTTTTACCTGTTTTGTGAAAAATAGGCTGACGCCTCCATCTCTTAACATTCACCTCACACCGACGACCGATCGAAGCTCTCCTATAGAGTACAAGGGCACGAAACCATTTTCTACTTCCCTTTTCCCCCACCCCCGCGGGAGGAGAGAGATGGATGGACATATCTGGGGATGACCACAGTGGTGACTCAATAGGGGACTTTTCATTCATAATAGGGCTACACTCTGTTTTGATGGGAGTTTGGTTTTTCCTCTTATGTGCATGTGCACTTATCTATATGTTCCTTTTTTTTCTCCTCTATTATTTCTTGCACATATATACCTCATGCTTATATCACTACTCACTCACACACTTGTAGATACTCTCCATGTATACTTCACACTACATCCATCTAGGATCACTTATCTCCACAGGTTACACATACCACTTATAATATCCATGCTTAGGTGTCACTAACACACACCACCACTAATCACACATGTATATATCCATTTTCACTCACAATTGTCACACACCACTAATAGGCTATCTATGCTTAGGTTTTAAGGAGTGCGCGTGCGTTAAAATAGAGATATTATTTAATTAAATTCAGTTTTCACAAATTAAATCCTAAACATGCATCTAGGTGTGATTAAATAACATGAAATAATGCAACAACATTCAAACACACACATGTGAGGAAAAATCCCCCAAATGGGAAAAACCTTTTATTTTCACTATAACTTTGTAAGATATGATTACACGGATTACAATGAAAATATAGTGACACAGAAATACCCACAGGCATCAGTTCTGTAGTTAGCGACTTGAATCTCCCTCGGGAACTCCAGGTGAGCAGCAATGAAGAAGGAAGATGGCTTCTCCACAAAGGTTGAACGGACACAAGGTTGTGTTCTTGGGTTTCAAAATGATTCACAAAGGTTTGGCAAGGATGTGTGAATAAAAACATGAGTCTTGGGACTCAAAAAGGTTAAGACTAGAGCAATTAGCTTAAAATCGTCTCTCAAAGTCTTATGAAATAACTCCCCCGACGTTGGCTTTCATAAGGAAATCAAAAAGAGTTTCATGATTTTAAAACACTTGCCAGCGTCAGGTACCCCGAACCGGTTCGAGTGTACCGCGAATCGGTTCGCCCCCCGAATCTGTTTGGTCTTCGGTTCGCAAAAATTCGCTGGAACTAGGGGCTTAAACACTTAGCATTTTTCGATGTCTTTTCTCAGAATTTTCTCTATTTTCAAAGGACCATAACTTTTTCATCATAGCTTGGATTAAGGTGTCATTTCTTCCACTATCTTCGTTGTGTTGAGATCTTCAACTTTCTAGTTGATCAAATCTCCGAACGATGTCTATAAAATTACCAAAATGCCCTTAAACTTGCCTATCTTGCCTTTTTTCACTATTTTGACTTCTCTTGCGTACCACTTGCATAAAGTGCCTAAAATCATGGAACGTGAAGTCGTTGAGGAAAATGTGGGACACATGATGGAGATGTTGGATGCTTGATTCCCAAAAATTGGATTGAGGTCATCGTGTGAGATCGTGTAGATATGGGCCAAATGTAGCGGTGTATGACATACATAAATGTAATATTTCGGACATGATAAAAATGTCCTTACAAATCTCCCCCTGTGTCTATGCCAGTACATACATAAAAAATATGAATTATCACATTACAAAATTGCCTATATGAATCTACCCTCCCATGAACCCATAACTAGAAAGATACAAATGAATAAGTCTTCATTATTTGATCTTCAAATCTTCAAAAGTCTCAAAGATTTTCTCATCGGGGTGTGCATTTCAGAGATCATCAATGTAGTACCTACACACATGAGATAAACCAAATACCAAGTAACATATCGAGTTTGAAATGATATAATCATGAATACCGATTTATGATGAAAGCATACGATAAATCTTAAATCTCAAAAACTCACCCATCATATGATAATTCTTTCTCCCCCTTTTTATTATGTCCCCAGAAAGAAAAATAAGAGAAGAAAAAATAAATGCAAATGGAGAATGTCAGAAGGAGAGAAAATACTATTTTTTCAATTTATCAAAAAATTTCACACGAAATATACAAACAAAGAAACACACCACGAACGAACACAAAACAACCAAGTCGATGATAGCGTAAATGTCGGGGTGTGATCAAATTCGATAGGAAAATCAATGCATACAAACATGACATATGTGCACGATGAATATCGGATACTCCTAAAGAATGAACTCAAAATCTTCCTTTGGTGTGAAAATGGAAATATGAGGCATTGACTCAATCAAATAAACAAATCAAGGCTCAAAGTGATTTCCACACCAATAACGTCCAAAATGATTTCATGCTTTTTCAGGACTTTCAAGGAAGTGAAAACCCGTTTAAATTATCCAACCAAACTCCCTCGGATTTATATATTAAACAGAGGTGATCAAAATTCTCAAACTTTGGAGAATTGTTGTCGAAACCTAATGGCCCAGATTTGGCATGAATTTCTTTTTATTGCCTTTAAATTTTTTCGGGCTCTTTTAACCTCTTTGGACCTCGGATAATAAAATTTCTGAATTTTTTAGGTTCGTTTTAATGATGGCTTAGTATCCTCAAAGGCTAAATGAACCTTTAGAAGACCTTCCCCATTTTCAAATAAACACACAGTTGCACCAAACGGTTTTTACATGCATTCCAATCTTGTCAAGTTTTATCGCATATTTTACGTTTTATAGACATAATTGAGATGGAAACACTCAAGCCGATATGTGATAAACAAGTACAATAATCAAATATAACCGTGTATGTGTGCAATAAAGGACATATGAGTCAAACATGTAGAAGGATATCACTACTCACATCTCAAAGACTCTAAAAGATGTAAAGCACATGGATGAAATGATGTAGCGTCTCAAATCTCTATCAGGCAGTCACATGGATAAATGGAATGAAATTGTGACTCGGCTATCTTAAATGCTCATCCATAAAAGGAGTAAAAAAAATACAAAAATCTTTTTGTGTTTTCTAAAATTTTTATAAAAAGAAAATCTTTTGGGATTTTTAAAAAAATATAAAAATCAGAACATAAAACAAACTAATGGTACATGCTAGCAATAGCCAAAAGAGACGTCATGTTAAACACCCTACGCTATCAAACATGTCAAGACCTCAACCAGGAAGAGCGGTGGAATTTTCCAAAGATGGTGACATCTTTTGAACCAACTCCATAAGATCATGTGTGGTCTTGATCAAAAACTTCACTTGCTCATGGATATGTGCAAACTCTCTATCATTATGTGCAAGTAAAGTATCATGAATGGGTCCATGTGCGGGGATGTGTGAAGTGGCATGATATGGAACAAAACCCAACTTAGAACAAAACTCCCTAAGATGTCCTATCTTCTTGAAGTGGGAGAAAACATAAACCGGTCTAGGAATTAATTTATCAAGAATTTTGGGATAAGCTTTCCTAGATGGGCACCCATGAGACTCACACACCAAAGTGGATATAGGCTTAGGCGCATTAAAAGTCATGAATGCACCAACATTTACTTTTCCAACCTCATTCAAAACGGGATAGGGAACCATCTTATCAATCTTCTCAGATGCTTTCTCCAATGAGACTTGGACCTCCCGTGCTTATTTGAGATCATCCTCGAGATGGGATTTACGTGTCGTCAAACTAGACACCGTTTTGGTCAAGTCACATTTTCCCCTTTTTATCTCATCATTCTCTTCCTTCAACTCACAAATATGAAGACCTGGGATCCTATTTGACCTTTTTGTTTCCATGGTCTCGATAAACAACTTATTATAAGTTTTTCGGATCACACTTTCATATCCATCCTCATATTTACTATCTCTTAGGGTAGTCGGGATGGAAACTTTCTTTCCCCCTCTCCTAAGTCTAGTGGGACACGCAAATTTCTTGTGCCCTGTCCCATTGCACTCAAAACATCTTATCTTCTCAAGTTTGTCTTTTCTCTCTTTTTTATTCTCACACCAAGTCTCTCTCTCTCCAAAAAGTCTTAAATCTTTCTCTAAAGCGATGATCCTAAGAAATAATTCTTTGTTATGCTATTTGGTTTTAAATAACTCGGTATATAACTCAGTGTAGGAGCATTGAAGATCACTCTCGCCCTCACTTGCATCAACCTCCCCCTCACTCACATCGCTTTCACTATCAAGGTGTCCCTGTGAAGCATCATCCTCATCATCGTGAGGAGCACTAGAAGTGCTCACATGACTAACCATGAATGCGGTGAAGTTACACTCATACGGTGACTCGTGTCCAGAGTCCATCGACTCAACGTCACTGTCATCACTAAGGGTAGTGATAAGAACTTTGCCCTTTTCTCTGTTCAGCCTAGTAGCACACTCATCTAACGTGTGACAAACACCCTCACAATAAGGACACCTCTCAAATTCATTTTCAACAAAAGATTTAAAAAAGAGTTCGTGTAAATTTTCCAATTAACTTTTTCAGAAATTTGACATCGAAGATCATCAAAACCACTAAAAGCCATTTTTGCAAAAAATCGGGATCAAAACACAATAACTTAGTTCAACAGGATCTGATACCAATTTGTAAGGAGTGCACGTGCATTCAAATAGAGAGATTATTTAATTAAATTCAGTTTTCCCAAATTAAATCCTAAACATGCATATAGGTGTGATTTAATAAGATGAAATCATGCAAGAACATTCAAACACACACATGTGAGGAAAAATCCCCCAAAGGGGAAAAACCTTTTATTTTAACTATAATTTTGTAAGATACAGTGACATGGATTACAATGAAAATACAGTGACACAGAAATACCCGCAAGCGTCGGTTCTGTAGTCGGTGACTGTAATCTCCCTCGAGAACTCCAGGTGAGTAGCAATGAAGAAGGAAAACGGCTTCTCCACAAAGGTTGAACAAACATAAGGTTGTGTTATTGGGTTTCAAAAGGATTCACAAAGGTTTGGTAAGGATGTTTGAATCAAAACATGAGTTTTAGGACTCAAAAAGGTGAATACTAGAGCAATTAGAACTCTTAAAATTGTCTCTCAAAGTCTTTTGAAATAACTCCCCCGAAGTTCTCTTTTAAAAGGAAACCAAAAAGAATTTCACGATTTTAAAACACACACTTGCCAGCGTCAGGTACCTCAAACCGATTCGGGTGTACCGCGAACCGGTTTTCCCCTCGAACCGGTTTGACCTTCGGTTCGTAAAAATTCGCTGGAACTAGGGGCTTAAACACTTAGCATTTTTCCAAGTCTTTTCTCATAATTTTCTCCATTTTCAAAGGGTCATAACTTCTTCATCGTAGCTCGAATTGAGGTGTCGTTTCTTCCAGTATCTTCGTTGTGTCGAGATCTTCAACTTTTCAGTTGACAGGACCGCTAGACAGTGTCTATAAAATAACCAAAATTCCCTTAAACTTACCTATCTTGCCTTCTTTCACTGTTTTGACTTCTCTTGCGTACCACTTGCATAAAGTGCCTAAAATCATGGAACATGAAGTCATTGAGGCAGATGTAGGACACATGATGGAGATGTGGAATGATTGATTCCTGGAATTGGGATTGAGGCCGTAGTGTAGAGATGTGCCAAATGTAGCGACGTACGACATACATAAATGTAATATTTCGAACATGATAAAAATGTCCTTACATAGGTTCACTACCACACACTCACTAGTAGATATTCACACATCACTCACTCTTACATATCCATGTTTAGTGTAATCTCATGATCCATGTTAGATGTACTTTTTATACTTTCACATTTTACCCTGCTTAGTATAAGTCTCATCATTTTGAATAAATACTCTCTACATAATATACTAATCAAGAATCATGCATTTTTCAGACAATATCAACAAAGAGCATGGCTATAGACCAAATTTTGTCCCATAACTGGGGGTCACTTCATGATGGATGTTGGTTTGAGAGGTCACAATTAGCCTAAGAGATATGTCTCTCACCTTCCATTGGCCAGGTACCTTCGACATATATCAAACAGTACCCCCTGCATCGTACCCCTTGACCAAAGTCATGATGGGAGGTATATCGCAGGGAACTCATTCATGTATGTCGAGTATATTAAATTATCTCTCACATGTACTGTGAGGCAATACATGTACACTCACATATATCAAATGGCTTTTCCACATGTACCGATTTCCCTTAAAAGCAAGGCATATGTCATATAAGTCATGACAAAAGAGGGAACCCTTCCAATTAACCCAACAACTCCATACCTCGTATAGGTGTTAAACCTAGGACACTCATATTTAGTTTATCGATTTCTACTCGAAACTCTATTGAAATGATGGGTCGGCATGCCGCCCAAATTTTTTTGTGATTTCGTTTTTTTTAAAATGGGACCCTGTCCATAAAACTGGTAACAAGTCCAACAATGTTTTTACATATTTTTCAAACCTAATGTTCTAGGCTCGGGTCCCGTACAGTATTCCTTTTTGAATTTAGGTAAACCTAATACAAGTGAGAACATAATAAACAAAAGAATAATCATGTTGAGAATTTTTTCCCATTTTTCCTCTTTCTTTCCCAAAAATGTCAAAACATTATTTCCCCTATTTTATGAAAAAAAAAATCAAAAGAATTTTCCCTTCCTTATAGAAAAAATATTTTTCTTCCTTTTTACCCCAAAATATTTTTTCCTCATCTTTTCCAAAAAAAATGTCAAAAATACTTTCCTGCCTTTTCAAAAATAATATTTTTCCCCTTTCTCTTCAAAAAATAGATTTAATTTTTTCTCCTTCTTTGGAAAGTCACAAACCTAACCCTTGGCCTAACTCCATATTAGCTTCGGTCTTTCGTCGAATTGCCTCGAGGCTCCATCAGTTCCCTCTCTAGTTACTTTGAGTTCGAAATCCATCTTTATCCACTTTCCATGGAGAGCATTGACCAAGTACCAAATGTGCAGTCGGATTTGATTGCAGTCCTATCATAACTCACTGCCAAGATTAACCACTTTTAAATCGAGTTTCACGAGGTGAAATGAAATCATATCCTTGTTCTCGTGCAGCTCGAGGTAATCTTCCCTTGCGCTATGGGATCGCCTACACCTAAGCCTATTTGAGTCCACGAGGAATATCAACACGCTCCATATGCCCCTTCTACTAATGCGCCACCATCAGCTCATCTACCTATGCTGAATCTCGCCCAACCAGGGGCTAACCTACGCATCACTATTAATCCAAAGGAGGAAAAATTGAAAAAAAATCAAGCAAGACCTCAAGATGTTGACCAAGAAGTTCAACCAAGTCCGAATCTCAAGGAATTACATGGACTACACCCATATATCTCCCTATCATAAATTAAGGTTACCGAAAAAGTTCAAGATTACCAACTTCGAGAAGTTTAAGGGTAGTGAACCCCCAATTATTCATCTCCACAATTATCGCTGAGCTATGACTCTCCTAGGTGCGCCTGAGGAAATAATGTCCTAAATGTTTCTAACAAACTTTGAAGGATAGCGCTCCTTGTTGGTTCTTATCTCTTGAGAAGTCCAAAATCCATAGTTGGGAGGATGTTTCTCACAAATTCATGTCACGGTACATGTATAGAGTTGGAGGTTATATATTGGGATGTAGAAATTCTCCAACAGAACCCTGAGGAATTATTCAGTAACTTCATTGAAAAATGGAGAGCGAAAGAAGCCACCATAACCAACTGGAGTTTAAAATAGGAGAAAGTCAGTATTGTGAAGAATAATTTCTTACCCATGTCAAAGCGATGATGGGAGGACAATACTACCCTCATTTTCGAGTCATTCGAGAAGCGAAAATGGAGATCAAATAGTCTTTCCAAGATCGAAGTTTAACCGAAGAAAGTGTCTGGATAGTTCACTCCCAATAAGTATGCAAAGCCTGCCACTAACACAATTTTAACCATCAACAACATATCTCATCCTGTCACTTCATGGGCACCAGAAAGACGCCCTAATCCAGTAAAAAAAGAATACACCAAGCTTCATGCTCCCCTCTCTAAAGTTTACCATGCCCTTTTAAGACGAAATTATATTAAGCCGTTAGACCCTTGTCCATTACAAAACCCACTTCCCAAAAAAATTCAAACCAGATGCTCATTGTAACTTTCACCAAAATTTTGGCCATACCACCGATTAGTGTTTCCACCTTCGAAATGTTATTAATGGTCTAATTGACCGGGGTATCATCTCCCCACCAGCCAATCCTAAACCAAACACTACCCACAATCCACTCCCAACTAATACAAATTCCATCTTTCTCCTACATCTTACATGCTTTGTCAATCGGGCCCTGTCACTTCTTACTAGAGAACGAATTATTATTCACACCTGTTTTAGAGGAAAAGATATGGAATTATTAACAATATTGAACCAAATCCTAAAGTTCGGGTGGAATTGCCCTCCAAGATGACCATTGACTGCCAGGAATTCAGTACACTATTCGTGGAAGTTCAAAAATAGGCTCGAGAGTCAGACAATTGGGAGGTACCTATGAATGAAGCTAGGTTAGATGATGTGGTCTAGATCATGGAAGAATTATTCTAATAGATTGATGAAATTTGTAGCATATTCGAGCTACTCGATGTTTTAAAACTACAGGGTCACCCAGTCCCTTCAATTCTACATCTCCCTGTCGAGTAAGAGGACCTATACGAAGAGGTCGTTAAGGTTGTGGCGTGTATTGAATTTTCATGGAATGACAATGTCATTGCTATTGGATGGGGGGAGGAATTTGATGATTCAGATTCAGAGAAAAATCCATAAAAGACTAGCCTAATAGTCAACATATGTGGAATGATATTGTTTGAGGAACTGCTAGGGGAAATCAACAATGTAGTTGCATAAATTGAGATAGATGAGGAGAAATGGTTTCTATTTTCCCCTCTTCTGTGAACCATATGACTAGATCAAGGAGGCATTACCAGGTTCCAAGCCCATACTCATCAGTGATCGACAATGGAAAAGGTGTTGAGAGTCTTCCAATACTAAAAATGACCCTCGAGGAGAGCAAAATCCTTAATAAGTTGAAGAAGTATCAAGCTAACATCACTCTGCTGGGACTCTTTATGTCTTCTCAAGTGTACCGGAGTGCCTTAATCAAACTACTTATCGGACCCAGAGTCCCTCATTCCACCATGATAAAAGATGTAGTGAATCTGGTCGAATCTCTAACCTCTACTAGAATGCTCTCTTTATCCGAAGAAGAAATCCTTAATATTAGACCAAACCATAACTATGCTCTCAATATCTCTATTGAATTCATGGAAAAGATCATCCCCATTTCTCTTGGGATTGAAAGTGAGCAACCTTGATCCAACTTCTATCACAGTGCGTACTTACGATAATACTCATCGAGAAGTGATGGGATCCATAAACCTTACAATAGGGGTTGGCCCTATAAATTCTATTATTGAATTCCAAGTTATCAACATCCCGGATTATTTTAATCTATTGTTCGGACGACCGTGGATCCATAGTATCAAGGGTGTGTCTTCTTCCCTTTACCAGAAACTAATGTTCTTCGCCAATGGCCAAGTCATCACCATCTTGGGCGATGACAACATTGCTGAGAATGCAAGCACCAGTAATCTAGTACTTGAGATATAGCATAGGGTAAATGATATGCTTCTATTAGGTTTTTGAGTTGAACCACTTTTACTCCCAGTATAGGAAGATTTCAAAGATAGGGTTTATCCAGAGTATAAACCTCATAGAAATGTCAATGTGATCCAGATATTCAAAAACATGCACTTTATGATCGAACTGGGGCTGGGACGACGCCAGAAGGGGATACTTGAACCCATTGTGTTTAATAAAGATTTTCCTCCTTGCCATCTGGGTTATAAATCATCAGTAGAAGAACTCAGAATGATTTTCTAGGATTGACTAACGAGAAGGGTAGAAAGAACCAAGACTATCTCAAGAGATTCCTTGAACGTAATATTCATTTGAAAAGGTGAAGATTTCCCATTTTGCGTCTTTCCTGAACCGTGGTATGATCATGTGGACAAGAGGATGACACCTAGAATGGAGATATTTTTGTAAGATATCTATGCATGGGTTAAAAGTTACCAACATCTTATGCAACCTCTCACTAAGAATACTATTGCTGATACTAGAGATTTTGAGGAAAGTGACTCTGAGGATTCATTTAATTTACAAACATTGGGGTTGAAACTCTACATGATCCATTCAAGCACTACATCATCGAATCCATCTTCCCTAATCAAAGTTGCTGATACACCTCTCCTCAACTAGAATGTTGTGTCTATCCCACCTGCCGAAATACATCCTAACTCTGATGTTTATCCCATTTCCTCTTCTTTTATTATTCCTCCTTATTATGATGTAATCAAGACCTCCTTTGATGGGGTTCTCAATGTTGTTTTTCCTAATAATGAAATAAAAGAAAATTTTGAGTATCTTGTTGTGCCTTACATTAATTCTCTTGATTCTAATCAAACTCTTAGTGATGATGATTCTATAAATGAAAAATTCTTAACTGATTTAAATACGACTAAGAATAAATAACATAATCGCATTCAAGTTAATGAAGATGAAACTGTTGTTATTAATCTCGATTCTAGTATCCAACTATGCAAGATTACGATAGGCCCACCCTTGATGAGCATGAGAGAATGCAACTCGAAGAATTAATGAATGAATTTGTGGACATCTTTGCATGGTCCTTCAATAACATGCCCCGTACTGATCTCGAGATCGCTCAACATGAGATTCCAACTCGAACAGAAACAAAATCGATTAAACAGAAAGTGGGAAAGTTCTACATGGAATGGACACTCAAGGTTAATGAAGAAGCGGTCAAGTAATTGAGTGTGGATTTCAATCATATGATTGAATATCCCGCATGGCAAGCCAATATCGTACTCATTCCAAAATCAAGAGGGAATGTTTATATGTGCATTGACTACCGAGACTTGAACCAGGCTTGTCCGAAGGATGATTACCTCCTACCTAATATCGACATGATTGTGGACAACACGGCTAGTCACACTCTTAAGTCATTCATTGATGGGTTTGTTGAATATAACCAGATTAAGATGCACCCGAATCATAAAGAGAAATAAGCATTCATCACCCCTTGGGTAACCTTTGGCTACACCGTTATTCCTTTTCATCTGAAAAATGCAGGGAATACATACCAAAGGGCCACTACAACCATCTCGTATGATCTAATACATAAAGAAGTAGAGATTTAATACACAAAGCCCCGGTTGACCAAGGTTAACATTACTAACCGAATGAAGATCTATTAAATGTCTAAGTACATCTCCTAACCTTCCCAATGATCCACTCCATACATAATTCTGACTTTTCGTTCGGACGAACGATCTATTTTCGTCCGATAATCTCCCAACCAAAGGATCGACGTGCGCTTTTGAGCCACATTTAACCCAACATCCACTCCCAAACCCGAAAGCGGTCCAAGTGCTATTGAAGGTCTCAGAATTATCTTTATAAATGTATGCCCCATGCACTATTTGGATCAACAGATTGTGTTTTACAACCATTTTTTCGGAAAAATCCGCACGAGACTGTCAATTGGCGGGACCATTTCCCTATTAGTTGGCAGTGTGTCTAGGGTTACTTGTTGATTAGAAGGGATTGGGCCATGTCAATCGGAACCACCCCTGATCCTGTAAATAGAGGACATAACCTCACTCCCAAGACGTACCTTATTAGATCTATCATCACTAGTGATCTCAGCAACATTCTCTTGCAATCAGTGAAGTTTCCTCATGTGAAATTCCATTCAATCTTACATTCCATCCCTTTCATTCCCAATTTGTCAAAATCTCATCCTCTCTCATCCAACATTCATCTCAACATTCAAGGGACTTCATCCAAGATCAAGATCAAGCTTCAAATAAGGTCCAAATCCTTCTCTCTCTTTAAATTTCTCATTTTTGCATTAATTACATTAAATTTATAATATACTCTCGCTTTAGTTCATACACATTAACATCTCAATTTTGTATTAGATATATTGTTGATACTTTATTTTCTATAAAAAAAAAATAGGGTTATGCCCATATTCTAAATGGAATTATCCATCACCCCTTTCCAAAACCAAAACACATTTTCTACACACATAAATATAATAAAATCCCATTTGAATCTATGGGATAAACCTAACCCCTATGACGCATACGAACTACATGGAATTTGATGCCTTTATAGTCTATATAGGGATTTCAGATTAAACTCGAGACTAGAGTCCGATTTTCAAATTTTCCCAAATCCCCCATTTCTGCATTTGTCATATTCTTTCATTATTTTAATACATATTATGTTTCTGATCCTTAGTAGCATTTTATCCCACACATATGATCATTTCATCATAGCGATCAATATTTCCATAAACGCCTAAATCATATTTTCAATATATTACTTTGGGAACATTCATATGGATGACCATACTCTATCTCTTTCATGGTATGAGTTGGGCGATTCTGATATCCAATATATATACACGTACACACACTTCACAGAGAAATAATGAAAAATAGTAACACAAGCCCATGAGAGACCGAAATGGAGGGATAGGTGACTAAAACCTTCCCATTTTGTAACTTATCTGCTGAACCCTTCGAACTAATGATTTTGTAAGAATAAGTTTGTCTTTAATGTCGCTCTCGCGAAGCTGCGACATGTTCTTTTGCTTATTTTGTGCAAAATAAGCTGTCGACTCCATCTCTTTACATTCACTCCATACCGACGATGGCCCAAGCGGTCCTAGAGTGTACGAGGGTTCGACACCAATTCGGAGATGGCCACAATCCCATCTATCAATTAACGTCCTATGATCAAGATATCCGACCACTTTCCACTTAGCGCTATACCAACAGGGGTCGTCCCATCATGAACCCCTCCATCCTCTCCTCTTAAGCTGTAATTCAACTCAATCCCATGAAAATACTCCCTATTGACTTCAAGCATCACTCGTGAGTACTAGGTAGAGTTATAGGTTATCCCAGCCCTAAAAAATCAAAGCATCACTAGGTAAGATCATTAAGCCTTACCGTATATCATAAAAAGTCTATACCCAAAGATATACAAAGAACACCCCCACTTTACGCTCACCTGGTACACGAGTATGTCAATAGTAGGATCGGGGTAAAGAAACCAAGGAAAACCTATCACTATAATCGAGTACCATCGTGGTGGTCATCGTACACGCCCCATAAAAATCCCTCCAATTACGTCCCCTATGAGCACGCACATACCTATATTCTTCTTACACATAAATCACACATCGAAATCCAGTCTATTCAAGGATAAATAAAAGTGTATTATGTCTTAAATTAATTATCTCCAAATAATTAAGATCTTAAATCCAAACTGTATAAATGTCATTCAAACAAGATTCTTAACTCATTCAAAGGAAAACCTCTATTTCATTTGAGCCAGAACCATAAGTCATTTGAACCAAAAATCCTATCTCAATCGAACGAAAATCTAAATCATTTGAACGAGACCCCATAACTCGTTCTAATGAAATCCCAGTCTCATTCAAATGAGATCTACGCAAAAGCTTTTTTCCAACCCAATACCTAGATTTTAAGCCATTAAACATTCCAATTCCCATCTTGCTTCAAATATAATGCATTTATCAACCTTATTAATCTATAATAACAATTTTTGGGTGATTAAAATAATGTCTTAGGCAGCAATTTTAAATTTTCAGTTTTAGAACCCTAAGTTCATAATGTTTTTATCTTAGATTTGATTCAATTTTATAATTAAAAATAGGTATATTATAAATATCATTACGATAATTTATAATTAACTAATTCCTACCCAATTTCATGATTTAATTCATGGATTCAACATAAAACTATCCCACTTCAATAACAATGTGATTACCACCTAATTTAACAATTAATCTAGTATGAAAAAAATTATGTTTTGTGATTAAAATCATATTACAATAGTTTTAGTCTAAATTCCAATGACTATTACTATAACAACACATGTCCAATTAGATTCTTAATCGATGTATACTTGCCTTAGATCGACTAATTAATCAAATTCAAAAAACCTTCAATTATCTTCAATCCTTATTGTGCCTTTTCTCTTTACCCTCTACGGTTATCTCTAATGTTATTTATATGTTTTAGGTCTTCTAAATTAACCTAATAAAATTTCAAACAATGAAATCAAGTATAGGCTATATATTAGCCTTAACCCAATGATCCTAAAATATACTTCAAATAGCAAAAAACTTTGCCCAAACCATCTACTAGCCCAATGGACTTTCTAAGCATCCCTAAAGTCAAACCAAAATAGAACATTTTTAAATAAATCAATTATCTCCGTAAGTTAATTTTTAAGATGGTAAAAACCAATTAAGTTGAAACCTAATTATTAATTGATCATGAGTGACTAAACATTATAAGAAACTACTTGACAATTAGTGGGACCCGACACTGAGGGAATAATACAAACAAAGAAACCCCTTACACCTAGTCTCTAATAATTCATTTGTCATCCACAATACTAAGTCACTTTCAATATTTAATAAATGGATTATCGTGTAATATGTTAATTTGAAAAAGGTATTAATTCGCGTAACACAAACATGAGTTATATAAAGACATATAAAAAATATAATATGTGACATATAACACATCATGATAGGAAAATAATTAATAACTTAGCAACTTAAAATAAATGCATATAAAATATGGGCTATTAAAAACGGGATAGAAAGAAAACCACATTTCAGAATTTAAAAAGAAGGAAGGACCAACTCTTACCTATATATATATCGCCATTGGTCTAATAACCACATTGTGTTAGTATGCAAGGATCTATAATACCTATAATCTGGGTCGTACCCCGTGTACCCCATGTCATTAGTGGCAACTCCAGTATTTCCCCACAAGGACTTCTTGTCCTTGAGTAGCATTTCATAAGAGACAAGGATGGAGGAGTTTGTCACATAAGCGGGCTCAACTTCAGCCCCCACCACCATAAGAAACTCATCTATGAAAATATTGAGTGCAGAAAATGTCAATATAAAAGATTTCGCAAAAATAATCGCAAATGTCATAAAGTAAAAGGAATCACACACACAACAACAATGTAAGTGGTTTGGCAACTTGACAACGTCCACGAAGAGGTTACTTATTCATATTAAATGTCTCTCAAAATCTCCAGTTTTAATCCCTTTACCCCAGGTCAGGGTGTACAATTTATAGATATATTGTTACAGAGTTTGAGTTCTTTAAGGAACTAAAAGTAGCATGTGTATTTACCATGAGGTACTTGAATATCTCATCCGATATTTTTTGGTACCTGATTTGACCATATCCGTAAGTATTATTATTCAACTGAAATACTCATGTGGAAATTAAGTCATGATTTGGGCCAGGCCAAGTGTTTAATTAGTAAGGACTTAGTTGGTTACTCTCATGGACTTATAAAAAATGGGCTCCCACAATTTCCCCTTAAATCATTGGTCCAACAGTTTTGGACCAATAGATTATAATTGAGCTAATAGGACCAAGGCCTGAAATAGCAAAATGGAATTTTTGTTATTTGTGAGAGCTGGTGAAGACGTGCTTGTCTTTGAGGAGAAATTTTAAGAGCTGGGATCTTCTTAGGGAATCGCGACTCATGATTCGAGATACTTTAAAAACTATTCATGTGTAACTTAAAACTCACTTCAGTGTCTTCAGTAATTGTACTTTATCTTTAAGCTTCCTCTCTTCGTCCTCTACTTTAAAATCAAAGCTTCATTTGTTCAGCGATTTCTCAACTCCTTATCAACATTAGTACATTTTAGCTCTGACTCTTCTCTAGTTCTTCTCGTCTGTAAAGTTTATGGAGTTATAGCTAAGGTTTTGTTTGAAAATGCCGATGGTTGATAATAAATATTTTTTGACTATAGAAAGTTCTACCATATACCTAATTGGGTGGATATTAAGTGTGTCCCTATTCCTCAAAATGTTCGTACCATAGACAATGGTAATTGGATCCATACTTTGTTGTCTCTCAAGGGGATTTGATGTTTCCCCCAAATATCCTATTTTACATTTCTTCAAAAATTTTAACATTATTCCTTCTCAATGTACTCCAAACGTCTAGAAAATTATCAATTAAGTACATAAGATAACGAGTTGGTATGAGACCAACTTAGGGCTCGAAAAATTGGTTTTTACTATGTCTTTTCTCGTACCAAAGGTGGACTCTTGTACTTTTAGGCTAGGAGTGTTGCCGAGTTCTAGTTGTAAACTTTCCTGATTCTCATAAAGATTTTTGGAATGAAGGCTTTATTCCTAGGAATTTGTAATATCCTCCCCCAATTAGAGGGTGTAAGGCACAGAGGATTTTAGATCCCTGCCTTTGGGGAGGAGTATATAGGTTTCTAGAACTGTATCTCTTTTACGTTTATTACTCGTTATTTCCTCTTCGTGATTTACTAATATCTTTTATTTTTCTTCTCAGGATATTTTTCTATCTAAGGAAAAGAACCATGAACCTTGTCCCAGTGAGTTTAGTGCCACTAAAATTCTAAAATCTTGGAGGATTAAGGATAATCTTACTGATGGCGAGCATCCCCGGTCAGTCTCTTATCTGTTCGAGTATAAGAATACTACCTCCAGTTTCACTAACAAGTCAGTAGACTTCATCCCTAATTTGGAGGTTCCATCGAAAGAGGTTGGTGGCCCTTCTGAAGCCATTATGTTAGAAGAAGAGGAGAGGAATAAAAATGGGAATAGGAGGAAGAAGGAAGGGGGTGAAGAAAAAGATAGAGAAGAGGGAACCAGTGAAGAAGAAGAAAAGAAGGATGAGAGAATAGCGCCACCAAAGAGCAATGTCTAATTTTCTCAATGATGACTATGAGTTGTTATCTGATTGGATGAAGACTATGAAAATAAAAAATGGGGAATCTCCCAGAACTGGTAGCTTCCATTTTAGGGGAATTAGGGAGACTGAGGTGGGAAGAAAGAAGAAGAAGAAGAAGAATAGAGAGAGAAAGAAAGAGACAAAAAGAAAGAGATGAGGAGAGTAAGAAAGAAGAAGAAAGGAAGAGAACATAGTCCCTAAAGGCCTCTTATGTGGCTTCCTGTACTCTCGTTGTGTGTGTGTGTGTGTGGGGGGGGGGGGGGGGGGGGGGGGGGGGGGGGGGGGGGGGGGGGGGGGGGGGGGGGGGGGGAAGAGTGTGGCTAAATCACCCCATCTTGCCCCTGCAGCCACTGGAGGGGGTTGTACTTACTGCCGACCATGAGCGGGTCGATAAAGATGAGTGGCAGCCAGTTAGCCATGAAATCAGCACAAGGGCTTGCTTTGGTGCGTCACATTTCTCTAAAGATTTCCTAATTCTTTCTTTTCCAGCAATTTTATTTGTGTTTCCTTTTTTTTGCAGTTTGTTTTTTTGTTATACATCATTACTTCATGGTCGGGTTGATCAGTTTAAGAAGAATGTCGATCTAAAAGAGGCCCCGAAGAGCTACTAGGAGGCCCTGGCTAATGCTAAAGACACTTTTGACCAAGGTAAGTAGAGGGAATTAGACTCCCTTAAGGAGAAATTGGCAAAAGAGCTCGCCAACCTCCGGGAGGCTTATGCCCAAATGGTCACAAACATGTTAAAGGTGGTAGGGACTAATGTTCTATTGCGCTCTATTGCTCAACTCCATTACTCAATGTTGTGGCCTTTACCCCACTGCTAGATTCATTTTCAGAAGCATCTCACTCAGCCTAGTATTGAGTTCAAAATGCAACTCAGTGAGCCAGATCATCCCGAGGACAAGCAAAATTAATAAATAAATTTACAAATATATGATAGGATAATATTATAAATGGGAATCTAGATTGCCAATAATTGGCACGATAGGGTAAGAAATGATAAATTTAAAGGCATGGAATCACATACGTAACTATAGATATGAGAGATTACACCTAGAAAACCAAGTCACCTACCACGGAAGGAGAAGGACGAACTAGACCCTAACACCAGATGTGCCCTTACAACTTCACAAAAAAGTTTTTGCCCAACTTTATTACTTCGTTAAGAAATGTGATTATTTGTATATTTCATTATTAAACATTGTGGAAAATATTATGATTGCCAATAAATTTGATTATTTGTACAGTGTGGTATATTTTATTACTGAAGACTGCTTAGTAAATATGATTGTTTGTACAAAAATTACTAATCAATTGATGATGAATATGAAATGGCGAAATCATCGCCATACTCTAAGGAACATATTCCAGAGCAAGAGGTGAGGAGGTTCAATACTCTTGGAGTAGGAGTGATCGATGAACCTGAAGAGTTTGAGGATGAATTTCCGTTTGGGAACCCTAAGGAGGTGAAACTCACAAATCTACAATACGAGCGAGCAACTCGTTATGTCTTCGAATTGCAAGATGAAGTTGGAGACTGCAGAGAGTGAATATCTACTGAATTCTTCATCTTTAATTATATTTTTTTTATATTTTATGATCTAAACTCTAAAATTTACCGGTAAGAAGTACGAGAACGAAATTTCCTAAAATCAAAGAAGAAATGTCACAACAACTGATTTTAGGGCATGGGTACCAAAAGAGGTAAATTTCACATCTTATGTGTGCAGTTATTTATTCATGTGTGATAAAAACAGTCCCTAATAGAAATTCATTAATAAATGTAACTATTAAGGTAAATTCATCCAATGTTTTGTCACTTTCACAAGACGCTCGGTGATTGGATCAAATTAACCCAAGTCCATTTCCACGTGTTCCTGTACATATACATTTGGTGATAAGTTTCATTGATGCAGTGTTCATAAAATGAAGTTAAATTAGCTTGATTTTATGAAGATTGTATTAAAGAAACTAATAAAAAATGTACTTGTAAAAGAATACATTGGGGGCTCCAGGATCAATTTGGTTTAATCACACATTCAGAAGACTCTAGTTAACGACCTTCTTGGATCACATAAATCAGGTACTCTATACTTTAACTAAAGTAGTTACATAATTGATATGCATTATCTTTTAAATATTTCAGATGATAGAAGGAGAACGGGATAATTATTGGTTTTATTTGGTTGGGCTGTTGGATAATTATTTTTTGTTGGCTTGTTGTTGGATAGTATATTAAAGGATTAGGGGATAATTATTGATTGTGTTTGGTTTGGATGTTGGTAATTATTGGTTATTGGCTTGTTATTGGTTTTTGTCTATTGGATAATCACAGGAATCCCAATTTGAGAGCACGACGTTAATTTCAAAATATCTAGACTTAGGCTTAAAAACATGCCTTTAGGGGGCAAAACCCTAAAACACCCCCCAAACGTGGACAATTAGTCGCAAGAGCCAAGGAAGTTTAAGAGCTTCATGATCAGATATTGATCATGGAAAATTAGTCGAGAGGTGTACCAAGCATCATCGTTGGTGGATTTGTACTCCACATCATAGTTGTGATTCACCATCATAGGTATGGCATTGGAAACTTGGGAAAGTGTCAAAGCTAGTGTAGTGTTTGTCTAGAGTAACATGGTGTGGGTGTGTGTGTGTGTGAAATACACCTAAATTAAAAAATAGGCACACTTTGGCTTGGAAACATACCACGGGGGTATGGTTACCCCCAGTGGCACCCAAATGGCACTACAAGTGGCACGAAGACCGCGTGCACAACTATTTTGAGCTCAAGAGTTTTACAAATTTTTAGAGCTCAAGATTTTTATGCATAGGACATTAATTGAAGAGATATAGTTAGAGAACTTGGTAATCCTACATGCTACAAAAACCAATAATTATCCAACAATCGGGTATTGACCTCTCACGGGGTCGTTTGGGGGGTGTTTTGGTTTTTCGACCTCTAACGGCATGTTTATAAGCATAAGTTTAGATATTTTCAAATTATGATCATATTTTCAAATTAGGGTTCTCGTGACCATACGGTTAGTTCCTGAGAGTTCCATTGGTCCCGTACGAGGTGTTCGCGCCTCTCAAAGGGCCGTTTGGGGTGTGTTTTATTTTTTTGCCCTCTAATGGTATGTTTTTAGTCTTAAGTCTAGTTATTTTCAAATTATCATCATTTTCTCAAATTTGGGGTTTTGTGACCACGTGGTCAGTTCCTGCAAGTTACTTTCATCCCGTGCGAGGTCTTCGTGACTCTCATAGGGCCATTTGGGGATTTTTTTGGCCTCTAATGGCATTTTTTTAAGCCTAATCTATATATTTTCAAATTATCGTCATATTCTCAAACTGAGGCTCCGTGACAACGCTGTCAGTCCCTCGGAGTGACATTGGTCCTTTGAGAGGTGTTTGCGCCTCTCATGGGACAATTTAGGGAGTGCTTTGGGTTTTTTCCCTCTAAAGGCATGTTTGGTAAGAAAATATGGCTTTTCGGCCTTACCAAATGCAGCGTGTTATAGAGCTCATTGCCATTGTTCTGGAAAGGAGTCCCAGATAATATGATGTATTTCCCCGTTTAGAGTTTGATATATTATTCCAATTACAGCATATCCCATTACGTGGAGTGTGGCATTCATCAAGATCCACCAATCTAGGACATTGTAATAGTATTTTCCCCCATGCTTGACGTTTTTCATTTACGACACTCCTTTTCCCTTTCTTCGAGTGTTCCTTCAGTGTGATTTTCTCACCGACAAGATTCTCATACACTATAGCTTACTCCCAGTATGCTCTAGTGTTTCTACAACGAATCACCTTCATCACGCGTACAACTTATTTACTTACACACCTTTCTCTTGGAGAAGCTTAAGATCTAAATTTTCATTTCTAGATTTGTTAGGATTGCTGAGGTTATGAAATGGGAATTTAACTTTCCATTATTTGTCATAGGGAGAAACACTGAAACACCTCCTAAATGGCCTCGTGAGCGGTGCCAACACCTCGTAGGGACCAATGTAATTCGTTGGAACCGACCACGTGTTCACAGGACCCCAGGTTCGAGAGCACAACCCAATTTTTAGAATATCTACACTTAAGCTTGAAAACATGTCGTTAGAGGGGGAAACCTCAAAAACCCCCCAAATGACCCCGTGAGCAACACCAACACCTCGCACGGGACCAATGTAACTCATAGTAAACGATCGCGTGATCACAGGACCCTCGGTTCGAGAGCACAAGGAAATTTTCATAATATCAACATTTAGGCTTGAAAACATGCTATTAGAGGGATAAACCCTTAAATACCCCCTAAACGGCCCTGTAAACGATGCCAACACCTCGGATGGGACCAACTTGTAGGAACCGACCGCTTGGTCATGGGACCTCAAGTTCGAGAGAACAACCCAATTTTCATAATATCTACACTTAGGATTGAAAACATTCCCTTAGAGGGAGAAATCCTGAAACACCCCCCAAACAGCCCCGTGAACGGCGCCAACACCTCACAGGGGACCAATGTAACTCATAGGAACCTACCGCCTGGTGGGACCTGCAGTTCAAGAGCACGACGATAATTTAAGAATATCGACGTGCTATGAAATATGGTGTCCCATGACTACGTGGGCATTTATAATTTATTGTTTAGCATTATGGCCATGCAAGGTTTACATTACGCAGGTTTTAAAATGTTATGGAAATAGAGGAAAGTTTGCCCAGTTTTTTTTAATATAGTTAAAAATGGTCACGGATCTAATCCATGACCATCTCTATTTGTTATCACGCTTAAGCATGGTCATGACTTAGGGTCGTGACTATTTTGGTAAGGTCAAATTGTGGGTCACGACTTTGAGCCATGACCATAGTCGTGACCATTTTCATATTACGAAGGTTGAGTCACAGACTTGACCCGTGACCATTCTCATATATTAAAGGATGGGTCAAGGCCATAGACCGTGACCAAATGTTTGTATTGGTCACGGCTAACGTCCGTGACCATCTTCTTTCACCCCCAGGTTTGTGACCCTTTATTTGGACAGGGATTTAGGTCGTGACCCACAAAAATTATCATGCCCAAAATGGTCACGGCCCTTGGCAGCTACCCACAGTCCTGATCAGGGACTTTGGCAGTGACCATTCCCCTAATACGGTGTAGTGTCTCCCATAAAAATGTTCAATTTTTGCTAAAGTAGATGATAAGGGTGTAGAATTTCAAGGCAGATTGATACAAGATCTGAGCCAATGCAAGATACATTTTGAATTATTTTTGGACTCGTACACAGTCTTGTTTTAACGATAAAGAAGAAATAAAAAAAATTGGCATATAAGATGACTTAAAAATTTTGTAGTGTTTCGGGTTAAAATCGACAAACTAGATATAAGTGTCCTAGAGCAAATGCATATACGAGGTTTATTCATAGGATTTAGTGTGAGGGTTTGAATAGACAAACTAGGTATATCCTAGAGCAAATGCCTATACGAGGTTTATGCATATGAAGTTAGTGTGAGGGTTCCCCCATTTAGCATGACTTCCAGAATATACTTCTTGCATATAAAGGAAATCATTCTTCGGTACATGTGAAAAATCCATTTGATAAACCTGAGTGTACATGAATTGTATCACGATATACCTCATGGTGGTGGTACATGTGAGAGAAAATTAGATATACTCGACATGCGTGAATGAGTTCCCTACTACAAAACCCCCTATCGTGAGTTTGATAAAGTGGTACGATACGGGGAACCATTTGATATAAATCAAAGGTATATGTCAAATGCAAGGTGGGAGTCATATCTCTTAGGTTAACCATGCCCTGTAGAGCCAGAAACCCATCACGAAGCGATCCCCCATTACGGGACAAAATTTGGGTCAAAATGTGATGCTTATGTGATGTAATGTGAGAAATGCATGAGTCCTAATTAGTACTTTTATGTAAAGTTTTATATATTCTATGAGGAATGTGTACAACTACTAAGCATGAAATCAAGCGTGAGATTACATATGAACGACCAGAAAATGAGATAAGTATACAAAAATGGGATAAACTGTATTCTATGTAAAACAAGCATGTAGCATGAAGGATATACAAAGCATGGTGATATGCATAAGGTGTAAACAACATGGAAATGTCTGCAAGTGATAATAACGTGGAAGTGTGTGCAAGTGACATGGGATATATACAATTTATGTGAAGCATGTGAATGTATATAAGTGGGAAAAAGCATGTGTATCTCTTAGTGACATAGAGTAGGTGAGGCATGTGGAAGCTATATATAAGTGAATGTCAAGCATGAAATATATATAAGTGAATAGAGCATGAAGCATGTGATGGAAAAGATGGCATGTACATATGAGGAAAAAATGATCATGATGGAGAAACGAATATATATAGAGAGAGTGTGACATAATCATGGCATATATACAATATGTGAGCATGAAAGTAAAAAAAATGAATATACAAGTGGAAATATATGTACACATGTACAAAAATATACAAAAGGAAAAAAAGGAAAACAAATCCATTGTAAAATAGAGTCTAGTCTTCTATAAATAAAATCCCCAGCTAAGTTTCCACGGTGGCCATTGTGACACCCCGCCTAATAAAAATACTGTGTGATCAGTCCTATACAAAATTAAAACAGGAATCCCAGTTGGATCATCCTTAGCATCACTGTCGAAAACTTTTTAAAACTTACTAACCACCTAGTGTTCCAAAAGATGGTGCCAATTTTCACTTTTTAATTACACAAAACAGTACATGCGGAAATAAATATAAACCATTCACACAACTGAATAAAACTCAACTGAATAATTAATTAAACAATTTTCCAAATAAACCATCGGCCACCAAAGTGAAATAATATAAAACAAATATCCAACAAAGGAATAAAACAAATCTGAAAATAGAATTGAAAGTCTGGGCAACATGCCCCAAATAAAACTGAAACTGATACAAGATTAATACCCTAGGAATGAATGAATGATGCGTCTAATCCAAACTCCTGCTAGCATCCACATATGCTGCAGCTCCGTGTCCCTGGAATAGAATATCAATCCTGGCGTCCCTGTGGCTGGACACTTAAAAGGTTTTGAAAATAGTTTTATAGCAAGGCTTAGAACCCAAAACATTTTGAAAATATTTAGCAAGTGAATTAACTGCAGTAATTTAAAATGCCTGAATGCGCTTCATATTTAAGTTAGTGTCGCACTCCCTTGTGGACATTCTCACCCCTCCACTATTGTGCACACCTACCTGTTACCTTAACCCCACCTATTTGTACTACCTCGTTCAACTAGTCCTGGTATAACCTTCCCTTGCAATACTATTCTAACCCGAGCATACTAAATTCTTGCATTATAAGTTATCTGACAATTAACTTAATTAATTCCTCTTACATAGTAACATATAACCATGTCACAAGTTATATAAATTAAATACATCACGCACTATATTATTACCCGTATATAATATTTACTACCATTATATACGTACCTTTACCACAACATCCACACATATAACATACGTATATCCATCCCTTCGAGTATACGCCAGATGATTTCCTCTAAAATGCTATCTAACTAGGTGTGGTCACAAAACCTAGTTCCCCAAGTTGGAATCGCTCACCAACTAGGCCCAAAATATAAACGTAGTGGAGGCGGTCATATTCCTTTCCTGAAAGTGAGATAAATCCCTCACCCATATATACCGGACACTATGACCTGGGGATATACTCTCCCTACTCCTCAAGCTAGGAGATTCACCCACATCGCACAACCTCTCTTAATAGCATTAGAGTATACAAATTGAATAAATATTTGGTCACTGATATTTAATATCACACAAAATATATACACGTATATATATACTATTATTACACCATATATATATAATATAAATTATGGCTTTACCGTGTACTCAAAATCCCGTACACTGCCTGTAATTTAATATCACACACAATATATACATGTATATATATACTATCACTATGCCGTATATATATATATATATATATATATATAACCCCGGCTTTACCGTGTACTAAAAATCCCGTACACTGCCTATAATTTCCTGAGTCTGTGGCCAGACTTAACGTAATTAATTTTCTCATTTAATAATTTATCGTCTTCCCGAGTCTATGGTCCGACTTTAATATATTTAACTCACACCTCAATTTATATAATACTTTCCCCGAGTCTATGGTCCAACTCCAATTAAATTAATTAACACACTTATTAATTTAATACCTTCCTGAGTCTATCGTCTGACTCTAATTAAATTAATTAACACACCTATGAATTTAATACCTCCCCGAGTCTATTGTCCGACTCTAATTAAATTAATTAACACACATATTAATTTAATACCTCCATGAGTCTATCATCCGACTCTAATTAAATTAATTAACACACCCATTAATTTAATACCGATCCGAGTATGTGGTCCGACTCCCAGTTAAACAAATTTACACATTAATTAATTTACACCTATCCGAGTCTGTGGTTCGACTCTAATATAATTAATTAACACTCATATTAATTTAATACCTCCCCAAGTCTATCATCCGACTCTAATTAAATTAATTACCACACTTATAAATTTAATCCTACCTTAGTCTAGAATCCGACTCTAATTAAATTAATTATCACACTTATTAATTTAATCCTACCCGAGTCTACAATCCGACTCTAATTCAATTAATTATCACACTTATTAATTTAATAACTTGGTGTCACCCAACCATTATCCCCGGACTCGCTCACTTGTCCCATACCTTAATATTTCCAGAGTCTATATTCCGACTCCAACTTAATTACTCTTTTTCAAATAATTAATTTAATACTTTGGTGTCACTTAACCAATATACCCGGACTCGCTCAGTTGGTCCATTTTACCTCTCATAATTTCATTCCCACATTTTCGCCCACAATGTGCCGTATATTCATCTCCATAATTTCCCAATTATATTTACCTATAATTACCAACATACCCGAACTCGCCCACTTGGTCCATAGTTAAGTATTTCACTTCAATTCCTTTAATATGTAGCGTCACCCAACTACAATACCTGAATATTATTTCTCGGTCCGATATGAATACAAATATTTAAGAATTATTTTCCCAAATTCGTCCATCTTGTGGCATACTGTTCACGCCCTCCTAATCCCAATTATAACACCCTATAATTGTTAAGGAAATATATGCCACATATGAATTTATCACTAAATAAAAGTATGGAATTTAATCTTAAATAAATTTCTCTTTATAATCAAAATTGGTCAAACTGCCAAGATTCCTATACCATCGATCGATCGAACCCTTGGGTCGATCGATCGATCGATCCAAACCTCGTCTTCTCCAGGCCCCTGTTTGGCCATTGACAAAAAACTTAGGTTCTTAAACCTTAAATCCAACCTCTAATCAAATCACCCCACCATATAAATATGTTTAACCTACGCCCTACACATCATATGGATCTTAAGATACACAATTTTTCAACTTACTCTCATAATTTCTCGAAATGGGTTTTCCATTCAAATTCACTAACTTTGTTCTACCAACCAAATTCCAAATCCAAATCCCACCAGTTTATATTCTGGATTCTCACTCAAATCAGATATCCATACTCAGAGTATACAACACAATAATTTTTACTTTGAATCTCATTCAATAGTTCCATGAACAAAAACCCCATTTTTGTACCCATTTGTCCCCAAGATGAATTTTGGTTTACACATCACTGTGATATGAATTGATTATCATCAATTTAGAAATCACAATAGTTAACCACTTGCCTGGAATTGTTCGTAGTGTCTGATCCGTTGGTGTAGTCCCTTAATTTGGTTCCCAAATCCCCAAATTGGCTCTTGATTTGATTTCCCCCAAATTTCCTTTCAAACCCTAGGTTTAAAGTTGTTTTAACTGTCGTTTCCTAATCTCTCAATTAGGTTAAAAATACTAAATCCCTTTTTTAGCCATGTGGGCCTAATTAAAAAGGCCGAACTCACCCCGTGTGGGCCCGGTTATGCCTAAAATTATCCCGAGACCCAATTACTACCCCGGGTACTCTTTTCTGACTATCTTGACCCATCCGGACGCAACCGCTCACTCGGAATTGCCATCAGAAATACTTTTTGACATTTCCAAATTTCATCCTCAAAATGCGACCCATGAGATTTCGAACCATTTGAACTTAAAGTCGCCAATTATAATTAATTCGACTCACTCAATTAAATTCTCCAACTCATGAATTTAAGTTTCTCCAATTTAAATATTTTTATAACTCCCAAAAATAATTAAATATTAAGTCCTCAAAATTACGGGGTGTTACAGCCATCCGGGATTGAGTGCGGCCCAAAGGAAGATGACTTTGAGTGGATATGTGGTCAAGGAAGAGAACTCCATTTTTTGTCACTCTTGTAATGTTTGCGAACTCCCACAAACATAAAGCCATTGTTATCAAAAGGGGTAAAAATGTAGAAAATGGAGTCGCCATCCTATGTTGCTCAGAATTGGAAAAAGATATAGTCGTCCCCGAAAAAACGATACCAAAATCCTAACTGATACAAATGAAACTAAATATATCATGGGTTGGGGGACTAAGTTACATGATGGGAAGGTTTTAGGCACCCCTTCCTCCCTTTCGATCTGTCGTGGGAAGTAAAAAATATTCTCCTTTTCTCCAAAAATGTGTATAGTATATGTGGGGTTAAAAGTGTATGTATGAATGAAAAGTGCACAACAGTGAAATCATCATGTCTGTGGAATGAGAAAGATGAGAACTAATCATTAGAAGAGGAGAGAGAGAGAGAGATAGAGAGAGAGAGAATGGCTTCGATGCATTCCACAAATGTGGGTCAATGATGCGGCCTTTAATGAATTTTAAGAAACGACTCTACTAAGGGTCATTTTGTGGAAACCTGCTGAGAAGAAAAAAGACCAATTTTTCGATCTTAACTCTCTAAATACCCAAACGAAACCCTCGTATCAAAGTGAACAAAAACATGGCATCTCTCCAAACTGTAAAACTCCAAAATCATATAAACCTAACAAAAATAGGTCAGGAGTTTTATTCAAATCGCAAATGTTGATTTTGTGTATTTGTCATTAATAATTTGAAATTTTATCTTCTTCTAGTGTTGTATTTATTTTTGTTGATATTGAAATAGTTATTGTGCTAATAATTTCTTCTAAGGTCTCAATTTATTGTATTGATTTTTGTACGAATGGATGCCAGTAATGGTTGAGTTAATTCCAAATATACTTGTTATTGTGTAGAATGTGCAATTATCCTCACATCCAATACAACCGCTAATACAAGATTGAAATTTGTTTGTTTTAAATATTTACAAAACAACTTTGTGTTAATTTTTTCAATGGTTAGACCCTTAAAAGTCAGTCGATAAATATTATTCGGAGTTAATTATCAAGATCAAGGAGTTGGAGATGGAGTGTGCGATTGGAAAAAATATGAATGTTGATCACTAGGCTAAATATGATGCATTGCAGAAGGACTTATGTAGGTTCAATATGAAATTCAAATTGCTTGTTGTTGGATTTCTTGTTGGGGTGTTTTGTAGGTTGTCTTCATTTAATGATGTAGAAGGCTTTGATGTGGGGATGTTGTAAGAAAGATTATTTACTAACTTTTTAAATTAATAAATATTTATGTTAATTTATTGGTGCTTGCCCTGCTTGTAATTATTTATCAACATGTAATTGTGATGTGAGAAATAATAAATTTACATGTGAGTTTCATTAAATTTACATGTCAGTTTCATTTCTCAAGTTACTTAAGGATTTAAATTAACAACTGTGGGAACTTAATTTAATTAATTAGGACTGGTTAAAGTCTGTCCAACCAGGCCCAATAAGATGAGAAAGACACCCTCCCCAATTCTTCAATTTTCTTGGGGAACATATATGTCACATGGTTAAATACGAAGAATTTATCCACCTTCACCTTGATAAAGCATAATCGGTTAGTAACAATCTCAGAGAAGGTACTCAGGATAACCACACGAGCCAATGATAAGTTGGAGAGTTCCTTGTACAACCCAACCACTAAAATACCATAAATGTAACCCTCACCCCAGGGATAAGGGGATGGAATTTTAGAACTTGAGAGCACTTAATAAGAAAAAAAGTAACCTCTAAGTGGACGTAGGCAATTTGTCGAACCACATACATCCTGTGTTATGATTGACATCTTTATTTCGTACTTTATATTGCTTTTTGGATCTATTTATATTGTGAATTATTTGCACTAACAACAACATACCAAATGGTTTTATAAATTACAACATAGCAAATGTCTAAAATCTTATTGTAGCAGCTTTTAACAAAATCCTAAATGGTTTAATAATTAAAAAATCCCAAAGGATTGTAACAGCATAAAAAATCCCAAATGTATTGTAAGAGCATAGAAAATGGACAATGGAAAACAATGGAAAAATAGTTTAAATTGTAACAAAAGGCAAAAACACCTTAATGTATTGTAATATCATATTAACTGTCTAATAACAATTTAAATTGTAACAAAAGGCAAACACAATTTGTATAATTGTCTAACACGAATGAAAAATAAAATGGGAAAACATCGTCTTGAGTTGCATCCACAATCTGAATACTGAATCTGAGAAAGGCGAAAATCTATCCCAACATGCATCTCAGCGAATGAATTACTGAGATCATCCCAATTTTCATCTTGAGTTGCATCCACAAACCTACAAAAAACGGTTAAACGACATCATATTGCATCCTAAGTTTATGAAATAATAAACTAATGTTAATAAGACATATTTAACATGCAATCTTACTTGTTATTAAGAGGAGCACAATTTCATTTATCGTGCGTCTGTCCAACCAAGCCACACTCATTACACCATCTCTTTTCACACTTTTTCTCTCTTCCCATTGCATTCTTTTTTCCTCTTAACACATCCTTCGGACCTCACTTATTGTGATTATTTGTAAATGCAATTACTACTCATGTTAATCGGAACAGCTCCACTAGTATGACCCAATTAAGGTCACACCTCGGGACCATTACCAACCAATAGATTCATTTTCTCTAGTGCCACTTCCAAAGCATCATTATGAATTTTCATAGCTTCTTGACTTATGAGGGCCTTTTCAATTGCATTTAAAGACTTTTGGATCAATCGGCTCCATTAAAGAAAGTTTGACTTATTATCCATATCTCAATTCCACTTAAATTTGTTACAATTACAGATTTATGTTACAATTACATATTTATCTCTTTTTTTCCATCTATTTAAGATGTATTGGCTCGAAAATTTATCATAATCATGAAAATTTCGCAAATAAGCTAACATGTGTCTATAAGGGATGCCCAAGATCTCAAACATCTTCTATGTACATGAGGAAAAATATAAACTCTTATTGTAAACAATTTCTCGCTCCTTTTGTGTCCATAGAATTTTATACACCGTTTCATTTTCATCCACCTTCACAAGTTAAAACTTATGATTCACTGTATCGCACATATCATCCTGAAATTTATAAAACATTTTGCAAGTTTAAATATCGACCATTTGCACCAAACCATAGTGCAAGAGTTTTAGTTTTGGGTTCTCTATCAAGTCTTTGTTATCGAACAAAGAAACTCTTCAAACCATTGATGCATAATCGCCTACCGAACTGGATCAGGAAATCAACAAGTGAGTTGTTCTTATATATTTTTTAAAGAATGAATGGGTGCTTTTCGCTCGTTGACTAGTTGACATATTGGGGGAGAAAACATGATTCAGGTATAATGGGACCCATCTTAAACCTGTTTCATACATGGAATGAATCCAATTTTTGTCATTTAACCCTGTAGCACTTTCGATATAGCTCTAATCATAGCCGAATCTTCATCTGTGATTATCATCTTAGGTTCATCTCCTAACATGGTCTCCAAAAATCGATTAAGAAGACCATATGAATCCACATTCTCGTCACCTAAAAATGCACAACCAAAAACAATTATCTGAGTGTGATTATTTAATCCCATAAGTGGGAAAAAAATCAACCCATACCTTTTAGGATTTTACATGGTGTCAAATATAACCACATCACCATAACAACCATAAGACCATCCAATTGGCATCAGCTGAAAAACAATTTAAAAACTCGTACAACATATATCCATCCTAGCCCTTGAATTTGTTGCGCTCGTCCCTTCATTGGTTGTACAAATCTTTTTTAGTGAAACCAACGTTCTCAAACTTGCTTGCTTGTATGCCGAGAAAATTGAATGGTTGATTCGATGGAATATTAATCATACCAACTTGTTAAGTCAAACACTTCTTTGCATTAGAATGATTATGGTGCTATTACAAAAAATGTTCCTTTCATGGGGTGGACCCTCCACAAATAAATTGATCACATATTTACAATTTGAAGACCTCACAAATGAAAGTTCAACATTTCAAACCTCCTTAATGAAACTCCGACATCTGGATATATCGTTTGCTTATTTGAAATATACGTACTCCATTCTAATTATCTTATTTCTAACCCAAATCTTCTTAACAGAACAATTTTGAACCCCAAATCTAGCCTCTTAGCATATTCATTATAAAAGCGATAAACATCACTGAGTATTTCAAACACCAACCATATCTTAGGCATAACTTTCGTTTCTACTTCAGGGTTGAAAAAATTATCAATTTCATTCAAATTTGATTCAACACATAGTTCTACTTATGCACTCTCGATTTGCAAGATTTCATTTTCCCCAATATCAATCTCAAATTGCATATTTTCCATAATCATTAATTCCTTGTTTATTCCAACATTTGAATTATCCATTTTTCTGAAATAAGTAAAAATTAAATATTGACCAAAGTCATTGAAGCAATAATGGCATAAAAATTGAAATATTTGGCCTAAATATCATAACGTATTAAATTAGGTTAAAACTCCTACCCAACAACAAAATCTCCATTGATAATGTTATTAAGAATTAAGAAAAAATAAACATAACCTGATTGAAATAAAAAAAATAATAATTTTGTTTTTGTTTCGTTTGGAGATTTGGAGGGTTAACACTTATTATTTCCACGATTGGGGAAATGGATACTGAGGGTTTCATTTGGCTCCTGTGAGTTTTGAACCTTAGTAGCGTGATTTCTTAAAATTCATTAAAGGTCGCATTATTGACCCACATTTGTGGAATGTAAAAGAGTCGTTCACGGTATGTATCTCTCTCTATGTGTGTGTTTTTTGTATGTGTGTGTGTATTAGTTGTGCACCAGATCGTGACTCACTTTGACTAAATGATCATGCATGTCTGAAGGAACTCGAAAAACCTCCAGTAACTTCGTTTAGGGTGTGAATGAGGAACAGGGGTCCAAGGATAAAAAGGGCTAGTGTTTGGAACTATGGTGATAATTAGGGGTGGGCACGGTCCGGTACGGTCCAGGTTTTGCCTATTTTTTCGGCTGGACCAAATATTCGGTCCTCAATTTTTTTGGACCGAAACCGGACCGATTAATTCGATTAACCTACTAATTCGGTCCAGGCTTTTTCGGTCCGATCTGGGGTAAAATTCGGTCCTGACCCTATTTTATATATATGTACATTTTATGAATGTTTTTATCTATTTTTCTCACAAATATATATACAAAAAATAATACTCGAAACTCCAAGTGATATTTACATGTTTTTTAACCCAAATAAAAAAATGTCTATACATATATAAAATGTTCCAAATTAAATTCATAAGTTATATACATTAATTCAAAAACTATACATAAGAAACACAATAAAATTATTTTCATTATATATATATATGGGAATCGGTCCGGTCCGGTCCTGTCAAAATCGGTCTTTTAATATAGTGGACCGCGGACCGGACCGGTTTAATCGATTTTTAGTTTTTGTGAACCGTTTTTCGGACCGGTTTCAAAATATCCTTAATTTTCGGTTCGGTTCGGTTCGGTTCGGTCCATTCGGGTCGGTCTTTTTTTGTCCACCCCTAGAGCTAATGGGGGTACTAGAATGGGGTGTCTACAGTCCCAGAGATCACTAGTTATACCACTTTGGCCATGCCTAAACCACCCATGGTTAGAAAAAAATATGATGGAAGATCCAATGCTATTAATCATATAGAGATGTGTTGGTCGATTGTCGACATTTACTCTATGTCGGATTAAATGGGATGCTGATCATTGTTAACTATTCTCTTTTGTGTGGTATATAAGTTTGCCAAGACAAGATATTAAAAGATTCAAATATTTGGAAAATAAATTCATACACAACATTAGTTTCTAGTTGAAACCTACTAATAGGGTAACCCACGTCTTCAGTGTTCGAAAGAAAAAGGGTGATTCCCTCAGAGACTTCATCTTCAAATTTAACAAAGAAATGATGAAAGTTGTTGATTACAACTAAAACATTGCAATGAATAACCACACCAATTCATTCCTACCAAGTCAGTTATATTAGGCCCTCTCAAAATATCCTCTTACCTCAACGAAGGAGACTTTATCAAAAGTAGGGAAAATTATGGCAGAAGAGTATTAGTTCATCAGTTGCATGCCCCTAACTAACCATGTTCATAATATCATGAATGAAATCAAAGATGACGAGGAGATCAAGTGGTCGACAGAGCTAAAGTCCCCTCCAGATAAAAGAAATTATAACGAATACCATGAGTTTCACATGGACCATGGATAAGATACTAAATAATTCTATCGTATTAAATATAACAATTAAAATCTCGTCAAGAAGGGTCATCTAAAAATATTTGTGGATCATAATGACTGACCCCAAGAGAAAAAGAATAGGAACGAATCACCTACTAGAGATAAACCTTACAAAAAGGAAAGTAATAAGCCAAAGGATGAAGGGTTAGAAAATGACTCCAAGGATAATACAGACAAAACCCAAGGACCCAAGAGAGATTTACACTTCACATCGCTTAGTATGAACATAATCTATAAATGAGTCACTAGTGGTTAGATAGAGCCGACAAATAGAAGAGCCTGTGTGGAAAAGGTATGATAAATCTCTTGGCATATGGAAATTAATCTTGATAGGGAGTACATAAAATAAATTGGTCCTACGAAGTTAAACATTGATTATCTAATTGTGGTCTTCTCTAGACTTGATATTAAAAACTTCATCTACCCACATAATGAACTATTAATCAACAACCCTATATCCATTGGTATAACTTCTTTTGGATAATCATAGATGGAGGCATCTCAACCGATGTAATTTTTTAGGATTATTGTAAAGATCTGAAGCTTAATATAAAGAATTTGAAACCTTACCATCATGTGTGGAAAACTTCTTCCCACTCAGAATGGTGGAATTAGATATCTATAAGGGAAAGTGGGCAACTTTCTTAACAAAAAAAGTAATTTTATTTATCATGGACTAAAATGTGATTTATTCATATAATATCATTCTAAGAAAGGTTTCCCTGAAGCAGTTGGAAGTCATCCCTACCACTGTTCATTTAATGATGAGATTTACAACACACTTTGGGGTAGGAGAATTCTTTGGAGATCAAGTAGAATTAAGGGAATGTTATTTCATATATTTCGAACATAAGGAAGAAAACAAGAGGAATAATATCTCTTACAAATGTGGTACACTTGATCCTAAAAATGAGGAGAAATTCAAGAAGAGTGAAGAGGATGGGTAACAAGAATCAATGGCACTAGATGTTGAAGACCCCAAAATAATCGTGCAAATAGGCTTCTCCTTGAAACTCAATGGTAGGAAAAAATTGGTTGAAACCTAAAGGAGAAAATGCACATCTTCTCATAGTCACACAAAGATATGTCGGGTATAGACCCAAAAACTATTTTCCACCATTGGAATGTAGACCCTTTACCTAACAAGTTAAGAAAAAAGAAGGAAATCCAACCCAAACCATTTTACGATCATCTAAGAAGAAATTAAGAAACTAATGGATGTTAGGTTAATCGAAGAAGTCAAGTATGCCTTTTGACAGTCAAATGTAACACTTGTACCAAATTTGCACAACAAATGGAGAATGTGCATGGACTTCATGAATATGAACAAAGCTTGTTTGGAGGATTACTTACCTCCTTTGAGGATCTATTAAATTGTAGAAGCCACGAAAGGGAATGGGCTAATATGTTTTATGGATGTATGCAACGAGTATAATCATATTTCAATGAATGAAGATGACACTAAGAAAACATCATTTATCAATGATAAGGGGAAATATTTCCACAAGCTTATGCCTTTTAGATTTAGAATCGACCTATTAGCGTTTGGTAAATAAAATCTTTGAAGAGATTATCGGCCAAACCATTAACATATATATTGAAGACATGATAACAAAGAGCCTGAAAGCCAAGGCTCATGTAGTAGACTTGTCTCGAACTTATGAAGCTTAATCCATTTAAGTGTGTCTTTGGGTTCATCCTTAGAAAGTTCTTAGTCTTTATTATCAACCAAAGAGGGAATGAGGCTAGAACAAGAAACATTAGATTTTTTATTAGCATGAGGTATCGAAGAAACATGAAAGTAGTCTAAAGGATTACGAGATGCGTCTTTAGAGCAATAAATATTTGCCTACCATTATTTAAGGTGTTGATAAACGAATTTGAATAGGATGCCGAGTGTGAGAAAGTATTATATGACATGATGGTATATCTTAGCTCATCTTCGTTGTTGTTGAGACACGTGTAAGGTGAAAATTTGTACTTAAACATAGTTGTTTTAGAGCTGTTGATCAGTGTAACTATGATTAAGCTAGACTAGTGTATCCAACAAAAAAGATCCAATCATATTTTCAAGATCATGTGATTCTCGTTTTGACAGATCAACCTCTTAGACAAGTCATTCACAAGCTAAAAAAATTTGGTCGATTAACGGGTTGGTCCATCGAGATAGGATCTTAAGACATAGATTACCAATTGCGAACTACTATTAAGAGGCATACGTTAATAAATTTCATTGTATAGTTTATGTGGGTAGACTCATGCGTAGTAAAGGAAGCTTCATTCTCAGCATCAACATTAGAGAACACCAGTGATAACTCTAATATTAGGATCAAGGTTGTTAGTCACACCTTTTGCTTCCATTATAAAACGAGACTTATGGGGTGGTTCAGTTATATGTAAAAATCTTAGGTTAGGCTACAGATAAACCAAATTAATTTAAATCCAATTTTATCTTGATTAACTAGGTTAACCTAAACATGCAAGATATTGAATATAAATTGAATAAAAAAAACGAAATGGTAGAATATTAACAAAAAATCCCTTTAGAGATATTTTTTTTAACACTATTACAACTAGGTATTATAGAAAGACATGAACATACTTACAAACTTAGACACCAATAAGTATTAAAGTTATATCTTCCTTCCTTATTGTTAACAAAAAGTAATGAAGATGCAGCAATGCCCCACACAACAAGCTCCACTTGACACGGAGTCTATCGACTAGCCTCAGGAAACTACTTACCTATCTTCAGCGGTGAAGAATTAACTGAACAAGGACTATAACATATGTTGTATACTTTAGGGTTTTATAAAGTGATCACTAAACATCTGAGGGGTTTGGATTTGAAAAAACAAAATATTTTAGCGTAAAAATATGCCTAAAAGGCTTGATAGAGATTGTGAGCTCGTATCTCTATATATAGGGAGAAAAGTCTCCAAGAGATAAACTGGAAAGATTTCATTTGAAATTAGGTAAAAAATTAAATTTTCTCCATCTTGTTCGAATAAGGTACATATCATTTGAATGAGGTACCCTATCTCGTTCGAACAACCATAAAAAACATTTCCCATGAGAATTTAGAGAGGCCCAAAAGTTGCTCAAATCGATTCCTTTGAAGTTTCTTTTGAAGATGTTCTATCGAGGAATGTGTACTCATTCGAAGGACATCCATTGTTATTCTAATGACTTTGCGAATTTTTTAAAAAACATTTAAAATAAATTTGGAAGAATATTTTATGTTTTCAAACACTTTTAAAATACCCCTGAATAAAGAGATTACACAAAATCAATCTCTATACCTTCTCCATATGATTGTAGTGACAATCTCAACTCTTCTATATTCAATTGTTGTATTCAGTCACTAACGTGTATTCAACGAAACTTTTGTGAATGTAGATGATGATATCAATGCGTAATGGATTGTGTTAAAGTTAAAAAAAATAATGAGAATTACAGATTTTATTCTTACAAATCTCCCTCTTTGGCTATTTCGATACAGAACACAAAACCAAAAAATAACTCATAAGATAAGTTCAACTAATGTCCCTCCCAAACCTAAAAAGGAAAAGACATTGTAAAATTATCTATGGCAAAAACCTTCATCGAGTATTCCTTGATGTCATATGTGGTGACAATTATTGATATGCCCCAAGTGTGACTCGGCTCGGAGATACCAACCTCGACTGAGATCGTGGCCGACATTAGACAAGCCTCGGGTGTGCGTCATTAGCCCTCGGCCATAACAAGGTCGGCCCGAGCATCTGCTGACATTTGGATAAGGGCATGTGGACACATCAGTTATAACAAGATTATTTCCCACACGTGGGGAGAATATCTCATCATCATTCTCTACTTGTGACAGTGACAGATGGCTTTCCCATATTGGCGAGGGAAACACACACATGCACACTACATGCATGGGGGGCACATTACACCCCCTAGGTACTATATATAGAGGTAATCCTCTACCTTAAAAAAGATCAAGATATACAACCCTAGCAAAAACTCTGCTTGTACACACAGTAGAGAGAGAAAGTGAGCTTATGTGCATTGTATCCAAGGCCATTAGTGCCCATACTTAGTGGATCACACACTCAGAGTGGATGTAGGCCTAATTGGCTGAACCACTATACATCATTATCTTATTCCTCTTATACTCATTCCCTTCTACACACTTACACATATACATCTCCATGGCTGCTATGGTTACTACTGTTTGAGATCATTATCACTTATCTGGTGGTGCTAGATTTAAGCATCATTAATTATTCTGCAACACAAACAAATAGGAGAAAGGTAGGTACCAAATAAGAACACGGAATATAAAATGAAAATCACACAACAAAGGATGTACGTGGTTCTGCAAAAATGTGCCTACGTTCACGGTGGTGCAGTCGGTGTTATTTCTATATACTCCAGAGAGTGATTACAAAGAATACCACTTGTCCTTTTTCCCCGGACCTAGGGTTCAATATATACACGTACGTTTAGGTAAGTGGGGGTGTTGGACTCCCCCACGTCTTCCATCTCTCCCCATAACCTCCCTTAATGGGAACATGGGAAGAGATCAGATACAATCAAAGTAAGAGGTGGGGGGGGGGGGGGGGGCTAGACTTAGGGCCGCCAGAATTGGGCTACTCATCCAGGCCCATGATCTTAATTTTGGGTACCCACAATTGCCCCTAAGTTTGTTTGTCCATGTCTTGGGTTCAATAAATTTAAATGATTAGTCATAATAACTTTTTGTGCATTGTGCAACTCTTCGAAGGTTGTGAAGCTGATCTTGGTGGCATCCGCTTCGTCTTTTGTGCGCTATGATTAGCACAATTGAAAGGTTTTTCTAGAACAACCACTTTTCTACCGTCGTTTCAATCTTTCTAGTACTCTTCCATTCCTTGTGAGCTCTAGCACTTCGTACCTTCTTCTCTAAATCTTCGTTCTCATTGCTTCCTTGTTGATTGGACCCGTGCTTCTTCATCGTTCGAATCGATCTGCTATTTTGTATGTTTCCTGTATCTTTTCTTTGCACTTTCTCTTTGAGTTTGTAATTTTCTAGGGTTTTCCAATGGCGAAGATTGGCAATAGGTCGGTCTCTGAATTTATGAAGTTTTATAACATCCCTGAGTGGGTAGATATTGAGTGTTGTGCTTCCCCTCCTAGAAACATTAGAGAGATAGATGACGCCCACTGGATTCATGTTTTGTTTCTTTCCCAGGGGGGACTCACTTTTCCTCCCAACAATTTGTTCTTGCATTTCTTTGGCTATTTTAATATTGTTCCCGCATAATGCTCGCCCAATGTGTGGAAAATAATTAATGGCGTACATAGGATAAATCAATTGTATGGTACTAGGTTAGGACTCGCCGAGGTCTATTTTTGTTATTCCTTCTCTCGAACTAGCTCTGGTGTCCTCTATCTCAAAGCTAGGAGCCCTGATAGGGTATTGGTAGTAAATCTACCTAATTCCCATAAGGACTACTGGCAAGAAGGTTTCCTTGTTAGAAACTGGAAGTTTTGTCCCCAATTTGAAGGGTTGAGGTCTGAGAGGTTCTCTGTTCCCTTTTATGGGGAAGAATACATAGGTAGACATTACACTATTGTTTTGACTTTTGTTGATTTGTGATATTTTTAACTCTTTTTTGCTTTTTCTTCCACAACGAGGTCAAAGAACTTGGAACCTGCTCTCAGTGAGGTTCGTCTCTCGGAATTGGTCAAGGCTTGGAATATCAAGGAGCCTTTGGGTGACGGCGAGCATCCTAGGTCTGCTGCCTTTCTGCTCGAGTACAAGAATGTTGGCTCCAGCTTCATAGCAAGGCCTGTGGACAGTATCCCATAGTTTGACTCCTCCGAAGAGACTGCTGCAGATCCTATCCAGTTGGACGAGGAGGAGAGTAGCTCTGAAAGTGACATTGTAGGAGCCGTAAGTAATTTGGGTGGAGGGATCTCTGATAGTAGTAGTTCCTCTGATCGTAGGGAGGTCTCTGAAGCTCGAGAGTCATCGAGCACATCTAGTAGTTCGATCGAGGAGATGGCTCCACCCCGGAAGAACCTGATTCGGGATGATGATGATGATGATGATGACCATATTCTTCTCGCACAAAGGTCAAAAAAACAAAAATCTAGCTCTGGGGCTGTGGCTACTGGTTCCCGATCCTCTGCTCAGGAGCAGGAGAGAAAAAGGAAGGAAGAGGAGCAGGTAAGGGAGAGAGAGAGAGAAAAAAGGAAGAAGAAAAGAAGAAGAAGAAGAAGAAGAAGAAGAAGAAGAAGGAAGAAAAGAGGAGGGTAGAGGAGAGGAAGAAGAAGAAAGAGAATGAGAGAGAAGAGGAGGGTGGAAGCGAGGATGAAGGCTGGGCAGGCCTTAGTCCCGGTGTCCGCGCTTCCCGAGGGGGCTTCTATTCTAATTTCCCCCAATTGGTCCCCGCTATGCTCGAGAGAGCTGTCCTCCCGACTGATCGTCAAAGGGCGGTAGGGTCCGATAAATTGGCCCTTCAGGCTAGTCAAAGTCTAGCTTTGGTAATATTTTTCCCTTTTATCCCATGTTTTTACCTTTTCCATCATTTCCCTCTTTTAACATTTTCTTCTTCTTGCAGTTTGTGACTGACTTCACTGTGTTGTATCGTTCACGCGATGAGTTGGTGAAGAAAAATAGTTCGCTGGAGAAAGAGAACGTTGCCTTGAAGCTTAAGGGTAAAGAGCTCGAGGCTAATTTTAAAGCCTTTGACGTTGCTCGGATTTCATCTGACCTGACTCTTGCTACAGATAACCGGGAGAGGGACGCAGCAGTTAAAGATCTGAAGGAGCTGTGACAAGCCTACGACTTGGTTTGCTCGAGCAAGATGGCTATTGTGGAAGAGAACAGGGTGCTCTCTGAAGAGACGAAGAAGGAGTGTGAGTCTATCACTGCCAAGGAAGACTCATACAATTCGGGTTGGGCTGAAGCATACGAGGATGCTGAAGTTCAGATAAGTTATATTAGTCGTCTGAACTTTAAGAAGGGCTAGAACAAGGCCCTATTGGCTGCTGGTATCGATATCGAATCTCCCCTATTTAACGAGCACGACCCGGATTCGAAGCCAACCATGGATGAAGTCCCTGCCCCAGCTGTTGAAGGTGCTGACCCTTCCCCCCAGATGACCCCTGTTGATGCTTCCCTCGTTGTGGCGACAGAGATTACCCCTGTCGAGGGCGGTGCTCCTGCTGATGCCGACAAGGGGAAAGGGCCATCGACCTCTGGGCAACCTGAGGTTGCTAATTAGTTATCTGCTAGGATTGCTTTATATTTTTGCTTTTTTTTTGTCTGTAAACTTTCTTTTTACTATTCGATGTAACTTCAACCTTTATTGATGAAAAGGCTTCTTTTTCTCATCGCACTAATTTGTCTTCTTCTCTCCTTGTCTTTCTACTGCTTGTAGTTAATTGATATGGATGATTATATTCCTGCTACTTCCCAATTGGGAAGGATGTTGGGGCCCAATGTGAGCTCTGAGGTTCGTCACACTTTTGTGAGGATTTACAAGTCTCTGCGACTAAGTAACAAGTGCTTCATAGAGCAAAATGAGCTCGTCGCCAAGCTGAAGGACAGGCTTCAAGACATGAAGGACATTGGTGCCTCAGTCCAAGAGGAGGTCAATAAGATGAGGATGAGGCTATTAGAGGCCTCTGAGATCAATCAAGTTGGGGAAGTTCTCTAGCAGGAGAATGAGGCTCTGAGGAGAGAGGTCTCACGACTTAGGGAGCATGTGATGAGCACTGCTCTAGCAGTATTACAGGGTTCCTCATCATCGCGAGCTAAAGCTGGTCAGAGTGATGTGCCTCCTGCATTATAACGTACTTCTCTTTCGATCGTGCCGCGAGCTCGTAGGAACCCTAGGGGTTCATCAAGAGAAATGGAGGAGCTCCGTGATGATGTTCAACAGGCATACATGATCGCTGCCGGGCTCCAGAGGGATGTCACTCGGTTACGGTACTTATTTAAGAAAGGTCCTCGACAAGTGTGGGCCGATGGCTACGACCAGGGTTGTTCAGATGCTCCAATAAGGTTGTCAGAGTTTGAAGAGCTTTCCTTTGTCAGGGGGTGGCTGAGTGATTTGATGGAGCTGCAAGTCTCGAGGAACTCGATGCTCTGGTATCGCCATGAAATTTCTCCCTCTACCCTGGTGCCTAACCCCTTTTGGAGGGATGATCGATGGATCCCCATCGATGCTATCCCTCGGCAATTATTGGAGTCGAATGCGAATGAGGTTGAGGAAGAGTTAGCTCCTGCTCCCGATGACGGACGAAGAGCTCGAGTGGCTGATTATCTCGTTCAGATGCCTCACCCCCATTGAGATTTTATCAGTTGTTGTTTTTTGTATTTTTGACAATGTAAATGCTTTGGGCGAGCTCGCCGACTAAACATGTATCACCATTGTTGTAAATATGATGAATCAATGAAAAGTTTGTGTTTTGGGCAATTTTTCTGACTAAACAAGTACATCATATTCTTCATATTCTTGCTGCTTTGTGATCCTCTAAGTTTGTTTTGTCATGCAAGTGTCCTCCCAGCCCAGTATAATACCGAGATACTATTGTGAACCACTTTACCTTTTAGGTTGTGTCGTCACACTCCCTTAGGCCTAAGTGGGAAATTGGCGAGGACACACCTAGTATTGGATGCTTTATTCGATCATGATTTTATTCAACCAAAGAAGGTTTGATGACCAGTATAAAATTTAGTCATATTGCCTAAGGATCCCCTGTAGGGCTTCATATATTGCCAGGGGCAATGCTAAGAGGTTCTTCGTGTTTCATAACGATGACCTGAGGAGGGATATTTCCCTGCTATAGTGTAGTGATCAATGTGCCTGTTTTTTGGAAAAGATGTGCGATAAATGCAGCTGTTACTTATTAGAATGTAACCAATTAAATAACTTTCATTAATGATAAGGGAAATGAACTTCTAGTTTCATAACAAAGGAATAAAATAAAGATCTAAAATTAGAATCTCTTAATATTGGCTGCGTTCCATGCTCGTGGTATTTCTTTTCCTTCCATCATTTCCAAGTGATAGGCGCCCTGCAGATCGTCTCTTGTTATCTTAAAGGGTCCTTCCTAGTTTGGGCCTAGCTTGCCGTTTGATGGTTTCACTGCGCTGCCCAGGACTTTCCTTAGAACGTAGTCCCCAACTAGGAATGTCCTCGGGTTAACCCTTTTGTTGTAATGCCTCGTGATCTGTTGCTGATAGCTCGCTAGTTTTACTAGGTCTAGCTCCCGGCGCTCATCGTCTAGGTCAAGCTTAGCGAGCAATGATGCATCATTATGGCCCTGGTCGACAAGGTTGGACCTCATTGTTGGCAAACCTGCTTCTAGTGGGATGAATGCTTTCATGCCATATGTCAGCGAAAATGGGGTTTCTCCTGTTGCTCGCCGAGGAGTGGTTCGGTATGCCCATAGGATATGGGGTAGTTCATTTACCCATGCGACTTTGGCTTACTCCAATCGCTTATTTAATCCATAGATCATAGTTTTGTTAGAAGCCTCAGCTTGGCCATTGCTCTGAGGGTAGGCCATTGAACTAAAGTGGTGTCTGATACCGTGTTTGTTACAGAAATCCTGAAAGGAGCCACTTTTGAACTATGTTCCATTATCGGTGATGATGGTTCTGGGGATGCCAAAACGAGTGATTATATTCCTCCATATGAACCTTATCATATCAGCATCTCGGATGTTTGCCAGGGGTTCTGCCTCGATCCATTTGGTGAAGTAGTCAGTCGCAACCAACAGATATTTACGATTGCCAGGGGCGGTAGGCAGTGGTCCCACGATGTCCATTCCCCATTGGGCGAATGGCCATGGAATGGACAGTGATTTTAGATTGCTAGCGGGTTGGTGGACCATAGGAGCGTGAAGTTGGCATTTCAGGCATTTGCGGATATACACCGCAGAGTCCCTTTACATATATGGCCACCAATAGCCTTCATTCATTGCTCGAAAAGCTAGAGACCTTCCTCCGATATAGCTTCCAAGGACTCCTTCGTGAAGTTCGTGTAGAACTTGCTCGACATCCCCTGGGTGAACGCATTGGAGGTAGGAACTGGAGAAGGATCTCTTATACAAGTTGCCTTCTGCGATAAGTGAAAGCGAGCAACTTTGACTCTTATCTGGTGGGCAGTCTTCTTGTCATCCGGGAGCGTGCCATTCTTTAAATAGTCTCTTAAGGGATCCATCCAACTGGGGGCTGATCCCACCTGGAGTACTTATTCCATGTTTGGTGGCTTGCTGTCGCGGTTAATGCTCGGATGAGTGAGGAGATCGATGGGGATGGTTCTTTTAATATCGGAGTCAACTGCCGAACTCAGGGCTGTTAGCGCGCCAGCATGACTATTTTGCTCCCTGGGAAACTGCTGGACGTTGATCTCTTCAAAGCTCGACATTAGTTTTCTCACTAAGGTGAGGTAAGCTGCCATCCTTTCGTCTTTTTCATTGTAATCTCCACTTATCTAATTGGAAACTAGTTGGGAATCGCTAAACACCTATAAATGTTTAGCTCCCAAAGTGTGCGCCTTTTGGAGGTCGACTATTAAGGCTTCATACTCTGCTTCGTTGTTGGAGGCTGCAAATCCAATCCTGATTCCTTGTTCAAGGATTTTACTTTCTAGAGTAATGAGGACAATGCCTACCCCTGCCCCCTTTGAGTTGGAGGCTCCATCAACAAACAGTTTCCAGGTTTCCTCTATTGCTTGGTTCTCCTTTTGCCTTATTGGTTGAGGTTGGTTGGAGGGTTCCTCGCCCGTGAATTCAGCTATGAAATCAGCAAGGATCTGACCCTTGATAGCTATCCTTGGTTGAAATTGGATGTCAAATCGCCCGAGCTCGACTGACCATTTAGACAGTCTGCCCGACAAATCTGCTTTCCTCAGGATTGCCTTAATGGGATGCGACGTAAGGACAATGATAGTGTGTGCTTCGAAATCATTCTTCAGCTTCCTCGAGGCTACTACTAGTGCAAATGAGAGCTTCCCCAATGGTAGGTACCTTTGCTCGACGTCCAATAAGGTCTTGCTCGCATAATAAACGGGGTGATGGACTCCTACAACCTCACATATTAACGCAGAGCTGACAGTGTGATCGGAAACGGAGAGGTACATGTACAAAGAATTTGTTTGATATTGTAGGATGAGAAGTGGTGGAGAGCTTAAGTAAGACTTGAGCTCGACTAATGCTCGCGAGCAATCTGGGCTCCATTCTACCGTTTTGCTCCCCTTTAGAAGATGGAAAAAAGTCTTGCACTTCTCGAAGGATTTATAGATGAAGTGATTTAGGGCAGCGACCATACCCGTGATCTTTTGTACGTCCCGGATTGTGACAGGGGGTTTCACCCTATTGATTGCATCGATCTGGTATGGGTTAGACTCTATGCCTCTCTTACTGACCAAGTAACCAAGAAATTTTCCTGAATGGACATCGAAGGAAATCTTGCTCGCGTTAAGTTTCATTCGGTACTTCCTGAGGATTTCGAAGCTGTTTGACAGGTCTGAGAGGTTGTTTTCCTTCTTCTTACTTTTAACGAGCATGTCATCGATGTAGACCTCGATGGTGTCTCCCATCTTACCCTTGAACATTTTGGTAACCAACCGCTGATAGGTTGCCCCTGCATTCTTGAGCCCAAAAGGCATGACCTTGTAGCAGTATAACCCAACTGTCGTTATGAACGCCATTTTGTCCTGGTCTGAGGCATATAAGGGGATCTGATGATACCCTAAGTATGCGTCCAAGAAACTCATTCGCTCGTGAGCTGCAGTGGAGTCTACTAGTTGGTCTATTTTTGGGAGGGGGAAATTATCTTTAGGGCATGCTTTGTTGAGGTCAGTGAAGTTGATGCAAACTCTCGACTTCCCATTGCTCTTCGAAACTACTACTAGGTTGGATAACCACTTGGGGAATTGTACTTCCCGTATGGATCCTGCATCCAGCAGTTTTTCAACTTCTTTTTCAACCGCTTTAGCCTTCTCGAGTGCAGTTCACCTTGCCTTCTGCGTGATTGGCTTGAAGGTGGAGTCGACATGCAGCTGATGACATACCATACTAGGATCGATTCCAGGCAGCTCGTATGGTTCCCAGGTGAAAACATCTAAGTTGCACCTCAGCAAGGTTGTCAATTCCTTTTGTTCCTAGTTGGTGAGAGATGCTCCAATCAAGAAGACTCTATTACTGTCGCCATCTCCAGCCGTAACTTCTACCAGGTCCTTGATGACTCGCTCGGAGGGGAGGATCCTGGTCTCATCTACTCCAGGTCTTCCGTACTTTAATTTCTATTTAAAAGGTGTCAGACCTTCTTCAACTTTCTCACTGGGCTACTCGACCTTCTTCTCTGACATTGGTCGGATGGCTTTTATGAAGCACCTTCTCGCCATCTCTTGGTCGCCGTGGATCTCCATTACTCCTCGCTCGGTTACATACTTGAGTTTTTGATGGTAGGTCGAGGAGACTTACTTCATCGTATGAAGCCATCCCCTGCCGAGGATGGCCTGGTATGGCGAGTCGATGTCGACTACCAAAAATTTGATCATCTTGGAGACGTTTCCAGCGCGCACCGGTAGTACAATATTTCCTAGGGGCATAGTTATTTTTCCAGCGAAGCCAACTAAAGGGACAATAGCTTCCTTTAGGTCAGTAACGCTTAACTTCAACTTTTTAAATAGGTCTAGATACATTACTTCGGACGAGCTTCCTTGATCGACGAGTAACTTGTCGACGTCAAAGTTGGCTATCCTGAGTGTAATGATCATAGCATCATGATGTGGGGTTCTCACTCCACCTGATCTTCATCTGTGAAGACAATATGCTTGTTATAGTTGACGTCATCTGCTCGTCGACGCTTTCCTGACTGTGACTTTGCTGAATCGATCTGAAAAGCCTGCATTACTGCTGTAAGTTTTTTCACCTCCCTTCGAGCTGAATTTCCTTGTATCTGCTTGGCATCAGATGCCTCGTGAATTACCGTGAACTCATGTCCAGCGTCATCTTCAAGCATGTTGTCAGGTCTCGCCTCTCTATTGGTAGCCACTTTCTCTGCCCTTTTCTCCACAAACTCGTTCAAATGCCCAGACTGGACCAGCTCCTCGAGGTGAGACTTAAGAGCTTTATAGTGCTCAGTCTTATGTCCTCCCTCTTTGTGAAAAGCGCATCTTAGCGCATTATTCCTCTTCTAGGGATCTCCTCCCATCTTTCTGGGCCACTTGATGAATGGCTCATCTTTGATCTTCGCGAGAATTTTGTAAATTGGTGCTTTGAAGACAGTGTTGACCCCCTGGAATGCTTTCGACGCATCATTGTTCCCTCCGTTATTGGAGCCATTTTTGTCCCCGTTCTTTTATCCTTTCTTCTGGTTCTCAGCTTTGTCACTTCCCTTGGTAGTAAGTTTAGCTCGACCATTTTCTCCTGTACTGAGGCGAGTGACATCTTCCACCTTAGCGTACTTCTCGATGCGAGCCATTAGGTCGTCAATAGCCATATCCTCCTTCTTCATTAGGGACTGGTATAGAAGGGAAGAACTAGGGAGCCCAATTTTGAAAGAGGCCACTACCACCTCCTTTGTACAATCCTCGATCTCATTGAATAACTCTCGGTACCTCTTTGAGTATCCTCGGAGGGTCTCTTGAGGCGTTTTCTTCATTGTCAGCAAAGCATCCATCCTTTTGGGATGGGAGCTACTGGTAATGAATCGGGCCGTAAAAAGCTCGGCCAAGGATTCAAAACTCCTGATTGACCGATGGGGGAGCCTTTCGAACCACTTCTGCGCTACGTCATGTAGGTTCGAAGGAAAAATTTGGCACGTTAGCGCATCCCGGTGGTTCCAGAGGGTCATGGCCTGTCGGTACTGCCTGACGTGATCAATGGGATCAGTCTTACCGTCATAAATCTTGAACCTTGGAATGGCAAATTTCTTGGGGGCTTCTTCTTCCTCAATTTCCCTCATGAAAGGTGACTTCATCTGGGTTTTGAGAGCTCGCCTAGCGAGTTCTCAGGTCGATCTGGTACCGTGGTGGGCAGGATGTTGGTCTATCTCCCTACGGACCAGATTTCGTATATTCTCGTCGCTACGAGCAGGGCTCTGGTAACGGCGAGTTCTTCGTAGCTGCTCGTGAAGGTCGTCGTCTGATTCATCTCCCTTAACCTTTTGAGATCCTCGCCTAGGGCTCCTTCCTTGGCTGCGAGACTTACTCTCCTGAGGGCTAGGAGTGCGGTATGGACGTCTCCTATTATCATGATGAAGATCTCTCTCCAGTCTTCTTTTTAAGCGAGCGTTCTCTGCCTCGTATCTACGAGAAGACTCCCTCTACTCGTGGAGCCTTACCTCGTATGCATTAATCAGTCTGGATATCTGCGTGGACCTCGCTCATCCTTTACTTTCTTCTGAGACTGGCCTCTGATCTGAATGTCGAACTTCAGACCTAATCCTGCGAGGAGCAGGTGACTCTTAAATATCCCCTGCCTGGCGGTCATTGCTGCTGTGACCAGACATTTTAAACTCCTTTTTTGTTGTGGGTTTTTCTCGGGGAAGATAAATGGTTCCCACAGATGGCGCCAATTGTGGTGACAATTATTGTGCAACACAAAAAAATAGGAGAAAGGAAAGTACCAAATAAGAACAAGGAATATAAAATGATAATCACACAACAAAGGATGTACGTGGTTCAGCAAAAATGTGCCTACGTCCACGGTGGTGCAGTCAGTGCTATTTCTATATACTCCGGAGAGTGATTACAGAGAATACAACTTGTCCTTTTTCCCCGGACCTAGGGTTCAATATATACACGTACGTTTAAGTAAGTGGGGGTTTTGGATTCCCCCACGTCTTCCATATCTCCCCATAACCTCCCTTAATGGGAACGTGGGAAGAGACCGGATACAATCAAAGTAAGAGGTGGGGGTCCTGGACTTTGGGCCGCCAGAATTGCGTTACTCGTCTAGGCCCATGATCTTAATTTTGGGTACCCACATCATCAATGAGAAAAAATACCTACACACATGAAATGAGGAAATACGGTGACATATGGACTAAAGAAAATAAAACTCCCCTTAATATGTTCTACCCCTTTTTGTTTATAGTAGACAAACTTGAAAAGTTACTATCATGAGTCCAAATATTAAATACCATCACAAAGAATATGAAACTAAGCATAGGCTATGAAACTTCAACAAACAAGCCAACAATTTTTCAAATTTTTGAGTATGAAATATATATATTAGTACAAACGAAAACAATCGCACCATAGAGTAGCACTAAAATATCAAAATCATGAATAGAGAATGAAATTGTGTGAACTCAATGCATGGAAAACTCAACATATCCACACGTAGCGATGGTGCACAAAGACAGGTGACACTCTTATGGAAAAAACTCAATTCAACCTTTGTGAAAAAATGTTGAACAAAGTGAAATTGACTCAACTCATACAAATTGTGAGGAAGTTTAATGCTTCTCAAATCAATAACACCAAACTATTCAATGTTTTTGAATGAATTTTACTATGCAAACCCGACTTATAAAACCCTCAAAATCTCATATTTTAAGCATAAACTCTCAAAAATTTATAAGGAATCATATTGTTCATTTTTAATGAAGCATCAATGAAACAAAATTAGCCTTAGCTCTTCTGTTTTTATGTGTCGAAATCATCTTTTAGGTTCTTTCCAAACATGGCCTTTAATACAAATAAGATTACTTCTTTCATAGCCCCTTTTCCTTTACTTAAACAAAAATCATATGCCCAATTAGTTGTTAGTACATTTGGTTCGTCATTAAGCATGATTCAGATGAGAACATCATATTGAACATATCACAAGAAAGTACAATTTTTAAAAAGTTTGTGCATGTGAGCAACTAAGGCGATATAATGAGTCTAGCATGAAGGTAATAATCAAAATTAGAAACGCAATGCTAAACATGCATAATTAAACACACAAAAAACGTAGGTAAGTCAAAGAATACCATGATTAAGTCACACGACTTGATGGAATGAAATTTTGATTCGAACATCTTAGATGTGCATCCATATATTGTCTAAAATAAAAAAACAATATTTTTGAGTTTTTAAATTTTTTATCAAAAATAAATCTTTTTTTAAGTTTTTTGAAATTTTTATAAAAGAAAATAAAATCTTTCTATATTTTTCAAGATATACACGTAACAATACAATCTAGTTGTAGGGATGACTGTTAGTAACATGAAAAATATCTTGAATTAGAAATAAGGGTCAACCTCAATTATTTGTTTTGGATGGGTTTACATAATGTGTAGACACCCATTTAGATTCCTCCATTAAATATTGACAAGTCTTGATAAGAAACTCAACTCTCTCGAAGACTAGCAAGGTTTCTATAGCGGTGTGGGGGAGCATGTGTGTGAGAGATTCTTCTTGTATTGAAACAGAAATCCCTAAGGTGATCTCTTTATTTTCAATGTGTATAAATATTGATTGTTTTAGGTTCACCTTAGTTAGAATGCCTACGATGAATTCTCCTTAGTGGTTTAGGAGGAGTCCCATAAGGATCTTACACAAACATGGAAACCGGTTTGAGTGCGATATGGGAAGTGGATGCACCCTCATAAACTATGTCGCGCCTCTCATTAATACCTAAAGACGGACCTAATAACATCTTTCCGACCTTCTTATAGGTGTCCTTAAAAGAGACCTTGACTTCCTGGGCCCGTTTGAGATCTTTCTCTAGTTGGGAAACATGAGATTTAAGTTTCTCACGAGTCTCTAATGATGTTTGAAGATCTCTCGTAAGACTAGCCATTTATTGGTCAAAATGATCTTTTCCTCACCCATTAAAATAAGTTTCTTACTCAAAGGACTCTTAATTTCTGGAGTTAACTCACTGAGGCCTCACTCTCTCTCGATTCTTTCAACTCCTCCTCTAAATCCAAAACCCTATTAGTCAAATTTTATTTTTCTATTAGTTTTCAAAGACTCAATGTAAAGTTTTAGAGTTTGAAGATTGGAGACCATGTTCTCCCTCACATAAATCATCACCCTCACTCAAATCATTATGCTCACACTCTCCAATATGGTTCAACACATTATTGAGGCTATCATATTTAGAAATGTCCTCATCAACATCAGACGTACTACTAGTGCTAAAGTAACTAGCCATAAATGTACATAAATTATGTTCATGTTGTGATTCATACTAGGAATCAACCGATTCAACACCACTATCACTTAGAGTGGCATTATATGCCACTTTTTCTCTACCCCGTCTTTTAAGCCTACAGGAATACTTATGGTCTTTATGATTTTCCCCTCACACTCATAACATCTTTTAAATTTAACTTTCTTGGTTTGTTTACCTTTATCTTTCTATTGATTATTCTCATTAAAAATCTTACCTGCTTTGAGATTTTTTTTTTGACAAAAAAATTATTTTTCGATTTTGATGAATTCCGATTTTAAGAAACTTTCTAATTTTTATAGCAAATAGGACAAGATCATCATGATAAATTTTGAAGACAAATTTCGAAACCTTTTATATCTTTGATTTATCTTTTAAAGTTATTCCATCATTTTAGGAAATTTTATACACAATGGAAAGCTCGTATCTCAACTTATAGAGAGAAAAATCTCCGAGAGATAATCTGGAAAGATTTCATTTGAAATTAGATAAAAAAAATATCAACTTGCTCGTACGAAGTGCCCTATCACATTTCAACACCCATCAAATGAGATTTCCAATGAGTTTCCAGAGCGGGCCAAAAGTTGTTAAAATTGATCTCGTGCGAAGTTGTTCTAACGAGGAAAGTGTACTCATTCGAACACATCCAATGTCATTCTAACGACCTTTCGAATTTAAAAAAAATGGATAATTATTTCATGTTTTCAAACACTTTTAAAATAGCTCGGAATAAATTGATTACTCGAAATCAACCTCATATGCATTTCCCATATGATTGTAGTGAAGATCTAAACTCTTAGATATTCAATAATTACGTCCATTCACTAACTTGTCTTCAACGAAGCTCTCGATAATGTACATGATGATGTAGAGATGTCACGAAATATGTCAAACTTAAAAACTTAATGAAAATTATGTTAGCTTTTGGGTCTCTACTACTTAAAACTGACTTATCCATAGACTATCGGTCAGATGGAAGTGAAAAACCAAACTTTACTTTTATGGATCAAAGCCAAGTTGGTAGAAGATAATGAAACATGGGTGGTGGAGTAATATCGTGTCCTTTTTGCGCAAAATATGACTATAAGGATCCTAATAATAGAAACACGCTTTATGTTAGCATTTGGGTCAGAGGATGTAAGGCCGATGTAGATCGAACTACCAAGTTATATGATATAAAACCTCAATGAGAAAATAAATCATGAAGGGAAAAGGCTAGACATATATCTAGTATAAGAAAGAATAGAGGATGTGCATATACGATACACATCATACTAGTATAGAATTTTCACAACTATAATAAGAGAGTTAAGAGTCAGACATTGAAAGTGATAGATCATATCCTTATTAAGGTCATTAAGGAGAAAAATAAGTTTCACCCTAACTAGAGTGGCCCCTATTATATTGGAAATGGATTTTATAGCATTTCGGATAGAGTACTTGGAGGTATAACCCTTTACTAACCCTTGGAATGCGAAGAATCAACTAAAATACAATCACTATGAGGGATGGGGGTATCAATGGAAATAAAAACTTTAGACAATGTGAATGTTGTAAACATATATAACAAATGAAAGGAAAAATTTTTCCATCTTATTGAGCTTATTGTGATTCCTTTATATGCTTGTTCTCATTAAGAGTAGGTAAGCCTCATCTGAAAGGACTTTGGCTAAAGTACTTTAAACTTAGATACACTAGATAGGTCTTACTCATTCTAATATTATTATGAAAATATTTACAAAAATAGATTCCATAAATGTCGCCTTTAAGTGTTATAAATAATTAAAAAGTGACGAGCCAAAGATTAATAGAACAATTAAATATGCCCTCCCAAAGATTATATCTAGGTTATACATTAGTATCAATGGAGGAGTTGAAAATGAAGAATTCAAGCTTCTCTTGGAAAAATACAAGTGCTAATTATTGATTCGTTTGGCTAATTTACAAAAAAAATTAGGTTAAGGACTAATTATATTTAAAAACACATCCTAACCCATCATTTTTTCCTTGCGAGAGTCAAATGGAAGTATATCAGGCCAAGACATTTTGTCAAGAATAAATTGTTTACAGACAACGATAACTAAGTCAAAATCAAAACAAGGATGTGTACAAAGATTTAACATTAAACACATAACAAATGTGAAAAAATCAAAACCATTCATATAAACACGGAAGGGTGGATGTAAATCCCCTTTAAAGGGATAAATAGTTAGTTACAAACCAAAAATAATTTTTAGAATAATTAAAGGCCATATAGGGTCGAGGTAAGGTTAAAATAAATAAAAGTCCTAAACAGTCTCATCCGTAGGTGTTCCAAAAACAATAGGGATGCCTTAGAAAAGGCATCCTCTGTGTTACTTACACCTTCAGTGTCGTCATTTCCCCTAGTATTAGAAGTCTAATCAGGCTTAGTAGTAGAACGAGCATCTTCATAAGTGTAAAATTCATAAGAAATGACTTAGTTGTAAGAAATAAAAACTATAAGTAAAAATCAACACCGATAATTAAACTATAAAGCGAGTTAATACCAAGAAACATAAATGGATAATACTGATAAAAGGAGGTTTCCCCTATTAATGAGGGATTTTAATGAGCCCTTCTAATCCATTCTCCTCCAAAAATTCCTAATATCCACTAATGGGGAAATACCCACCTTCCAATAGTGATATAAAATTTGGGAAACCCTAACAAGTTTTCATTTTGAGTTAAAATGGCTCAAATATTAGTACCCCAAAAGTTCTTGGACAAAACAAACTTGTACACACTCTAAAAAAATCCTCTGTGAAGTTCTGGACCTCCAAGATACAATTGAGATGGAGATAACACTCTAAGAATTAGTAGCCAACAAGAAAATATCTAATTCTGAGAATATATTTTGTACGCATGGATGGAATGGAAGTCTAAAACATAACTAAAAGACTACCTTGTATATGCATATTTCTCCAGCATTTTTAAGGTAATGGGCCCTTTCACTAGCCTTAAGTTTACTTACATTTATGGTCATTTTAATGACATAAATGTGTTATATCCTAAAATATTTTACCTTATTAATTGTTCCCTCATAAACACTATCTTTGGAAAAATCTATCTCGTGGGCTTGATTGTCGTCAACGGATGTGTTGGTGATATCATTGTTTAACAGGAAAATCTAGTGTCCAACTCTATAAAGGATGTTCCAGCTCCCCATCGTGCTTCTCATCAACAATGATACATATGGTCTATTGTATATTAGATCATCTCTTATAAGGGATAGATTTGACATCCAAAAGAAAATATGATCCAGTGAGAAATGTAAAGGAGGATGAAGAGACTTTAGGAGAGGATGACAAAATCATAAAATTAATTCTAGTCACATTCCTAAAAGATGAAGTCATAGGGATTACCTTAGTCACATAGACTAACTTACCTAGTGGGAAATTATCCATCGTGCGAACAAAAGAGTCGTCATTTAAACTCGTCGTTTTAATGCAGAATTATAGATCACTAGGGCGACGAAGCAAAATTATCCTAAATTTATATTGATTCTATTGGGTCAATGGAATGTGAGGCCTAGGTGAACCCTCAGCATAAGGAGTCTTATATAAACAACCGATAAGGATGTCGGCCTATAATAGCCTTAGATATCTCTTTTAATACTATGAGATCCATCACATAAGTATATACGAAGTTCTCTATAAATGTCTTCAAAAGGATTACGCATTAAAAAATCTAAAATGGATTATATGCAGGAAGATTAAAGATAAAAAGAGGCATAACAGATGAATTTATAATAAACCTAAGACAAGTAATCCTAAAATCATAACTAATGACTAAACAAGAAAGGAAAAACATGTTATACATAACTAGATGATGCTATAAAAGAGCTAAAGGAAAGTATTCTCACCGAAGATGAAGCCGGAAGAGAAGAACGACAAGAAAACCTTAAATTATTGAGTGAATCCTATAGAGAAAAGTTTAATCTTGAGAGAGTTTTTGAGGTGTCTTGAAAGTAATGGGGAATTATTATTATATATAGAGATAATGGTCTTGGGAACCATATGCGAAGCCTATCATTGGGAAGTGTAAAACATGGAATATGAAGAGACAAAGATTCTTAAACACAAAGAAAGAGCTAGTATTCTAAGAAATTGCACAACATAACCTCGACCGAACATAAAAAGATCTATGCACCAATTATGATGGACTTTAAACCCTTAGCTCCTACATTTAAGGGTCCCTCGAATCTTTTGGCTACAACATTTAATGTGCTTCCACTCCCTCATCCTAAGGACCCTCAACTCCTATATTTTGGGGTCCCTAGTTCGTTCAGCTATAACATTTTAAGGTGCCTTATCTCCCTCAACCTAAGAACCCACAACTCCTATGTTTTTGGGTCCTTCACCTCCTTCGGATGCAACATTTTAAGGAGCCTCAGTTCTCTTATACCCTCGGACTAAGGATCCCCATCTCCTATATGTGGTGGTCCTTCTATTCCTTTGAATACAACATTCTAACATGCCTTAGCTTCCTTAGTGTGACACCCCGCGTATTATAATATTGGTTGATTAGGACTTTATTAAATTAAATGGGAATCATATATGATTTAATTTTTAGCATCACTATAGAAACCAAATTAATTAACTAATAACCTATAAATCATGGTGCCAAATTTTAAAACTTATTAACCTGTTTTATTAAACATTCACCGCAATGACATAATCATGAATAATTGATGGAATAAATAAATAAATAAATAAATAAAGTAAGCGAATAACTCTAGGTAAAGCCCAAGTACAATTATCTAACTGATAAATGAAATAAAATAACAACGTCTGATAATAAAATCTATTCAACTGTGGAACATATGCCTAAAAGAAAAATACTGAAATTATCATCCTATCTAGATAGAATGGAAAAAGGTGTCTAAGTGAATTATGCATTCATTCACAGCTATTGTTGCATCGTTTGACCAAAATGACAAGCTAACCTTAGCGTCGATATGGATGAGCACCTAAAAGGTTTTTAAAAAGGATTTTTGATATGGGTCAGAGCCCAAAACAATTTTAAAAATATTTGCATGTATTTAAAATGAAATAATGAATATGCAGAAGAATTGTTCATGTTGAGCTGGTATCGCACTGACATGAGATTATCCTCTCCCCTCATCTATAGTGTCCACCAAACGCATGTATTTTAATTTCCTTGTTATGCTACCATGCCTAAGTAGTCAAGTCACTTAACGTAACCCAATATGCTAAAGATCTAGCCCAACAGTGCTACACATATTAAACTTTGCTCATTATTACTTAGCTATCACATAAGCTATATCATTATAATTCTCGGTTATAATCTTATCTTTAAGAAATTTATATAATTGTACACTTGTACTAAATTTTAAGGTTCACACATTCATTTAATATACACGTACACATATAACTCTCTTTTATACGTATGCACATAGAATTCCCAAGATGCTTTTCTAGATGCATTCTTTAGAATGATATTAGGCTCCATATACATCACGTATAACTCTAGAGCAACCGGTCGGAATCTCATCATCGACCCTAAGTCATAAACACATAAACCAGAGGCGGTTATGAATATACATCCTTGGGTCATAATCATACCACACTACCCCAACCAGACTTGAAATTCATGTACATTAGTCATGCAATAGTCCTACGACCTGGAGAAACAACCCAAAACATGTTGGTCACGCCAGGGTGGACCACCCATTTTGTGCGACCTCTAACGATAGCATAACCAAAGTAGGCATATTCACATATAAATAAATCACACATAGGTAGGGTGTGTGTGTGTATAATTGGCTAACCTGCGTAATGTCTCTCGTAGCACTAGCCCATATATCCCGAGTCTATTCTGACTTTCCATGTGTGATCATTTACTCTCTTACTCATGTATTCCTTACATGGAATCCATCCCGAGTTAGCCTACGACACTTCCTAAGTATCTTGGGAATAGGTTAATAAGAGTTTTTAAAAATTCCACTCATGAACTCCTTTTTAATAGGTAAAATATAATAATTCCTATCCCATTAGAATGGTTAACAATCATATATTCTCACAAATCTAATATTTTGATAGATTAAATGCTTTTTACTGAAATAACTACTACTCCTTCCACCGAAGCCAAAATAACCTGATTCAAATCTCATTGGAAAGATAAGATCCAAAACTTTCTTTAAATCTATGGATAATTGTCTAATTCAAATATAAATAAAATGGCATGCATTTGACGTAATGTCAAATTCTTATGAAGATAATATTCTAACAGCTTAAACACCTCTTACTAAAACAACTATTACTCCCTCCATAGAAGTCCAAATGACACGATTCAAAGATAATTGGAAAAATAAGATCCAAAATTTTCTTTAAATATATTTCTCATAGTCTAAATCAAAGTACAAATAAAATGGCACGTGTTTGAACTGGCATCAAAATTTCTGACATATTCATATATTTATAACAAGATCTAAGTCTAGTTTCAAACCCAAACTTGTGTTCATCCTACATAAATTAATAAAACCACTATAAGATTAAAAAAGTGAAATACTTTCCTAGGAGACTTTAAATTCAAAGTTCTACTAGCAGAAAACTCTTCTTCTCTTAGAAATCCTTTTCCTTCTTCTCCATATTCCTTCTCCTTCTTTTCTATTTTGTTTTCTCCTATCCTCTCTCTTTCTCTCACTTGTCTTAGCCTCCTAATGGGCAAAAAAAGTATCACCCTTCTCGACCTTACCTATTTATACCCCCAATTAAACCCATTTTTGGATTTAGGTAAACCCTAAGGGGTAATGACCACTATGCCTCTATATGAGTCACACATAGTCTAAAAAGCTCTCGAAACCCAACTCTAATCCCAGGGTGCCTATTTCAGACTATTTCGTCCAATTCTGGAGCATTAGTGCACTCAAAATAATCATCTGAGTCATATAACATTAATTTTCATCTCATGCACGACACGACTCTATCCGCATGTCCCAAATGAGATATCGTTAAACCTGTCGCTTTTACTCACATACGACGTAATATAATTTAACATATTTTCATTTACTTAATACATAAGTAAATATAATTACACATGAATATTAATTATTTTATTCGTTAATTACTATTTATTTATGTCACTATTTCTCAATTGAATTAATTTAAGTGAGCAAGTGTAATTTAAAATGCTAAAAAATATGGGTTGTTACATAATTTTCCCCTACTAATGGAATTTTGTCCCCGAAATTCAAACATACCCGGCTTAAGGATCTCTGGATTTTTTTCTCGCATATCATACTCATGCTCCCACATCAATTTATCAGCATTATGATGCCTTTACTGAACACGAACTAATGGCACCACCTTCAATCGAAGCTTACGCTCTCTACTATATATGATGGACCCCGTTCTCTCATCATGCAAAATGCCTGACCATAGGTCAATCTCCTAGAATATAATATGCTAGTAACCCATGTCACTACTCTAGTATTTCTTCATCGACGACACATGAAACACGCCTTGAATGATTTTTAAATGTTATGATTAGGTAAGCCTATATGCAACTAGCCCTATCCTCCCTATAATCGGTAAAGGGTGCACATATCTTAATGCCAACTTTCCTTTCTTACTAAACCGCATAACACCTGGTCACCAACCTTAAGCTCCATGTGTCTCTGATTGACATCTGCATAACTTTTCTGCCTTTCCCAATCTATTCGTATACAACCTTGAATTACTCTATCTTTGTCGAAGTTTCCCGGATCATCTATGATCCAACAAGATTATTGTCCCCGTACCTATCACTAATAGGAGACTGAACAATAAGGTCATCCGTATAGTTCCTTAAAAGTTGCCATGCCTATCGTGAACTGGTAGGAGTTATTATATGCGAACTCTATGAATGGAAGGTATTGCGCCCAACCTCCCCTAAATTATAGTATACACATCCTCAATATATCCTCTATCATCTAATTAACTCTCTCAATCTACTCATCTATCTTCTAGTGGTAAGTTGTACTCAATCGCAACTCAGTCCCGACAGCATCCTAGAAACGCTGCCAAAAATAGTACACAAAGATCTTATCCCAATAGGACACAATATTGATCGACACGCCATGAAATCTCACTATCTTGGCTTTGAAAACCTGGGCATACTGCCACATCGTGTAATTTGTCTGAACTATCCAGAAATGGGTCTTCTTAGTCGGGCATTCCATAATGACTCTGATGGAATCATGAACCCTCTATGTTGTCGGTACCCCTGTTATGAAGTCCATTGAAATGCTCTCCCATTTTCATATTGGCATATCCAATGGATGCAAAATCCCGACTGGCCTCTCATGGTCTACCTTCACCAACTGATAATTTGTTCACTTCAAGACATACTCAATAATGTCCCACATTATTCTGGTCCACTAATATTGTCTCCTCATATCCTAGTACATCTTATCCCCTCATGGATGCACTAAAAATCATAAAAATACGATTCTAACATAACTTCGTGGCGTAGGTCCCTGTCATATGGACATATGAACCTCCCATTAAAACGTAAGAAACCCTATGAATTGACTTAGTAGGTCTCATCTCCCTCTACCAATAACTGACACATTTTACCTTAACATAAATGATCCCCTACCTACGCCTTCACGACCCGCATAATTATCTCAGGTGTGATGGTCAATACCGCCATAAAAGCCCAAATGACTGTGTCCTATTAGAAAAGCTCACCCCACTTCGTTTTCCATACTTCTGTTAATTCCTCGGTAGGTCTATAGCTCATTGCATCTGCCATAACGTTAGCATTCCCTGCGTGATACTTAATATCAAATTGATAGTCCTTAATGAACACAAGCCACTTGCGTTGCCTTATGTTCAAATCATTCTGCATGAACAAATATTGTAGTGACTTGTGGTCCGTGAATAGACGAAACTTCTCCCTTAGTAAATAATGCCTCAAAATCCTCAAGTCAAACACAATTGCTGCTAGCTCTAAATCATGCATGGGATAGTTTCTCTCACGGGGGTTAATCTTGAGAGATGCATAAGTTTTAGTTCGTTCCTCCTGTTGTAATACATCCCTAAGTCCATGTAAGGATGCATTTATAAAAACAAAGTACTCCACTCCTCCCTTAGGCAGTGCGAGTACTAGTGTCGAAGTCAATTTATGCTTTAGCTCATCCAAAGCTTATTGACAGTAATCATCCCAAATAAAAGGTATGCCATTGAGAGTCAAATTTGTCAATGAACTCGTAATCTTTGAATACCTTGAACAAAACTGTGGTATTAGCCTACTAACCCCAAAAAACTATGCACTTCCATTGGTGTGGGGGGCATTATCCCACTCCCTCACCGCTGATACTTTACTCGAATCCACTACACTCCTTATATCGTATAATATGTGACCCAAAAACTGCATCACCCGCAACCAATATCCACATTTCTTAAACTTGTCACACAACTGATGCTTTTACAATGTTCGAAGGACCATATGTAAGTTCTTTGTGTGCTCGCCCTCTATCCGAGAGTAAACCATAATGTCATCTATAAAAATAATGATGAACTGATCCAAGAAATCCCTAAAAACCCTATTTATGAGATCCATAAAAACTATTGGTGGGTTGGTTAGCCCAAATGGCATAACCCTAAACTCAAAATACTAGTATCTCATAAAAGAAGTGGGCTTAGGGACATTCTACTCCATGATGCATAGTCAATGACACCCCGACCTCAAGTCAATCTTTGAGAAGTAGGCTACTACACTCAATTTGTCGAATAGGTCATCTATACGAGGCAATGGGTACTTGTTTTTGATCCTGACCTTGTTCACCTCTCTATAGTCAATGCACAATCTCAGTGAACTATTCATATTCCTTATAAATAATATGGGAGAACCTTGCAATGATGTGCTCTTACGAATGAAGATATTCCCCAAGACTTGTTGGATATAATCCCTTAACTCTTTAATCACTGAAGGAGCCATACGGTAGGGTGCACGTGCTATCATCCCAAAATGTTAAGTTTGTAACAAACCTGATGGGGGTAAACCTAATATCCCATGGAAAACATCCGTGAACTCCCTCACCACTAGGATCAAGTCAGATGAAATGATAACTCCCTACGAGGTCTCCTCCTTAATATAATAAAGTTGTGTGCTTGACCCTCCCTCAGGAAGAGGCATCGTCACTAAAACATCTCATGTCTTGGAAGGGCAAACATGATGGTCCTACTAAAATAGTCCACCATCGCTCTATAACCAGTCAACCAGTCCATATCGAGAAGGATATTATACCCTAACATATCCATTAAAAGTAAATCGACAACCAAGAATAGTCTTCCTACATCTATACCCACTCCTCTACAAATAAAATGGATAAGGGCCCCGCTACATAATGGCGAATTTACACACATAATAATACTATCGGTAGTCTCAAATAAACTTTTTGCTAGTGCAAATGTAGTAGTAATAAATGAATGTGGTGCCATGTGTCAAATAAAACATGACCCAGATGCTCATGGATAGGAAAAATACAGATTACAACTGGTGGCTCATATTATAACTGTACCTGGTGAAGTGGGACGACTGGAACCGGTGGTACTACATGAAGTAATGGCACCTCTGGACCCTATTGGGGACCTTATTGTTGCCTTCTGGATGTTTACGGGCAAACTCAATGCATGTGGCCCTGCTCCCCACTTTTGAAATATTTTCTTGTAGAATCTGTCGATATATGGTCCTATCGGGGCCACCCCGATCATTGGTCATTACGGCCCTAACCCTGCTGGCCACCCCTTTGGTTCCCATGCCACTTCTAGCCCAGATGAAAATGAGGTTGACCCTGATGGCCTTGTCGAAAGCCTTCATCTCCCTGTCTCTACCTCTTAGCCGTATCCTCCTACTGGGAACCCCTCTCATGATTCTTTCCATGATGTTTTGGTGCTCCATTAACATTTTTACCTCTAGTCTTTCCCTGTTGGCTAGACTCTTCGACCCTATTAACTCCCCTCAAATGGAAGCGGTGATCCCAATAGTGTAATAATGCATCATTCATGTCATTCACATAAGTCATCAATGATGGGTTACTCAGCAAATGTCGTCGGATCCTCCATGTAATTCCATCAGTAAACTTCAGCCCCTTCTTCTCGTCTGTGTCCACCTCATCCATCATAAAATTTTCTAGGCAGTTTCACTCCTCCTCATACTCGATCATTGTCTGGACCTCCTGAGTAACATTCAAAAATCTCATCATCATCTCTATTCCAACTACCTAAGGAAAGAAGTTTTGGTCAAATCATACCCAGAACTATTGGATATCCGTAGTATCAATCTCCTCAGATGTGGTGACTCACTCCCACCATTCTTCTCCATAAGGATATAGTAGCCAAAATATTCTTTTGAGTTTCACTGCACTCAACCATAAATAGATGTCATTGGATGTCAGTCTTCCATTGGATGGAGTCAACGACATTCTCACTCCCCTGAAATTTTGGCAGATGGACTTTTTGAAAAGCCTCTCATCTCTTTCCCACACCGACGACATTGGGTGGGCCTGGACGAGTGCTACCACTCTCTACTATGGTCGGGCCTGGGAAAACGTTTGCGCCATGGTGGTCATTGCACCATTCACCACCTGTGCAACTATGGTGGCAACCTCAGTAGTTGTCACCGTCACCTATGCAACATGTGGCTTAGGCTGAGCCTCTCCTCCCATGGCCCTCCTAGCGGCCGTAGTTGGTCATCCTATCCTATTACTTGATATTTGAAATGAAGACAAAATAGAATGAGATTCAATTCACAAAATTCATAATAGTGGAGGAGCGCAAATGTTCAACAAGAAAATAACGATCCTAATAATAGGGCTCTTAATCAAAAGAACGCAGCGTTATAAACGTAATAAGTCCGCACATATCCTAAATACACTAGAATCTGATGCTCTGATGCCATCTATGACTCCTTGCCTATTCTAATACCGATTGATTAGGCAGTTATTAAATTTAATGCGAATCATACATAATTTCATTCTTAGCATCATTGTCAAAACCAAATTGTTTAACTAATAACATAATAAGCCCGGTGCCAAATTTTGAAACTTATTAACCTACTCTATTGTAAAAATTCACTCATAAACGTAAACATTCAACATAATGACATAATCACGAATACTGATGGCATAAATAAATAAATTAATTCAATAACTATCGATTAAATTTTGATTAAAAGCCCTATTATTAGGATGAAATAAAACAACAATTTTGATAATAAAAGCTATCAACTATATGCGACATACCCAAAATAAAAATACTGAAATAATCATCCGAGCTAGATAGAATTGAAAGATGCGTCTAAGTGAATCCACCATGCATCCACAACTACTGCATCATCGTCTGACAAGAATGACAATTTAAAAAATAATTGAGAGTATTTCAAATGAAATATTGAATATGCGACATGTTCAACTATGTTGCACTCACATGCGATTATCTTTGCCCCTTATCTATATTGCGCACCTAACGCATGTATTTTAATTTCCAAGTTATGTTACCCCGCTGAACTAGTTATGTCAACTAACGCAACCCAATACGTTTAACATCTAACTCGACTGTGCTACACATATGAAACTTTTCTTGTTCTTAAATAGTTATCACATAAGCTACAATATTATAATTCTCAATTATAATCTTATTGTTAAGCAATTTACATAAGTGTACACTAGTTATTAATTTCAATGTTCACGCCTTCATTTTATTCACACATATACATATAACACTCATTTAACGTATATACATTGCATCCCCGAGATGTCCTCCTGGATGCATTCTTTAGCATGTTATCAGGCTCCATGTACGTCACGTACCACTCTTGGGCCACCGAGTCAAAATATCACCACTGATCCACAGTCGTAAACACATAAACTGGAGGCGAACATAGACATACATCCGTAGGTAAAAACCATGCCACATTACCACAAACGGACTCGAAACTCACATATACTGGTCATGCAATACTCCTATAACCTAGAGAAATGACCAAACACCTAGTGGTCTCGCCAGGATTGACCGACCACTACATGCGACCTCCAACGATAGCATAACTAGAGTAGAAATTATCACATAAAAATCAATCACGCATAGTTTTTTTTATGTATATATATGTGTGTGTGTGTGTGTGTGTGTGTGTGTGTGTATACTAGGGTGTACCCGTGCCTTTGGCACGGTAAAAATATGTTAATGATTTATTATTCCTCAAATTTATTAGTTTTAATCATTATAAAGTAGTTAATAATTTTATACACGAAAGAAACTCAACACACTAAAATGAAATTGACATTTCTAACAATAAAATTTTGTTGACATTTACTTATATGAACGTAAAAAATGGAGGTTAATTCTATTAAATAATAAAAACTTCTAAGAATTATTGCCAATTGCGCGGTTTATATGCATTATATTTTTTTTGCTACACGCCCATGCGTTAACCGGTCAAATAGATCCAAATAGATTATTATAACAACTAATGTTTTTGTACGAACATGTGCTAATTATATATGCGTGTCAACATTGATATGATCATATGTATACACATAGTTAGTATTACATATACATTTTATGATTGTTGAAATAAAATTCATGCATCACAATAAGAGTTCGTTGGCTAGTAGTGCTTACATCTTCTCTCTAATGAGTACAAAAAATTGTGAAGAAAAACAATCCTCAATTAAAAATTAAAAAAAAGTACATCACTCTATTTATTTTGGTGGCGTTAAATACACCCAACTTATTCATCACTAAACTTGAAATCTAATATTAAAAGAAATGTATAATTATTTTTAAAACGAAAAAATTATGTATAACGGAATATATATATATATAATATATATATATATATATATATATATATATAGAGGCAGGCTCCTGTGCACACTAAGTTTGCACACTAAGTTTGCACATTACCTTTTAAAAGTGGTAAAAAAAATATTTTTGAGTTGATTTTTTTTTTGTGATATTTAAACATTTCAAGGAACCCATATAAAAAAAATCAGCTCAAAAAAACTTTTTTTGCTATTTTTAAAAAATCGGTCAAACTTTCGCTGTTTTTAAGCCCTTTAAAAACTGCGAAAGTTTGACCGATTTTTTAAAAATAGCAAAAAATGTTTTTTTGAGCTAATTTTTTTTATGTGAGTCCGTTGAAATGTTAAAATATCACATAAAAAAATTGGTGGGCGCCAGCACTAAGTTTGTACACTTTTAAAAGGTAATGTGCAAAGTTAGTGTGCAAACTTAGTGTGCACAGGAGCCTGCCATATATATATATATATATATATATATATATATATATATATATATATAGAAGGAGGGACTTTTGATCTTTCCTAACTAATGGCTGAGATTGGAAGATGGTGAATTTGGTCTTTACTAGGATTTAACACGAGCGTTTGTATCATAAAGTCTTGAATCTAACAGTTCAAAATAGTGCAAAGGAGAGATGGATTACTTTGTGGTAATATAGTAATTTAGAACTCAACTGAGTAGTCAGGCCTTAAAACGCATCAACGTGATGTTCAGACTAACAGAGCACAAAGCTCGGGACTAAGGACAGGCTCCAAGTATAGAGAATGATTTCTCTCTCTCTATCTACTTCTCTATCTCCTGTTAATTTTCTTGAGTTTTCATGTTTGTAACCGAAGATAGATGCGTTCACAGGGAGTGGCGTGTATATCATTTTTGTTTCATGTTCTAGGTATGGTTCATTTTCTACATTTCATCCTTACCTAATGATTTTTTTTTTTTTATTTGTAGTTCTCACGTTTGTCTTATTTTTGATGTTGTTAGTTTGTTAATATTTCCAGGTGCAGACGAGGTGTTTGATTATTTATTATTTGTTGATTTTTTATTAGGTTTTGTTGCTAGTCATCAACCTCCATATCCATGGAAAACCTCATGAGCATCCCCTTTATGATAGACATCTTCTTCTCACTAACTCTAATATGATATCCAGGTAGTAATTTTTTTTGTTACAGATCTACATTTACCACGTCTCTCAAATTATTACTAGGTCTTTATTTTTAGAGATTGGTGCTCAAGGATATGTTTTGATGTAAAAAAGAGGGTGTTCCAGAGTGCTCAATAAAGTTGAACGGTGTTGGAGAAACAGGGGTTATTGCTTCGTTGGTTTGTTTGCATCCTAAAGTACTTCTCAACAACTGGCCTTGCTGGGTTTCATTGCTTTTGGATCTTGGGTTTCATTTCTGTTGATTGTTACTATGTTGTTATGTACGAGTTCATTGCACATCTTATAGTCATCCCATATCTTTTTTTAGTACAAAGAGATTTCGATGTTAGTTTAGTTCCATCTTTTAAATATCTTTTTTCAATTGTTTTTATCTGTTGATACGCTCTTTTTTCATGTTTTAATTGTTTTAGTGTGATGACTTTTTACTTTAACTTATTTCCCTTGAATGGAAAAGAAGGTATCCTTTATATTTTTATGTTATTTCATTTTTAGTTTTATTTTCTATTGTTGACAAATACATGCAATTTATATTTTTTATCTATTAATAGGTTTTTTTCCCCTCGCTTTCAAAATTTGAGACACCAGCATCCTCATAATTTGTAGTTTATTGGACATTTTAAAGTTATAAGATTTATTTAAGTTTTACTATTTATGATTTTGTGTTTTGCTTATGATCTATGGTTAATATTTTTTTTAAATCATTGTGTTTTCTTCTTTTAAAGTTTTGAAGTTGCAGGTCCATTGTTCTGGGATTCAAGATTTGGAAAATTATTTAAAAAGTTGTATGTTTTTACAATATACTCAATAAATCATCATTGTTGTACTTTCTTTTTTAACATGAATTTTTTGGCACTTAAGAGTTGTCCTGGAAATTTTATTATGTAATATGAAAGATGTGGTTGTTTGAGATTGTATGCTAATTTTTTTCTATCAATAACTTTGTTTGGGGTTGTATACTATTTTTTTTCTATTTTTTCTCTTAAGTAAAGACATGTTTCCATTTGTGACCAAAGAAAATATTGATATATCATCATAGAATAACTAAATAATAAAATAAAAATAAAAAGCTAACATATATGTTACTGTCTTGAGTATGGTTCAAGCATAAGGTTTGGAAATGTGATGTAGCTTTGGAAATAAAAATCTAACATTTCAATGCCTATCACTGGTACTTGAAGAAAAAAACAAATAGAATTGTGGAGATTCAATAATATAATGTAGAAAATGGCTCCACATGACATATCTATCCCATTATTATACTTTATGCTCCCATCAGTTAGGCCATCTCCAATGGACAGTCTAAATGTATACATTTAGACTGTCCAAGCTCACAATGGGTAAGAGAATGTATACATTCAGGGGAGAGAAAGTCTAACCGATGTGTAAACTTGCATTGCCGGAAGGCATTGTGTTGAGGGGTGGCCCCACATCTGGGCGGTTAACTCTCATCCGCCCAGACGCTGTGCGGGAACCTTTCATCCGCCCAGCTGCTCCACCGGAAAAAAAAAAAAATTAATTAGCCACACAACTGCGTTATAACGGCAACAAAAATTACAACGGTAATCAAAAATTAAAACGGTAACAAAATTTTTTTATATATATATTATGCTCCCCTAAAATCTTTAACACCAACTTTGATGTTTTATTTTACTTATCATCAATTCAAAAAAAAATTCTATGGATACTCCTTCACAAAGTACTCCGCCAAGTTCTAGTCGGCTACCAAATTTCACTCCACACGACGAGGTGTTACTTTGTCTGGCATACGTTAAATATTCTATAGATAGTCGTATGGGGACTGACCAATCACGCACAACCTTGTGGGAAAAAATTACCAACGAATATAACTCAAGCGAGGGTGTTATTTAAAAACGAACCGAGAATGCGTTGCAGGGAAAATACCAAAAAATTAATGCAGAATGTTTGTTGTATACGTCGAATTTGTCGAAAGCTTACGAAAACGGGAAAGATAGCGGCACGATGGAGGTTACGTGGGTAATTACAATTAAATTCATGTTTTTTATTTATTTATTAGTAAATTCTTAAATTGTCATCACTAATGCGGGAATTTTTTTTCATATAGATCGAACGAGCTAGAGATAACTTTCTAAGTAAACCAGGTCATAAATTCAATTACGACCACTGCTACGAGGTGCTGAAGGACTTGCCAAAGTATTCCATGTCAACCACCGGTTCACAATATACGGATGAAGAAAATAACGAGATCCCGCTTTATTCGAACGACAACGAATCAAGGGAATTCTATAATGCTCTTAGAAGACCGGAAGGACGTAAAATGGCAAAACAGAGAGGAAAGAAACGAGCGGCCGCCAACAGTGCGGCTACAAACACGTCCCTTTTAGAGAACTCTGAAGAATTCAACACACTTTATGACAAAAATTCGGCAGAATCACAAGCAATCAAGAGAACTCTAAATGAAAAGATTGCTGGTTTAATTTCAATTCATACCAAAGAGTTCGAAGCTCAACTCCAACATGACAAAGATCAGATTATTTACATGGATACAACTAAATTCACTCCCCAACAAAATGCCTTTCACGAGATGCGAATGAAACAGATAATGCAGCGTCAGTCTCAAGCATATCGTAACTTCTTAGAATAGATAAATAGATTTTGTCGGGTCCTATATGTAATCCAAATTTATTAGTTATTAAATTTTGTACCAATGTTTATGAATGACTATTATTATCAAACCAAATTTTATTTAGCATGAAGATAATTGTTATAAGATCCCAAATGTGTTCAAAAATGAAATTACAATCAAGTAGATGATTCTGCATGACGAATCCAAATGTGTTCCTTAAGATCGTCACGTAACTGGTTATGAGCTTCCTTGTTCCACATCTTTGCCTGCCGCACCTGGTAATGATAGTGGCCAGCGAGACTCTGACTGCTTAAGCATGGGTGTGGGTCACGTAAGGGCAGGTCAGCTCGCCATGTCCCGTCACACAACTCCTCATCGACAATCATATTGTGTAATATGACACAAGCCTTCATAATTACACGTAAGTATTTATATTCCCAGAAATTCGTCGGGTTGCGAATAAAGTGGAACTGTTGTTGTAAGATCCCAAATGCCCTTTCCACATCCTTTCGGGCTCCTTCCTGAGCTCGTGTGAACACCTTTTATTTTTGAGTGACTGGTCTCTTGAAACTCTTGACGATAGTTGCGATGGGCGGATAGATACCATCTGCAAGGTAGTAACCTGTGTCATATGTGTTTCCGTTTACTTCGAAGTGCATAGGGGTGCGATTTCCTTCTAGAAGTTCTTCAAACACGTGATATTTGGGAAGAACATTCAGATCATTACATGCACCAGACATCCCAAAGAACGAATGCCAAATCTAAGTATCATAAGATGCCACTGCCTTTAAAATAATAGTGGCAGCATGACAATGTCCTTGATATTGTCCTTTCCATGCATGTGGACAGTTATTCCATTCCCAATACATGTAGTCAATGCTCCCAATCATCCCAGGAAAACCGCGTCGTTCATTTTCGGGCTGCATGCGGGCAATATCTTCGACTGTAGGTGTGCGACAATACTCCGGGCTAAACACCTTCACTATAGCCCTGCAGAACCGTTTTAAAGTCTCAATCGCTATAGTCTCGGCTATTTTTAAATATTCGTCCTGCAAATCCCCGCATCCACCGTACGCCAACATACGAAGTGCACAAACAATCTTCTGGTGAGAGCTTAATCCGATTCGTCCAACACAATCGACTCTCTGTATGAAATATGAATCTTTTTCATAGCATGCTTCTAAAATACGATTGAAGCTCGCCTTGTTCATCCTGAACCTACGTCTGAACGTTTCTTCATGATAAGTGGGGTTCTCTTGGAAATAATCTTTCCATAAATTCCGATGACCCATCTCTCTATCCCTATACACCGTTATTCTCTCATGTATTTCCCTACCACTGTATAGTAAGGACGATTGATAGATTGCACTCTGCAATCTGTTGTGGATCGCAGCGGCTTCATCATCTGAGTCAAGATCATAAGATTGGGCGATCTGCGCTAATATCATCTCCTCTAGATCGTTGTTAGACATCTTTTATATGGATGTGGGAAAAAATATTATACGAGTAGGAAATATTTTTATGCTCAATATCTATCTAAATCGATTATTTATAGTATTGAACGGTACTTGAACGGTACTTGCAATTATTTTGGTAGTCACTTTCATCTGACCACTCGTACTTGGACGGTAAAAAAAGAACCGCCCAAAATTGAACGGTAAATAAGGCTCCTCTGACTTGTTCATCTGACCACTCGTACTTGGACGGTAAAAAAAGAACCGCCCAAAATTGAACGGTAAATAAGGCTCCTCTGACTTGTTCATCTGACCACTCGTACTAGGACGGTAAATAAAGAACCGCCCAAAATTGAACGGTAAATAAGGCTCCTCTGACTTGTTCATCTGACCACTCGTACTTGGACGGTAAAAAAATAACCGCCCAAAATTGAACTGTAAATAAGGCTCCTCTGACTTGTTCATCTGACCACTCGTACTTGGACGGTAAAAAAAGAACCGCCCAATATTGAACGGTAAATAAGGCTCCTCTGACTTGTTCATCTGACCACTCGTACTTGGACGGTAAAAAAAGAACCGCCCAAAATTGAATGGTAAACATTTATTCAACCATTTTCTTCCATATAAGTAGATCGTCTCGTTATTAGTTATAGCATCAATAACTTTTTTTTCATTTTGTCATACATATACACCAAAATCTTAGCTATACTAACTTCAGATCATAAACTACAAAATGCATAACCAAGTGTACATGCCTGATGAAGATTCACCCTCCTTAACCCATGTTCCCCTGAAAACTTTTTCAGGGCAAAAACTTCCCTACTATAACTGGTCACCGCCAAAAAAAGTTATGCGAAATGAATTCCTCTCATATGGGGGGATAAGCAGGATGCAACAGGTCAAGAAGAAAAAGTTTAAGTCTAAAGCGTCAACATCATTTGGAGATGACTATGATGAGGCGGCCCGCAACAATGTTGAACAAGTGTTGGCTAACCCAGGGATCTACCAGGATCCCCATGGAGGTGGTTGGTTTGGTGAGAAAAGGGTGTTTGAAAACATCCCTATATGTACACTCCATTCCTTAGGCGATGTTAATCATGTGATGAAATGATTAACGCCGACGAAAGGAAATATTCCATGGGATGATCATTTGAAATGGCCTAGGTTATTTGATAGACATTGTGATTTGGAGTGCTATTGTCAGTGACATGATTTACCCGTGCCACACGCAAAATCAGCATCATATTGCAAAGATGTAAAGAAAGATAATGAAAAATGCATTGGTTTATTGGAACGCGAGATTGCACAGATGGAGAAACGGCTAGAGTGGTGGCATTCTAAACATTTAATAAAGACCGGACTTGACGATCCAATTTATGAATCGTATTCGGAACTCCCGGATTACAAAGGTATAGATTCGGACTTGGATTTCGTACATCATCTATCTAACATGTTGATGGGAGATGGGAATGCCTTATGTTGTGTTCCGTGGTTGCATAGGAAATAAAAATGATAAGATTATGTAACTTTTTAATATTTTTATATGTTAATATTAATAAATTATAACTGGTATTAATGTCCATGATTGTAACATAAAATAGTTAATGGAAAACACACTGGAAAATCCCATTGTATGGAAAATACACTGGAAAATTACATATGGAAAATACACTGAAAAATGCAATTTACATTGGACCTCTTCCCTCATATTGGTCATAAGGAAATGTGTTGAAAATCCCAAAAACGTCATCGGCAAGAGATGGTTGAGAAGACGATCCCATAAGATCTTGGGAGGGTGGATGTCCAATATTGGGAGAAGCACTACGATATTCATCTCCATATATATATGGGGGTGTACGTTGCGGAATGGGGTAGTGTTCCGTGGCCGAACTCGGTCCCGCCCCACGTAGATTTGCAATCTCTTGATCTTTCTCATGAATTTGCCTCTGCAACATCATCTCTCGTTCTAACGTTAAGGATCTTATTTTCCGGATGAAGTCCTCTCTATAAAAAACCATATCACGCCATTGCTCGCGTGAGTAAAATTCAGCCGGAGCCAAGTCATTCGTGGTACTTGGTGAATCTACCTGAATAAATGTTGTGCCAATTCCACTAATATGTTTCACCTCAAGTTATCATGATAACGGTATCAAACTCGAGGAAGAAGGTTGACCCTGTGTGTTGTACGAATGTGGAGCTTGCCATCTATCTGTCGGTGCGATGGGTACTCGTAAATCATGTGGTACAATTGAGGCAAAACCCAACCCCGTCATGGTTCTGCCACCGAATTAACGAAGGTAATATTGGACACTTAGTTATAGCTCTCCAGTATGTAAGCCATTCATCCTGCCCTGTGATTGTTACATTAGCAATTGCAGGTTGCCAATTGCCAATATGTTGCATATATATATGAAGAGGAATGAATGCCATTGGATATAGTGGGTTATTTAGGATAGCAATGTGGCTTGTCATTTGAGGGTAACAACGGTCTCCGAGATACCAACTCCCACCTAATTCCGGATCAAAGAGCATGTACCGACTCTGAGCAAAATCATGAGCAACTACAGCAGCAGGAAACTCGTTTTGCGGTAATTCCATAAACGGTTGCCATATAATTGACTCTGGTGATCGCATTTTGAGCTGCTCCTACATGACTGAACTTTTAAAATGCATTTTTCCCTGAACATTATCGCGATTATTGATCCCCTATCGTAAAATACGCGGCCATCTTTCCACTGCATCATTGTGCAATAGGGGAGCCATGGTATGGAGGTACTCGTAGCCGTAATACTGCGATTTATAAGAATAAGCTATTAACAAATTTGTATTTTCATATAGTAACTATATTTATATTATTTGAAAAAAAATGAAATGTTCACTTCATAAATACTTTACCTCTATTAATTGCCAAAAACAATTAACCGTTTTCTGGACATTTGCAGCACATGCATCAAGTGCGTAGTAAACTCGGGCAAGAATGGCAGAACCCCAATCTTTCGCAGCCATGTCATTTATGTCGTCTAAATAAGTTTCCCAATCCACAAACACTGAATTGTGGCCCGTTGGAAAAAATATGGAGCTCATGACATAAACAATAAAAGCTCGAGCGATTTGATCCGCGTTCGCTAATCTATGTTGCGGATCTTGTTGGGGCCAATGCAACATGTATTGTTTTAACGTTGCACACGAAATATTTCGACCTTTGTACTGTGGGTGGACTATTCCAGGATAATATAATTCAAATATTTCCTCCACCGTAAAAGGACTAGAATGAGGAAATGGTGGCAAAATGGGATTGGTACCAATTTCAATTCCTGATACAGGAAAATTTTACAATGATTAAAAGTTGCAAATATGATATATAAAAATAGTTAACATAAATAAAGTGCGTAGCAAGATATTGATAAATTACCGGTTAAATGAAAAAAATCAAACGGGGTTATCCCCAATTCCACTGATGGTAGCTAAAATGTGTGTGTTCTCTCCGAGCACCTACTAATTAAGGCACCGGTCATTTGGTTATCCGAGTTGGGATAAATTTCACTGAACAAATGGCTGAACCCGAAATTGTTTGTGGCGTCTCGGACAGCAGGAACGCCAGATAAACTTGCGTACACTTCAATTGGACCTTGTACACTACCACGCATGTGAAATTGACTCTCATTTGTTTGTGCGTTAGGATCAATAATTGTGTCCATCGCATGAGGTGTTTCGTTGGATAAACGAAATAAATTTCGATAAACGATTGGTAAATTGGGTGGTGGAGGTGGGTTTTCATTTGGTTTGGCCTTTTTGCCACACCATTTTCTTTGAATGTGAAACATTTTGATGACTAAATAAATTATTTTGGGGAATATATAATGTGTGCTATTTTGAATGAAAGATATATAATGATGGGTATGATAAATAATGAAGGTAGATGTGTGATTTATATAGGGGTTGTTTTATAATAACGGATAGATTTTTATAACGGTTGGATTATAACGGCTAGATTGTAACGGGAAGAATTGGAGGAATTTTGGGCGGTAAAAACTCTTACGCCCAGGGTGGGCCCAGCCCCTGGGCGGACAAATGTCCCCCGCCCAGACCTTGGGCGGCCAAAGCTCTCCCGCCCAGCTCGTTTTTACACCTTACCCACTATGGCAACCGCACTCCACAATCTACCAAAAAAATCTAAATATACATTGTTTGTGCATCTCCCATTGGAGATGGCCTTAGTGTATAAATCCATAGTATGACGGTTCAATTGTACTTGGATTGTACAACTCCACATAGTTTGTGTGTTTTAAGTGGCAATATCCACAATTCAAACCTAACCCTTGTACTTTATAGGCATAACTCAAACCTAACCCCTATCCACAATTGTACTTGGTGGTATGTCCAAAATATATACAAAAGCAACCCATTTTTTTTTCAGCAATGATATTAGTATAGTGTGTTTGTGTGTATTGAAAGTCCACTAGATTGAATAGTTTATGTATTGAAATTCATTTTTCACTTTTTATCCAAATCATATTTGCTATTTGATTGAGGGTATCCTGAGTATTTTTTTAGATAATAAATTTTAGTGTCCGTAAATCACAATAGGGTTTCTATATCTTAATTTCTAATAGTGGATTTTTTAGTTTATAATCATTTACATGCAATGATATAGATATGGGTTCTATAAGTCCTTCAGATGTGTCGTTCAAGAAATATGGCAAAAAATTAATAAATAAGAAGCTAAGTAAAAATTAAAAACAATTAATTATGATCCAAAAATTATTTTTGAAAATAGTCGATTTAAACAATGCATTCTTTAACTGTTATTTTAATTTTTTTTACAAAAAATTTTACATGTTATATTTCTTTTGGTATATTTGTCTCTCTAACTCTCGAATACCTATTATGCTGACATAAAATTGGAATCAAATCATCATTTTTTGACATGTTTTTCTAACATTTTAATATGCTAGAAATAAAATTGGCCTATGTTACATTTACTTAGACATTTCAAAAAACATTCATTTGAATGAACGTTACATTATTTTGACATTATCTTTAGCATGCAATCAGCATAGGCAAGCATGACACGTAATGTTACAAAACATATAGCTAGGTAATGTTACAAAAGGTGTTTAACGTCGTTATTAAGTAAAATGAAATTTAATCAATATTTTTAAGTCTTTCTTAAAGTGTAAAATACCATACCTAGGAATGTGAGTGTGCCATAAAAACAAATAATCGGGAGCAAATTTATCACCGTGTCATCGGTACAAGTAAACCCTAGTGTGTGTGTGTGTGTGTGTGTGTGTGTATAAACAGTTATAAATACTTTTTATTTTAGTATAAAAGTTTCATATAACATACCTATATAAAAAAAATATAGAGTACAAGGTAATTTATACCCATAGAATTATTTTAATTTTATATTAATCCTTAATTTGTAATTAAGACTGCTATATAAATACTTTAAACTTTAGTGCAACAGTTTTGTATAACATACTTATATTAAAAACTATTTGTATACGTTTTTTTAACTATATATATTTAATAGATAATATGTTTTTATAACTATAATCCTTAAAAAAAGGGTACAACTATTTACGCTCCAAAGGTTTCCTAAAACACTCTAAAATACAATTATAAAATGACAAAAAAAACCTTTTAACACTTGCAAACTCCTATTAACATCTAAAAGTAAAACAAAATTAATAAAACGTTAGGAAAAACAAAAGACTTACATTATTTTAGAAAAAAAAAAAATTTGTTTTTTTTTAACTTTTAAAACAGTTTTAAACTGTTTTTTTTTTTCAAAGTTGAAGAATTAATTTTTTTGAATAAAAGTTAAAACCTCTAAAATGTACTCCAAATAATAAAGAAAATGAAAAAAGAATGTTAAAAATATCCGAGAGTAAATATTTTTACCGTTTTTTCTTTGCTTTAATAAAAATAACTGTAAATAAAAGAAAAATTGTTTTGCGAACGTTTATCATTTTTCTATTAAAAATATCTACGAAATAGTTTTTAATAGAAAATTAATATAAAAAGAAATACTACTTTCGAATTGTTACTGTTTTTCTATTAAAAAAGTAAAAATGATTGGGATAAAATAAAAATAAAAATGGTTTTGATTATTATTCTCGGATAAAAAACTGTTTTTTATCCCCAAATAATAATGACAAAACAAATATTAAGTCCATATTAGTTTTTATTTATTCATTGCAATTAACACTAAAACATACCGAAATTAATAGGTATTATAAATCAACTACACTAAATAATTTTTTTGTTGTACATATATCTTTATTTTTATGTTGATGAAAATAAATAAAAATTGACTTATAAAATCGTGAGCGTCGTGTCGCTTTACTTGGATCGTGTTCGTATTAGGTTAAAAAAAGTTTTGTGTTTTATCGTACTTTAATTGGGTCGTATTTGTTTTTGGGAAAAAAAAATCGTGTCGTGTCACTTTTACTTGGCCGTATTTGTCTTTGGTAAAAAAATTAAATAAGATTTCTTATTGTGCGACAATTTAATTTGATTGTGTTTGTGTTTTTGTTTTTGAAAAAAAAAAGATTTCGTGGCAGGTCGATTTTACTTGTATTGTGTCCGAGTAAAATCGGCCTGGTACGACACGAAATCTTATTTTGTTTTTTTACAAAATACAAACACAACCAAATTTTACTTGTATTGTCATGTCATTTCTCTTTTATTTGGATTGTGTTCGTGTTCGGTTAAAAAATAATTTCATGTTGTATCCAATTTTCATTGGGTCGTGCTTGCATTTGATAAAAAAAAAATTATGTTGTGTCGTTTTTACTTGGATCATATTCATGTCAAGTTAAAAAAAAATCGTGTTGTTTCATATTTTAATTTGGTGATGTTCTTATTTGGTTAAAAAAGAATTTTTATTTATTAATATATATATATATATATATATATATTATGTTAGAGAAAGATCCATAATAGTATGTGCTTAAAAATTTTGTTAGCAGTTTTTTTTTGTTAGTGTTGGAGAAATATGGAATGTTTGCTTTTTTAAGCATAAAGGTTAATTCTGTCATTTAAGAAAAAATGGAGCGCCGGAGGAGTTGAATGGAGCGGGGATAGCTGTACCCTAAAAAAATTAAATATACTCTCTCTCTCTCTCTCTCTCTCTCTCTCTCTCTATATATATATATATATATATATATGTACAACACGCACGTTTTTATCCCAACATTACTTATGTCAGAGAATGAGATAAAAATAGTAGATGTCTTGATAGACGACCTAATTTGTCTCGGGGCCACTAACTACCCTACAGTAGTTTTGTTTTTAAACTTAACTTTAATTTTTTACTCCCTAGGTACTTCCATAAGGCCCTATCACTACACCAAATCTTCACTATTGTCACAGTCATTGACCTTGACAAGTTGGACTTGTCAAGGTCAATGACCGTGACAATTCGGGGCGAGACAACTATTTTTGTCACGGACGTGTCACGGTCATTGACCGTGACAAGTTCGTTAGAATTTTCACGGTCGTGTTACGGTCATGGCCCGCGACAAGTTTAGTCACGGTTATTAACCGTGACAAATCCTTGACCCTTTTTAAAAAAAAATGTCACAGTCATTGACCGTGACAAGTTTCTTTGTCACAGACTTGTCATGGTCAATGACCGTGACAATTCTGGGCAGAATTGAAAAAAAATTTGCTTGGCAGTATGGCCACTGCCCAGCAGTATATTTGTACCTGTTATAGCAATGTTGTACCTGTTTAAACATCATATATCCAAACAAACTAAAGATAATGCAAATATATATTCAAAATAGAAACAATATACATGACGATATAATCCAAATATAATTAAAATGTACCAACTTAAAAATAATGTCACTATATGTCTGGGGTAAATGTGAGGAGGTGAGTAGGCCACACGATATACGAATTGACACACCCACTAATATACATCGTGCCGCATTGTTCGCGCAACCACAATAGGGAGTTCTCCTTCCCGGGTATCACATGCGTGGCGAGTACTTTGGACTCGATCTCTTGAAGCACACGTCCATGAACTATTCCACCCTAGACGATATTCGGGTCCCTCAACCCCCGCCCTATCCGTTGGCCATCAAATACGTCCAATATGAACACGCTCGGCCAACCAATTGTCGACATTGGCCTAGGGAAGGGAGCCAAATATGGAAGTGGATCATCGAAGTACGCACGTGTCGGTGATGAAGCAGCGAGGTCCACATCCTCGTCATCCTGTGCCTCGTTCTCCCGCACCTCCTCCTCCTCCTCCACCGCCTTCTCCTTCCCTTTACCTTTACGGTCTACGCCCAATGTACGCTTCATGAATGAGTACATATCTTGGATTGTCGCTTCCAAACGAGACAACTTCGCGTCATGTGAATCCACCGTTCGAGCCAACCCGGTGCCTCTCGTCTCCAATCCGATGATCCTAGATTTGGCCACCCGCGAGCTCACCCCCCTTGTCATCCCCTTGCAATTAGAGCCAAGCACTTGGATGAGTGCGTCTGTGGACAAAGACACCTTGTCGGCATCAGACTGCGACTCATGCACTTCCTTAAGCTTTGCCTGAAACGACAAAAAGCACATGATTAGTAAAATAAGTAAACTAAAAAATTATAACGTAATTAACAAAAATTAAACCGTCGGATTACTTACAATCGTGGCCGAGACGCTCGGGGACACCTCCTTGTCCTTCTCCTTCTTCGTTCGAAGAGCCACATAAGTATCGAGCCTATGTGGCTTACCCCCTAGGCCACTCCCTACCCCCTGAAATAAAATAAAGTAAAATTAGTATCGGCCCTGCAAAGTAAAATAATGAAGAATAATTTATTTCTTTAGATATAGAAAAATTAAATCTTACCTTCATCCTATGCTCCACCTCGGCGTAAGACGTTTGGCCGGAGTAGTGCACGTCTATTTTTTTTTGCCCGAGTTTCCCTCCCCAATTGGCGAGATGCCAATTGTCGATCCTCGATCTCATTGTCAATGAACTTTTGCCATTGTGCCAATGAGATCGGCTCCTTGGGCGGGACGGATCCACGTCATTGGATAATGGACTCTCGTGTTTTTCCAAAGTAACGTTTCCACATTTTTTTCTTCCACGTCTTGTGTTGCTCCCTCAACTTCTCCAAGACGGAATCGCGTAGCTTTGGATCCAAGTTGAATTCTTTCTGTCCAACAAATACAATGTTAGTTGCGAATAAATATAAATATAAATATAAATATAAAATGAAAATGAAATTGAAATTGAAATTGAAATATTCATATAAATATAAATATATTACCTGTAGTGCCGCCCAAACAGCTAACTTGAGCTCATATGGCACCTCCTTCCAACTCATAAACCCCGGACCGATGAACGTCTTTAGCAGCTCGAGGGAAATCACTAATATCTCCAATTTGTTCTCGATGATAATCCCAAATTTTCCATATTTGGGGAGCCTAGGGGCCGAGGAGCCCTCGTCGCCTCCGCTACCACCGAGCCCGGACGACATCATCATAAACAGTGTCATCATCTTCGCCTTAATACCTGAAGGAGACATTTGCTGTAAAAAAATGTTATTAGTACAGATAAAAAAAATGTTATTAGTACACATAGACACACACCCCTAGCCCACCCCCACCACACACGTACACCCACCACTACCCCACCCCCTCCCCCCACCACACCCCCTTCCCCCCTCCCCCTCCCCCACCACACACCACCACACGCATATATACACACACACACATACACATACACACATAAATATGTCTAAATTAGTTGAAAACATCTAACGTGGAATAGATGTAAAGCATGAAATTATTATTATATATATTATATATGCACGGAATAGATGTAAAGCATGTAAAGTATGGAATTATTAGTACACATAGACACACACCCCTACCCCACCCCCATCCCTGCCCCCACCCCTCCCCTCCCCCCCCTCCCCCCACCCCCACCACACACATGCACACGTACACGTACACCCCCCACCACCCCTGCCCCCACCCCCACCCCCTCACCCCACCACACACACGCACACGTACACGTACACCCCCCCACCACCCCACCCCCCTCCCCCCACCTCACCCCCCCCCCTCCCCCACCACACACATACACACATAAATATGTCTAAATTAGTTGAAAACATCTAACGTGGAATAGATGTAAAGCATGGAATTATTATTATATATATTATATATACGCGGAATAAATGTAAAGCATGTAAAGCATGGAATCTTTAGTCCTTAAGGTTCATCTGACCTAAACTATAGATGGTGTCTCACTCATAACGAACCAAGTCTATTTAACTTGATAGAGTCAAACGTTTTGCTACATGAGAGATCCAATTTATATATAATACAAATGTTTACATTTTTAGTAAGACTTTTGCCAACATTTAGTGAATAATAATGGTTCTTTCACTTTTGTTTGTTAAATACTAATCTACTAAGAATTTGGCGACATCCACGATGAAAAAAATTAGTAGGAGAAAAATGCTACCAATTTAATGTTTTAATGGTGAAGGAAAGTTCAAAATAACCTGCATTATTAAAAAATAAATATCTTTCAACAGAAAGAATGCATTGATTTCTTTAACTCCAAGAATAAAAATTCTAGAATCACTTAGAAATAAAATCACAACGAATTATTTTTTATCTTTACCCATAGTCAAAATATCGTAATCTTCCCTTTGAAATTAAAATTAGACACAAATTAATCTAAATTAGCAACAACATATTAACATGTGAATTGTCTAATTCGAATGAAAATGAGTTAATCTTTATATACATAATCATCAATATTAATCTAAATTATCTTATACACATACAAGGCTAATATTATATACATTATCATTAATGTTTTGCCTCTAATATAACAATCCCCTATTTTCCACATACTCACCCACCACATACACACACACACACACACACACACACACATATATATATATATATATATACACACACACACACACATATATATACACATAAACATATATATATATAAATGGAAGAGAGAGAGAGAGAGAGAGTTGTAAAAAGGAGGGAACAACGGGGGGGGGGGGGGGGGGGGAAGAAGGGGAAAGGTTTTTTGCTGAAGAAGTTTCCACGGTCGTGTCAAGGTCCTTGGCCGTGACAATTATTTAAAGAATTGTCACGGTCATTAACCGTGACAATTCTTTGTCACGGTCCTGTCAAGGTCAATGACCGTGACACAAAACGTGTGTTTTTTGTCACTGTCAATGACCTTGACAAGGGTGGCCGGCTGAAAGGTGACAATTTTATCATTTTGGTGTAGTGTATACTTGTACCTACTATCATATATCTTTTTTTGGGCCCCCAAAGATCTTTTAACTTGAATCTAAATTATAGCATGTACTACTTCATAGTTTTTTTATTTACTGCTACTTTATAGTTGATCACAACTACACCTCAATTTTAAAGGGAAAAAAGAGTGTCTATGGTAAAAAAAAATAATGGATTACAACCAAAGTATTTTCTAAAAAAAGGTAACTAAAGATAGAAATGTATAAAAGAAAACTATAAAATAAAATTTCAAATTGTATAAAAGAACAAGAAAAAATATATTTTCAAACCCAACTAAGAAATCATATATAAAAATTCATAGTACATATGCAACAGAGTAACAAAAAAAAAAGACATTTCCCAAATAAAACCTTGAAAGGCAGGGGTTAAACAAACTCTAGAAAAACCCAAATAGATCGAAACAAAAATTAACACAAAAAAAGATATCTCAACTGTTCAAGATCTCAACTAGAATTTTTGATCGAAACAAAAGTTAACCCAAATAGACACCCAAATTGGAATTTTAGAGAGTTTCAAATAAACCACCAACTATTCTTCAATATCTCAACTGTTTAAATAAAATTTAGCAATTCAGATTAAAAAAGAGATCTCAATTATTCAAATTAAAATCTTGTGCAAGTTCAAACATTTAATATGGAGTTCGAACACAAATTTTGGAGGGTTTATATATCAAATGCAAAAATAGATTGTATGTCCAAAAAAATAGATTATATGCCCCCCAAAAATACCTAAATGGTGAAGAAGAAATTTTTACCTCACTATAGCCAAAAGAACTACAGATTCATCCAACTAACCGTGTGAAACTTTCAAAAAAATGTATGCCAAAAAAATACCTATAAAAATTTAACAAAAATTAAAAATGTAAAAGAAATCTTTATCAACTTGAAATTTGAACCTATTCTACATATAGATTGTTTAGAAACTCCATAAATAATGAAAGAAAAAACAAACATCATAGCCATCACCTCTTCTGCATCAACTCGAAAAACCTCCACCATTTCCAATAGATGAACCTTCATAAACTCGAAATCAACTAGAAACCGCCAATTCCGACCATGACTTAAAACCTCCATCAACTCGAAACCATAATTCTCATCACCTCTTCTCCAAACGAAAATGAAAATAAAAACGTAGAGAAAATGATGTGGGTAAAGTTCGGAAGAACTCGATTCCGATGATCGTGGTGCTTCAAATGTGGTAAATGGCTGGAAAAAGTGAGGGGATTTGGATTTTAGACAGAAACATGGAGCGTATGAAAGTAAAATATTAAGAGGCTCAGATTCATATAGGGTGGATTTTTAATAAGTGTTAGAAAGGATTTACTAAGAAAGCACATGGGCTCTAGAGCATTATCATTTTCTTGAGCCTTGTGCACTCATAAAGTGTAAGTGACCTTTTTGTCCTAATCATCTTCTCAAAGTTACATCATTTAGGACCGTTAGATTTAAATCTGTAAGAGTTCATTTGAGCCATCAGTTAACAAAGACAAAAAGTCCCTCCTCCTTCATATATATATATATATATATATATATATATATATATATATATATATATATTCGGCAAACATGCATAATGCCTCTAGTAGCATTAGCCCATAAGTCTCGACTCTATCTCGACTTTCCAACTTTTATCAAGTATTCACTTACTTATTATAATTATTTAACTTCATGTTTCTTTCCAAAAAGTAATTGTACCCTATCACTAGCCTTATCATCCTGAAATCCTAACCCGGTTTTCTAATTTTCACCAGCGATCATTTTCTCGCTCAGTCATTATTTCTTTACACTAAATCCATCCTCTATTAGCCTCCGACACTTTCTAAGTCTCTTGGGAATAGGTTAATATGAGTTTTTAGGAAGTCCTCTCATGATATCCTTTTTAATAGGTAAAAATTCAAGAGTCTTTATCCCATTAGAATTCTTAACAATCATAAATTATCACAAGTCTAATATTTTGACATATTAAATGCCTTTTACTAAAATGGCTACTACTCCTTCCACCGAAGTCCAAATGACCTGATTCTAATCTCATTGAAAAGATAAGATACATAAATTTCTTTAAATCCATGGCTAGTTATCTAATTCAAATACAAATAAAATGTCATTCTTTTGAAGTTACTTCAAATTCACATGAAGCTAATATTCTGATAGATTAAACACCGTTTACTAAAACGGCTATTACTCCCTCCAAAGAAGTCCAAATGAGCTGATTGAAAGATCATTGGAAAGCTAAGATCCATAATTTTATTTAAATATATGTCTCATCAAATTACAAATAAAATGGAATGTGTTTGAAGTGATGTCAAAAATTCTGATAGTTTCACAATTTATCTCAAAATCCAAGTCTAATTTAAAACCCAAATTTGTGTTCATCCAGCACTAATTTTTTTACATAAATTATTGAAACCACAATAAGATTAAAGCAAGTTAAATACTTTCCTTAAAGGATTGAAATCAGATGTTCTTCTACCCAGAAAACTCTTCTTCTCTTCAAAATCCTCTTCTTTTTTTTTTCTAAATTCCTTCTCCTTATTTTCTCTCTTATTTTCTCTTCTCCTCTCTCTTTATCTACCTTATCTTAGCCTTTAAATGGGTAGAAAATGCATCCCCTTTCTCAACCTTACCTATTTATACCCCCAATTGAACCCATATTCGGATTTAGGTAAACCCTAAAGGGTATAATACCCACTATGCCTCTATACAAGCCACACATAGTCTAAAAATCTCCCGGAACCCAATTATAACCCCTGGGTGCGTATTTTGAACTATTTTGGCCCATTTCAAAATATTGGTGGAATCAAAATCATCATTAGATTCACATAACATTAATTTCCATCTCATTCCCGACACAACTCTATCCGCGTGTCCAGAATAAGATATCGTTAAACTCGTCGATTATACTCAGTTTTGACGTAATATAATTTAACATGTTTTAATTTACTTATCACACAAGTAAATATAATTACACATAAATATTAATTATTTTATTCTCTAATTACTATTTATTTATGTCACTATCCCTAAATTGAATTAATTTACATGCATAAGTGTAATTAAAATGATAAAAAAATGCACCGTGTTACACTCGGCTCCTAAATTTTTTGTTCCCTGAGTTCCTTTAGTTACAACATCTCAGCATAATAAATAATGAAGGCAATCACCTAGAAAAGAAGAACAACAAAGATCACAATCACACAACACAAAGATGTACGTGGTTCGGCTAACTGCCTACATCCACGGAGAGGTCTACTGTTATACTAAGTATCTCTCAAGAGAAACTTTTCAATATGCCCCATTGCCCTGGTCCAGGGGTAAAATATATATTCTTTAAAAGAGAGAGGTGTGTTGATAAGCACCATGTCAGCCCACTATCCCCTGAATATCTCCTCTGAGATTTTTAGGGACAGACTGGGTCAGATCCTCAATTCTAACTATCATTTAGAGCATCCCATAATTTGGGTCGGACACCTCTAATTTCTAATTAGGCTTCGTCCGGCTACTCTCATGGGCCTAAAAGATGAAGAAGATCATTTGTTGGTTGGTGGACCATAGGTGAGTGAATTTGGCACTTCTCGCATTTTCGGGCATAGACTCCAGCATCTTCCTACATGCACGTCCACCAATACCCTTCCTTAATTGCTCTAAAAGAAAGAAACCTTCCTCCCGCATAACTTCCACAAATTCGCTCATACAGCTCGTGTAGGACTTGCTCGATGTCCTGTGGATGAACACACTGGAGGTATGGACCCGTGAAGGGTCTTTTGTATAATTTTCCCTCATGAGAAAAGTGAAACCGAATAGCTTTGACTCTTATCTGATGGGCGGTTTTCTTATCACTTGGCAGTACATCATTTTGCAAGTAATTTAATATGGGGTCCATCCAGTAGGGAGCTTTCTCAATATGGAGAACATGCTTAAGATTTGGTGATTTGGTTCTCTAGTTGATGCTCAGCTGTGCAAGGAAATCGATTTGAATTCTTCTCCTCAAGTCAGAGTCAATTATTGAGCTTAGAGGTTCTAGGACATCGGCATGGTATTTTGTACCCTATGGAATTGTCGAAAGCTAACGCGATCAAAGTTGGCCATTAATCCCTTCACAGTGGTGAGGTATGCTGCCATCCTTTCATCTTTTGCATTAAAATTGCCACTTATTTAGTTGGATACCAGTTGTGAATCTCTAAAAACTTGAAGATGACTTACTCCAAGAAATTGTGCCTTTCGCAGACCAATGATCAGTGTCTCATACTCTGCCTTATTGTTGGAGGCATCAAATCCAAGCCTGATTCATTGCTCAAGAACTATGTTCTCGGGGGTAACTAGCACAATGCCTACTCTTGTCCCCTGGAATCAGAGGCTCCATCAACATACAAATTTCAGATGCCTATTGCTTATGGGACTTATTTTGGATGACTGGTCTCGGGCTGATCATAGGGTTGTTCTCCTGTGAACTCGGTAATGAAATCGGCGAGGACCTACCCCTTGATAGTAGTCCTTGGTTAAAAATAAATGTCAAATCTATCAATATTAATCGACCATTTCGACAGTCGGTATGAGAGGCCTATTTTCCTCAATATAACTTTGAGGGGGTGAGAAGTAACTACGAAGATGGAGTGGACCTTAAAATAGTGCTTCAATTTTCTCGAGGCAACCATGAGTGCAAAGGCGAGCTTCCCCAATGGTAGGTACCACTGCTCGGCATCTAAAAGATTTTTTCTTGCATAATAGATCGAATGATGGCTCCCCTATTTCTCATATACCAAGGCGGAGCTTATAGCATGATTTTATACTGCAAGGTAGATATATAAGGGATCATTTTCTATATGGATTACGAGAAAATGGGGTTTGCTGATGAAGTCATTAAACTCTTCTAAAGACCTAGAGCAACCCTCATTCCACACCACTCTTTTAGTTTTCTTCAGCAACTAGAAGAATGATTGGCATTTTTTTGAAGATTTAGAGATGAATCAGTTTAGGACAACGAACATTCCTGTGAGCTTCTGTACATCTCTCATAGTTCGAGGGGATTTCACCCTATTGATAGCATTTATTTGGTCAGTATTAGCTTTTATACCTCTCTCACTGACCAAGTATCCAAGGAATTTTCCTGACTGGACACCAAAAGAACACTTACTTGCATTAAGTTTCATTCGGTACTTCCTAAGGATTTCAAAGGTCCTTTCTAGGTCGGAGAGGTGGTCATCTTTGATCTTGCTCTTGATGAGCATATTATCGATAAACACTTCTATGGTGTCACCCATTTGGTCGTTAAACATCATGGTAACCAACCGTTGATAAGTTACTCTTGCGTTCTTAAGTCCAAAAGGCATAACTTTGTAACAAAATAAATCAACCGTAGTGATGAAGGCAGTCTTATCTTGATTCGGCTCGTGCAAAGGGATCGAGTAATATCCAGAATATGCGTCTAAGAAGCTCATTCTCTCATGACTTGTTGTGGCATTCACCAGATAGTCGATCTTCGAAAGGGGGATGTTATCCTTGGGGATAGCCCTATTGATATCGGTGAAATGCATACAGACTCTCTACTTCCCATTGTTGTTAGAGACTAGCACTGGGTTGGATAGCCATTTGGGGAACTGAACTTCCCATATAGACCATGCATCCAGTAACTTATCCACTTCCTTCTCCACTACTTTGGCCTTCTTTAGAGCTATTCGGTGAGCCTTTTATATAGCTGGATTGAAGGATGGATCCGCGTGTAATCAATGGCAAGTAATGTTGGGATCGATTCTAGGCATCTCATAGGGCTCCTATGCAAAAATGTCAAAATTACTCCGAATTAGGGTGACCAATTCCTTCTTCTCATGATCAGTAAGGAAGGTTCCAATAAAAAAATTCTCTTAGTTAGAGCCACTCCCAGTTGCGACTTCTTCCAGGTCCTCGACATCCCTCTATGAGGGAAGGAGCCTGGTCTCCTCCATTCCTGGTCTGCCATATCTTAATGGCTATTTGGAGGGCATTAGCATCTCCTATTCTTCATCTTTGTTTCTCGCTTCCTCCACTTTTTTTTCCTATTTGGGGCATATACCCGTTATGAGGAACTTTCTTGCCATTTTTTGATCTCCACGAATTTTAACTACTCCTCATTATGTCACACATTTCAACTTCTGATGATAGGTTGATGAGATGACCTTCATCGCGTGCAACCATCCTCTGCCAAGGATGGCTTGGTAAGGTGAATCAATATCAACTACAAGAAATTCAACTATCTTCAAGATGTTTCCTACCCTCACCAACAAGTTGATCTTTCCCAAGGGGATGGTTATCTTTCTAGTGAAGCCAACCAAAGGAACAGTGGCCTCTCTTAGATCGACAATGCTTAACTTCAACTTTTTGAATAACTCGAGGTGCATTACTTTGGATGAGTTTCCTTGGTCGACGAGTAACCTATCAATGTCATAATTAGCTATCCTGAGTGTAATGACCAACGCGTCATGATGTGGAGTTCTCACTCCCACTAAATCCTCATATTTGAATATGATATGCTTATTGTAGTCGACTTCCTCCGAACGTCGACACTTCCTAGATTGGGTTTTGGCCGGATGAATCTAAAAATCTTGCATCACTATTATAAGCTTCTTCACTTCTAATCGAGTTGTGTTCCCTTGAATTTGCTTGAGGTCGGATGCCCCATGAATTATCGCAAACTCATGGAAGATATCCTCTTCTAGAACATTATCGGGCCTTTGATCACCGTTTGCAGCTACCTTCTCTTCTTTCTTCTCTATGAATTCATTTAAGTGTCCAACTTGAGCTAGATCTTTGAGGTGGTACTTGACGGAATTATAGTGCTCGGTTTTGTGCCCGCCTTCCTTGTGAAATGCACAACTCAATGCGTTATTTCTCTTGGAGGTGTATCCACCCATCTTCTTGGGCCACTTAATGAATGGCTCGTCATTGATTTTTATGAGGTTTTTATAAATTGGTTCTCTAAAAACTATATTCACGGCTTGGAACGCCTTTGAGGCGTAGCCTTTATTCCCATTTTTGGGCCACTTTAGGCCTCATTCTTATTCCTTTTCCTTTGAGTCTCACTCTTCTCGCCCCCCTTGTCGGTAACCTTTGTGCGACCATTTTCTCCCATATTAGGATGGGTCACATTTTCAACTTTGGCATATTTATCAATACGAGCCATTAAGTCATCGATGGTCATGGCCTCCTTAGTGAGGGACTTGTGTAGGAGGCAGGAGTTAGGAAAGAAAATCTTAAAGGATGCTACAGTGACCTTATCTGAGCAATCCTCGACCTCATTGAACACCTCCCAGTATCTCTTTGTGTAGTCCCTAATATTATCTTGAGTTTTTTCCTTCATTGTAAGAAAAGCGTCCATCCTTTTCGAACTTGTAATGAAGCGAGATGTGAATAGCTCGATTAGAGACTTGAAGATCCTAATAGAGCTAAGAGGGAGCTTCTCAAACCATTTTTAGGCGATATCATGTAGGATTAATGGGAAAATTTGGCACATGAGTGCATCTTTATGGTTCCATAGGGTCATGGCCTCCCTATATTATCTGACATGGTCGATGGGATCGATCTTCCCATCATAAATTTTGAACGTGGGCACTGCTAACTTCTTTGGGTCTTCCTCTTCCTCAATCACCCTTGAAAAATGTGAGTTCTAAAAGATCGTATGGCTAGCTATCTTATTGATCTATCAACCTCGATGAGTTGGGTGTTGGTCCATTCTCTTCGGGCCAAGCTCCGTATATCATCGTTCCTTAGACCAGGGCTCCTGTAGTGGCGAGTTGGTTATTGTTGCTCATACTAGTCATAATTTGAACTATGTCTCTCAGATCTTTGCGACCCGCACCCTGGGCTCCTTCCTAGCCTGTGATAATTACTTGCTTGAGGCCAAGGAGTCTGATTATGCCATTGCCTCATATTACGATGAAGATCCATTTCCATCTTTTCCAGTCTCCTTTTGAGGTCAGAATTTTCAGCTAACTACTTTTGAGTAGCCTCCTCCTGTTCCTGGAGCTGGGCCTCATAGGTTTTTATTAGCCTTGAAATCTGTGTGGACCTAACTAGCCCCTGTCTTTCTTCGGAGAGCTGCCTCTCTCGGTAGAGCCTCGGGTTTGAATGATGGATTTTGAACCTTACCTAAGAAGGGATAAGCTGGTCTTGAAGATCCCCTCCTTGAGTGGCATTGTTACTGTGATCGAACATTATAGGTCCTTGTTGGTGAAGGCTTCCTTAAAGGAAAAATAATCATTTCCCAAAGATAACGCCACTTGTGGTGACAATAATATCATCACAAATAATAATGAAAGGTAATCACCAGGAAAAGAAGAACAACAAAGATCACAATCACACAACACAAAGATGTATGTGGTTCGACTAACTCCCTATGTCCATGGAGAGCTCGACTATTATATTAAGTATCTCTCAAGAGAAGTTTTTCTATATGCCCCATTGCCTTGGGTCAGGGGTACAATATATATTCCATAAAAGATAGAGGTGTGTCGATAACCACGACGTTAGCCCACTATCCCATGAATATCTCCCCTGAGATTTTTGCGGATAGACTGGGTCAGATCCTCAATTCTAACTGTCATTTAGAGAATCCCATAATTTAGGCCGGACACATCTTATTTCTAATTGGTCTTCATCTGTCTACTCTCATGAGCCTAAAAGATGAAGAAGGTACCCACACAACATTTTAATGTTCCTTAACTCTCTCATTCTAAGGATCCTCAAATCCTATATTTTATAGTTCATCAACTCTTTTAAATAAAATATTTGAAGTTGCCTCGTTTCACTCTTCCTTACGACCCTCGACTATTACATTTTGGGGTCCTTTAGTTCATTCGTCTAAAATACTTTTGAGTTTCCTCTTATCTGTCAGCCTAAGGACCATCATATTCTATAATATGGTGTTGCTTTTAAGGACCCTCGATTCCTTTGTCTATAACATTTTTAAGGTTCGTTATATCCTTCGTCTTAAAGAACATAGGCACTTATATTTTTTTAGACCTCTCAAGATCTTTGACCTATTTGTGTATGCCACATTCACACGCCCCTTTACTAATAAGGTAGCAGAAGCTAAGCGCTTGAAAAGCGCACTAAGAAATGTTGCTTCTGTCGGCCTTTCTGTGCAACAGTCCACCAGTAGCGAAAGAGAGGGTTACCGTACATACAATAGTCTTAAAGTTATTACGGAAGCTCTTTCTTACCAGTCAAGTAGTACAACAGCTGTATCTTATCTTATAGCCCGGCGCGCACTACGGGCGCGGAATAAGAAAATAAAGGGAATACTTTTAGAAAGCTTTTGAACTCCAATTTCTATACTAAAATTTCGACACACTGAAATTCTGGTTAGATGGAGGCCACTCATAGAGAGAGGTAGCGAGACTGACACATTTTAACTATGATTGCTAAAATGATTGAATCATGAAAGGTAATTGATGATCTTAAAAACAACCTTATATGGCGATAAAACTAAAATGACCTTCATCCTTTTAAACCTCAGCCTCTTAGGACTGGGCCAAATGAGGTTGTCCATTAAGGAGTCGTCTAGAATAAGGTCGGTTATTTCATGACATAGAACCACAAGAGTTTATATTTTTCCATAAAGTACATTTTTGACATTTCTTGCCCATATCAGTGTGGGTAACGATTATTGTTGCACGTTAGGGAATAATCAAACACTCTTCATATCTTCCATAACGAAAAATTAAATATTTTTAGAGCCTCTTAGCAAGAAGCATGCAATATGTGACTTGGGGTGCACATTATACCCTAAGACTCCTATATAATACCATCTTTCAGTGACTTGTACTTAAGTTAATTCTATTAGTGAAAACTCTTGCATTCTAGAGAGAGAGAGAGAGAGAGAGAGAGAGAGAGAGAGAGATACAGAAAAAGAGATAGTTTATTTTATAGCATGTACAACACACTATAAATGGTGACTAAACATTAGATCTATTGATGAAAAAGCTTACTCATAGTGGATCTAGACATAAGTTGCGGAATAACTTAAATTCACGTGTGCAACTCTCTTTTCTTCTCATTTTTCTATGTTTTTACTTTTCTTCACCCAAATATTGATGTTCATGATATTTTACTAATATCATACTAAATTACATTTCAACTAAGTTGATCTATATTTTTTTGCATAAACATTTGGGTCCGTATTTCTCTTTCACATTCTAATTATTAGTTTCCCCAACATTTATATTATTTTATATAAAAAATATTTTCTTTTGCTTAATAAATCTAATGAAATCACTCTCAATACAAGAAAAAAGACATTTAGTAGCAATATTTTTTGTGATTAATCATTAAAAATTTAGCACCAAAAATCTAGGTGGCAATATATTTTTCGCAACCAATTTTATACTTAAAGGCCATTGTGGATTCTCTTGGTGGAAATCCTTATATTTCGGCACTAGATATGAACCTTTAGTGGAAAAATATCCGTTGCAATAAAGAGATTTTAGTTTTGATAGGTACTTATTTTGCCAGTAAAAGGGGGAACGTTTCCACTAAAAAGGTGTTAGTTTCCTACTAAAATGCTATTTTTTGTAACTAAATATAAATTGCCGCCTATACACACCACATTATACGACACCCTAAGTCTTTCCTTAGGTCCCTAAAACCTCCCCATTCAACACACACCCTAGATCATTCTCCGAGTACCAATCTAGAAGCCATCAGGCGCTCCCATGCCCCATGTGGTTCCGGTCAACTTCATCATTAGAGAGAAATCTAAATGAATCTTGTAAGGACATTTTTCTCAAGTTCGTTATCTTACATTTGTGTATGTCGTATGCTGCTACATTTGGCACGTCACTTCGTGATGGAACATTCATTTAATAAAATGCCTATTTTTGTAAGTATGATGTTGAGGGAGACTTTGATGATTTGGCCTTACTTGCGAAAAATTTCAAAAAGTTTCTCAAAATTTCTAAAGAAAACTCTTCCAATAAAATGAGAATTTTTTAGAAAAATAAAAAGAAAGGAAAGGACAAAGAAAGTGGTGAGAGGGAAAAAGAGAATGACTTAGATGAGGAGTGTGAGGAGGAGTTTGATGATGTGACTTGTTTTGAATGTGGGGGTAAGGGGAATAAGTCGTTTAAGTGTCCTACATGGCTTAGAAAGAAAGGAAAAAAAGTAGCCATTCCCACCACACTTAGTGATAGTAGTGAAGGTGAGGGTGATAAGACTAGTGGTGAGAAGTTTGTAGCTTTTTCGAGTCGTGTGAGCACACCCACTTTGTCCCACAATTGTCCACACGAATGCGATAGTGATTATTTGACTGCTTCAAGTGAGGGAGAAAGCGAGAGTGAAAGTGGAGATGAAAGTGAGCGCTAAAAATTGTTTAGAGATTTTTACACCGAGACCTTAAAAACAAAGAAGTATAATAGAAATTTAGGTCTTCGAGTTTTAGAGTTGGAAACAGAGAAGGAGGTTTTAAGAAACGAGAAGTGTGATTTGACCAACACATTGTCTGGTCTGACGATATGTGTATCCCAACTCGAGAGTGATCTCGAACGTGCCAGGGAGGTCAAAGTCAATTTTGAGAATGCACCTAAGAAGGTTAAAAAGGTAGTTCTTAAGGGTAAAGGAGAGAAGTTAGGGATACGTCATGATGGTGCTTCTACTTTCCAATTAGCACCCGAGCTGGTTCCCAATTTAGTGTTAGATTCACCTGAGTCTCACCTTAACCCACCTAGGCGTCCCATTCCTAATAGGAGAGGGCGTCCTAAAGTTTTTGAGAAAGCTGTTCCTAGGGCTATATATGTTTTAATTATCTATGTTTATCTCATTTCAAACTCGATACGTCACGTGGTATTTGTTTATCTCATGTGTGTAGGTACTACATTGATGATAATATATTGCCCACCCTGATGAGAAAAGATTTGAGATTTTGAAGATTTGAAGAACAAAAGGTGAAGACTTACTCATTTGTATCTTTCTAGTTTTGGGTTCATGGGAGGGTAGATTTGTATAGGTCAATTGAATGATAATAATTCAGATTTTTTACTTTGTACCGGCAAAGACATAGGGGGAGATTTGTAAGGACATTTTTCTCAAGTCCGATATGTTACATTTGTGTATGTCGTACGCCGCTAAATTTGGCATGTCACTTCACGATATCACATGACGGCTTCTATCTGAATTCTAGGAATCAAGCATTCAACATCTCTATCAAGTGTCCCATATCTGCCTCAACAACTTCACGATCCACGATTTTATGGACTTTATGCAAGTGGTACACTAGAGAAGTCAAAACAATGAAACAAAGAAAAGATAGGAAAGTTCAAGGGCATTTTGGTAATTTTATATCCATAGTCTGGAGGTCTGGTCGATTGGAAATTTGAAGTTCTCGATGCTACGAAGATGCTAGAAGAAACGACACCTCAATCTGAGCTATGACCTTTTGAAGATGGAGAAAATTCCACAGAAGGAAGCTAATTTTTTTTAACCCCAAACTAGCGAGGTGCCGCAAACCACACAGTGAACGGGTTCGGGGGGGAACCTATTTGGGTTACTTGGTGAATAGGTTCGTGGTACACGCACAACAAAAGTCCCACCGACTCAAAACTCTTTTGGTTTTCCTATAAAAGCTAACATCGGGGGAGTTATTTTTCAAAACTTGGAGAGACATTTTTTAGAGTTGTATTAGCTCAAGTCTTCATATTTTTGAGTCTCAAAAACTCATGTTTTGATTCACACATCATTCCCATATTTTTGTGAATCCTTTTGGAACACAAGAACACTACTTTGCTTTTGTTCATCTTTATGGGGAGATCTCTACAATGAAGGGCTGCGTGTTATTGCTGAGGGAGTCTCTACAAAGTTTAAGGATGTATGCCATTGAGAGGTGTTGCGGTTCTTCCTTTGCTAATTGGATTGTGGTCCTTGTGGGGTCGCTGCGTGTGGATTCATTGCTGACGACACCGACCGACGGAAAGCTCGTATGATGCCTATTTTTTACGGGTCTAATTATGCCTACTGGAAAGCTCGTATGAAATCTTATTTAAAATCTATTGACGAGCGTGTTTGGTTGCTTTGTGAAAATGGGTGGACTCCTCCCACGGTTATCGTTGATAATATCACCTCTTTAAAACCCGTGTCAACCTGGACTGAAGATGATTATAAAATGTCTAATTTTAATTCCTGTGGTCTGAGTGCTATTTCTGGAGTTGTCACTCTTGATGAGTTTCGTCGAATAATGACTTGTACCACATCTAAAGAGGCTTGGGATGTTTTAAAATTAACACATGAGGGTAAGAACGCGGTTAAAGAATCAAAATTACAAAAATTTGGCCACCCAATTTGAGACTATCACCATGTCTGAATCTGAATGCTTTGATGATTTTTATGCACGTTTGTCGGACATTGTTAACACATGTTTTAATTTGGGTGAGATAATTGATAACACGTGTGTCGTTAAAACTATTTTGCGATCTCTCTCAAAACGCTTTATTCCTAAAGTCATTATTTTGAACTCCTTGGGAAATTTGAAATCATTTAAGTTGGAAGAACTCGTAGGAGACCTTCAAACCTATGAGATAGACATGTTTTCCCAAACTATTAAGGCTAAGGATAGAGGTGTTGCTTTAAAGACTCATCTTAAGAAAAAGAAAGAAAAAGTTTGTAAGTCTGATTCTGAGGGAGACTTTGATGATTTGGTCTTACTTGCAAAAAAATTCAAAAAGTTTCTCAAAATTTCTAAAGAAAATTATGAATCACCTTATACTTTTGACTCACTTGAGTCTATATTGTATAAGTGCTCATCTTGTTTGGAAATAGTGACAAAATTGAGTCGTTTCCCTAAATTCCAAAAAATCTTAGACTCTACTCCTTATTCCTCTTGATTGGTTGTTTAGAGGTATATTCTCAATCATCCACACACATTAGGATTGCATTCATCCCATGTATATTGAATAAAATGATTTTGTGAGAGTTGTGTGTGTTTAATCCCATTTAAAATTTGTTTTAATAATTTTTGGGAATTTTTTAATAATTTTTAAATGATTTTTTTGGAAATTAAAATTTGGTTTATAAAACTTTTGGGGTTATTATGTAATTCATGATTTTATGTTTTAATACCTGGAAGTTGGTTTGGGTAGGATCTGAAAGCGCTTGAGAATTGAGGGTGCCTATGTAATTAAGTTTAAAACGCGCGTGTGAGAGCCAATCTCAGCCCTACACATGCCATCCTTATAATGGACTGATTTGTGTTTGTTTGTAGACAAAAATCCCTTGTCTAATCTCAGCCCTTGGATCATTGTTACTAACGCTCTGCATGCATTCAAACCCTATCCCTATGAACCTCTCTAGACCAATCAGAAGGCGTTTAATCCACCGTTGTTCTTAAACCGTTGGATCAAGGTCAAAAGCCCTTGACCTCATCTCAGCCCTTGGTTTTGAACAGAACTTCTCGATCCTTCCTTGATCCCTATAAAACGAGGCTTACCCTCAGCGTTTAGAAGACTTTTGGCGCTTCGTCTAAAGAGAGGAGAAGAGAGATAAGAGATAGAAGAAATAGAATGGAGAAACCAGAGAGAGAAAGAAACCCTAAATCGTCCTAACCCTGTTTCAAACCCTAAACTCATTTTTCCAAAGTCAGTTTAAAATCAAAACCAAACCTGAGTGTTTGAGATTTGTTTTTGAGATGGTTTGAAAGACTGTTCATGGTTTATATCCTCTTGAGTTTTAGATCTTGTGTCCAACTTAAGCATTTCGGTTCTATCTGTATTTCTTTTTTTTTTATAGAAATTATAGATTTGGTCATTTTATGTTATATTACACTTAGATCTACATATTTAGTTTCTCATCTTGAGAAATCTCTTTGTTAATTATTTTATTAAATGTTTTTTCACAACTCTAGAATCAATAAAATTATTTTACGTTTCTAGTTCTTTTGAAACAAGACTTCTGACCTAGTTGGAATTGCAATTGGTGGTTTCCAATTTCAAAATCATTTTTAAAGCCCTCTGAAATTGGATATGACCTTGGCAGTCTTACGAGAAAGGTAACCTTGGATTCCAGGATTAATTAAAAGGTCAAGCAAAGTTCTTTTGTCTCCTAAGAAGAGAGAAACTGAAAATCACAGCATATATATATGATCTATAATTTGATAGGATTATTTGTATAAAATAAGTGTGTGTGTGTGTGTGTGTGTGTGTGTGGATGCATGTGTTAGAGCACCATCACAAACACTTGGCACACTACAACACAGAAGTGTTGGTTATAAGATCTTGAATCTTCGAGAGTCGACGTAAAGACGGGAACAAAGTGGAGAAGTTAGCAAACTACGAACGCCACATCAACATCAGAACTGCAGATAAGTTAGAATCATACCAGTGGGTATATTTATAAACTTGTATAGGTTTGATTTGTGTGCATGTGTGTTAAATAGTTTGTAACTTTTATATTTTGTTTTAGTGAATTTTTTTGGTTTGTGACTTAGAAGTCACTGTGGATGTTTCATCAGTTGGGTGAGGTTTTACCACGTTAAAAACACCTTGTCCTTAATCTTTCTACATCTACTCATCTCATTCTTTCTAGTGTGATGATTTAACCATTTTAGTTTTGTCTTTCAAAACTAGTTAACTAATCTTGAACAAATCTCGTGCATGTTTTGTTAAACACGTCTTGTGTTAATTATTTTGTTTTCAAGAAAAGAGTGTGACACCCCGACTAATTAAATACCGGGTAGCTACTCCTTTATTAAATTAATACAAAATGCCAAGTTGGCTCAGTTCATAGCATCACTGTCGAAAAACGTTTTAATAATTACTAGCCACCTAATATTTAAAAAGTGAGTTGTCAAATTTTAATTAAATCGGATTAACATGCAATAAGTAAATTATGAAATGCTAACACAACCACCACAACATAAAGACAATTGAGTAACCACAAAATAGAAAAGAGTCTGGAGGAACACTCCTCACACAATCCAAATGCTGAAATAAACAGGTACCAAGTCTGTATCACTAAATTAATTACAACCCAATTTCTTGAAATAACTGAATTAAATAAAGTGTCTCTAAAAGGAAATAAGGAGACATGCCCAACAGATGAGAAAAGTTGATAATATGGAGTCAAGATCGAAAGTGAAGGCGTCTACTGTAAAGGTCTTGTAACTTACACAACAGCTACAGTACGTCACCTGAATGGAACTCCTATACTTGGTGTCCTTATGGCTAGGCACCTAAAAATGTTTTTACAAGAAAATATATTTGGAAGCAAACGGGTCAAAGCCCGATTGTGGAAAACAGTTTAAAATATAGCAAGTGTTTTAATGACAATAAAATAATGAATGCAAAATACATGTTAGGACGTGCTCTCACATGAAATACTCACCTCTTGACTACTTGTGCACTCCTAACGTACCCATACCCATTCTAGTGATTCCCATATCTAACTAGTCCAAAATAAATTCTAGCATTTCTATACGATTCACGCTTTAATTCCAACATCATTAATTAAATAGAGAGCTTTACATTAATTCTCGATTTCCCAATTATTAGCAATACTAATTTACTAGAGATCTTCCATTTTATCTTTATAGAATGTTGCTATATTTATACTCACAATTAAACATGACAGTTCATTTCAATTAACAGTATATTATTCTCATCATAAATATACATTACTAGCACCCCGAGACTAAGCTGTGGTGCACACATACTCTGCTATCCAATCCCGGTACATCACGTACATAAGGACCACGCATTCCAAATCTCTCAGGAATCATTTTAAGATAGCAATCACAAATAATGGAGGCCAACATAATTCACATCACATGGTTCACGCAAATACCTACGCTCCCATGATCAGCAAACTTATTAACTTCTCAATAAGTCCTTCTCTGACCTATGCCCTTGAGGTACCAATCTAAATCCCCCCTTAGGCACACAAAGATTAGATGGCCCTAATCGAACGCAGACCTCCCATGATAACAAGTATGGTAGGTATGTTATACACATAAAACCACATATACTAAGCATTCGCACATCTTAGATATCTCATATTATTAATATAGGTATACTTCTCATTCTTTTACCATCATTTAATGTTATACGATTACAAGTCCCCGATTTGTACATTAACGTTATCAACTCTTCTCACATTATAATTAGGTACCCGTTTCCGACTCCACACATGTCATCTGATTTTATTATAAGGTTCTAAGTTCTACCCCTCAACGTACCCCAATTCTCACAACTATACCCACTAATCAATAAGGGAAGGGTAATACTCCAATTAAATAAGTCTACGGGACATTAGAAATTAAATTAGGCCAAGAAGGCCATTCGGTCAACTCGTTAGAAGTCTCGTTCGAACGAGTTCGTTCGAACGAAAGGCTTTGAACGAACTACCAACTCGTTAGAAGGGACACTATCATCTCGTTAGAAGCTCGTTCGAACGAGGTCGTTCGAACGACCTGGGCAGGTCTTCTAACGAGATGGCAGACTGAGCCCATAATTTTCCCCAATCTGTTTTTCTTTAATTTTCTCTTCTCTAAATCACTACTAAGATCATCCTAATTAAGTTTTAACGTTATTAAACTACTCTAAGTCCTCCTAGGTCACACTTTAACATATATTTGGGGTCAATGCTTCCTAAATTAACATGTAATCATCAAAATTCTCAAACCTTATCCCAAACCCTATAAACATGAACCTAGAATTTAATGTCTATAATTTCTCCTTAAAAATCCGTTTTCACATCATCAAAAGATATATTTTGTAAATGAAATTCATCGAATAACATTCTACATGCAATCCCTATATCATATTACGAATTCTACCTCCAATTTCATGGGTTTTCATCAAACTTCCAATATAAGAAAAATATTCAATTCTAAGCATGGAAGAAACATTCGCTTGAACTTAATGTAATTAAACCACTTGCCTTAGATTCATTTTCCAGATTTGTTGTCGAAGGATGAAGGTTGATTCTCCTCTTTCTCTCTACAGATTTCTCCCAAAGATGGTGATGGTGGTTATAGGTTTTCTTTTGGGAACCTCTTAAGCCTCTCCCTATAACTCCCATAGCCCTCTAACTTACCAAATGATGATAATGGCTTAGTGGGTTCTTTTCTAATATAAAAATAACCTCTGAAATTCGTGGGCTTTAATTGCCCTATTTTTAAAATTACCAAACTACCCTTTTAGGTAGCCGGTTTGGCCTGAAAGTGCCCCGGGACCCAAACTAAACCCCCGGCTAGTGTTTTCTGACTATTTAGATCATCCCGGACACGTTGGGGCATTCACAATGACCATTCGGTTGATAAAACTAAAATTTACTTTTTAATTTAAATCATTTTATTCCTGACGCGACTGACACGCGCGTTCCAACTGAATTTCCCATTTGTCGTATTTCTGCCTTGCTACAATTTTTAATATTTTCAATACTCATGAAATTTTCAATTTTAGCATCACAATCAAATACCAACTCACATTACGCTAGTATTTGTATCCGGATTAATTCCCAATTAATTCCCATCTTATTCAATTAATCCCTTAAATAAATATCAATAAAATTACGGGGTATTACAAAGAGTTTCCTCAAAAAACAGTTCAGAGTTACTTCAATAGTTTAATCTTGTATTAAACGGCCTAAGTAACAGATTTTTCAAACTCCTCTATTAAAAAGAGATTTTTTTGAGAAAAATAAAAAGAAAGGAAAGGACAAAGAAAGCGGTGAGAGGGAAAAAGAGAATGACTCAGATGAGGAGTGTGAGGAGGATTTTGAGAACGTGACTTATTTTGAATGTGGTGGTAAGGGGAATAAGTTGTTTGAGTGTCCTACGTGGCTTAGAAAGAAAGGAAATAAAGTAGCCATGCCCGCCACACTTAGTGATAGTAGTGAACGTGCGGGTGATGAGACTAGTGCTGAGAAGTTTGTAGCTCTTTCGAGTCGTACGAGCACACCCACTTTGTCCCACAATAGTGCACACGAATGTGATAGTGATGATTTGAGCGCTTCAAGTGAGGGAGAAAGAAAGAGTGAAAGTGGAGATAAAAGAGATCTCCAAAAAGCGTTTAGAGATTTGTACACCGAGACCTTGAAAACAAAGAAGTATAATAAAGATTTAGGTCGTCGGGTTTTAGATTTGGAGAGAGAGAAGGAGGTTTTAAGAAAGGAGAAGTGTGATTTGACCAACACATTGTCTAGTCTGACGGCACGTGTATCCCAACTCGAGAGTGATCTCGAACGTGCCAGGGAGGTCAAAGTAAATTTTAAAAATGCACCTAAGAAGTTTGAAAAGGTGGTTCTTAAGGGTAAAGGTGAGAAGTTAGTAATAATTCATGACGGTGCTTCTACTTCCCAATTAGCACCCAAGCCGATTCCCACTTTAGTGTTAGATTAACGTGAGTTTCACCTTAACCCACCTAGGCATCCCATTCATATTCGAAGAACGCGTCCTAAAATTCTAGATAAAGGTGTTCCTAGTCCTACATATGTTTGTTCCCATTGCAAAAGGATAGTACACCTTAGGGAATTTTATTTTAAGTTGGGTTATGTGTCAAGTTTTGCCATTACACGTGTTTCTGCTACACATGAACCCACACATGATACTTTACATGCTCCTGGAGACTACATGAGAGAGTTTGCACATATATGTGAGCAAATTAAGTTTTTAGTCAAAACTTCACAAAATTTGATGGAGGTTTTTCATAACTTGGCACCACCTTTGTAAAACCCCTCCGCACCTAACGATTGAGGTTTGACTTGCTTACTAGCATAGGATATTTTTCATGATGACATTATTTGCCTATTTCTAGTATGTATCATTTTTGTATGTTTAATTTTTTTTGGAAAATTTTTGAAAAATACAAAAAGATTTTATTTTTGATAAAATTTGTTAGAAAGTGCAAAAAGATTTTTGTATTTTGTTTGCACCATTTATGGATTAACACTTAGGATGACCGAGTCACAACATCATTCCATTATTCATGTGACTATTTGATTGTGTTTTTGAGATAATAGGTCAATTCATACATGTGCTTTATAATGTTTGGAGTCATTGAGATGTAATTGAGTGTTACTTCCTACATGTTTGACTCGTGATTTCCTTTATTGCACACGTGAACGGATTTGTTTGATTGTTGTGCTTGTGTTATCACATGTTGATTGGGTGTTTTCACTTCAATTCTGTCTTTAAAACAAACCAAGCGCGATAAAACTTGATAGAAAGTTGTGCATGTAAGAGCAGTTTGTGAGTTTGTGTGCTTTATTTGAAAATGGTGAAGGGCTATGAAAGATTATCATTTATCCTTTGCGATTAAGATGCCATTTAATTGGACCTATAAAATTGAGGAATTTTATCATCCGGGGTTCAAAGAGGTTTAAAAGAGCCCGAAAAAATTTAAAGGCAATAAAAATAAATTCATGCCAATTATGGGCCAATTAGGTTTATGCACCAATTCTCCTAAGTTTGAGAATTTAGTTTATACACCTCTAAAATAAAATATTTATGAGTGAGTTTGGATGGAGAATTAAAATGATTTTTCACGTCCTTAAAAGTCTTGAAAAAGTACTACATAGTTTTGGACGTTATTGGTGTGGAAATCACTTTGACTTTGATTTTTTTATTTGTATAAAACGATGCCATCTAAACTCAACAAATTTTTACACCTAAGGAAGCTTTTGATGTTCATTCATTAGGAGTACACGTATGCATCGTGCACATATGATTGATTGGTTATTTTAGTGTAAATCCATGGTGTGTGATTTTTTTGTAACATCATTTTTGCCTTTTTGTATGAAATATTTGAAAAATAAAAAAAATAGTTTGTTAAGATTTTTTTAGTATCTCTTTGCAAGAGTACGTTTTTCATTGGATTGATGCCTTGTTTTAAATACCGTGACACCCCGATTTTACTTATTTGGTTTTATTCTTCTCTTTTGTCTATTTGGGGACATAATAAAAAAGGGGAGATTAAACGAATTGTCCTATTATGGGGGAGCTTGAATTATCTATGTTTATCTCATTTCAAACTCAATACGTCATGTGGTATTTGCTTTATCTCATGTGTGTAGGTACTACATTGATGATCATATGTTGCCCACCCTGATGACAAAAGATTTGAGATTTTGAAGATTTGAAGAACAAACGATGAAGACTTACTCATTTGTATCTTTCCAGTTTTGGGTTCATGGAAGGGTAGATTTTTATAGGTCAATTGAATGATAGTAATTCAAAATTTTTTATTTTGTATTGGCACAGACATCGAGGGAGATTTGTAAGGACATTTTTCTCAAGTTAGATATGTTACATTTGTGTATTTTATACGCCGCTACATTTGGCACATCACTTCACGATATCACATGACGGCTTCTATTCGAATTCTAAGAATCAAGCATTCAACATCTCTGTCAAGTGTGCCACATCTGCCTCAATGACTTCACGTTCCACGATTTTATGGATTTTATGCAAGTGGTGCGCTAGAGAAGTCAAAACAATGAAAGAAAGATAATATGGGAAAGTTCAAGGGAATTTTGGTAATTTTACATCCATAGTCCGGAGGTCTGGTCAACATGAAATTTGAAGAGCTCGACGCTACGAATATGCTAAAAGAAATGGAACCTCAATTCGAGCTACGGTGAAGGAGTTATGGACTTTTGAAGATGGATAAAATTACATAGAAGAATGCTAATTTTTTTTAACCCCAAACGAGCGAGGTACCGCAAATCACATAGTGAACTGGTTCGGGGGGGAACCAGTTCGGGTTACACACACAGCAAAAGTCCCACCGACTGAAAACTCGTTTGGTTTTCCTATAAAAGCCAACTTCGGGGGAGTTATTTTTTAATACTTGGAGAGACATTTTTTTAGAGTTCTATTAGCTCAAGTCTTCATATTTTTTAGTCCCAAAAACTCATGTTTTGATTTACACATCATTCCCATATTTTTGTTAATCCTTTTAGAACCCAAGAACACTACTTTTCTTTTGTTCATCTTTGTGGGGAGATCTCTGCAACCGAGGGATGCGTGTTATTGCTGAGGGAATCTCTACGAAGTTTTATGGTTGCGTGTCATTGAGGAGTGTTGTGGTTCTTCCTTTGCTGATTGGATTGTGGTCCATGTGGGTTCGCTGAGTGTGGATTCATTACTGACGACACCGACCGGCGCCTGCGGGTATTCGTGTGTCACTGTATTTCATTGTAATCCATATAAGTTATGATTTACTTATTATAATGAAATAAAGGGTTTTCCTTTTGTGGATTTTTCCTGAGTATTTGTGTGTCAGCATCTTTTTGTGTCGCGTGTTATATCTTATTTATGGTTTGACACATGCATACACGTAGTTACATGTTTAGGGGTTGAATTAATTTGGTTAAAAAATATACTCTAATTCAATAAGGTTTAAATTGGATATTTGTGAATTAATTTAATTAATTATCACACACCGTCATATTTTTCAAATCTTCAAAGGTCTATGTATCCCCTTTACAATGGTCCACCCCATGAGCGAATCGGCATAACGGTTAGACAAACAGACCATGATACTTTTGAAAACTGATCTGAAGGCCATCGGGTGCTCCCGAGTCCCGATTTGACCCTAATTAACTTTATTGTTAGAGAGAAAGCTCAATGAAACTTCGAATGCCAATGAAACCCCTTTCTAATGGTCCATCATGTGCATAAAACAGCATAACTGTTCATACGAACGATTCATTTTTCGTTAAAACTGATATGGAGGCCACCAGGCGCTCCCAGGATTTGATCAAAGTCAACTCTTCAGCTCGAACGAGACTGAATGAATCTTCGAGGGGCACTAAATGCTATTTTTAACGGTCTACACCATGCATAAATCAGCCTTGCGGCATGCACGAAGGACCCGTTTTACTCCAAAAGGTCACCGAGCGCTTTTGGGCCCCGTTAGCCTCGCATAAACTTTCCAACAGTCCTCCCCGTGCGTAATTCAAACTTTTGGTTTGGACGAACGATCCATCATCATCTGATGATATTCAATCCAAAGGATCGATGGGTTCTTTCGAGCCCCGTTAGACCCAATGTCAATTCCCTAACCAAGTAGAGACCCAAGGATTCTCAAAGGTCTTTGAATTACTTGTCTAATAGTATGTCTCGTGCATGATTTGTACTTATGGATTGCATTTTATGTCCATTTTTAAAAAAAAATCTGCATGAGACTGCCAATTGGCAGATCCATTTCCCTGCCTATCGGCAATGTGTCTAGCGTTACCAGTTGATTGGAAGGGCAAGGAGAATGTTGATCGTCAATCCCCCTACCTTATATAAGGAGAGCATGATCTCACTTCCAGGGCACCTCCGAACCTCCAATTTTAGTGATCTTAGCAACATTCTTCTACAATAACCAAAGTTTCCTTGTGTGAAAATCCTCTCCAACTTTCATTCCCATCACTTTCATACCCAATTTATAAAAAATCCCCTTATATCTCATCCTACATTCATCCCAACTTGCAAGGAAGCTCATCAAGGATCAAGTTTAAGCTTTAAGTATCCAAAGAAGGTCCAAATATCCTTATCTCTCTTTAAATTTCTTTATTCTCGCATCAGTTACATAAATTCTCAATTTAGCTTTTACTTTAGATCATATACATTAATATCTCATTATTTCTTAATAGTATTGCATCCAATGTATTTTCTATAAAAAAAACAAAGAGAAATAGGGTTATACCTATAAATTCCCACGGGATTCTTCATCACATTTTCTCAAAACTAAAAATATATTTTTTACACACACACATAATAAACTCGTGTTTGGATCTATGGGATAAACCCAACCTTATGCCGCATGAGAACTTCATGGACTTTGATGCCTTTATAGGCCATTTAGGTGTCTCGAGTTAAAACCCGAGACTTGAGTCCTTTTTTCTCACTTTACTACTTTCCCATTTTCCTCATTAGAGCATTATTTCTACATATCTTATTTTTTATTCATAGTTGTGTCTTATTTAACACTTATTGTAATTTCATCATAACAATCAATATCTCGATAAGCGCACACATCATATTTTTTATTGTTATTCTAGAAGCATTCCTATGGATGACCTCACTCCGTATTTTTCTATGATGCGAGTCGAATGATTCCGATCTCCATTTATATATACATGCACGCACACTTCACGTAAAGATTAAGGAAAATAGTAACATAAGTCCATGCGAGACCCAAAGGGAGGGATAGTTTCTTAACACCTACCCATTCCGTAACTTAGCCCCCAAACCTCTGAACTATTGATTTCACAAGCGTCAGTTTTTCTTTGATGCTGCTCTCTCGACATATTCTTTTATTATTTTGTGCAAAATAAGATGGAGACTCTATCTCTTTACATCAACCCACATTAACAACGATCGAAGCACCCCCCCCCCCCCCCCAAGTAGTGATGGGGCGCGAGACCTTTATCCTCCCTTATTTCTCCCAGAAATAGGATGGGGAAGGGGGGAGATTTTAGGGATGGCTACAGTGGCGACTCTTCTCGGGACTAACTTTCCATAAGAGGGCTAAACTCCATTTTTATGGGTGTTATCATTTTCTACCTATGTGCGTATGCATCTACATGTATATTAACTTTTTTCCCTCTATTTTTAATATATATATCTCTACCTCGTGCTTATATCACACCTCACTCACACACTTGTAAATATCTTCCATATACACCTCACACAACTTACACTAGTATATAGGTTCACTTATATCCACATGTTTCACACACCACTTAGAATATCCATGCTTAGGTGTCACTAGCACACACCTCCACTTATCATACTTATCCATGCTCACGTATCCCCCACCACTTGTAGTTTGATCCACACTTAGGTTCACTATCACACACTCACTTGTAGATATTCACACATCACATACTTGTAATACCCCGTATTTTTATGCTATATTAATTTGGGGATTTATTACATTTAATGTGAATTAATTATTTAATAAAAATCCGAAAATTAATTATGTTATAATTATTAACGTGATGAGAGTTAGTAATTATGGGGAAATTTGTTAAATATTACTAATGAGCAAAGTAATATATAATAGTGGCCATATTAAATGTCACGAGTGAATAAAATGACAATTTTAGAAATTTGAGTCGGGACGCGTTCGTGTCGCGTCGGGACTAAATATTGATAAATAAAATTAGATATTTTATAAGTTGTTCATATGGTCATTTTGAGTGCACCAACGTGTCCGGAAAGGTCTAGATAGTTAGAAAAGTATACCCGGGAGTTTGATTTGGGTCTCGGGGCGTTTTTAGGCCTAATTAGTACCCCGGGAGGGCATTTTAGTCATTTTGTATTTTTGGATAATTAAACCCACGAAAATTAAAGGGGTTATATCAGATGTTTAGGTTATCTCCTAGGGTTAGATAACTCAAAACACTAGAACGTTCATTGGAGAGGAGAGGAGAGAGCTCTCAAGGCATTCCAAGGCTCAAAACTCACCCGTTTGCACCGCCGCCACCGCCAACGCGTAGATCGCGAGACGGGCAGCGCAACCACACCAAATTCAACACCAAACAAGATTTCTGAAAATACCAGGCAAGTGTTTATCTTGCTTATTTCGTTGATGCATCATCCATATTAGTTTAGGAGTTATTAGGATGAGATCTATGGAAGAAAAACCCAATTTGAGATGGGAAATTTTCATGTAGTGATGATTTATATGATATTCTGGAAACCCTTTGTCATGTAAAGGATTAAGAGTTTGATTAAGAAAAGAGTTCTAATCAGATACAAACACTAAAAAAAAATTATTCCAGACGATCGGACCGTTGGAATTGGATGAAATTTTACAGAGAATTAGCTGAAGACGAGAGGAAGCTACAGAAAAAAAATTCAGCTCGATCGAACCGTTCAATATTATTAAATATATTTTTTTCTATAGAGTTTTATGTTTAGAGGAATCTTCTAGATAATAAAAATTCAATTAAAACTCCATTTTAATTCCGATTTCGAAACCGTTTGAAATTGTCATCTTTAAAAAATAAAATTCAAAATCCTTTAATGTAAGGCGAAATCTATATTTTGGGGATATTTTGCATAAGGGACAATGTAAGTATATATTAAAGGGCAGAGACACGTAAGAGAGATTTACGTTGGAACATAAATGGATATCTACTGAATTGTACATTTGGAAGAATAGAGTCCATGAGGGTTACGCAGTAAGTTGGAAAAACCCTTCGAATTAAAGTTATAAATGAACCATTATACTTGATAAATAATAATGGGAAAATAAGGATAAATGTAGTGAATGTGGGTTATTGGATAAACCTAAATTGATATAATAAAAGTGGTTTATTTATATAATTGTGTATGCATATATTATATACTTGTGAAAATCATGTCCGCGCTACTTGCTATCCCTGAGGTTTCCGCGCTGGGACGATCTTATCTCGTGTGCCTTATTGGGGATATTGACTCGTACCCTAGAAGATAGAAATCCTAGGTACATGCTATCGAATCGGTAGTCACGGTCCTAAGAGACGTGAGGGTATGTACTGACCTCTTGGACTTGGAAACTATGCTTCGCCTCAATATTGTTTGTGTATGTATTTATACAGTTCGAGAGTGATTCCGAACTTGTATTCCCTTTAGTACGATTGATAAGGGGATTTGATAGCAGAGTATGCCCGCACCATAAAATTTTATGTGGGGTGCTGTTAGAATATATATATTATACGAGTATTTAATATATATATGAACTTTTGAAATATGGAAAACTGCCTACTGTGTTATGGTAAGTAAGACATGTATAATGACTCAAATTGGAAATACTTGTTTGAAAAGTATAATATGATATTGAAAAACTTTATGAATCAATAAAGTTAAAATGAGCGTTTTGTACTAAATAAAATTATCCTTTTTAAACCATGATGTTGTTAAATCTTAAATTTTGAGAGTCACCTAAGATAAGTTAAATCCTTGGGGAAGGATAGTGTGATATATGATGAGATAAACCATTGGGAAGGTTAGTGAGATAGGAGTGCACATTAGAAGAGAGGCAAGAATTTCTCAAGAGAGTGTCGCACTAATATGTTGTTGCATTGACCTGTATCAATTTAAATACTTGCTAAACGAATTTTTAAATCATATACACTATCGGGCTCTGACTCGTTTCTATTCCTCTTTCTCTCTTGTATATATATGTATATATTACAGATGCCCAGCCACAGGGGCGTCTTGTTTAGGATCCCTTGGAAGGAACGTGCTGCAGCTTAGGTGGGAGTTATAGGCCACTTGCTTAGACGATTTCATTTACTTGATTCCACTTCTATCATTCTCCTTATTGGGCATGTGTCGCCTTTCCACTATTTATCTGTTTTATTGGGACATTTGTATTTAAGTTATTTCTAGTATTGTTACTTTGGGATTTATTCAGCATGTATGTTTTACTTTAAGTTTTAAATGCTGGGGTTTAGTTGTTGAATGTTTAAATTAATTGTATTATATGTTCCCGAATTTATTGTGGTGTGATTCTTTAAATATTGAATTGTTGTAGATGATTAAATCTTTATTTTCAAAATAGAATTTGGAAAGTAATGTTAAAAAATGGTTTTGACACTTAGCTTAATTAAATAGGGTGTTAAATTTGGAAAAGTTATTTTTACGACAGTGATGCTAAGAATGAAGCAACTGTTCACCTTGATTTTAATTTAATAAAGGAGTGATCTCCCGGTATTTAATTAGGCGGGGTGTCACAGATGGTATCAGAGCATCAAGTTCTAGTGTCCATAGGATCTGTACGGCTTATTTTCGCTTTCAGCTTAACGTTTTTGCTATAGAGCCCTATTTTTAGTATTGCTGTATTTCTGCTTTTACGTTACGTCTTCAGCTATTTGAGATTTGATAATGACTGTAGAATAATATACTACTTCACGTTTCAGATGCCTCCGAGACGTGTACCGAAGGATAGGCGTGCCCAGGTCGAGCATCCAGCAGCTCCGGCACAAGGCACTATGAATGCTAATGAAGTAGCCGCCATTGTTGCTCAGGTGGTGAATGACGCGCTAGCGGTGGTTCAGCAGGCTCCACCCCAGATTCAGGCAGTAGCGCCAGTACCAGCACAGCTTCCATCTGCATGGGAGAGGGTTAGGGTTCTTTTCAGAAGGCGCATCCCCCTGAGTTCTCTGGTAGCTCAGATATCGTCACAGTCAGCCAATGGAAGAAAGACATCCAGCGGCATCTTCGTATGTATGAGTGCACCGACGTGAAAAGGCAGTTATTGGCTTCCTTTAAGATGGTGGGGTCCGCTTTGCAGTGGTGGGAGTCCACTACCACCTTGGAGGAGAGGGACACAGTCCCTATTCAGTCGTTTTGGGAGCGGTTTGACCGCAGGTACTTTCCACCCGCCGTGCAGACTGAGATGAGGCAAAAATTACTGAATTTGAAATAGGAGAACTCTACCGTTGCTGAGTATGAGGAGGAGTTCACGAGACTTCTCACCATAGTGCCAGATGAGGCACCTACTGATAGTAAGAAGATAATGTTGTTTATGGACGGGTTAGCTTGGAGGATCCGTCAACATCTTATAGGGAATCTATCTCTGAGTACTTTCGCTGATGTACTCAATGCTGCGTTACTACATTGCCAGGATCACCGCTTCCATCTGCAGGGAAGCAGGAGAGCAGGAGAGTCCAGCCAGTAGGGCAGGACTGGGGGTAGTAGTGCTAGTGGGGCCCCATCTCATGGACAGACTCGTCAGCATGAGCAGAGTTCCCATCAAGGGGACCCCGCTAAGCGACTCCGTTCAGGTGATTCCAGACAGGGATTTAGGGGTTATAGGCAGGGCCAGCCTAATCAACAGGGCCAACAGCGTGCTAATCAGGGCCAACAGGGCCAGTGGCGGGGAGGTAACGGCCAGGAGGGCCGTGGTCAGCAGGGTCAGAGGGGAGGTAACTTCAGAGGCCGGTGTTTTGTATGCGGCAAGCATGGTCATAAGCGCCAGGATTGCCCAGAGGGTAATAGGGCCCCACAACAACAGGGTGCCCGTAATGATCCACAAAGACCACTTTTTCCAGCTTCCCTCCCAGCTCCAGCCTAGGTGTCAGTCCTACCAGCCATTCCAGCAGCTCCAGTGCAGCAGGGGCAGTTAGAGTATGGACGTGTCTATAACGTCCACCAGGCAGCAGCTCCATAGGCACCACCCGCGATTGAGGGTATGTTTCCTATCCATGGTACTATAGGTCGGGTTTTGTTTGATACCGGGGTGACGCATTATTTTATAGCTATGCATTTTGCGAAGGCCTTAGGGTTGTTAGCCATAGCAGAGAGCACAGTGACGTGTGTAGACTCACCATTAGGGAGTGGGTCGCTTATCTTCTTTATATGCCGGGGAGTGGGGGTAGAGATTGGTAGTTTGGTATTACCTGCAGACATGTTAGTCTTAGATATGCATGAGCATGATGTTATTATCGGTATGGATTGGCTCGCAGCTTATAGAGCCATGATTGATTGCTTCGGTGGGAGCATTGTTTTTGCCATTCCAGGGCAAGAGATGTTTGTAGTGGCAATGCCTCGCCCAGAGGGAGGTTCGACCTCTCATTTGTATTATATATAGGAGGATGCCTCTAAGGAGGTTGTGATTCCTTTAGACTCGATCCCAGTCATTTGTGAGTATTCCGATGTATTCCAGGAGATACCAGGCCTACCCCCCAGTCGAGAGATAGCCTTTGAATTAGATTTATTGTTAGATACGAGACCTATATCACACACTCCATACCGTATGGCTCCGGCGGAGATGAGAGAGTTACGAGATCAGATAGAGCAGCTTTTAGGTCAGGGCTTCATTCGCAGGAGTACCTCACCTTGGGGCGCTCCAGTCTTGTTTGTGAAGAATAGAGATGGTTCACTGAGGTTATGTGTGGACTACCGGGAGTTGAACAAGGTCACGATACGGAATAAGTATCCATTGCCTCGAATCAATGATCTGTTCGACCAGTTGAGGGGAGCAACTTTCTTTTCAAAGATAGATCTGAGGTAGGGGTACCATCAGCTACGTATTAGAGAGCAAGACATTTCAAAGACTGCCTTCTTGACGAGATATGGGTCTTACGAGTTCAGAGTGATGCCATTTGGTCTCATAAATGCTCCAGCCGTATTCATGGACTTGATGAACCGAGTATTCAGAGAATTCTTGGATAAGTTTGTCATCGTCTTCATAGATGACATTTTGATATATTCACACTCTGAGGAGGAGCATGCCGAGCACTTGAGGCAGGTTCTTCAGACTTTACGAGAGCATCAGTTGTATGCTATGTACGAGAAGTGTGGATTCTGGTTGTAAGAGGTACAGTTCTTGGGGCATGTTGTTTCTGAACAGGGGATATCCGTTGACCCGAGTAAAGTGTCAGCGGTGAGGGAGTGGGGACAGCCCACGACACCGACGGAAGTGCGTAGTTTCTTGGGGTTAGCCGGATACTACAGGAGATTCATTCGGGGATTCTCTAAAATAGCAGGTCCATTGACGAACCTAACTCGCGAAGGGGTACCATATGTTTGGGATGAAGCTTGTCAATTGGCTTTCGACGAGCTGAAAGATAAGCTTACTTCAGCACCAGTCCTTGCTTTACCGAAGCCGGGTGTGGAGTACCTGGTTTACATCGATGCCTCTTTATGGGGACTTAGGGGAGTACTTCAGCAGGAATAAAAGGCTATAGCTTTTGCCTCCCGCAAGCTTAAGCCGCATGAGAAGAATTACCCCACCCATGACCTGGAGTTAGCAGCGATCGTCTTTGCATTGAGGATATGGAGACACTATTTATTGGGGGAGAAATTCCGTTTGTTCACAAATCACAAATCACTGCAGTACCTGTTCACTCAGAGAGAGCTGAATATGCGTCAGCGCACATGGTTAGATTTTGTGAAGGACTATCAGTTCGACATACAGTATCATCCGGGGAAAGCCAACGTAGTTGCTGATGAGTTGAGTCGAAGACCGATAAATGAGGTAGCGGATGTCTGGAAAGCGAAGTGGAAGGAGTTGGGTCACCAGGACGCAGTAGCCCGTTCCTTCATATCTGTTATGACAGTCACACCCGAGATTGTTACGAGGGTAATACAGGCCCAAACCACAGACCCGTTTTTCCAGGAGCAGATTGTACGACTTTTAGCCGAGGGTGCTGAGTCCTATTCTATTAGTTCTGATGGGGGTTTGAGGTTTAATGGGAGGTTAGTGGTTCCAGAAGGGGCAGAATTGCGTCATGCAGTGATGACCCAATCTCACGGGTCCCGATTTACGGTATATCCTGGAGGAGATAAGATGTACCAGGATATGGGGAGGCAATACTGGTGGAGTGGGATGGAGAAGGACATTGCTAAGTTCGTGTCCAAGTGTTCTACCTGCCAGCTGGTGAAGGTGGACCATCAGAAACCGTTAGGATTGCTTCAGCCATTGGAAGTACCCGCGTGGAAGTGGGAGAGTATTTGCATGGATTTTATTACAGGGTTGCCTACATCACACAGGGGCCACGACTCTATCTGGGTGATTGTAGACCGTTTGACCAAGGTGGATCATTTTTTTCTGGTGCGGACAGATTATACCACGGGTCAGTATGCTCAGTTATTCATTTTTGAGATTGTTAGATTACATGGGGTGCCCCTGAATATTATGTCAGATAGAGACAAGATTTTCGTGTCACATTTCTGGGAAAGCTTTCAGGAGGCTATGGGTACTGAGTTGAGGCTGAGTTCATCTTATCACCAACAGACAGATGGACAGACAGAGCGTACTAATCAGATGTTAGAGGATATGCTACGCATGTGTGTTCTTGATTTTGGAGGAGGTTGGGAACCACATCTTCCACTGGTAGAGTTTGCTTATAATAACTCTTATCAGTTTACGATTGGTATGGCTCCATTTGAGGCTTTGTATGGCCGGCCTTGTCGTTCTCTAACTTGTTGGCTCGAGGTGGGGGATAACAAGTTGCTAGGACCAGAGGTAATTCAGGAAACCTCCGCGAGGATTGAGATGATTAGGAGTCGCATTCGAGTAGCCCAGGACAGGCAGAAGAGCTACGCCGATGTGAAACGGTTCTTCCAGGAGTTTAATGTGGGGGACCAAGTGTTACTGCGTGTATGTCCTATGAAAGGAGTGATGAGGTTCGGGAAGAAAGGGAAATTGGCCCCGAGTGACGTAGGACCATTTCCCATTATCGAGAGGATTTGGCCGGTAGTATACTGATTGGGACTACCAGAGCATTTACATCGCATTCACGATGTATTACACATCTCGTCGTTGAGACGGTATCTTCGGGATGATATGGCCCATACTCACATCGCGATAGATGAGATAGACTTACAGCCTGACAACTCTTACGAGGAGATATCGGTGGCTATCCAAGACTATAGTGAGAGGAGATTGAGGTCGAAGATAGTTCCACTTGTACGGGTCCAGTGGGAGCATCATAACGTGGAGGAATCCACTTGGGAGCGCGGGGCCGATATGCGCGAGAGATATCCAGATTTGTTCTTACCAGGTATGCCTTATTTTCGGAATTTCGGGATGAAATTCCTTTATTAGGGGGGAAGTATGTAATACCCCGTATTTTTATGCTATATTAATTTGGGGATTTATTAAATTTAATGTGAATTAATTATTTAATAAAAATCCGGAAATTAATTATGTTATAATTATTAACGTGATGAGAGTTAGTAATTATGGGAAAATTTGTTGAATATTACTAATGAGAAAAGTAATATATAATAGTGGCCATATTAAATGTCACGAGTGAATAAAATGACAATTTTAGAAATTTGAGTCGGGACGCACCCGTGTCGCGTCGGGACTAAATATTGATAAATAAAAGTAAATACTTTATAAGTTGTTCGTATGGTCGTTTTGAGTGCGCCAACACGTCCGGAAGGGTCGAGATAGTTAGAAAAGTATACCCGGGAGTTATATTTGGGTCTCGGGGCGTTTTTAGGCCTAATTAGTACCCCGGGAGGGCATTTTAGTCATTTTGTATTTTTGGGTAATTAAACCCACGAAAATTAAAGGGGTTATATAAAATGTTTATGTTATCTCCTAGGGTTAGATAACTCAAAACACTAGAACGGCCATTGGAGAGGAGAGGAGAGAGCTCTCAAGGCATTCCAAGGCTCAAAACTCACCCGTTTGCATCGCCGCCACCGCCAACGCGTAGATCTCGAGACGGGGAACGCAACCACACCAAATTCAACACCAAAACAGATTTTTGATAATCCTAGGTAAGTGTTTATCTTTCTTATTTCGTTGATGCATCATCCATATTAGTTTAGGAGTTATTAGGATGAGATTAATGGAAGAAAAACCCAATTTGAGATGGGAAATTTTCATGTAGTGATGATTTATATGATATTCTGGAAACCCTTTGCCATGTAAAGGATTAAGAGTTTGATTAAGAAAAGAGTTCTTATCAGATACAAACACTAAAAAAAAATTATTCCGGATGATCGGACCGTTGGAAATTGATGAAATTTTCAGAGAATTAGCTGAAGACGAGAGGAAGCTATAGAAAAAAAATTTAGCTCGATCGGACCGTTCAATATTATTAAATATATTTTTTGCTATAGAGTTTTCTGTTTCGAGGAATCTTCTAGATAATAAAAATTCAATTAAAACTCCATTTTAATTCCGATTTCGAAACCGTTTGAAATTCTCATCTTTAAAAATAAAATTCAAAATCCTTTAATGTAAGGCGAAATCTATATTTTGGGGATATTTTGCATAAGGGACAATGTAAGTATATATTAAAGGGGAGAGACACGTAAGAGAGAGTTACGTTGGAACATAAATGGATATCTACTGAATTGTACATTTGGAAGAATAGAGTCCATGAGGGTTACGTAGTAAGTTGGAAAAACCCTTCGAATTAAAGTTAGAAATGAACCATTATACTTGATAAATAATAATGGGAAAATAAGGATAAATGTTGTGAATGTGGGTTATTGAATAAACCTAAATTGATATAATAAAAGTGGTATATTTATATGATTGTGTATGCATATATTATATACTTGTGAAAATCATGCCCACGCTACTTGCTATCCCTGAGGTTTCTGTGCTGGGACGATCTTATCTCGTGTGCCTTATGGGGGATATTGACTCGTACCCTAGAAGATAGAAATCCTAGGTACAGGCTATCGAATCGGTAGTCACGGTCCTAAGAGACGTGAGGGTATGTACTGACCTCTTGGACTTGGAAACTATGCTTCGCCTCAATATTGTTTGTGTATGTATTTATACAGTTCGAGAGTGATTCTGAACTTGTATTCCCTTTAGTACGATTGATACGGGTATTGGATAGCAGAGTAAGCCCGCACCATAAAATTTTATGTGGGGTGCTGTTAGAATATATATATTATACGAGCATTTAATATATATATGAACTTCTGAAATATGGAAAACTGCCTACTGTGTTATGGTAAGTAAGACATGTATAATGACTCAAATTGTAAATACTTGTTTTGAAAAGTATAATATGATATTGAAAAACTTTATGAATCAATAAAGTTGAAATGAGCGTTTTGTACTAAATGAAATTATCCTTTTTAAACCATGATGTTGTTAAATCTTAAATTTTGAGAGTCACCTAAGATAAGTTAAATCCTTGGGGAAGGATAGTGTGATATATGATGAGATAAACCATTGGGAAGGTTAGTGAGATAGGAGTGCACATTAGAAGAGAGGCAAGAATTTCTCAAGAGAGTGTCGCACTAATATGTTGTTGCATTGGCCTGTATCAATTTAAATACTTGCTAAACGAATTTTTAAATCATATACACTATCGGGCTCTGACTCGTTTCTATTCCTCTTTCTCTCTTGTATATATATGTATATATTACAGATGCCCAGCCACATGGGCGTCTTGTTTAGGATCCCTTGGAAGGAACGTGCTGCAGCTTAGGTGGGAGTTACAGGCCACTTGCTTAGACGATTTCATTTACTTGATTCCACTTCTATCATTCTCCTTATTGGGCATGTGTCGCCTTTCCACTATTTATCTGTTTTATTGGGACATTTGTATTTAAGTTATTTCTAGTATTGTTACTTTGGGATTTATTCAGCATGTATGTTTTACTTTAAGTTTTAAATGCTGGGGTTTAGTTGTTGAATGTTTAAATTAATTGTATTATATGTTCCCGAATTTATTGTGGTGTGATTCTTTAAATATTGAATTGTTGTAGATAATTAAATCTTTATTTTCAAAATAGAATTTGGAAAGTAATGTTAAAAAATGGTTTTGACACTTAGCTTAATTAAATAGGGTGTTAAATTTGGAAAAGTTATTTTTACGACAGTGATGCTAAGAATGAAGCAACTGTTCACCTTGATTTTAATTTAATAAAGGAGTGATCTCCCGGTATTTAATTAGGCAGGGTGTCACAATACTCTCACGTATTCATGTATGGTGTAATCTTCATGCTTTATTTACTTTTCATGATACTTATACATTCTTACTTTTTTGCATAGTGCTTATCGGGCCAAAATAAAACACTCTCTCCATAGTATAATAATCAAGAATCATGCATTTTGCACACTACATCACCAAGAGCATGGAAATTGACCAAAAATTGTCCCATAAGTGGGGGTCACTTTGTGATGGGCATTGTTCTGGCAGGTCACAGTTAGCCGAAGCAATATGACTGTCGCCTTCCATTAGCCAAGTACCTTTGATGTAAATCGAATGGTTTGTAACACCCCGCCTAATTAAATACTGGGTGATGAGTCCTTTGTTAAATTATAATCAAGGTGAACGGCTGGTTCATTCTTAGCATCACTGACGCAAAAATAAATTTTCCAATTTAAACACCCTAATTAATTAAGATAAGCATCAAAACCATTTAAAACATTATTTTTTTCATTAAATCCAATTATAAAACTTTTAACAACATACAAATTAAGAATCACACAATTATTAGAATGAAAATAAACATCCATGAATTTAATTGTTCAAATAACTAATACCAGCTTTAAAAACATAAAGGAAAAACCATCCTAACAGTAATGAAATCCCAAAGAGTAAAATACTAAAGATAAATGAACATTGTCTCTGATAAATCCAACTGAATAAGGAAAAAGGTGACACATGCCCAACTAATTAAAACGGAACTAAGAGTGGAATCAATAATGAGATTGTCTAAGCAAATGGCCTGCAACTCCCACATAAGCTGCAGCACGTCCCGTCCAAAGAACCTAAGCATGACGCCCCAGTGGCTGGGTACGTGTAACATATACATATATACACAAGAGAAAAGAGATAACAAGAAACGGGTCAGAGCCCGATTGTAAAACAGTTTAAATTTACTTTAGAAAATATTTAAAATGCTTACCGGCTAATGCAACAATCATGTTAGTATGCGACACTCTCTTGAGAAATTCTCACCTCTCAACTAGTGTGCACACCTACCGCACTATTACTCCAAAAGTTTACTTTAAGTTAAAATCTCCCATAAGATTTCATGCTGACAATTTCTATGGCTAAGATAATAAATTCTGAAAATAAAGTGCTCACATGTATCTCATTTCATTTTTGAAATATTCCAGTGTTGTTACAAAATTCTCAAACACTTATAATAAAGTCGGAGTCATTAAATCATTTCTTAACTACTTTTATACACAGTAGAAATTTCCCAATCTCGTGTCTATATATATTAATCACTCATATAATATATGTATACTATCAGCACCCCACATAAAATTTATGGTGATGGCATACTCTGCTATCAAGTCCTCGTATCACTCGTACTAAGGGAAATACTAGTTCGTAATCACTCTTGAACTATATTAACACAAAACATAAACAAATGGAGGCGAAGCATAGTTCCAAGTCACTACATACCCTCACGTCTCTTAGGACCGTCTGACTATAAATTTGATAGCCTGTAGCAAGGAATCCTATGTTCTAGGGTACAAGTCGTTATCCCCTGTAAAGGCCCAATCGAGATAAGACTGTCCCGGTGCGGAAACCCCCGTGATAGCAAGTAGCTCGAGTATGATTTTTACACATATATAATATATGCACAATCACACAGTCATATATATATTACACTTATTCACATTTCTCAATTAGGTGCACCCACGACCCATAATTATAATTATCCATTCTTAAGACATTTTACTCGTTTATCCCATATAATGGACTCATCTCTTTTATTACGATTATCTCACTCTCGTGATCTTCAAGGTAAACTCATCATCCCAAATATTTAAATCATTACACTTAAACAACCCCCAATAATTTTGTACTATTCTGGGTTCCTCAGATACTGGTTTTCCTCACTCAAATTAACCGTTTACTAAAATAGGGGCAAAATGGGAATTTCCCTAGAAATTGGAAATCTCGCTCGAACCAGAATGGATCTCGCTCAAACGACTTCCACATGTTACTCGAACGACTTCGCGCAACATGGGCATCTCGCTAGAACAACTTCGCGCGAACTGGACTATTTCGTCTTCAACCTTTGGCAGTCTCGTTTTTCACCATTTTTAAGCCTAAAACCCTCTACAGTTTAATCCCCAACGTATCATCTTCAATCCCAATCAATAATAACATGGTTATACATCATTCATAACCTCTTAGAATCATTAATTCATCAAAAATCATTAAGATTACATGAAATCCCCAAATCAATTCGTAAGAACCCTAGTTCCCAAATTTTCAATTAAAGAACCTAACCAACATCAATTCGTTCATCAATATTGTTTCCAATTTTGTGATACAATCTCTACATATGATCAAAATTCAGGCTACATAGATTCTCCCTACAACACATGCGATTTTTCTTCTAAAACATATATTTTTTTCAATTAAAATATATGATTTTCATTCCTAGACTAACATGAAAGGAGTATTAACTAGAAATCAGCAAGATAGATACTTGTCTGGAAATTTTGTTTTTGATTTGCGGAAGAAAACGGTGTGGTTGTGTTCCTCGTCGCATGATCTACAGTTTGGCGGTGCAAACGGCGGAGTTTTTGGCCTAGAACTCCTTGAAAAGCTTCTCCACTTCTTCTCCAATGGCCGTTATTTGGTTTTGCTTATATTGACCCTAGATGACAACCCCTAACATCTGATATATCCTCGGTAAATTTGTGGGTTTAATTATCCAAAAATATGAAATGTCCAAAACGCCCTCCTGGAATGCTAATTAGGGCTAAAAACACCTCGAGACCCAAACTAAACTCCCGAGTACATTATTTTGACTATCTTGACCCTTCCGGACACATTGGTGCACTCAAAATGACCATAAGAGTGACTTATAATTTATTCACTTTTAATAATACTAATTTAATCCCGACACGACACTGGCGCGTCCCGATTTAATTTCCCAAAATTTTCAAATTATATACTCATGATAATTTTAATAAATTATATTATACATATTACTTTATCCGTTAAGTAATATTCAACAAACTCCCAATAATTACTAACTCTCATCGCGCTAGTAAATACTTAAAATAATTTTCCTGATTAATATTAAATTAGTATCTCAAATTAAATTTAATAAATCTCCAAATTTAAAAGTCATGAAAATATGGGGTATTATATGGTTCTCCCGCACCGTACTGATTGATCGAAGTCATGAAGTGAGGTATATAGCAGGTAACTCATTCACATATGTCAAGTATATTGAATTCTCTCTCACACAAATTATTCCCATGATGTATATAGTGAGGTAATTCACATACACTCAGGTATAATATTAAATTGCTTGCCCACACATACCGATTTCCCATAAAAGCAAGACGTATATCGGGGAAGTCAAGATAAAGGAGGGAAACCCTCTACTAATTCAACAACTGCATACCCTCATATAGGCATCAAACCTTGGGCACTCATATTTAGTTTTTCGATTACTACCCGAAACTCTATCGAAATGTCAGGTCGGCATGCCACCAAACTTTCGTGAAATTTTATATTTTTAGAAAATAGAACCCTGTCCACGAGCCTGGCAACAAGTCAATCCATGTTTTACATATTTTTCAAACCCAACATTCCCAGGCTCGGGTCCCGTCCGGCATTTCTTTTTGCATTTAAGAAAACCTAATACAAGTGAAAACATAAACATAATAATAGTAATGATGAGACCCTCCTCTCGTTTTTCCTCCTTTCTTACCGAAAGTGTCAAAAATATTTTTTCCCCTCTTTTATAAAAATAGCGTAAACATTTTTCTTCCTTTTATCGTAAATGTCAAAAACACTTTTTCTCCTTTTATAAAAAAAATACCAATAACATTTTGTCCTCCCCTTTCCCAAAAAAATGTCAAAAACATTTTCCTCTCCTCTAAAATGAAGATTCTCCCTCTTCTATCTCAAAAATAAATTCGAATCTTTTTCCTCTCAGGTCGACCTCATACCCAACCCTTAGCTTAGATCCCTACTGGCTTTAGTCATCCGTCGAACCGTCCCAAAGCTCCGTCTGTTCTCCCATTACTTCCTTTGAGTTCGAAATCCACCTTTACCAACTCTCCATGGAGAAAGTAGACCCAGTATCGAATGTGCAACCTGATTTGATGGAAATCGTATTCCAACTTGCCACTAAGATTGACAATCTTCAAACCAAGGCTCACGAGATATAGTGAAATTGAATCCCATCTCCCCAAGAGTCCAAGGTCTTCTTTCCTCGTGCTATGGGTTCACCCGTGCCTGAGCTTATTTTGGTCCCAGAAGTATATACGCATGCTCCACTTGCCCCGCCTACCAATGGGCTACGACCAGCTCAGCTCCATATGCCTAATCTTGGTCATCCAGGGGTTAACCTTCCAGTACATGTCGATCCGAAGGAAGAATAATTAAATAAGGTTAAGGAAGACCTTAGGATGTTAACCAAGAAGTTTGACCAAGTCCGAATCTATGGGCACTATATGGATTACACCCATATGTCTCCAAGTTGCCCTAAAGCATGGCTACTAGAAAAATTCAAGATGCCTCACATTGAGAAGTTTAGGGGTAGCGGAACCCCAATTGTTTATCTCCAAACTTACCACTAATCCATGACACTCCTAGGGCCTTCGAGGAAATAATGTCCCAGATGTTCCAGCAGACTCTAAAAGATAGCACTTTTTTGCTAGTTCCTATCCCTCGAGGAATCCAAAATTCGCAGTTTGGAGTATATTGCTCATGAATTCATGTCGCATTATAAATACAATGAAGAGTTGGAGGTTACACGATGTGATTTAGAACTTATCAAGCAGAACCCGAAAGAAATTGTTAATAATTTCATAGGAAGGTGTAAGGAGAAAGAGGCCAATATGACCAACCGACCTTTCAAAGAAGAGCAATCTAGTATTGTGAAGAAAAACTTCTTACCCCATGTCCTAGCCGTTATGAGAGGACAGTATTACCAATATTTCCAAGCCATCTGGGAAGAAGGAATAGATATTGAAGAAAGTATTGCCAAGATAGGAGCTGAGCCAAAGAAAGTATTCAGAAAGTTCACTAGAAGAAAATATGAAAAGACTACCAATACCCTAGTTTCAACCATCAATAACATCTCTTATCCTGCTACCTCTTGGGCGCCCAAAAGTCGTGTTAACCCAGTCAGAAAAGAGTACACCGAGCTCCATGATCCCCTCTCCAAAGTATATAAAACCTTATTAAGTCTAAATATCATCAATCCGTTGGACCCTTGTCCATTACTAAACCCACTTCCCAAAAATTTCAAACCCGACATCCATTGTGATTTCCACCAAAATGATATCCATACCACTGATTAGTGCTTCCATCTTCGGAATTCAATCCAAGTTCTAATTGACCGGGGTGTCATTGCCCCACCAACCAATCCTAAACCCAACACCACTCCCAAATCATGCAAATGCCATCTTCCTAGAAAATCATCCAAAATTTTACCCGTCCACCCAGATTGCACCTAGTAAATCACCTGTTGTACCCGTATCTTCACCTAACCCCCTAAAAGTTTGACCATATTTTCTTTTACACCCTACCTATTTTATAGACCAAGCCCTGTCGCTTCTTATAAGAGCATGCATTAGCATTCATACTTGTTCCAAGGGAAAAGATATAAAATTACTAGTGGTACTAAACCAGTTTCCAAAGTTTAGGCTGAAGTTTCCCTCTGAAATGACCATTAACTACTAGAAGCTCAGCATCCTATTTATGGAATCCTGAAAGTGGGCTCGAGATTCAGATAATTCGGTGGTACTCATTGATGAAGTCAGTTTAGATGACGCAGTCCAAATTATGGCAGACATGTTCCAACGGGCCAGTGAGATTTATAGTATGTTTGAGTTACTCGATGCCTTAAATCTACATGGAAGGTTGGTCCCTTAACCTATGCATATCCTCATTGTGTTGGAGGACCTATATAAAGAAGTCTTGAAAGTGGTGGAATGCATTGACATCTCATGGAAAGACATCATTTCTACTAGATGAGGGGATGAGTTTAATATCTCAGATAAGGAACTAACTTGAGAAAGGGTTAGCCCAGTGATCAGTATATGTGGGATGATATCGTTTTAAGATATGATGGGATAAATTAACAAAATGTCCGTACATCCTAAGATAGACGAAGTTACAGGGCTTCTGTTCTTCCCCTCCTCCGTAAAACATATGATAAGATCTGGGATACACTATCAGAGTCTGAATCCTCAGTAAGCATTAACGGATAAAGGAAAGGGAGTTATCAAGAAACTCTTCATACTAGAAATGACCATCAAGTAACGTAAGATCGTCGGCCAGCTGAAGAAAACTCAGGCCAACATCACCTTATGGGAACATTTCATGTCATCCCAGCTACACCGAAATGCTCTAATGAAACTACTTACCAAACCCAAAGTCCTTCCTTCCACCACTCTAAAAGAATCCATGAACCTGGTCATATTCTTAACCTCTACTAGAAGGATTTCCTTCTCTGAAGAAGAAATCCTAAAATTAGGTCCTAAGTATAACTATGATCTCAACATCTCCGTTGAGGTGATGGGTAAGATAGTATCACTCTCACTCATTGACAACAAATCAGCACTAAATCTTTTCCCATTAAGAACCTTCAACTACCTAGGTCTAAAAGTGATCTTGCTCAAACTTTCACCGCAGTGCGTGCCTATGACAACACCCGTCGAGAGGTGATAGGATCCATAACACTCACAGTAAGGGTTGGCCCTATGAATCCTGTTACTAAGTTCCAAGTTATTGACATACCTACTTGTTTCAACCTATTCCTTGGTCAATCATGGCTTCACAGTATTAAAGGGTTATCTTGCTCTCCCCATTAGAAACTGAAGTTCTTCGTCAAGAGGCAAGTCATCACCATCTTGGGTAATGATGATAATACTAAGAATGCAAGCACTAGTAATCTGGTACTAGAAATACAGCAGAGGGTGAATGACATATTTCTTTCTGGCTTTCGAGTCGAACCACTTCCATTATAGTAGGGGATGATTTTAAAGATATACTATGTCCAAAGCACAACCCTCACAACAATATCAATGTGATATAGATGTTCAAGAATATGCACTTCATTCCCATATTGGGACTGGGATGATGAAAATAGGGGATATTCGAACTCATAGTCCTGAAAAAGGCCTTTCCACTATGTGGCATGTATTACAACCATCATCAAAGGAACTCAGAATGCTCCGCCAACCCCGATTAAAGAAAAGTTTGGAAAGTGCCAAGGTTATTTTGGGTTATTCCTTAGACGAAAGATTTGTCAAAGAGGGTGAAGATTTTCCCTTTTGTGGCTTTTTCGAACCATAGTATGATCATTTAGATAAGAAGATGAAGCCACTAATGGACATTTTCTTTCAAGATAGTTAATCATGGGATAAAAATTCCCAGCATCATGTGCAACCACTCATTAAGAAGACTACGGTTGTTACTGAGATTTTTGAGGGAAATGATTTTAGGGACTCATTCAATAAGCAGACACTGGGATTGACACTCTACATGATCCACGCAAGTTCTACATCATTAGATACATGCATACTAATCAAGACTGTTGATGAACCCTTACTCAACTCGAATGCTATACCAGTTCGACCTGCTAAAATGCAACATAACGCGGAGGCTTTTCCTATTTCTTCCTCTTTTGTTGTTCGTCCCTTTTCTGATAAAAATGTAATTGAGATCTCCTTTGATGAGGCTCTCAATGGTGTTTTTCCTGAGAATGAAATGAGTGAATATTTTGAGTATCTTGTTGTGCCTTACATTAATTGTCTTGATTCTAATCAAACTTTTGATGATGATAATTTTACAAATGAACAATTATTAACTGATCTTAATAAGGTTAATAACAAACAACATAATCGTGTTCAAATTAATGAGGATGAAACTGTTGTTATCAATCTCAGTTCTAGTAGCCAACAATGTGAGATTTGGATAGGGTTCACCCTTGACGAGTATGTGCATGCGCAACTTGAAGAACTATTGAAGGAATTTTTGGACGTCTTTATATGGTCCTACGATGACATACCCGGCATTGATCCCGAGATAGATCAATATGAGATTCTAATGCTCTCGAAATGCAAGCAGGTCAAAAAACTGTAAAAGCTCTGCACCAAATGGTCGCTCAAACTTAAAGAAGAGGTGCTCAAATATTTGAATGTAGGCATAATCCAGGTTATCGAATATCCCACATAGTTAATCGACATTATACCCGTACTAAAATCAGGTGGAAAGGTTCACATGTGCATTGATTATCGAGGTTTGAACAAAGCCTCTCCAAAAGACGAATACCCATTACCTAATATCGACATGATCATAGACAACACGAAAAATCATGCACTTGAGTCATTCATTGATGGGTTTGTTGGATACAATCAGATCAAGATCCACCCTGATCATTAAGAAAAAACAGGATTCATCACCCGTTAGGGAACTTTCTGTTACACAGTTTTGCCATTCGGTCATAAAAATATAAGGGCTACCTACCAAATTGTTGCCATAACGATCTTGCATGATCCGATACACAAAGAGGTTGAACTCTTCGTGGATGATATTATCATTAAATCCAAGACTTGGGAAGGTCATGTTCTCTCTCTTTCAAAGTTCTTTGAACGGCTACGGCGATACCAGGTGCGACATAACCCACAGAAATGGGTCTTTGGCGTCACCAAAGGAAATCTTTTAGGGATTCCGATTCAGCAAAAAGGGAATCAAAGCAGACCCTACCAAACTGAAAGCTATACTCAAAATTCCACCAGCCAAATGGAGAAGGAAGTTCGTGGGTTCTTAGGAAAATTACAGTATATCATTCGATTCATTAACCAGTTAACTTATATTTATGAACCCATCTTCGAACTCCTCCGAAAGAATTCAATCAAGGTCTGGAATGAAGCTTGTCAAAAAGCCTTTGATCGAATAAAATAATATCTTACCCCACCTCTGGTACTCATTCCACCGCAGTCGGATCTCCCTCTATTACTATACTTGGCGGTAATAGACACCAGAGCTAGGCTTTGCTAGCCCAATACATTGAGGAATCTCGCAAAGAAGAGGACATTTACTACGTCGGTCTTAAATTGATCGAGTATGAAGTCAACAACATTTCCTTGGTGAAAGCGTGTGTCGCCCTTGTTTGGGTCACTCGGAAATTATGGAACTACATGATCTCTTTCTTCATTAGACTTGTCTCCCAAATAGATCCTATAAAATACATACTTAAGAAACCTTCCATGTCTAGCTGAATGGCCCGATGATTGATGCTTCTAGCCGAGTTCAATATTGTGTATGTCACGCAGAAAGCCATGTAAGGGAAAGACATCTCTGACTACCTTGATGACTAGCTCATGGAAGAAGCCAACATTTGGCTTTTCAAATTCCTGGATGAAGATATCCTTTGCACCTCTCAGGAAAACCTCTAGTGGAAAATATTCTTTGACTGAACTACCAACAAAAAAGAATATGGAAGTGGGATACTCATAATCGGCCCTGATGACTCTCACACTCACATTGCCATTAAGCTAGATTTTCCCTGTACTAACAACATGAACGAATATGAGGAGTGCACCATAGCCCTCATAGTCTCTCTCAATAAAGGTATTTAGTGCCTAGATGTCGACGGGGATTCCGCCCTAATCATTGGTCATGTCCTTAAGAGATGGAAAGTCAAATATGAAAATCTCTTAACCTTCCACGCTCGCCTAGAAAAGATGGCCTCCACATTCCAAGATATCACCTTCCACTACTTTCCCCAAGTAAGGAACATCTTAGCTTATGCCCTTGCTACCTTAGCCTCTATGGTCGACATGCTTAAGGAAATAAAGATGGTCCATTTTCTAGTCCAAAAACAAATTAAACCAACCCACTGCTACCATATTGAGATCCTCACAGAAGATGACTTTAATATGGCCGAGTGCTAGGATGATGATATTTAGTGCCTCCTCAAGCACGGTAGGTATCCCCAAGATGCTAACAAGAAAGACCGAGCAACCCTCCGCAAACTAGCTACCTAGTACAATGTGTGCGATAAAGCACTGTTTAAGAGAAACTTCAATGGAACCCACTTACGCTGCATCACGGGGTATGACATTGAATAAATGATGCAGAAAATGCACAGCAGGGAAAGCAGAATAGCCATATGCTCACTAAGAAGACCATCCGACAGGGTTACCATTGGAGCACTATGGATCAGAATTTCACCACCTATGTTCGGAGATGCCTTAAATGCCAATAGTTTTCCAATATCTAGCACTTTCCTCAGTGCGAATTGTATAACATGACCTCTCCCTGGTCATTCTCCACATGGGGCATCAACTTCATAGGTAAAGTCACACCTAAAGCCTCCTATGGGCACGAGTTCAGCCTTATTTCCATTGATTACTTCACCAAATGGGTTGAAGTCGAGTCATACGCAGTACTGATTACCAAAAAGGTTTCCAAGTTCATCGAAAAGAACATCATCTGTTGATACAGGGTTCCTCATGACTTAGTATCAGATAACATGTTACATTTTAAGGCAGAAGTCATAAAATTTATCGACAAGTATAGGATTCAGAGACATAAATATTCTCCCTATTGACCACAAACCAATGGTGCAGTTGAAGCCGCTAATGGGAACTTCAAATCAATTAATAGCAACATGACTGAGAGTTGTTGAGATTGGGTCGATCATATCTCTTATGCCCTTTGGGGATATCTCACTTCATCCTGAGCATCTACTCGGTCTACCCTTTACTCTATGGTATACGGTATGGAAACAGTCTTACTCTTTAAACTAGAAATACCTTCATTACGCGTCATGTTTGAATAAAATTCTAGGAAGAAGACTGGCATCAGAGTCGTCTTGACGAGTTATCGCTCTTAGATAACAGGATGCTAAAATCTCTATATCATATACGGGGTACCATCAATGGATAGTGCAATCATTTAATAGGAGAGTCAAGGACCATGGTGTTCGAGAAGGATATTTGGCCCTCAATAAAATCATAAAATCCATTTGGGACCCCAGAGGGAAATTCAGGCCAAACTGGAGTGGCCCCTAAATCATGAAGAAGATCCTTTTTAGTAGCTCCGCTATGCTCATTGAATTTGATGGAAAAGATATGGCGTCTCTAGTTAACCTAGACCGTCTCAAGAAATTCTACCCCTAGTCTGAAATGTTGGCGCGCTATGACTTCTCTCATTCCCCTTCTATTCTTAAAAAAATCTTCATTTCCCTCAGTTCAGAACTACATGGGGCCTGATCCTCTAAAAACCTTTTGCTTTAAAAATGAAACTCAAAAAATTTTCAAAACCCCTAAAGGTACGTAGGCATCTCATACGCTTTACATGGGCATAATCCCCTTCTTTTTCATGAAATATTATTCTTTTCTTACCTCCAAGAACAACAATTGATTTTATAATTTACATGAACAAAAGAATTATGTATGACTTACCAATAAATATAGATAATTCAAATGTAAAACTCATCAAAAGGAACAATAATATAATTAAAATACTTTTTTATTCCATCAAAGGGGAAAATCGAAACAATTACACGAAATTTCAGTGTAAGCATTATACAACTACCCCCGCTAATCAAACTACCCTAAAAACAAGCTACCCAAACCTTCCCAAATTATTCCTACAAAACCAAAAATAACCAAACACATCTCCATCACAAAAGCTTCACAAATAAACACCAACTTCACAAAGGACCCTATCGGCAGCTGTCGAAAGACCCTACCTCATAATCATCTACTCCTTGAGACCCCAAAACATCCCCTGCTTGGATTGTATACTGAAGGCACTCTATGGAATGATAAGTCTGAACCCTTTTAAAGAAAACCACTACAGCCCCTCCATAGCGTCAAACATGATGAACCATCTCTGCCCAGTCTCCTCTACCAAAATATTAGCCACTGCCCTCTTTCATAACCATTTCATATAATATCCATAAACATGCCATACCCTGCCAACAAATTAAGAAGGACGGATTGACAACATGTACAAGTTTTTAGTCAAATCCTCTACAGGAAAGAAATTTAGGGTACGGGAACGCATAATTTTCTCCCATCCAACTTGACGCATGAGCCGCCAAGGGAAATAGAATGTGGTCTACCGAAGGCCAACTACAGAATATACCGGTATTCCCCCAATTCCAGAATAGGTTGTAGATCCTCCCACCTTGGCACCGACCAATGAAAACATCAGGCTTCGTGCTCCAAAAAACAAATTTACCTAGTTCTCTATGGATGGGACAAAGTTAATGAAATAACGAGTGGAGAAATTTGGCACAACTGCCAAGGGATATTCAGGAGGGACCACCAAACGGAATCTTTCAGCCAACCACATGAAGAGCATAACTGGGATTCCTCTTAGAAAATTATAACGAACTTCCCGCCATGTATTTAAACCACCCAGGGTCTCTGCCAGTATCACCGCCGCAGGATTACGACGATATGACACCCATTCTGTAATAACAGCCAAAAGGGTCCACCCTCAGGTCCCCAATCACCAGTAGTAGATTCGAAGTTAACCCAAGGGCAATGGCTCAGGCATGGACCGCATCATTGAAGTCCCATAAAAGCACATAATAAATTACATATGGGAGAGAAATCATTCCCCTAGCGACCAAAGGCAGAGCAGCTAAAGGAGAAATTTGAAGAAATTCTGGCAGCGGTGCCCGAGAGAATGAGAAAATTTAGGCATGGCCCCACTACACCCCAATATAGATAGAAACTTCTCACAGGTTGGACAGACCTCATCCAAGCCAAAGCGAAAAACGTGAACCTTAGGATACAAAAATTGTGATGTCGCTGCCAGCATATTCTAGTCAATAGGTTAATTATGCCACAAAGAACTCGACGCAAGTTAAAAGTATCATAGCGTACATTGTACAAACACATAGCTTCTAAATTCTTGAGATATGAAGCAAATTATGCACTCGTTGGAAGTGCCAATTTGTAAATAATAAGACATTAGGCAAGAAATAAGCAAAAAAAGAGAGAAAATGTCAATGGGTTAAGAAATCTCACCACCTTACCCTCTTTTATGCTTGAAAATTTTGGCTAAAAATAAAAAGTCTGCAAATCTGGAAGAATACTACCCCATCAAGCACTAGTAGTTCTGAAAGAAGTGCAATTAATGCCTCAGGGTGATTTGACTAGATTAACCTGTCGATAGGCAGGACAAGGGGTATGCTGATCGGCCCCTCTATTTTTAGAAAATTAGGCTCCATTTGGTTGGGCTTATTTGCCATGGCAAATGACAAACAAGTTGGCAAATGGGGTGTTTGCCTACAATTTGGTGTGCTTGGTACAAAAGTTTGCCTACAAGTTATTTGCCAATGTACAACACCTCCAATGCATAATGCCTAGGCAAATTTTGCTTGCCTATTTGAGTGAAAAAAATTTGCCAACAAATTTGTTAACTTCTTAAGCACTTTTAATATTTTAAAAAACAATTTAAAATTATTTTTAATAATTAAAAAAATTGTTAGGAATATTTAAAAACTGTTTCGTAATGTTTTAAAAACTGTTTTTAATATTATAAAAATTGTTACAAAAATGTGTTACAATTTTTTTCAAAAATCGTAATATAAAAGTATTGTAAAAACTATTTTTAACATTTTTAAATACTGTTTTGAATATAATATAAAAACAGTTTTAAAGTTTTAAAAAACTATTTTAAATAGTTAAAAAAACTATTTTAAATATTTAAAAATTGTTTTTTAATATTTTAAAAAGTGTTTTAAATATTATAAAAAAAAATTATGAAAATATTTTATAATTTTTTTAAAAAATCGTAATATAAAAATATTGTAAAACTGTTTATAACATTTTTGAATATAATATAAAAAGTGTTTTTAGATTAACTAATTAGATTGACTTTAATTTCGTCTAATAGTTATTTGATAGCATTGTGTGAAAAAAACTAGGTAAAATTTGCCTTGACAAATTTTGCCATGCTCACTTTTTTGCCCAATGTCAACTAAATGGGCCCTTATATCTTTCCTCTTTTGCCAAAATCAAAAAACACAAAAAATAATCCTTATTTCAAATAATCCCAATTATATCTTCCTATATTATCCATTTAACTCATCCTTGCTCAAAATAAATGTTTTCTCAAGTTATTCGAATCCTTTTTACGGTCTTAGCAACAAAGTAAAAAGTGCATGTAGAATAAGTCATTTAAGCAAAGATAAATAAATAAAATCCCATTCATATATATATATATTGCCATTATTACATTTTTGTAGAAAAGACGAAGAAAAATAATGGGACTCATCCTGAAACCCCTGACTCTCTCTCTCTCTCTCTCCCTCCCCCCCCCCAGGATCCCTCCTCCCTACTGTGCACGCGCTTCCCCCAGCGATGAGATGAGGAGCCTCCACTACCTGATCCAGATCCCTCCTCAGAAGAAGCAGACGACACAAGGCATAAAGGAACCGAAATCGAATCTTGAAGAGTAAGTCCCCCAAGGGTAAATGGTCACTTACATCCCCAATAGAGATTCAGCAATCCAACCAAACGCCGCAAACCCTGCCTCTGGTGTCACCCTCAGCCTTCGATCCACCTCTATCTAAAAACCCTTACACTCAATCCCCGGTAGTTAATGAACGTCATACCATTCAACACCTACATATTCCTCTTCCCAAAGCAACCTAGAAGACTGAGCCATTGCCGAATGTCAACCTCAGCCACCCACCAATTGGCACCAGCCTATTCCCCTTACCAAGACAACTCAAAAGATCGTGCCACAATCGATTGGAAATTCTTTTCGCCCTCCGATCGGTAGTAACCCTGAAATTTCCTACAAAAAATGCCATAAAATTCCAAAAAATTCGCGAAAAATTCCTAAAATTGCCAAAAAAGAAATTGAAACATTTCTTCACCAAGAAACCCAATTTTCAAGCTACCAAATCCCCAGCTGAATTAATACCACATTTTATCCTGAGCCTGAGCCCTAAAAATCAGTGCACATGTGTCCTGAAAGCCCATCACAAATCCCTAGTGGAATCTCAAAACCTTATCCTCAGTAGAAATCGAATGCCTACCTAGTAGGGTTACGTAATATCGTACTCATTTCCCCAACAGTAATTCCCCAATTAAGCTTTCTCCCAGAAAAATTCCAACTTCCTTTGTGGAGCTATAATCCAGCCGTACATTTCTCCCCAGCGACGTCTCTAAGACAGACAATCCCCAGTGGAATACCAAAATATCAAGTCATCAATTGATTCCCCATCAAAAATTTTAGACTAAGAATTTCAGCTCCCCTAGCAAAGATAGCTTTTCTAAAAAATATATAATCCCCAACCAGATATCTCTTCCTGAGTGGAGTCTCAAAAAAGGGTCTTAAAAAAGGTAAATTAAGGATTCCCCATAGAGCAAACGCTCACTTAAGGTCCTCAGAATTTACCTCGACCCTCATAATTAGTGGCCCACTTAAGGTCCTCAGAATTAAGCAAGCCCCTCAGAATTGTTCGCCTTTACTTAAGGTCCTCAGAATTGACCTCAAGCCTCATAATTAGTCGCCCCTACTTAAGGTCCTCAGAATTGACCTAGACCCTCATAATTTGTCGCCCCCATTTAAGGTCCTTATAATTGACCTCGACACTCAAAATTGGACACCCCTACTTAAGGTCCTCAGAATTGACCTCCACCCTCAGAGTTGGTCACCTCTACTTAAGGTCCTCTGAAATGACATTAACCCTCAGAATTGGATGCCTTAACTTAAGATCCTCATAATTAACCTCGACCCTCAGAATTGGTCATCCCTAGTTAAGGTCCTCAAAATTGACCTCAGCTCTCAGGATTGGTCTCCCCTACTTAAGGTCCTCAGAATTGGTCGCCTCTACTTAAAGTCCTCATAATTTACCTTCACCCCATAATTGATTGCCTCTACTTAAGGTCCTCAAAATTGACCTCGACCCTCAAAATTGGTCACCCCCACTTAAGGTCCTCAAATTGACCTTGACCTGGCCCTCAGAATTGACCTCTACCCTCATAATTGGTCTCCTTCACTTAAAGTCCTCATAATTGACCTCAACCCTCATAATTGGTCTCCTTCACATAAAATTCTTAGAATTGACCTCGACCTTCAGAATTGTTCGCCCCCACTCAAGGTCCTTAGAATTGACCTTGACCCTCATAATTAGTCATCGAAACTTAAGGTCCTCAGAATTGACCTCAACCCTCAGAATTGGTCTCTTTCACTTAAGGTCCTCAAAATTGACCTCGACCTTCATAATTGTTCTCCCCTACTTAAGGTCCTTAGAATTGACCTCGAACTTTTGAATTGATCCCCCCAACTTTAGGTCCTCCTAATTGATCTCGACCCAAAGAATCATTAATCCCAAGTATTGCCTTAGGTCTTCAGAATCGACCTCGACCCTCTTAATTTGTCATTCTCATCCCTTTAGGTCTTTAGAATTTATCTTTTTCCCAAAACATCATGTTGTGTCTATTCTGCGACTTTCACTTGTTCTAGGAGGGTATCTCTAGAAACCACATTTTAGGATCTCCATAGGTCTTTCCTTAAGTCCTTAGCATCTCCCCATTCAACACAAACCTTAGATCATACTGTAAGTACCAATCTAGAGGCCATCGGGAGCTCCTGGGCCCCATTTGACTCTGGTCAACTTCATCGACAGAGTGAAAACTCAATAAATCTTTGAAAGGATCTAAATCCCCTTTTCAATGGTCTACCCAATCTACAAATTCTCATAAAGGTTCAGACGAACGAACCATTTTATAGTCGAAAATCGATCTGGAGGCCACTAGGTGCTCCCAGGACCCGATTTGACACCACTAAACTTCATCGCCAGAGCGAAAGCTCAATGAATCTTCAAAACAAACTTAAAATCCTTTCTAACAGTCTTCCTCGTACAAAAAATGGCATAATCGTTCAAATGAACGATATATTTTCCACTCAAAACTAATCCAGAGTCCACCGAGTGCTCCCGAGATTAGCTTGAACAAAGTCAACTCTTCAGTTCGAACGAGACTAAATGAATCTTCAAAGGTCACTGAATACCCTTTCCAACGGTCCGCCCTATGCATAAATCATCATTTCGGTACGGATGAACGACTCATTTTGCTCTGAAAGGTCGCCGAGTGCTTCCAGGCCCCCCTATTTGACCAAAATCAACTCTCCAAATCGAAAGAAGATTTTTGTAATAATGAAGTGACTCGCATAACCTTTCCAATGGTCTATCCCATGTAGGATTTGGACTTATAGTTTGGGCGAATGATCCATCGTCATCTGACTCTCTTATATCTAAAGGACCGACGAGCTATTTTGAGCCCCGTTTAACCCGAAGTTAACTCCCAAACCTAGATGTGGCCCCAAGTATGCTCAATGGTCTCTCAATTACATTTCTAATGGTAAGAACTGTGCACAATTTGGACTTACAAATTGTGTTTTACGTCCGCTTTTCCAAAAAAATCTGCACGAGATTGCTAATTGGTAGGTCCATTTTCTTGCCTATCGACAGTGTGTCTAGGGTTACTTGCTGATTGATAGGGCAAGGAGAATGTCGATCTGCAGATCCCCTATCATATATAAGGAGAGCATGATCTCACTTCCAAGTCACCTCGGAACCATCAATTTCAGTGATCTTAGCAAGATTCTTCTGCAATCAACGAAGTTTCATTGTATGAAAATCTTTTCCACCTTTCAATCCCATCACTATAATACCCAATTTAGAAAAAATCATCTTCTCTCTCATCTTACATTCATACCAACTCTCACGGAAGCTCATCAAGGATCAAAGTCAAGCTTGAAGCCTCCAAAGAAGGTCCAAACATCCTTCTATTTGTTTAAATTTCTTTTTTCTCGCATTAGTTACATAAATTCTCAATTTAGCTTTTACTTTAGATCATACACATTAATATCTCATCCTTTATTAAGAGTAATGCACCCAATATATTTTCTATAAAAAAGGGTTATACCCATAAATTCCCATGGGATTCTTCATCACATTTTCTCAAAATTAAAAATATCTTTCTACACACACATATATATAATAAACTCTCGTTCGAATCAATGGGATAAACCCCACCTTTATACCGCATATGAACTATGTGAGCTTTGATGCCTTTATAATCGACTTTGGCATCTCCGGCTAAAACTCGAGACTCGAGTCCTATTTTATCACTTTCCCATTTTCTTCTTTTCCTCATTCTTACATTATTTCTATATATCTTATTTAGGATTCATAGTTGCGTCTTATCTAACACATATTATCATTTCATCATAATGATCAATATCTCAATAAGAGAACCCATCATATTTTTTATTCCTATTTTTCGAGCATTCCTATGGATGACCTCACTCTGTCTTTTTCGATGATATGAGTCGAATGATTCCAAGTTCCATTTATATATACACGCACACACACTTCACCAGAAATTAAGAAAAATAGTAAAATAACCCATGAGAGATCGAAAGGGTGGGATGGGTGCCTAACACCTTCCCATTCCATAACTTAGCCCCCGAACCTCTAAACTATTAGTTTCGCAAGTATTAATTTGTCTTTGATGTCGCTCTATCGAGGTGGAGACATGTTCTTTCGCCTATTTTATGAAAATAGAAACGCGACTCTATTTCTTTACATTACCCCACAATGACGACAACCGAACCCCCCCCCCCCCCCCCCCCGAGTAGTGATGGACAACGAGACCTTTATCCTCATTTTTTTTCCACCCGAACGCTGGCCAGGGAGGGGGAAATTCTCGAGATTGCCACACCACCAAATCGTACCTTTTATGAAGAAAAAATTTAACCGCAGTTTTCATAAAAACTTATATGGACTGGTTTTCTTAGAAATTAATTTTTCCACTAAAAGACACTTTTCATGGCAAAGATTTTTGTCATAAATTGAGTTGCCATAAAAATCCATATTAACAAAATTTTAGTAGCAAGTGAATTTTCCCAGCAATTTTTTTTATTTTTATTACATTTATTCATGTGTTTATTTTGCAACCTTCCTAATTCATATATACTCAGAATATTTCCCATAAATCTTATTATAATTATTTCTTAAATGCTTCAAAATATAAAAGGAAACAATTAAATAGATCATAAAGATGAGTCAAATATCATTCAATCCTTCTAAAGATAAGAAGAAAAAATTAATGTTGAAAGGAGTGCGCGTGCGTTCAAATAGATAGATTATTTAATTAAATTCAGTTTTCCCAAATTAAAACCTAAACATGCATCTAGGTGTGATTGAATAAGATGAAATCATGAAAGAACATTCAAACACACACATGTGAGGAAAAATCCCCCAAAGGGGCAAAACCTTTTATTTTTCACTATAATTTTGTCAGATACGTTTACACGAATTACAATGAAAAATACAGTGACACAGAAATACCTGCAGGCATCGGTTCTGTAGTCGGCGACTAGAATCTCCCTCGGGAACTCCAGGTGAGCAGTTATGAAGAAGGAAGATGGCTTCTCCACAATGGTTGAACAAACACATGGTTGTGTTCTTGGGTTACAAAAGAATTCACAAAGGTTTGGCAAGGATGTGTGAATCAAAACATGAGTCTTGGGACTCAAAAAGGTGAAGACTAGAGTAATTATGACTCTTAAAATCGTCTCTCCAAGTCTTATCAAATAACTCTCCCGAAGTTGGCTTTTATAAGGAAACAAAAAAGAGTTTCACGATTTAAAACAATTTCCAGCGTCAGGTACCCCAAAACCGATCTGGGTGTATCGTGAACCAGTTCACCCCCCGAACTGGTTTGGCCTTTGGTTCGCAAAAATTCGCTGGAACTTGGGGCTTAAACACTTAGCATTTTTCCAAGGGTTTTTCTTGGATTTTTCTCTATTTTCAAAAGGCCATAACTTCTTTATCGTAGCTCGGATTGAGGTGTCGTTTCTTCCAGTATCTTTCTTACGTCGAGCTCTTCAACTTTCCAGTTGACCAGAACTTCGAATAGTGTCTATAAAATTAACAAAATGATCTTGAACTTCCATATCTTGCCTTCTTTGACTGTTTTGAATTCTCTTGCGTACTACTTGCATTAAGTCCCTAAAGTCGTGGAATGTGAAGTGGTTGAGGCAGATGTGGGACACTTGATGGAGATGATGAATGCTTGATTATTGGAATTCGGATTGAGTCCGTCATATGAGATCGTGTAGTGATGTGCCAAATGTAGCGGCGTCCAATATACATAAATGTAAGATAACGAACATGAGAGAAATGTCCTTACAAATCTCCCCCTATGTCTATGCCGGTACATACATAAAAAATCCGAATTATCAAATACAAAATTGCCTATACAAATCTACCCTTCCATGAACCCAAAAATGGAAAGATACAAATGAATAAGTTTTCATCGTTTGATATTCAAATCTTTAAAACTTTTCTCATCAGGGTGTGTAATTCAGTGATCATTAATGTAGAACCTACACACATGAGATAAACCAAATACTAAGTGACATATCGAGTTTGAAATGAGATAAACATAAATACCAATTTATGATGAAAGCATACGTCAAATCTCAAATCTCAAAAACTCCCCCATAATATGATAATTCTTTCTCCCCCTTTTTATAATGTCCCCAAATAGACAGATATGAGAAATAAATGCAAATGGAGAATCTCACAAGGAACGAAAGTTCTATTTCTGAATTTTTCAAAAATTTTCACACAAAATATATAAACAAGAACGAACACAAAACAACCAAGTCGATCATAGCGTAAATGTATGGGTGTGATCAAATTCGATAGGAAAATCAATGCATAAAAACATGACATATGTGCATGACGAATATCGGATACTCCTAACGAATGCACTCAAAATCTTCCTTTGGTGTAAAAAAATGGAAATATGAGACATTGACTCAATAAAATCAACAAATCAAAGCTCAAAGTGATTTCCACAGCAATAACGTCCAAAACGATTTCATGCCTTTTCAGGACTTTTAAGGAAGTGCAAACCCGTTTAAATACTCCAACCAAAATCCCTCAGATTTATATTTTGAATAGAGGTGATCTAAATTCTCAAACTTTGGAGAATTGATGGTGAAACCTAAATGGCCCATATTTGGCATGAATTGCTTTTTATTGCCTTTAAATTTTTTCGGGCTCTTTTAACCTCTTTGGACCCCGAAAAATAAAATTCCTCCATTTTTTAGGTCCTTTTTAACGGTGGCTTAGTATTCGCAAAGGAAAAAAATGAACCTTTCGCAGCCCTTCTCCATTTTCAAATAAACACACAGTCTCACCAAATGGTTTTAATATGCATTCCAATTTTGTCAAGTTTTATCGCATATTGTACGTTGTATAGACAGAATTGAGATGGAAACACTCAAGCCAATATGTGATAGGCAAGTACAATAATCAAATATAGTCGTGCATGTGTGAAATAAAGGATATAGGAGTAAAACATGTAGAAAGATTTCACTAATCACATCTCAAAGACTCCAATCAATATAAAGCACATGGATGAAATGATGTAGCATCTCAAATCTCTATCAAACAGTCACATGGATAAATGGAATGAAATTGTGACTCGGTTATCTTAAATGCTCATCCATAAAAAGTGCAAATAAATACATAAATCTTTTTGTGCTTTTCTAAAATTTTTATAAAAAGAAAATATTTTTGGATTTAAAAAAAAAATATATATAAAAAAGCAAAATTAATAATACACATGATACAAACTAGCAATAGGAAGAATGTGATATGAACATGAAAAAGTATCCTATCCTAGACACGGACCAACCCCTCAGTCAACCGTGCAAATCCCCAAAGACTTCCTAAGACTCAAAAATCTAAGGGCATCTAAAGGTTTCATGAAAATATCGACTAACTGACGGTCAGTGGGTACAAAACTCGAGGATATGACTTTCTCCTCAACTAACTGACGTATAAAGTGCTCATGTATCCTGATGTGCTTTGTGCGCGAATGCTGGACAGGATTGCGGGAAATGTGTATCGCGCTCGTGTTATAATAGGAAATGGTCATGGTGTCTTGTGAAATTCCATAATCCTCCCGCATCTGCTTCCTCCACAAGAGTTGCATGCAACAACTCCCGACGTCAATGTACTCAGCCTCCGTAGCAGACAAAGAGACAGAGTTTGGCTTCTTTCTCAACCAGGAGACAAGAGCATAACCAAAATAGAAACACCCACCAAAAGTTCTCCTACAACCATCTACATCCCCGACCCAATCAACATCCGAATAGGCGGATAAACGGTCATTGGTATCAAAGAAATACCAAATACCATATGAGAGAGTCCCACTCACATATTTGATAATACGTTTTAGAACGAGTAAGTGTGACTCTTTCGGGGATGCCAGATATTGCGCACAGACTCCAACACTAAAGGTTATGTCGAGACAATTGGAAGTCATGTAGAGAAGACTAAGTATCATACTCCGATACAAGGTTTGCTCTGCGTCCTTGCCTGAAGTGTCCTTACTAAGCTTGATAGAAGTACTCATAGGTGTACATGCATGCTTAGTGGAGTCTAAACCAATTTTTTTCACTAGGTCTATAGCATACTTGGATTGGGATATGAACATCCCATTCTCTAACTGACGAACCTGGAGACCAAGGAAGAAGGTAAGCTCACATACCATGCTGGGAGAATGTGGATCCAAAGACTATGTCATCCACATAAACTTGAGTAACCAAAATATCACTGTCATCTCTCCTGAAGATTAACGTTATATCAACTCCCCCTCTCTTGAAGCCATTGGATAAGAGATATGAAGTAAGCCTCTCGTACCAAGCACGGGGTTCTTGATTTAAACCATACAAGGCTTTCTTCAAATAGTAGACGTGCTCCAGGTGCTTAGGGTCTTCAAACCCTTTTGGTTGTTCCACATAAACCTCCTCCTAAATAATGCCATTTAGAAAGGCACTCTTGACATCCATCTGATATAACTTAAAGCGCAGATAACATGTGATGATGAGAAGTAAGCGGACGGACTCAAGCCTCGCAATAGGAGCAAATGTCTCCCCAAAGTCTACACCCTATATCTAAGTGTATCCTTGAGTGACCAACCTAGCCTTGTTTCTGATTGTGGTACCATTTTCATCCATTTTATTCTTGAAAATTCACTTGGTACCTATCACATTAGTCTCACTAGGTCGGGGGATAAGTTCCCAGACATTATTCTTGTTAAATTGAAGCAACTCATCCTGCATTGCAGATATCCATCCTTGAGTGCTTCTTTGTGATTCTTGGGCTAGATTTTGGACATGTAGCAAAAGTGGCTAACGACGTTCTCTAGCTGAGCACGATTCTTAACCCCAAGAGTGGGATCACATACAATGGAGGTCGGGTCATGACTCTTACGAATCCAAGCAGGTGTGTCCCCTAACACATGAGTAGGGTCCACAGAGTGTGGGTGAGGGATAAGTAAATCACTTCCAGAAAAGTCCTCATCCTCACATTGAAGGTTAGGATCAATAACCGTCGGAGGTTCATCATCTTGTACGGTGACATTTATTAACTCCTTAACCTTAGAGCTATTCAGGTTAAAAACCCGGCACGCTCTACTATTTGATGAATACCCTAGTAAAATTCCCTCGTCGCTCCGGGAGTCAAACTTTCCTAATTTCTCTCTATCCCGTAGGATGTAGCATTTACTCAAAAAGACACGAAAATATGCAAGGTTGGGTTTCTTTCCAGTCCACAATTCATAAGGCATCTTAACTGTATGTGGGCGCAGGTAAACCCTACTCACCGTGTGGCATGAAGTAGACATTGGCTCTACCCAAAATCTCCTGGCAACCTTACGACCTAGAAGCATAGATCCAGCCGTTTCTTGGATCGTCCTATTCTTTCTCTAAACAATCCCATTTTGCTGAGGAGTCTTCACAGCAGAAAAATCATGATTGATCCCAAGGCTATAACAGTAAAGATCTACCTTTGATTCCTTAAATTTTGTGTCGTTGTCACTACGTATCCTTTTAATAGTGACTCCGTGTTGATTTTGCAGGACACGGAACTTGGTCGTTAAAAACTCTACAGCACCGGATTTCTCTCTCAGAAAACCTACAATAGAATATCTACAGAAATCATCCACCATCATGAGGATATACCTCTTACCACCTAGATTCTCAGTACGAGTAGGACCCATAAGATCCATGTGAATCAGCTCAACTACACGGGAGGTGTTAATGTAATGCAACTGCCTATGTGGGCTACGAATTTGCTTTCCCAACTGACAGGATCCAAAAATCATGGAAGTCGGCTTTCCAAGTGATGGAAAGCCACGTACTTGGTCCTTTTTAACTAAATGAGTCAAATCTCTAATGTTCATGTGACCTAGACGTTGGTGCCACAGATCCATAGGAGTGACAATGGCACTGTTGCAGATAAGTGAGGACGTGGGCTCAGTCCCATAGCAATTATCCTCTGTCCTCACCCGTCGCATCAAAATTTTATCGACTTGATTATAGACATTACACGCATCCCGATCAAACTTTACGGAAAAGTCAGCGTCGCACAGCGGGCTAATGCTGAGAAGGTTTGCTTTAAAACCTTTGACATACAAAACATTCTCTAGCTTAGGAAATCCTGGTAACTCTAATGTACCTCTTCCTACAATGCTAAACTTGCTCCCATCTCCAAATGTGACTCTACCATCCTTATAATCCTCAAGGTAGGTAAAAAATGAGGCATCACCTGTCATATGTCTGGAGCACCCACTATCAAAATACCACTGTAAGGTATTATGTGCTTTGAGAGTGACATGAACAATAAGGGATTTCTTATCTTTCTTAGGTACCTAAGAAGAGGTAACCTTTTGTTTACCCTTATTGTTGTTGGTTTTAGCCGGGATGTGAGAAGCATTCACTGACAGCAAAGACATCCATCAGAATTCCTCCATCAAACTCTGTGATGTGGCAGCTAAAAACTCAACACACTCTCTCAGACTGGAAAAATCATCAGTACTATGTGGTGGAGCAGTAGTGCGTCGTGTCCGCCCAAATTATAGAAAAACTCCTGAAGATGGCCTTTTCTTTTGTAGTATGTACAGAAGAACGCAGTCTTAGACGGACCCGGGTTTGCTTTTCTTGGTCAAACTCTCCTTCGTGGTTTTTGACGATGGCCATATGGAGTCGTAGTAAACTTAGGAAGTGGTCCGGGTGAAATTTAGGATGAGGAGGAACCACCATAACCTATTCCCTGCCTATCACCAAAACCCAAAGTGGGGCCGAGGAGGATCTTTTCCATCTTTCCTGATTTGTCCTCGATTTGAACCTTGACTTACCGTGCTCTCTCAAGATTGTGAGTAAGCTGGGCTACAAGAGCTTCAAGTTTCTTCCGAGTTTCCAAGGAGGAATGGAGCTCACTCGTAAGACTAGTCACTTGTTTAGTCAAGTCCCCTCTCTCTTTCTCAAAATAACTCTCTCTCTCTAAATAGTTTTTCTCTCTTTGTAAACAAACTCTCTTTCTCAACACAGGCAGACTCTCTCTCTCTCAAAGTTGTGCAGGTGGAGGATTCTCTCTCTCTCTTGCTTCTTATAAATCTTTTTCTAACGCAATGATCCTAAGAACTAACGCTTTATTACGCCTTTTGGTTTTAAATGACTCATTATATAACCCAGTGTAGGCGCGTTGAAGATTACTCTCGCTCTCACTTGCATCATCCTCCTCCTCACTCACATCGTTCTCACTGTCGAGGAGTTCATGTGAAGAAGCATCCTCATCATCGTGAGGAGCACTAGAAGTGCTCACATGACTGGCCATGAATGCGGTGACGTTACACTCATGCGGTGACTCATCTCCCGAGTCCACCGACTCAACCTCACTGTTTCACTAAGGGTAGCGTTGGGGATAGCTTTGCCATTTTCTTTGTTTCTCCTAGTAGCACACTCAAAAGATCTATGACCCCTACCTTCGTACTCAAAGCAGCTCTCACTATCTTTCTTAGGAGGATCTTTATAATATTTTTGATTTTTATTTTCAAACATATTTTTCTCAAACTTCTTTTTATCTTTGAAATTATCATTTTTCTTAAATTTGAGAATTTTCTTGAAATTTTTAGAAAACTGTGCCAAATCATCTAAATCAAAGTCACACTCATAATTTGACGTATCTATCTCTCTTTTCAAGATGACTCTCCCCTCTTTCTTGCCGAACCCTCACTCTTTCTCTCTTGGGCATTAAGTGCAATTCCCTTATCTTTAGACTTGACAGATTTAGGAAACATATTAATTTCATACATTTGCAAGTCTCCTACAAGTTCCTCTAATTTTAGCGTATTAAAATTACCCATAGAATTTAACACAGTGACTTTAGGGATAAAACGCTTAGGCAGTGATCTAAGAATATTTTTAACAACTCTAGCATCAGTAATGTGTTCACCAAGATTAAAGCTAGTGTTAACAATATCAGACAATCTAGCATAAAATTCATCAAAACATTCAGACTCAAGCATGGTGATTGTTTCAAATTGAGTTGTTAAAATTTGCAGTTTAGACTCTTTCACATCATTAGTTCCTTCATGGGTAAGTTGCAAAACATCCCATGCCTCTTTTGACGTGGTGCACGTCATTATGCGTTTGAACTCATCAGGTGTGACAGATCCAAAAATAGCACTTAAACACTTAGAATTAAAAGATGAGCATTTAAATTCTTCTTCAGTCCATGTAGTGTTAGGTTTCAAACTAGTCATGTTATTAATAGTGACGGAGGGAGGTGTCCACCCTCTTTCAACCAAAATCCAGACACGGTTATCAATGGCTTTTAATGCAGATCTCATGTGGGCTTTCCAATATGCATAGTTTGTCCCGTCAAAAATTGACATTTTATTATATAACTTCTCCATTATGAACATGCTCTTTTTCAAAAATCCATTTTTCAAAAAAATGATATCTTAGAAAAATTTTACGAAAAATTACACAGTATAATTGTGTAATTGGCTCTGATACCAATTTGAAAGGAGTGCGCGTGCATTCAAATAGATATATTATTTAATTAAATTCAATTTTCCCAAATTAAATCCTAAACATGCATCTAGGTGTGATTCAATAAGATGAAATCATGAAAGAACATTCAAACACACACATGTGAGGAAAAATCCCCCAAAGGGGAAAAACCTTTTTTTTTCACTATAATTTTGTAAGATAAGATTACACGGATTACAGTGAAAAATATAGTGACACAAAAATACTTGCAGGCGTCAGTTTTGTAGTCGGCGGCTAGAATCTCCCTCGAGAATTCTAGGTGAGCATCAATGAAGAAGGAAGACGGCTTATCCACAAAGGTTGAACAAACACAAGTTTATGTTCTTGGGTTACAAAAGGATTCACAAAGGTTTGGCAAGGATGTGTCAATTAAAAAATGAGTCTTGGGACTTAAAAAGGTGAAGACTAGAGTAATTAGAACTCCTAAAATCGTCTCTCCAAGTCTTATCAGATAACTCCCCCGAAGTTGGCTTATATAAGGAAACCAAAAAGAGTTTCACAATTTTAAAACACTTGTCAGCGTCAGGTACCCCCAAATCGGTTTGGGTGTACCGCGAACCAGTTCACCCCCCGAACTGGTTTGGCCTTTGGTTCGCAAAAATTCACTATAACTTGGGGCTTTAACACTTAGCATTTTTCCAAGGGTTTTTCTTGGATTTTTCTCCATTTTCAAAAGGCCATTACTTCCTCACCGTAGCTCGGATTGAGGTACAGTTTCTTACAGTATCTTCGTTGCATCGAGATCTTCAACTTTCCAATTGATCGGACCTACGGAAAATGTCTGCAAAATTACCAAAATTCCCTTGAACTTCCATATCTTGCCTTCTCACTATTTTGACTTCTCTTGCATACCACTTTCATTAAGTCCCTAAAGTCGTCGAACGTGAAGTCGTTGAGGCAGATGTGGGACACATGATGGAAATGATGAATGCTTAATTCTCAGAATTCGGATTGAGGCCATCATATGAGATCGTGTAGAGACGTGCCAAATGTAGCGGCATCCAACGTACATAAATGTAAGATAACGAACATGAGAAAAATATCCTTACAAATGTGTCTCAAATGTTCTCATGCAAAGTATGGCTTATATGCCATTGAAGAAAAGAAAAAAAGACATTTCATTTCGACTTCACAAGTCTCCACCACTACCCCACTACATGTCTACGACTTCTTACTTATTTTCATTAGGTCCGAATAAAACCATAAGGAACTAGTTAGAACTAGCAATGACTTTAAATGAGAAATAACAATATATATGTGAGGACTTGAAATACTAATGTCGACGGCGTGCCCAATAATTTTTCAAGTGTAAGGTTTAGATGTAAGTTTTCTTTTATGTATTTATGCTTGTGATACACGCATATATTATAGAGTTGTAATTATACTATGATGCATTTTTATGAGGTTAACCAATTAAATGGACTATTTTCTTTATACTTTTACTTTGTGTATGTGAAGCTGCTACTCTATAAAGCATATAGATTACATGTTTAACTACTCTATTTTCATGTTGTGTTTTACATTATTTTTTGAAATTAATCATTTGAATTTGAAGTTTTCCTTTTTTTATTGATGGGGAAATGGTATAAAAGAAAATGAAGAAAAATCTAGGGGTTGTGTTCTTTCCACGAAGAGGTACATTGTCATTTTACGAGATTAGCTAATGCCTCAAACTTCCCATTAAGCCATCCATTCATTATTTCATTTTCATTTTCTCTCTTTCAGCTTCATTAGCTTCCTTCCTCGCCTTGCAGCTTCTTTCCTCACCTCGTTAGCTTCCCTTGTTGCATCAAAAACTTATATATCTCTCTCAATGTCTTCTTACTTTTGCAAAGCCTCAAATATATAAGATATGGGCTTAAGACCAGTCCCATTAGCATCGTTCAAACAACACATTATCTTTAAGTTCAGATTGTGATTTGGGTATTTTTTTCACATCATCCAACAAAGAATAGTGAATATATGTTAATTATTCCATGAGCAATATGAAAAAAATACTATAAATCTTTTATTGGAACGCATCTTACACATACATTTTCAGCGGCATTAGTCACCCAATTTCCCTTCATTCCGCTCAAAGAGCCTTATATCATATATTATCCATAGGCGCAGGAGTTCCAGTCTCCTTATCACGTTATAAAGATTTTAATGTTCAATAAAGTGTTAATACAAATTGAAAAGATTAGTTTAGGAAAACTATTTTAGATATGTATTACAAACTCTAACTCCACTTAACAAAATCATTTTCTTCCACTACAATGCATAATCTTCTGTTTAGTTCGATTGTTCCCATTTATTTCACTTCTTTTCTAAAATAAATATCAATCATTATTTTTCAATATAACACAAATAAATTCAATCTGTAAAAAAATACAACACTTTATATAACATCAAAATTTTCATCTGCAAATATGTCACAAAGATCGCTCCATTCACCTCTCGTAATTCTAGAGGATGGGGCTGACAAACCCAGTTAAAGAGCCGTGTTATTTGACCTATTTGCAATGCATTTTTAAGCAGAAGCTGTGAGATTGAGTATCAAGTTGGACCATCATTACACACATCAATACATCATCTTCTATAAATTTAAACTTGCCATGTTTAAGGGAGAAAAAAAATAAAATCGAATTTTAAAAATTGATAGTCCAAATTAATAAACACACCAGATTTTCCGAAAGGATAATGACAACAAATCTTAATAAGTGACATGAATTATTCAATAATCATGGAGACTTTGTTCGACGTTTTAACAATCGCAAAGTGTACTAAAAAGTAGTTTTTCAAAAATAAGTCCAATGTGCAGGAAAAAACCACTGCTCCATATTGTATAGATATATAGCTTACTCGTAAAAGTATCCCCATATGTCGTTTTTTCTCATCTGGAACTTGTCACCAATAGCTAAACTTGAATGGGGCATGATATCTTTTAACAATGCTTGACTCAAAATTAAATTAAATGAAAAAGGCCCTACTATACGACCATTTGAGGTTATGATTTGAATATTCTCCCCTATTTCTAGCTTCTTTTTGAAAGCCAATTCCTCTTGTTGGTCCCATGACCCGTTTCTTGGAAGATGAACCTATATTGAGTGAGAATCATGGGTTCAAAAGAAGAAAATAAAATGTATATTGAGTGATAATTTTTAATACAATAATAATGATATTAATCACATGAACTAATACTGTTTGTAACAAGAGAAAAAAAAAGATCAAGAAGAAACAAATTGACAAAAAGAATTCATGTTATGTAGCGGATAATTCGGACCTAAAAGGTGTTATTAAGTTTTAGATATGTCTAGGGTATTTTTAACAAGGGGGGCCATATTCATGCAAAAAGACGGACGTTTTTTCAGAGCCAATTTGTGTGAGGGGATTCGACGCCGATGTATGTGCGGTGGGGGTAACGTCGGTGCATAAAGAGACTGGCAATCTTTTATCAGTCGATTTAGGAAATGTAGCGTTACACAAACAGACTTCAAAAATCAAGGTAGGGTCGAAAGTCGGCAATGAAAAGAAGAAAGGAAAGAAAGATTTTTATCTTGGTAATGCTATGCTGGTCTCAAAAATTTTAAGACCTTCAGGAAAATGGAAACAAATGCAATAAAAAGACAGCATTGGGGAAAGAGAGTGGCAAGTCAATTGTGGTGGTTAGTGAGACAACGTTTATGAGGGGGCAGGAGGCAGGGGGAGGAGGATCATCCTTTGATGAATTAAATGACTCTAGGCTTTGGGTGGAATTAGATATCTCGATTCAAGAGGGGGAAAATGAGGGTAGCAAGAACGCATGGTGGGATGAAGATTCGGTGGGGTGGAGGGAGGATTTATTAGTATCCTTTAGTAAAGATTATGGAGTTGGCTTTGAGGGATACGAGAGTGAGGCGTGGGCTTTGTTCAAAAAGATTAATAGTGTTGTGAGAGGAGGTGAGGAGGATAAGGTGGGAGAAGGAAGGAAGGTCTAACAAGTGTTTTTGTTTTATGAAATTACACATCATTTCGTGGAATGTGAGGGGGTTGAATGACACTAACAAGAGGGGTATTATTTGTGGGTCCATTGCTAGGTGGAAGATAGATATATTGTGTTTACAGGAGACAAAGATGAGCTTTATGGAAGATTGTATCATTAGATCAATTTAGGGAGGGCGGGGGATCAATTGGGTCAGTTTGGATGATGTGGGAGTTTCTATAGGGGTGGTGATTTTGTGGAATTCAACAGTGGTCGAATTATTGCGGAGCCCGCAGGGAAGGTGGTGTTTATCATGTCTCTTTAAAAATTTGGAGGATGGATTTACTTGGGGTTTCTCGGGTATCCACGATCCAGTCGGGGACAAGAGTAGGTGGGAGTTATGGTAGGAATTGGCAGGGGTGAGTAGGGTATGGGATGTCCCTTTTTTCTTTGGAGGGGATTACAATGTGGTACGGTTTGGAGCAGAGAGAAGTAGCGGTGGTAGAATTTGCAGATCTATGAGAGAGTTTTTTGAGTTTATTGATGGAGTTGATAGATTTGCCTCTTGAAAAGGGTATTTATACTTGGTCCAGTTTTTAGGGATATGCCTTATATGTCTTGTCTTGACCGCTTTCTTATTTCGCAGAGGTAAGAGGAGCATTTTCCAGGGGTGATTCAATCTTGCTTACCTAGTGTTACTTCCGACCATTGCCCTACTTTATTAGAATGTGGGGGTGGAGGGAGGGCAGGATTACTTTCAGATTTGAGAATATGTGGCTCAAGGAGCATAATTTTGCCGAAAGAGTTATAGTATGGTGGTCGGGGTATGAGGTGGAGGGGAATGCCAGTTTTAGGTTGGCAGTTAAATTGCGTTTGCTTAAAGAGGACATTAAAAGGTGGAATGGAGAGGTTTTCGATAATGTGCGCTTGGTCACAGCAAGTTATATGGAGGAAGTTAGGAGATTAGATGAGAAGGAAGGGAGAGTCGGGCTCTCGAATGAGGAGAGGAGGGGGTGAGGTTAAAAAAGAGGAGATGGGGAATAGGCTATTTCAAGAAGAAATTAGTTGGAGGCAAAAGTCGAGGGCTTTGTGGTTAAGAGAAGGGGATTCTAATACCAAGTTTTTTCACTCAGTAGCCAACTCACACAGGAGGGCTAACCACATTGGGAAAATCATAGTGGGGGGAGAGGTGTTCGAAGAAGATAGAGAGGTGAGGGGGATATTGCTCAATTTTATGAGGATTTGTTTAGGGAAGAAGAGGAGTGGAGGCCCCCTCTCATGATGGGGATGAGTTGGAGAGTATTTCGTCTTTCGAGGCAGAAGACATCGAAGCCCTCTTCTCTGAAGAGGAAGTCGTGCAGGTGCTTAAGTCGATGAGCGGGGATAAGGCACCGGGACCGGATGGATTCACGATGGACTTTTTTTCAACATCTTTGGCCTGTCGTAAGGTCTGATATGATGGATTTCTTTGGCGAATTCCATGATCGAGTCTACTTTATGCCTAGGTCAAATGCGACCTTCATCACTTTGAAATCTAAGAAGGGGGATCGATTGATATCAAAGATTTCAGACCGATCAGTTTGATTAAGAGTGTTTATAAGCTCCTAGCCAAAGTGTTGTCTTTTCGACTTAGGAAGGTCATTGACCTTTTGATTTCGGAGTCTCAAAATGCCTTTTTTGGTGGGAGGTAGATTCTCAACGCTGTTTTGGTGGCTAATGAGTGCGTGGAATCAAGATTTAGAAGTGGGAATCCTAGCATTGCATGTAAGCTCGACATTGAGAAGGCATACGATCATGTTAATTGGAAGTTTCTTCTTTACTTGCTAAGGAGGATGGGTTTTGGGGATCGGTGGTGTCGGTGGATACAGAGGTGTGTTTCTATGGCTAGATTCTCGGTGCTGATTATTGGGGTTCCTGAGGATTTCTTCTCGGGTACTCGCGGGCTTCGACAAGGAGATCCATTATCCCCCTTTTTATTCATCCTGGTTATGGAGGTATTTTGTCGGATGATGAGGCAAATGGATCAGGGGTTTTGATTTTAGGTCTTCGAGCTCTGTCAGGATTCAGGTGTCTCGTCTCTTATTTATTTTGTGATGCTGATCGTGGTCAAATTCATGCTCTGAAGTTGCTTTTGATATGTTTTGAGGCAGTTTCGAGGCTTCAAATCATTGCAGGGAAGTGCGAGATGATCCCGATTGGGGAAACTGGTGTAATGGAGGATCTAGCTGGTATTCTGGGTGGAAACATTGGGACCTTCCCATATACTTAACTTGGTTTGCCCCTTGGATCCAAGTATAAGTCCAAGGCGATTTGGGATCCGGTCTTGGAAAGAATGAGAAGAAGGCTAGTTGGGTGGAAGAACGAGTTTCTTTCGAAAGGGGTGAGGCTTACTCTTATTAAGAGTTTCTTGTCTAATTTTCCAACCTATTACGTGTCCATTTTTCCATTTCCTACTACTATAAGTAAAAAAATGGAGAATCTAATGAGAGATTTCTTGTGGAGAGGCACTGAAGATAATTTCAAGCACAACTTAGTAGGATAGGAGGAGTTTTGCTAGCCCATTAAGGGGGGGGGGGGTGAAGATTTGGGGTATTTTCAATAGAGCTCTGCTAGGGAAGTGGTTGTGGCATTTCCCTTGGTAGGAAAATAGATTATGGAGAAGGGTTATAGGAGTGAGATTGGGTTCTTTGCTGATGGGGTGGAGACCAGTTGTGGGGTCTTTAGCCAATGGTGTGGGTATGTGGAAGCATATTGCGAGGGGGTGGGTGGATTACTCTAAGAACACTGAGGGGACAAGATAAGGTTCTGGGAAGACAAATGGGGCGATAATGAGTCTATTCGGGAGATTTTTCCCGGGATCTTTAACCTAGGAACGAATCAAGATGGTATGGTGGCGGATCACGTGAATGATAACGGATATAGTGTCAGGTGGAGTCCTCATCTTAGGAGAAGACTCTGGGATTGGGAACTTCAGGAGGTTGACTTGTTCTTTGAGTGGTTGAGGTTGGCTCCCCAACCGACGGTTAGCGAGGATTCGTTGAGGTGGAAGGGGGAGGGACTGGCATTTTCACAGTCCGTGGCTACTATGCTATATTGAGCGACAGTGGGACTCTTAGGGCTTGTTTACCCTGGAAGAAGATTTAGAAGGTAATGGCACCGCCTAAGGTCAGATTCTTTATTTGGACTACGGCTAGATAGGCTATTTTGATGATGGAAGGTTTGCAGAAGAGAAGATATCGTCTGGCTAGTCGATGTTGGTTATGCAAGGAGGAAGAGGAGAAGACTAACCATATCTTACTACACTGCTGAGTGACGAGAGGTTTGTGAGATGTTTTTTTAACCTTATCTAAGACCGTTTGGGTCATGCCAGCGTCAGTGAGGGAACTTTTAGAGGTGTGGAACCCTCCTTTCGGTTGGTTGGGTAACAGACGGGTCTGGCGGATTGTTCCTTATTGCATTTTTTGGACAGTTTGGAAGGAGAGGAATGCTCAATGTTTTGATGGTATTGAGATGGCACTCTCAAGGCTTCGCTATCTATTGTTTAGCACCCTTCTCAATTAGTACAAGGTGAAGACCTCCGTTACAACTCAGGACTTTCTTGAGTTCGTGGAGGAGATCCACTATTCTTTGTAATCTGGGTGTTAGTGTTGATGGTGCTTATTGGCTTTTCCTTTTATCTTGTATTTGTTTTGCTTTGTATACTACATGTATATGGGTTCTCTCCCTTAGCATTTGGTTTTTAATGCACTCATTTATTTATAAAAAAAAAAAAGATGTGTCTAGGAGTCACATTTCATTTTTCATTAACTTTGAAATTTAAGAACAAAATGACAAAAAAAAGTATTTTTTTCTTCTCAAAAAAACCTAACCAAGCCATTCTCAAGCACAATTATGAGAACAGTTACCAAATTTATCATATTTAAACTACCACAACCCCCTTAAATTACCAGAACATGAATAATTACCATAATATGAATAGAACAATTACTATTTTAAATCAGACGCGCGTGGATGTGAAATTGTCCCTACCGAGATTTAAACTTAATTCGCCCTATGTGGAGTGGGTAGTCATACCTTTGAACCATAACGCATGGGTAAAAATCTATTATACCTAAAAGTTTGTTTATAGATCAAACAATGTCGGGAGGGCCAAGTCTAGTAACCATCTATCAAACTTAATAAGAAATGTATAATGAGTTTTCCATAGTATATCTCATGTCTAATTATTATAGAGAGCCTCACAAGAAATATTGTGTTAAGTCTAATACATTAAGTTTTATGGCTTTGAAAATAATAAGAGATTTAATAATGAATTTGCCTAACTAATTGAAAGCCTGGTAATCTTTTAGGACATTATAGAAAATTTAATTTATTCATTTCATTAATAATATCTCATGTCGTTGACAATACTAACTCTCTTGTTAGGATTAGAATACATAAAATATAATTACTTTGTGCTTACTAAAGTTAAGTAGTTTATTTAACATTATAATGACTAAGACTCGCATGCACCTGGCTAATATAACTCTGATGAGTATCTTAGAGGGACCAAACATATCAAAATTCGTGACAGTGCTTCACTATCAATCAATGTAGAGTGGGTTATATTCATAACCGGTTAGTCCCAAGAATGTTATGTTCTTACCTCAGACCATCCTATCAAGGTCCTGTTTCTTCTTACGCATTAAAAGTATATCGTCTTCTCCAATACCCATCAGGTCTAATAAGAATGTAATATAATAAAAAGGCGCTCAATGAGTATTTTTAATTTGTTTCAAAGAAAACGAACCTTGTTGTCCATGCAATTTGAGTGTGTCCTACTTAGGTAGGATGCAGAATCATAATCAATAAAAAAAATAAAGTGGTTTATTTTGTGAATGATCAAGTGTACTCAACCATTGCCAAATGTTACCTATTGAAACTACTAACTATAAACCTAAGGTTGCCCAGTGCTAAGGGGAGCTATCTGTTGGAAAATATTGTGTTTTTTACACAAATTATTTTAGGACCAAATTAATATATTGGTCAACTTTGAACCATTATAAAAGTAGGATCCACACTTCAAACGTGGTGGGACCAACTACGTACGTGTTCCTTATAGCAAGACGAGTTACGTGATATATTCATTAGTAAAAAATGGACAAATGATGAATAAGAAATTTGGTTTCAAAGTGCCCCATTTTATGCATGAAAATTATTAGGAAAATACTAGGGAAATTTTATTTAATTTTCTAGGATGAATTTTTGTAACTGTCGCTAAAGGTTGTGACTGTTCGCTATATAGTGACTATTTTTCAGAACCGTCCCTAAACGTCGTGACTGTTCACCATAAGTTGTGACAGTTCATGAAAAACGTCCATAAATTGTTTGTTTCCTAAAGACATGTCTTTTCATGAAAAAACACCTTGTTTTCTATAAATACAAGACTTGTCTTCATTTTTTAAAGAGAGAAAAAAGGAGATAAAATATATTTTCAATACTTTCCATTCCCAATCGCATCGAATAAAGTATCAAACATAATTGGTTCGTGGGACATGCACATTGAAGTGCTTCTTGCGCGTGTCAAGACCGTTTATCCTGAGAGGCAAACGCTCATTGTTCATTGTCGTAAGCACCGTAGCGGGAGCGCATTTTGTCTTAAGGAGGGAGTGTCAAACACTTGACTCAGTCATCTTCTTTGTTTGTAAGTTTTCTAGTGGTATTAATGTTTATTGCATAAATATGATTTATCTCATATTTTAAATTTGATAAAACACAAAAGTATATATTTTTTAAATAACAATCTTAACACAAAATGGCGTCTTCTCGTATTTATTTTGTTTGTCTATATATTTTGTGTTCTTCAAAATTTCTTCTTCTGACAAATCATATTGATAAGTCCTTGTAAATATTGTTTAAATAATATGCATACATATATACTCCGAATATATATATTGGATATGATAAACTTTCTAGATAGTCGTGGACAAAAGGAAGTGCACGTATATTTTCTTAGGATGTGTTACATTCTTAATGAATTGGGCACTATCTTGAATATTGTAAAGTGCGATGAAGATTGCAAAAGATATGAGAGTCTTTAGTTGATATAAAATGATGTATTCCTTGTCATAATGTATAAATTCATTTTGGAAGAATTTTATACTTTCAATTAATGCGTTTGTCTATGTGATTGCCGAAAGTGTTCTTCAATAGAAAAAAAAATAGTGTGGGTGATTACAGATCTACTTATAATATTTATGATTCAAAATTTAGAACCGAGTGGTTTAACGATTGCTTTAAAGATGGTATAGAATTAAATCATAAATCGATATAAATGATCCAGGGATTCAGAACCGAGCGGTTTCACAACTTCTTTAAGAAGGTAGAATCAAATTATGGTCTCATTAGAGACTTGGGCGTAATCTCAAGACTCCACAACTAGTAAACTCAAAGAAGGGCAAGTAACCAAATTTCATATTTTATATTATGATATCTTTAAAGTTCATACTCATAGAATATGTTCAAATGGTTTTGAGGCATATAAATTATGTGTGACACAACTTTAGTTTAATACTAAGAATTGTCACAAGTGCATTTGTAGGCCTATGGAACAATAAGGAATATAGCATTAAATGTCGAAATGACTAAAGTAGAGAAACTAATCACAACTAAAATTTATTTAGAATGAAATGAATGTATACCTTCTAAATGGACATATGTGTTGGTCTAAATAAACATTAATATCATTTCATTTTAAAGAAAAATAAAGAGTTTGGAGGTTGAGAATAAATGTATCAAATTTGTATAATTTCAAATTTATGTTTGAAATTGTGGGGGAAGTATTGTGTTTTCTATGAGTTATATTCTCAACACATTAACCCACGATAAAATTTTATGGGAAAGATTAAGAACCTTTGTATGAATTATGATAAAGGTGGGGGTATTTATCTAAGGCGGTAATTTCTATCCAAATAATAGAAACAAAGATGATTCCTATTGAAAATAGGATAAACACTACTGAAAGTGTAGTATTTGATTGTATAAGTGCATTTAATGTACTATAGTATTTTCAATGTGCATTTGTCTAGAGAAGTGTATACTTCATTGATTGAACGATAATTAATACTTGAGTACTTTGATTATATTACAAGGCTGAAAATGATTAAGCGTGTACACAAATCTTTAGAATAAAGATAATGGATCAAAGAGTCTAAAGTACAAATGAGTCATTGAATATCGATACTAAGATATAAGTGACAAATGACATAAACATTAGGAAATTATGAGTATATTTTTAAACAATATATGACTTTCGAGACTCGTATTCCGAGTGATATATTATCACGATTAGAGGTGTTAATGTTTGAAAATCCTCTTATGATGGAATATGAATATTATTTCCTACAAAGCAAGGTACCTTGACAATTTTAAAGAGGGTGATTTGAGATAACAATTCTAATGCATGTTCTTGCAATTGGAAATCATTGCTTGAAAAGGCATAAAGTAATTTGGCAAGTCACGACTTATTAGTCATGACATAAGACCATAAATAAATCTTTCTTTGTTAGTGATAACATTATGCCTAATAAAATCATTGTGGATACGCTAACGAGAGAGTAAGAGAAGTTCATCAAGGGGAATGGGCTTACAGCCGGTTAAAACCTAAAAGAATTGCCACGATGGAAACCTAACATAAATGACTGGAGATCCCAAGAATTAGGTTTAACGGGACAACCTAATTATGTGCGATTCAGTTAGCACTGAAAAAGAAAATAAATTCTTCCTCCCATTCCTAGGATAAGTCAGTGCACTATCTGCCGCATGTAACAGGATAAATTTATTTTTTAATGATTTATATATCTTGAACATATAGGTCAAGTGGGGTATTAGCAGGATACTCTTTATAGAAATCACCAATGTGAGTGAGAAGGGGCCACTTCTATGAGAATAACCAACAGCTACATTGTTAAATCTCTAACACGCTCATGAAACCAGGAGGTGTCCAAGGCCAAAACGGACACAACAGTGAGAACCACGAATGTTTGGAGAAGGACTGTGTGAATTCTATTGTCTCGGTTTACACAAAAGGTTGATCAATTCAAGACATCGCGTTCATTGATTGGCCAGTAAACCCGATAGTCTCTCACTAGGAAAGATTCAAGGCCAAAAGCTATCTTTACCGATGCAACGCTTTTTCAATGATACTCTGTCTAATTTGTCTTCAGGTTCATTTGATTCTTCACTCAAATTTCATTCAAGTGGGGGATTGTTGGAAAATATTGCATTTTTTACACAAATTATTTTAGGACCAAATTAATATATTGGTTAACTTTGAGCCATTATAAAAGTAGGACCCACACTTCAAACTTGGTGGGACCAACTACGTACGTGTTCCTTATAGCAAGACGAGTTACGTGATATATTCATTTGGTAAAAAACAGACAAATGATGAATAAGAAATTTGGTTTCAAAGTGCCCCATTTTATGCATGAAAATTATTGAAAAATTTTATTTAATTTTCGGAGACGAATTTTCGTAACTGTCACTAAAGGTTGTGACTGTTCGCTATATAGCGATTGTTTTTCAGAACCGCCCTAAAGGTCGTGACTGTTCACCATAAGTTGTGACAGTTCATGAAAAACGTCCCTAAAGTGGCTGTTTCCTAAAGACATGTCTTTTCATGAAAAAACATCTTGTTTTCTATAAATACAAAACTTGTCTTCATTTTTTAAAGAGAGAAAAAATGAGAGAAAATATATTTTCAATACTTTCCATTCTCGGTCGAGTCGGATAGAGTATCAAACATAATTGGTTCGTGGGACACGCACATTGAAGTGCTTCTTGCGCGTGTCGAGACCGTTTTATCCTGGGAGGCAAACACTCATTGTTAATTGCCGTAAGCACCGTAGTGGGAACGCATTTTGTCTTAAGGAGAGAGTGTCAAATACTTGACTCGGTCATCTTCTTCGTTTGTAAGTTTTCTAGTGGTATTAATTTTTATTACATAAATATGATTTATTTTATATTTTAAATTTGATAAAACACAAAAGTATATATATTTTAAATAACACTATCGGTGGGATGATCAATATTATAAAGGGCATCTTCTTAGGCCGGTCAAATAACAAATAGCTCAAGAAACGTTGGCCATGTCTTGAAGAGTTTGGTTAATGTTGATCTTCCTCCAAATAGGACATTGCACAGTCAATCATCACTAGAACCAAAAATAGGGTAACCCCATGCACAAGCTTCTTTTGTTAATATAATGGACATCTGTTGTTAATTCTACCAAAAAAAAATTAGTTTAGTATATTATCTATGGTTGTATTATTGAGTTTAGTATCTATCAAATTTAGTTACGTTATCGCATAAGTTTCATGCAACTACAATGTGGCTAAAACAAACTATGGCCTTAATTATATCTTGAAGGTTTATAAGGAGTCATTGCATGCTTCTTATATTATCTTCCTAGGATGTAGATATCATCCGTTTAAATATTACTTGATGTTCTTCTTAACTGATAACACACTTGGTATTTTTAGGTTATTAGTGTTCACTATGCCATGTGTACACTCTATCATCTTTGGTTGTTTTTATTCTTATGTCCTAGAACTAAATCCCTTTAGATATTCCCTGTATCACCATTAGTGAGTTTTTTTTTTATTAGATCGGGGAATCCTCGAGTTCACTTTAAACCCTCCAATGGACTGTCAAGTCGCAACCAAGGGAGGTGGCCTCACAAGAGTCTATGCATCTTCCGGAATTAGGAATAATGACCTATAGGCACTACTCACTTGACCCTACCATCAGTAGACTCAGCTAACCCATGGGTGTTCACATCCAATTGGTACATAAATACCTAAATTGTAATGTACTGGGTTCCTCTATTACAGTTTAGCATGCAACGGTTCCTTCCCGACCCTTCATATCTCAAGAGATAATATAATGGACGTATTTTGTTAGCTCCATTAAAAAAGCGCAACCCCGGACATGAGGTTCTTATGGCCTTGAGATCTATCGAAAAAATAAGTCATCCTCGTAAACAAGCCAATAGATGAGTCCCTTTAATATTGCTTCAAAAGCTACAATGGGTATTCAATTCCCAACCCATTTATTCATCTTTCAATATAAACCCAGTTCAAGTTATGTTCTTTGAAGTCTAAACATGTGTAAACTTCATTTGAAAATGACGGAGAAGATAGTAAGTTAAATGAAAAAATAAGTAAATAAGTTGATTGTATGCTTGAGAAATGGAAACAAAGAAAGGTGTTGAATAAAAGGGAAGCGGGGTTAGTGAATGAAAAAGAAGGACGATGAGATAATGACTAGAGACAAAATATTTCTTCAAAGATCAAATTCATACCCTCGTTGGTATTAACATTTGATGAAATAAGTCCAAAGAGTCGACAACATTTGCATGACTATTATGAAGGGGGTAGATTTTACTCTACCTTGCATGGGAATTGCTCTATAACCTATGATAGGCCTTAAATGGAGTAACACAATACTTATTATAACTAGACCTATTTAAAAATGATATATTTCTTACTTAATTAAATATTTTCTTATTAACAAGTGCCATGTCTAAGGATATAAAGATCGTACCCTCATTTTTGCTAACAAAAGTTGCAATAGTGTTGTGTTAGTAAACGACATTTAAGCTACCAGATTGAAAACGAGGATGCATGGCTTCATCCGTACTTCCTTGATGCAAAGAAGATCTTAGGACACCTGCAAAATCGGAACCAAGCATACCTAAACATGAAACTAACAACATTATCTACAATATATATATGCATGAATACATAAAACAAGAATATACTTTTAATATTTTAGCATATTTATATAAAAAAAATATGGGAAAATCGCAATAAAATGAAAATTATACCTTCAAGAATTAAGTCATATCAATTTCAATAAGAATTAGTTCCCTAATAAGTTATTATAAATAGTTATCACTTGGGAGATATATGTAATGAAACTAAAACAGATCAATGTTGAATGATATGAAATTCATACGAAACTAAAATATATCACTCTTGTTCTAAGATTACATAATTATAACTACTCCTAATAGTAAAAGAACAATATAAATTAGATGTTGGAAAATATACAAATATTGCTTGGCATGCATAAGAAGCAAAAGATTAACAAGCAAATATAAATGGTTTAGTCTGGTCCAGATCAAATAAAAAACCAACGATCGCCTCCAATAACTCCACCACCATCCAAAAACACCAACAACCCTATTATAATGGGTCACTCCTAAAATTTCTCTCACATATTAGTAAGGGACAAGGAATTTTTACATTGGGAAATAATAAAATTCCATTATAGGAACTCGAAATGCAATAAGGTGAAATAGATTTTTTTACAAAATACTATCGTGCATTAAACGCCTTTGTCTAGTTTGTGTAATGAATGAAGACAAAAAAAATATCAATGAGATTATTTCGAGGAGAAATCGTACCCGCGTTGGTGTTAACACCCTATGAAATGGTATCGACAAAGTTCGGCTACATTCAGATAACTAGATGGTGAAGGAGGATGGATAGAATTCATCACATATAATAATTTCACAGATGTTGCTCTTTGACTCATAATAAGCATGAAATGGAACAATATAAGACTAATTAAACTAAACATAACTAATATGGATTACTAGACTGAGAAAGAGGACGCACGGATTTCTTTATTAGTACTTGATGCGCAATAATAGACCTTAGGGAACGTGCATGATCGAAACCAGACATAACTAAACAAGAAAGAAAAATATTATCTAAGGTGGTTACGTATGCATGAATTCAGTAAAACATAGCTATAGTTTTAACATTACAATATAATTCTAACAAAAGCATGGGTAAAAACACAACAGTAATGATAATTAGAATAACAATGAAATCATATCAATTTTATTAAGATTGTTTGTAGTAAGTAGTTAATTAAAATGTAAAAAGAATAATTAACACACCCAATAGATATTCATCATAACCGTTATGATACTCTCTTCCACTCAGATAAAATACTCCCTCCTCTCTTTCTGATAGGATATACTCTTTATCTATGTTAAACGCTTTTCTTTTACCTTTTATCTCACTCTTATTACACCTCTTCAGAGAGATCATATAGAATTCAGCCCATAAATGCAACCCTATCACCTTCATTGTTACCAAGTTATCAAGAATCCTATTCAAACCTTTGTTTCTCATAATTTTTCATCTTCATTGTAAACCTATTAAAGAAATACTTTAACATTTTATTAAATAAAGCAACATTTTGTAAGTGAAATTAACTAAAACACTCTTATAAAACGAGTGTCATAAATGAAATCAACGAAAACATTTTAACAATGGGAATAAGGAATAAAATACATCAACAAAAACCATTCCACATTGGACATACTAACTTATATTTTTTGGGATATCATCCTTTCGTAATCGAAGGCCTCCGTCATTAATTTTCATTATTTCACTATATACTATATTTGCCTCAAGTTGTTGGTATGGTTCCTCTTCACCCAGATCCTCCTCCATTATAATTTCAAGAAAATCATACTTAAGGTTCCACCAATCACACTTAAAGAAAATAAATCGATTATTTTCAGTACATTCTAACTAAATAATATCAATAAACTCCCCATAAAAGTAAATATTTATTTGCTTGCGTTCTCCCACTACGATAATTCCACTATTTTAAGTGTTTTTGTACTTGTCATTATCTTTGTTGTAAAACCTATAATTGTTGATTAAAAACATCTATAATGTTTCTGTCGTCGATCAGGATCCCAAGATAAATGACGAAGTTGATTACTAACACGACTGGGAGAGACACGTTAAAAATATTCTCACCTATTTATTTTTTAAAAGTAAATAGTTAATTAGAATTATAACCTTAATGATTTACATTAAAACAATAAATTCAACTACTTACACAATCTTCAAACCATTTGGGAAATCTCTCCACGTCTATCTTTTCAACAATTATGTTGCTTTTTGCCTTTAACATATCCTTATGCTCACTAAACATATATAAATGAATTTAATTAGTAAAATAAAAGTATATTTGAAATATATAGGTAGTGTAGATTAACATCCCTTTACAAATTCTTGTATCTCTTCAGAGTTATCAAATACATACAAACGAGCCTTTTTCCATTTACTCCACGTAGGCATTGGTAATTATCTTTTCAAAGCAAATGACCATTATACCGAAAAATAAATAAAGCTTCTTAAAAATCAACACCATCATATTTCCTATAAGGTCTATTAAATCGGGCCTCGGCAGCATGTAGATACAATTTGAAAAATGTTAGAAATTCATAAAGAATGTGAGCCTCGACCATTTAGCCCTATGGACATGCTTTGTTTCCCACAGTAAGTTTTAAAGTATTCATATATCTGTCAATAAAAATGAATATAATCACAATAAAAACATAAAACATTACTTCTATAACAAATTATGTAACTTGTTTACCTTCTAAAAGGATACATCCATCGATATTGCTGGGCCGCCTGCGAATAAACTCTCATGCAAGGTGAGTCAACCAGTAAACCATAACATCAAAGAATGTCAGTGGAAATATCCTTTCAATCTTACACACACACACACACACACACACACACACACACACATATATATATATATATAGCAATTTTCTCTTCAACCCAACTCCAACACATCTACTCTCAAAGTTTTCGAACATAACTCCTTAAAGAATCTCAATTAACAGTTGCTACACTTCTTTAGAAAGATGACTGTGAATTGCAAGTGCTAGTAAGTGTTGTAGAAAAATGTGGTAATTATGAATTTTTATTCCCAAAATCTTGCCTTCATTAACACTTACACATCAAGATATGTTTGAAACATACCCATTAGACAACTTCAATGATTGGAAAAATTCACAAAAAATCCTCTTCTTTGCCTTAGTCAAGGTGTAACAAGTAGGCAGGATCACCCATTTATCTCCTTTTTTATATGGATGCAAGTTTTTAGGTATGCACATTTCTTTCAAATCCAACCAAGACTTGACATTACCTTTTGTTTTCCCATCAATGTTTAATAAAGTTCCTACATTCTTTCACATGCAATTTTCTCGATATGTATGATTGTAAGGATAATTTGTCCATCTTTATGTATATGTTATGTCATACGCCGTTACAAAGATTGATGGTTGAAAAGATCACATCGTCATCAACGAAATCCGAAATCCGAAGAACAAAAGAAGAAGGAATTTGGGAATCAGACCTGACCGGACCGATCCAGCTCAAATAAAAGGAACCGATCCGGATTATCGGACCGATCCGACCAACTACCGAACCGATCCATTTTGTCAGACTCCAGTAGCCACCGGACCGAATGCAAACCGATGGAGCAATAATTAGCTGAACCGATCCGACTGCTACCGGACAGATCCGCCTCTGTTAAAAAGAACCGATCCGGATTATCGGACCGATCCGCCTAAGGACCGGACCGGTCCGCCCTGGATAACCACGAACAGATCGTGTGGAGATTTTTTAGGGCAAATGAATTCTTATTTATACCACGATCGGGGAGTTGGTTTTCTTAAGGCTTATACACGATTTCCAGAGTAGATAAACTCTAAGGCCTTCATGGTATTTGAGTCCATTGATTCATACCCTTGATTCACACAAATTCCATACATTTGTGAGTCACTTTTGGTAACCCAAGAACACCATTGATGCTGTTCAACCCTTTGTGAAGTGTACCGCTTCTTCCTCTTCATTGCAACCCTACTGGAAAGGGATATTCCAGCCGCGACTACAGAATCCGATACCTGAGGGTAATTCTTAGTCAAAAACTTGTATTTCAGTGTAATCCGATTGTAAGCCGTTTCTCTTACAAATTATAGTGATATACAAATGGTTTTGCCCCTGTGGGGGATTTTTCCTTAAACTTTGTGTGTTGAACATTTATTGCATGATTTCATATTGTTTCAATCACACCTAGTTGCATGCTTAGGGTTAATTTGGGTTAAAAATGGTATTTATTATATTATTTCTTAATTGAACGCAAGCGCCAACTCTTTCAAATTGGTATCAGAGCAAGTTACGCCATTCTATCGCGTATTCCTTACTTCCGCCAAATTTTTCTAAAGATGTCAATTTTTGAAATAAATTGATTTTTGAAAAGAGCGTGTTCATATGGAGAAGTCATATTATAAAATGCCTATTTTTGACGGGTCAAATTATGCTTATTGGAAAGCCCGTATGAGGTCGGCTTTAAAAGCCATTGATGAACGTGTCTGGATTTTGGTTGAACGAGGGTGGACTCCTCCCACCGTGACTGTTGATAATGTGACCAACTTGAAACCTGACATTTCTTGGACTGATGAAGAATTTAAATGGTCTTCTTTTAATTCTAAGGGTCTAAGTGCTATTTCTGGGTCTGTCACACCTGATGAGTTCAAACGCATAATGACGTGCACCACGTCAAAGGAGGCATGGGATATTTTGCAACTTACCCATGAAGGAACAAATGCTGTTAAAGAGTCAAAATTGCAAAATTTAACAACTCAATTTGAAACCATCACCATGCATGAAAATGAATGTTTTGATGAATTTTATGCTAGGCTTTCTGACATTGTTAATACTAGCTATAATCTTGGTGAACATATTCCAAATGCTAGAGTTGTTAAAAAGATTCTTCGTTCCCTTCCTAAGCGTTTTATACCTAAAGTCGCTGTGCTAAATTCCTTGGGTAATTTAAATACACTAAAATTGGAAGAACTGGTAGGAGATTTACAAACTTATGAAATAGACATGTTTCCTAAATCTGCCAAGCCAAAAGATAAGGGAATTTCCCTTAAAGCCCAAGAGAGAAAAAGTGAGGGGTCGGCAAGAAAGAGAGTCGAGTCATCTAGAAAGATAGAAACTTCTGATTCTGAATGTGAGTTTGACATAGATGATTTGGCATTATTTGCTAAAAACTTCAAGAAAATTCTGAAATTTAAGAAAAATGGGAACTTCAAAGATAAAAAGAATTTTCAGAAAAATAAGGTTGAAAAGAAAGATTTCAAAGAACCCCCTAAAGACAGTGAGAGGTGTTTTGAGTGCGACGGTAAGGGACACAGAGCGTTTGAGTGTGCCACTCGTCTAAATAGGGAAAAGGGTAAAGCTGTCCTAAATACTACCCTTAGTGACGACAGTGAGGTCGAGTCGGTGGACTCGGGAGATGAGTCACCACATGAGCGTAACTTCACCGCGTTCATGGCTAGTCATGTGAGTACTCCTAGTGCATCTCACGACGATGAGGATGCTACTTCACAGGGACACCTCGACAGCAAGAGCGAAGAGAGTGAGGGAGAGGAGGAAGGTAGTGAGGACGAGAGTAACCTTCAACGCGCCTACGCCGAGTTATATAATGAGTCTTTTAAAACTAAAAAACGTAACAAGGAGTTAGTTCTTAGGATCACCGCGTTAGAAGAAGAGTTAGAAGAGACGAGAGAGAGAGAGTCCTCCACCTGCACCGCCATGAGAGAGAGAGAGTCTGCCTGGGTTAGTAAAGAGAATTTTCTTAGAGAGAGAGAGAGCAGTTTTGAGAAAGAGAAAGCGGACTTGAATAAATAAGTGGCTAGTCTTACTAGTGAGCTCCATTCCTCCATGGAGACTAGGAAGAAACTTGAAGCCCTTGTTGCTCAGCTCACTCATGACCTTGAGAGAGCTAGGAAAGTCAAGGTACAAATCGAGGACAGATCTGGGAAGATGGGAAAGATGCTCCTCGGTCCCGCTTTAGGTTTTGGTGACAGGCAAGGAATAGGTTTTGATGGTGCCTCCACGTCCCAAATTGCACCGGGACCAATTCCTGAGTTTTCTACGACTCCTTATGGCCGTCATAAAAAACCAAGAAGGAGAGTTCGACCAAGAAAAGCAAACCAAGGTCCTCCTAATACTGTGCTCTTTTGCTCCCATTGCAAAAGAAATGGAAACATTAGGGATGATTGCTATAAGTTGGGTCGGACAAGACGTACGTTTGCTCCACCACATCAGACTGATGAGTTTGCCAGTCTGAGAGAGCGTGTTGAGTTTCTAGCCGCCACATCACAGAGTTTGATGGAGGAATTCCGACGGATGACCTTATCATCAATGAATGCGCCCTGCATTCCGGCTAAAACCAATAACAACAAGGGAATACAAAAAGGTGCCTACACTTGGGTTCCTAAGAAAGAGAAAAAGGCCCTTGTTGTCCATGTCGCTCTCAAAGCACATAATACCTCACAGTGGTATTTTGATAGTGGATGCTCCAGACACATGACAGGTGATGTCTTATATTTTACCCATCTTGAGGATTATAATGATGGGAGATTCACCTTTGGAGATGGTAGCAAATCTAGCATAGTTGGACGAGGTACAGTAGAGTTACCAGGATTTCCAAAGCTAGAGAACGTGTTGTACGTCAAAGGTTTGAAAGCAAACCTTCTTAGCATCAGCCAGCTGTGCGACGATGACTTTGCAGTAAAGTTTGACCGGGAAGCTTGTAAGGTCTATAATCAAGCCGGTAAACTGTTAGTGCAAGGGGTGAGGACAGAGGATAACTGCTATGGGACTGAGCCCACATCCTCACTAGTTTGCAACAGCGCTACGATCACTCCTATGGATCTGTGGCACCAACGTCTAGGTTATATGAACGTTAGAGACTTATCTCGTTTAGTCAAAAAGGACCTAGTACGTGGCGTACCATCTCTTGGAAAGCCAACTTCCATGATTTGTGGACCCTGTCAGTTGGGAAAACAAATTTGTAGCCCTCATAGGAAGTTGAATTCCATTACCACCTCCCGTGCTCTTGAGTTGATTCACATGGATCTTATGGGTCCTACTCGCACGGAGAGTCTAGGTGGTAAGAGATACATTCTCGTGATGGTAGACGATTTCTCTAGATACTCTATTGTAGGTTTTCTAAAAGAGAAATCTGATGCTGTAGAATTTTTAATGACCAAGTGCCGTGTCCTGCAAAATCAACACGGGGTCACTATTAACAGAATACGTAGTGACAACGGCACTGAATTTAAGTAAGCAAAGGTGGATTTGTACTGTGATAGCCTTGGGATCAAACATGAGTTTTCTGCTGTGAGAACTCCTCAGCAAAATGGGATTGTTGAGAGGAAGAATAGAATGATCCAAGAGATGGCTAGATCTATGCTTCTAGGTCGTAAAGTTTCTAGGAGATTTTGGGCAGAGGCAGTGTCTACTGCATGCCACACGGTGAATAGGGTTTATCTTCGTCCACACACACTTAAAACGCCTTATGAATTGTGGACTGGCAAGAAACCCAACTTGGCATATTTCCGAGTTTTGGGGAGTAAATGCTACATTCTACGGGATAGAGAGCAATTAGGAAAGTTTGACTCCCGGAGCGACGAGGGAATATTGCTAGGATATTCATCGAACAGTAGAGCGTACCGGGTTTTTAACCTGAAGAGCTCTAAGGTTATGGAATCAATAAACGTCACTGTGCAAGATGACGAACCTCCGACGGTTATTGATCCCAACCTTCAGTGTGAGGATGAGGATTGTTCTGACAGTGATTTTCCTGTTCCTCTCCCACACTCTGTGGACCCTATTCCTGTGTTAGGGGACACAACTGCTTGGGTTCACAAGAGTCATGATCCGTCAGCCATTATTGGGGATCCCACTCTAGGGGTCAAGACTCGTGCTCAACTAGAGAACGTTGTTCGTCATCATTGCTACACGTCCAAAGTCGAGCCCAAGAACCACAAAGAAGCACTCAAAGATGAACACTGGATATCTGCTGTGCAGGATGAGTTGCTTCAGTTTAAGAAGAACAATGTATGGGAACTTGTCCCCCGACCTAGTAATACTAATGTTATTGGTACCCGGTGGGTTTTCAAGAATAAAATGGATGAAAATGGTACCATAATCAGAAATAAGGCTAGGTTGGTCGCTCAAGGCTACACACAGATAGAGGGTGTAGACTTTGGGGAGACATTTGCTCCTGTTGCGAGGCTTGAGTCCGTCCGTCTTCTGCTCGCCATCGCATGTCATCTGCACTTCAAGGTATATCAGATGGATGTCAAGAGTTCCTTTCTGAATGGCATTCTACAGGAAGAAGTTTATGTGGAACAACCAAAAGGGTTTGAAGACCCTAAGCACCCTGATCACGTCTACTATCTGAGGAAAGCCTTGTATGGTTTGAAGTAAGCACCCCGCGCTTGGTACGAGAGGCTTACTTCCTATCTCTTAGCCCGTGGCTTCAAGAGAGGGGGAGTTGATATGACGTTGTTCATCAGGAGAGATGACAGTGCTATCTTGGTTGCCCAAGTCTATGTGGACGACATAGTCTTTGGATCCACATGCTCCCATCATGCTCACCACTTTGAGGAGGAGATGAAAAGTGAGTTTGAGATGAGCATGGTTGGTGAGCTTACATTCTTCCTTGGTCTCCAGGTTCTTCAGCTAGAGGATGGGATGTTCATCTCCCAATCCAAGTATGCTAGAGACCTAGTGAAGAAATTTGGTTTAGACTCCGCTAAGAATGCACGTACACCTATGAGTACTTCTACCAAGCTTAGTAAGGACACTTCAGGCAAGGACGTAGAGCAAACCTTGTATCGGAGTATGATAGGCAGTCTTCTCTACTTGACTGCTAGTCGTCCCGACATTGCCTTTAGTATTGGAGTCTGTGCGCGTTATCAGGCGTCTCCTAAAGAGTCACACTTACTCTCTCTAAAACGTATTATCAAATACGTGAGTGGGACTCTCTCATACGGTATTTAGTATTCCTTTGATACCGATGACCGTTTGTCCGCCTATTAGGATGCCAATTGGGCCGGGGACGTAGATGGATGTAAGAGCACTTCGGGTTGGTGTTTCTACTTTGGTTCTGCTCTTGTCTCTTGGTTGAGCAAGAAGCAAAACTCCATCTCTTTGTCCACTGCGGAGGCTGAGTACATCGCCGCCGGGAGTTATTGCACGCAACTCATGTGGATGAAGCAAATGTTGGAGGATTATGGGATTTCACAGGACACCATGTTCATTTCCTGTGATAACACGAGCGCGATACACATATCCCGCAATCCTGTCCAACATTCGCGTACAAAGCACATCAGGTTACGCGAGCACTTTATACGTCAGTTAGTTGAGGAGAAGGTCGTAACCCTGAGTTTTGTTCCCACGGACCGTCAGTTAGCCGATATTTTCACGAAACCTTTAGATGCCCTTCGATTTGAGAGTCTTAGGAAGTCTTTGGGGATTTGTACAGTTGACTGAGGGGTTGGTCCATGTCTAGCGTAGGTTGCATTGTCATTTTCATATCCTCTGATGCCTATTGCTAGATTGTACTATTAGTGTGTTTTACTTATTTTTGCTTTTCATTATTCTTTGAAAACTACAAAAAGATTTTATTTTGATAAAATTTTTTGAAAAATTCAAAAAGAGATTTGCCTTTTATGGATGAGCATTTAAGATAGCCAAGTCACAACTTCATTCCATTTATCCATCTGACTGTTTTATAGAGATTTGAGAGGCTACATCATGTCATCCATGTGCTTAACATTGATTGGAGTCCTTGAGATGTAATTAGTGATATTTCCTACATGCTTGACTCCTATATCCTTTATTGCACACATGCACGGCTTTATTTTATTATTGCACTTGTCTATCACATATTGGCTTCAGTGTTTCTATCTCAATTCTGTCTATACAATGTACAATATGCGATAAAACTTGACAAGATTGGATTGCATGTAAAAACCGTTTTGGGTGAGACTGTGTGATTATTTGCATAATGGAGAGGGGATGCGAAAGTTGAGTCTTTATACTTTGCGCAAAAGCCACCGTTAAAAAGGACCTAAAAATGGAGGTATTGTAATATCCGAGGTCCTTAGAGATTAAAAGAGCCCGAAAAAATTGATAAGGTAATAAAAAGCAATACATGCCAAATATGGGCCACTTAGGTTTCATCATCAATTCTCCAAAGTTTGAGAATTTAGAATGCCTCTATTCAAAATAATATCTGAGGGAGTTTGGTTGGAGATTGAAAAACGGGTTTGCACTTCCTTGAAAGTCCTGAAAAAGCATGAAAAACATTTTGGACGTTATTGGTGTAGAAATCACTTTGAGCTTCGATTTTTAGATTTGATATAGTCAATGTCTTATATTTCCAATCTTTTACACCAAAGGAAGCATTTGAGTTCATTCGTTAGGAATATCCAATATTCATCGTGCACATATGTCATGTTTGTATGTTTTGATTTTCCTATCAAATTTTGATCACACCCATTCTTTTACGCTATCACCGACTTGGTTGTTTTATGTTCATTCATGGTGTGATTTTATGCCTTGTGTCACCCCGGTCCTTGATTGCTTGATTTATTTCTCTCATTTGTCTATTTGGGGACATCATAAAAAGGGGGAGAATGAATTATCTGATTATGGGAGGTTTTGAAATTCTGAGAATATCATCTTAAATTATGCTTATGTTTATCGCATTTCAAACTCGATACGTCACTTGGTATTTACTTTGTCTCATGTGTGTAGGTACATCTCTTGATAAATCCCATGTTGCACACCCTGATGAGAAAAGCGTGAAGATTCCTGAAGAATTGAAGAACAAACGATGCAGCCTTAGTCATATGTACCGCTTTCAGTTTTGGGTTCATGAAAGGGTAGATTTGTATAGGCATTGTTCATACTTGATAATTCGGATTTTTTATGTTTGTTCCGGCATAGACATAGGGGGAGATTTGTAAGGACAATTTGTCCATCTTTATGTATATGTTATGTCATACGCCGTTACAAAGATTGATGGTTGAAAAGATCACATCGTCATCAACGAAATCCGAAGAACAAAAGAAGAAGGAATTTGGGAATCAGACCTGACCAGACCGATCCAGCTCAAATAAAAGGAACCGATCCGAATTATCGGACCGATCCGACCAACTACCGGACCTATCCGCTTTGTCAGACTCCAGTAGCCACCGGACCGAATGCAAACCGATGGAGCAATAATTAGCCGAACCGATCCGACGGCTACCGGACCGATCCGCCTCTGTTAAAAAGAACCGATCCGGATTATCAGAACGATCCGCCTAAGGACCGGACCGGTCCGCCCTGGATAACCACGAACAGATCGTGTGGAGATTTTTTAGGGCAAATGAATTCTTATTTATACCACGATCGGGGAGTTGGTTTTCTTAAGGCTTATGCACGATTTCCAGAGTAGATAAACTTTAAGGCCTTCATGGTATTTGAGTCCATTGATTCATACCCTTTATTCACACAAATTCCATACATTTGTGAGTCACTTTTGGTAACCCAAGAACACCATTGATGTTGTTCAACCCTTTGTGAAGTGGACCGCTTCTTCCTCTTCATTGCAACCCTACTGGAAAGGGATATTCCAGCCGCGACTACAGAATCCGATACCTGAGGGTAATTCTTAGTCAAAAACTTGTATTTCAGTGTAATCCGATTGTAAGCCGTTTCTCTTACAAATTATAGTGATATCAAATGGTTTTGCCCCTATGGGGGATTTTTCCTTAAACTTAATGTGTTGAACATTTATTGCATGATTTCATATTGTTTCAATCACACCTAGTTGCATGCTTAGGGTTAATTTGGGTTAAAAATGGTATTTATTATATTATTTCTTAATTGAACGCAAGCGCCAACTCTTTCAATGACATCTAAGTTATGATGCAAATTTAAGATTCCAATAAGGCAAATCATTGAATATACTAATCGTGTACCAATGTAACTCATACTTCTCACGGATCCTCTTTTTAAACACTTTACCATATACTAAAGGTCGAACTCTCTCTAATTAAGCAAGCATGTCATCATTATTAAGCTCTTTTGGTCAGCCCACAGCTCCTTCTTACCATTAAAAGGAATAAATATTTTCTCGCCATTAATGATTCATCGAAAAAAAGCGACGATTTCCATGTACCATGTCTTATGCTCATTCTTCAAGTACATTGAATGTTCTCCTTAGTACATACTGGGCAAGCCAATTTTCCCTTTGTGCTCCAACCTGTCAAGTTAGCATACGTAGGAAAATCATTCATAGTCCACATCAAGGTTGCACATAACTAGAAGGTGCTCCCTATGAAGGCATCATATTTTGCACCCTAATATCTAATAACTCTTTAAACTCAATAATCAAGGAATGAAAAAACACGCCAATATTATTGCCAGGAGTCGTAGGACCTGGTATAGCATTGATAATATAAAAAAAATGTTTCATGCATTTCGAATGAGATAAGTTATATGGCACAAAAACAATTGGCCATGTGCTATGCTTGATATTCATGTTTGAAAATGGATTGAATCCATCACTTAGGTGCCTAAGCCTAACATTGTGGGCATCTCTAGTGAACAACTTATGCTTTTTATCATATTATTTTGGCATTTCCCCATTAATAAGATATCTCAACACATTAAGCTACTCAGCACGCTTATCTTTATGTTATCTCATCTCTGAAATTATGTCTTCATTTATATATAGACGTTGTAGCCTCAGTTTAAGTGGAAAATAATGCAAGACCTTATGAGGAATTTTCACACCATTGCCCTTTTCAATTTTTTATCTTGGCTCTCTAAATGTTGGACACTTAGTTTTTTCCTCATTTAGTCCCCAAAAGAGAATGAAGTCATTTATGCAAACATCAATCTTCACATAGTCTAGACCTAAGTCTCGAATAACTTTATTTGCTGCATAAAATGACTTTGGGATTTGGTGTTTGTCTGGAAGTGTTTTCTTAAAAAATTCAAGAAGAAAGTAAACGGATTTTTATGTCCATTTCTTCATTGTCCTATAGATACATTATCTCAATAAAAAAAGACAATTTAGATAATTCTAATAACCCGAATCCAGTTGTTGTGTATCCCTTGCTATTCCAAAAAAATTTCGATAATATTCGGTACTTTTATGGATATTTAAATTACATAAGTAGGTGTAATTTAATAATTTGAGAATTTTAAGTGAAAGAGAACTTGAAGTGCGGTTTAAATATTAATGGGCGAGTTTTGGATTATTATCGATGTGAGATGTATTTACTTACGGGAATAATTTAATGAAGTTGTATTATTTTATCACATTGCGATTGGAAATAGCGACAAGTAATAATATTTTATCTGGAAAATACGTGTGGAGTTGTATTGGATTTAAAAAGGTGAAATTTTGATAAGTGATTCGGATGGGAATTTCAAGTGCACGGTTAGTCTCAGATGGGTTGAAATAATCAAAATGAAGTACCCAGGGGTAGGTGTTAATGTAAAAAATTAGATCACTCTAATTATTCAATCACAGATAAATTAATGAGACAAATAATTTTTAAAGTGGTTCAGCCTTACAAGAATGGCCAACGTCCACTATTATGGTATTGCTGATTGTATTGGAATTCTCGATTACAAGTTATCTCAAGAAATTCCAGTCCGGGGGGGGGGGTCCTCCTCAATGAGGGTTATACAATGTATTTATAGCCCTGAGGCTGTAATGTGAAAGGGTAATACATTAAATGATGTACATATGAAATGGTGATACATTTAATGCTTCTTAAGCGTGTGCGTCTGAATGATAAGCATTTAATGAATAGTCAAACTGTTGGTTATCCCGCTATTAATGCTTTGTTTGAGGTGCAGCTTGGACCGCCTGAGTTGCTCAGACCGCCTATGCTTCTCGGTGCTCAAGAGTTCCTCAAAGAGTTCTCGTTCCTCGAAGCGTATGAGTTCCTCGGAGCGTGTGAGTTCCTTGGGGAAACAGTGTTCCTCATTGTAGTATGGTTCCTCAGAGCGTGTGAGTTCCTCAGAAGTGTTTGTTGTTGCCACGTAGACTGCCACGTGTCTTCACTTTATTGATTCATGTCAGCAGACTAAATTTGGTATCAACAGAAACCCCAAATGTTTCATAGTTCGAATTTTGAGGAGTATGGAACATTCTTTCTCGGAATATGATAGCTTTAAATAGTCCTCCTGATTTTTAGGAATGTTTCCCTTGTATTTATTTATCTTTCCAAATTCGTAGAATCAGGCTTTTTGAATTTTCACAACCGCCTCGATCTCTGCGTACTTTTTGTCTTTTTAGCCGCTGGTAGCATAATTATTTCTTTTGGTAATCATTACTTCACCATTTCCCAAGGCAAGATATTTAAACTTCACAGACGCTCCCATCGTCTTCTACTTTTTCAAATTTGTATTTTCGAGTTTTCCGTCATCTATTTCTCTCTTGTGTATTCATCATTTCCATCGTCCGTTGTCATCAGATCCACTCTTTTTCTGTAAGATTTTCTTCCTTCTTCTTCATTTCTTTAATTCATCATGGTTTACCCTGTTGAATCTCTTGATAACTTTCGTTCTGATTTTTCTATTCCCTATTGGGTTGTTCTAGAAAAGCTTTCTGAGCCTTCTGATTATTTCCGTTTGGATGAAGGACATTGGTTCCCCAGTCTTTTTATTGCTGAGTGTGGATTTTCTTTTCCACCAAATCCCTTGTATTTGGAATTCTATCAGTACTTTGACGTTGTTCCTGCAAGAATAGCCCCCAACACATGGAGAATAGTTAATGGGGTGCATAGATTAAATCAAATCCATGGAACTCGCATAGGAATTCCTAAGATTATGTTTTGCTATAGATGGGCAGTTAATGATAACATTTTTTTATTTAAAAATTAGATTTTTAAATAGAGCCTTCGTAGTCAATTTCCCTGATGCCAATAGGGATTTTTTTGAGCATGTGGTTGTCATAAAAAATTGGCAACACCCTCCATTAACTGGAGATGAGGTTTACCAGGGTTCCAGATGCCCTCCTTATGGCAATGGGATAGGTTATTTTTATTTCGTTTTACTTATTTTAAAATCATGCTTCTTTTGTGTTTGATAAAATGTGCCACTGATATTTCAATGTTTATTTATTTATTTGCAGTTGACAGTAAAAGAAACTGCCCAAAAGAAGCAGATGCCAATATAAGGCATTTCAAACTTATCTGGAGCCTGCATCAATCTGTTGCTGACGAGCATATTAGGTCGGCATCATATCTTCTGCAATACAAGAGCTACACCACCTCTTTTACTGCTCGTCCAGTAATAAGTGAATCAGAGCCAGTACCAGCTTCCACCAGCTCCTCACCTGATTCTCACGTCCCTTTAAGCGAAAGGATGAAGAGAAGAAGACCTCCCACTCTCTTCGAGAAACCTACCTCCGGCTCTGGTGAAGAAAAAAGAAGTAAGGTTGATGTCCCAGGGGAGGGGACAAAGAAGAATGATGCACCTTCCTCGGCTGCTGTCGTGAAGGTTGCCGAGAAGCCCGCGGTGGCTCCGAACAGGTCTGCTGCTCCTGCAGAGGTGATTGTAATATCATCAACCAAGGGTTCTTCCTTGGTTAAATATGTTCCTGTTCCCCCGAGGAGGCTGAAGAAAAGCTCCTCGGTCAATTTGGCTGACACCATTACTCATCCCCCAGCTACTGGAACTGGGGTTCCAAATTTTGTTCCCCCGAGCTCTGCCATGAGCTTGGTAAAGTCCTGGATCATTCCTGAGGTCCAAGGTACTGAAGAAAACCTTACTCGGGACATGGTCACCTCGTTAGCTGCTCGTCACCTTGCTTCTGTAAGTCTTCTTACTTTGAACTTTTCATATTTCCTTTGTCATTTCTGTTTCTGACTTGTTTTCTTTTTCCTTTCACAGTTGACGAGCTGCTTTAATATAATTCTGAAGAAGGATGAAGCAATTAAATCTTCATGCTCCTCGTCCAGCGTAGACGGAGCTTTGGAAGAAGCTATCAAGTCTTTGGACAATTCTCACCAGACATATGCTACTGACAAGGCTGTCTGGGAGAAGAAGCTTGCCTCCATCGAGCAGGAAAAATCTCGAGCTGTTGATGCCTCCAAGGAGTTGGAGAAGAGAATAAATGCCCTGGAGAAGGCAAATAAGGAGCTCGAAGAGAAGCTCAAGACTGTTGGAGAGTTTGAAAATAAACTCAAGGCTGTCGAGGAGGAGTTGGCTCAACTTCGGGAAGTAGGTCGGCAGAAGGAGGAGGTTGAAAATAAATTGAAAGCTGCTGATAACCTTCTGTCCGAGAAGATTTACTCGGAGAAGTTGAAGAGGAAGAGGGCTGTGAAGAAGTCCTTCAACGATGGCTGGGACAAGGGTTGGAACAAGGGGTTGGCTGCCATGGTGTCGCAAGTGGACTATGGTAGTCTCAAATACTTTAGGGATGGATGGGTTGTTGATCTCCAGGAAATGAAAGTTGATGAATCTTCTGAGCTTTTCCAGCAACACATTCCTGGTCCCCCTCCAACCCCAGAAGATCTTGAAGATGACGAAGCTGCCTCAGAAGAGTCTTCTATGGTGATGGGAGATCATCCCCCATCCATTCATCCTGCTGCCGAGGAACTTCAGCAGATTGTTACTTCCTCCGAACAACTGCCAATGCTCCCCGACCAACTATCTATTTCCTCCGAGCAACCTACTTCCTCATCCCAGCCTCCTGAGAAGGTTTTGGGAGACAAGGAAAAGGTGTAGAGTTGTTCGGGTTTATCTTTACATTTTTCTTTTGTCAATTGTAACCCAGCATATGTAACTCTGAACTTTATGATCTAATAAAACTTGGACTTTTTTGCATATTGTTGTCTATTCTCATACTTTGTCTTGATTCTTATTGATTACTGCTTTTTCTTTCTCTGCTAGTTTCTGGCCAGAATGGAGTTGTTATCAGCCCATGGTACAAAGCTGCTGCGATAATGTAATGAATACTTTAAGGTTGGTTACACAGACCTGAGTGAAGAACAAGTTGTAGACATCCTCGGCCAAGATGCTTCAGAACAGGCAGTGGAAGCATATCAATATCTGAAGTGTCTTCTTGATCGAGCGGTGGCAAATAATGTGGCCTATTATGATATGATCGAGGATCTCCAAGGCACCCTCGAAGACCTTCAGCTTCAATACAAAGAATCCACTTCCCTGTTGCATGAGGGGTACGAGAAGAAGTACCAGCAACTCAATGCTGATAAGGGGTACGAGAAGCGCTTTGCTGGCTACGAGGTGAGGGAGAGAACTCTGAGGGGCGAGGCCGAGGAATGTAGAAAAATTGCCGAGTTGCTAGAGCAAGAGAATAATAACTTGCAGAAAGAGCTATCACAGTTGAAGTCTGCAGCCTCTTCTTCAAAAGCCTTAATCCCAGTGACCGATGATGGATTCTCGTTCTTAGAGGTCGAGAACTCCAACTTGAGGGACGAGTTGGAAATCTTGAAGAGGTCTGGTCCTTCCACATCTTCTCGGGGACGAGAAAGAGCACCTCGGGGACGAGCAAGAGCAGCTCGGATTCCTGTCGAGGAACAAAAGACTCAGTCTGCCCTAGAGAACCAGGACTTCCAGTTAATGGCGAAGAACCAGGCGTTGGCTGAAATGTCAAAGAAGATAAGGGACTTGGAAGAGCAGCTCTCTGAGCATAAATATACCTTGGAGAACAAAGAGCTCTTCGTTAAAAATCTCCACGAGCAGCTGGACAGATTAGAATAGATGAGAGGGTAGCTTAACTAGGTTGTTTAATAGGTATGCGATAGGAGTGCACTATTAGAATAGATGAGAGGGGTGTCTCATGGGAGTGTGATACCAAATTAGATATGGGATAAATCAGATTTTATAAAATAAAGCATTTATGCACTTGCAAAATATTTTCACAACTCGGGCTCTGACCCGTTTTCTCTATTTTCCTCTCTCTCTCTCTCTCTCTCTATATATATATATATATATATATATATATATATATATATATATATATATAGAGAGAGAGAGAGAGAGAGAGAGAGGATCTCATGAGGACCTCTGTTTACATACCGCTGGCGCCGACCAATTTTGATAAAATAGTAAAAAAAAAAAAATTGATCTAATTTTTGTTATATAGTTTTTAAACATTTCAGTAGGGCCATATAAAAAACATTAGGTCAAAATGAATTTTTTTACTATTTTAAAAAAATCGGTCAAACTTTGTCAGTTTTTAACAACTTAAAAACTCACAAAGTTTGATTAATTTTTTTAAAATAGCAAAAAAAATTATTTTGAGCTGATTATTTTTTTATGGTCCAATTGAGATGTTTAAAAGTCATAAAAAAAATCAACCCAAAAATATTTTTTTTACTATTTTAAAAAAATGGTCCTCATTCGGGGTCCTCAAACTGGGACCTCACTTGATCCTTTTCCTATATATATATATATATATATATATAGGTGTCCAGACACAGGGAAGCCTGGATGCTGATCCTTTCAAGTCAGACAAACGTTGCTGCAGCAGCTATGGATGCATGCAGGTTTATTTTTAGACGCTTCTATTCTTATTATCTAGATAGGAAGCATTGTAATAACATTCGGGCTAATAACCCGACTTTATTTATTTATTCTTTTACCGCCTTTTAGTGCGGCTTTCGACTTGGTTGTACATTGTTAAACCGAGCGTTCGGTTATTTTATTTCATTTCAGTTTCATATATATAAACTGTGTGGATGTTTTATTAGAATGGTTTGTTTAAAAAGATTAGTTAAATAAAATTTTGACGTCAGCCTAAGAGGTTTTTAGAAATTAAATTGGTTTTCGACAGTGATGCTAAGAATGAACCATATGAGACTCCTGTTTTAATTTGGTACAGGATTGATCGCCTAGTATTTTATTAGGCGGGGTATCATAGCTAGCAGGGATTAATTAGAGATTTTATCCTTGTGACCTAGATAAGAGGTATAGTGAGTTATATTCGGGCTTGTTGCCCAATTGTTTCCATTTTTATTATTTGTTACATTTTCATTTGCGCCTATTCGTTATGATTGTATTAATTTTTTCCCGAGAGTTATCGGCTATTGTTTATTTATTTCAGTTGTTGTGTTTATTAATTGTGTGGATGGATTTATTGTGTGTTTAAGTTAAAAGGATTAGAAGTTTGAAATTTGACACCGGGCCAAATAGGTTATTAGTAATTAATTTGATTTTTGAAAGTGATGCTGAGAATGATCCATATGAGTATCATATTTTATTTTGATAAATGATTGATCAACCGTGATTAAAATAGGCATGGTGTCTGTAACACCCCACGATTTTTTTGAGAATGAGAAATTAAATTTTGAGAAAATAAAATTTAATTTAAATCGGAGAATTTTAAATTTGGGAATTTAAGTGAAAAGATATAGGATGTTGTAAAGTATTCCAGATGAGTATTTTGAGGGTACCATTGATCCCGGAAGGGTCGAGATAGTCAAAATGACTGTCATTGAGTTTTATTTCGGCTCCTAAATATTTTTAAGTCAGTTGACTCGAATTGGAGTAAACGAGTCAGTTAAAGTGTGTATTAACATTTAAAAATTGGGTTTATTGTTTTAAAGGATTTAAGGCTTACGGATGAAGCCTTCTCCTTTGAGAAAAGAGTGAAAAAGAAAGAAAAGAGAAAGAAGAAGAAAGAAAAGGAGAGAGGGAGAAAAGCTTGGGGATTTTCGGACAAATCGCGACATCGAGGACGATCCAACCTCTACAAATCTCAGGCAAGTGTTTAATCTTGCTAAATAGCTATTTGTGTATTTCATTTCATATTTTGTGGGTTAAAGAAATGGATTTTTGGGTATAAACATCAAAACCTAAATTTTGGTTCAAATCTTGAAATTGAAGATTTTAATTGGGTTTAAGGGATACAAATTGATGAGGTTAAATTTAGGATGTGTTTTGATGTTGGAAGTTATGTTGGGATTGAAGATTAAGGGTTGGAGGTAGTATAAATCGAATTTTGGGGAATTTTGGGTTATAGAAAAACAACCATTTTCGTGGCTTTCTGAACTGGCCGAATCGATTCGCCCCCACCGAATCGATTCGCCAGGTTGCAAAAGTCTCAGGTCTTTAGGACCGAATCGATTCGCCCCTAGCGAATCGATTCGTAGGGTTGCAGAATCTCTGGTCCCTTGGACCGAATCGATTCGGATGGGCCGAATCGATTCGCTGTTGGGCCGAATCGATTCGGAGAGGCCGAATCGATTCGAAAACAGAGCATTTTGAGAAATTTTCTCTTTAGTGAATTCAAACCCTTTTTGGTTGGGTTTACTGATTTGGGGCTTTCTCTTATGAAGTAAGAGATATCTTTTGGTGACTTATAGGAGGTCTCTCACTTAGTATATGATAGTGGGGACTTCTTGGAATAATTGGATAAGAAATATCCATGTATGTTGTGAAATTTCTAGGCCGACCTTTATGTCAAATCCTTATAAGGATAGGATATTGTTAAGACACAATTTGGGGACAAATGGAAGAGAATGGTCGCATACTCTTAAAGAGTGAGGGGTTCAATATCCTTAGAAATGTTTAGACTAAGGAATAATTGATAACTCAATAGGAGTAAGGGTTCGTGAGATTTATTTGAACCATAGGTGAAATTGGGAACAATTGGGATCGTACTATTGACTAGAATAAGCGGTAGCATAAATTCTAGTTAGGATAGTTTACACGAAATTGTGGGGATATGACCATTGAGATTCCAATACTTGAAACGAGGTTGGAATAATTTGAGGTTTTAGACTATTAAGTCATTGATGTGCCTATGGTTAAATAGTACTAAAGGAAAATATGTACTTTAAAGATGGATGAAATGTGTAATGATGGATTCCTACACAAACTCTTGGGTGATAACCCTAATGTTGAATATATATGTATAGATATATACATATGGTCTTGGGAGACTATTCATCATAGGAAAAATGATTGAATATGTTTCAAGTGAGGGATTGTATTCACATATCAAGGTAAATGATATGAGTTTGTGGTGACGGCTTGTATATTGAGGATTTATGTATACTTATAGCCGGGTTGGTATATCTTATACATATGAACGAGAACTAGATTATATATATATATATATATATATATATATATGGATATGTGAATATGTGTGTATATATATATATATATATGGATATATTTATGTTGTGGACATACATGGTATGGATGTTTAAACCGTATATGATGGTTTACTATTTGATCATATGATGGGATTATATGGATGTATGTATATTGCGCATGTGAGCGATATATATACTTATGTGGTTAAGCATACCCCGCTCATGCTATCATTGGGAAGTTTTCGCGCGCACGGTGAGCATCCTGGCATATAGAGCAGGGTGTGGATATTGCCCAGGTCATAGTCGTCCTGTGTGTTATTATACGATAGATATATTTTTGGGATGAGACGTGGTGGGTATGTTTCATCTCATTGCCAGTGGAGCTATGACTGCTTCTCGGGACGTCGTGTGTGTGAGTTATCACGAGGTGGGTGTCGTTGATCCCCACCAGGTGGTCCCCAATTGCTACATAAGTCGGGCATTGGGAAGATGATAGCATTGATGCAGTTTTATCGGCGATATATATAGCCGGGTGGATTATGTGCATGTCCATTGTACATAAGATATGATACGTACACTTGGTCATAGGTATGGATGATTGGTGTATGTATATATATGGTGAGCATTAAATACCTATATATATATATTTATATATCCTATAGATGAAAGGATATAGAATCTGTGTAGAGTACATCTTAGATGATTATGGTGTACTAAATTGATGGGGGTTCATGTATCGCATTTAAGGAATATTTCGGTTACATCATCCCAAGGATATTATTGGAGTTTGGGTAATAGTGGTAGTATTATATTGTATATATGGCATTATGGATCTCTAGGATCGACATTGTCAAAGAGTAGTGTAACGGGGAGGTTCCTTGTTTGGATTTCGCTTTGCGAGACACCCCACGCATGAAACGCAGTGCAGTGTTGAAATTGGAGAAAAGTTCTACCAATTATGGTATGTACGGCATTATGGATCTCTATGATCGACATTGTCAAAGAGTAGTGTAACGGGGCGGTTCCTTGTTTGGATTTCGCTTTGCGAGACACCCCACGCACGAAATATAGTACATTGTTGAGAGTAGAGAAAAGTTCTGTCGATATTTATGTGTGGCATAATGGATCTCCAGGATCGACGTTGACATGGAGTAGTGTAACAGGGTGGTTCCTTGTTTGGATTTCGCTTTGCGAGACACCCCACGCACGAAACACAGCGCAACGTTGAAATTGGAGGGAAGTTGTGTCAATTATAATTTTGCATTCTTATTAATTAGAAATTAAATCATTTATTTCAACCCAAATGCATATTGGATAACTTATTAAATTATAAATGGTTAAAGTGTAAATCGGAATCCACTAAGCCTAATAAGGCACATATGATTGAAAATAAATCCTTAACTGTGTTTATAAAAAGGAGTGGATTCTTGGGGTATGATAGGAAGGTAGATCTCGTGGGTATAGGTTAGGACTATGATAAGTTAGGTTGTCCTAATAAAAATGGGGGTAATTTAACTAATAAAAATTGAGGACGCGAATAGGTGCGCGCCTTTAGATGAGAGGTGAGTTGGTGCTCCACGAGAGTGCGATCCCATTTTAATTATGAAATAAGTGCACCGATATTTATTATGCACGGTTAACACACTTGCTAAATATTTTCACAACTCGGGCTCTGACCCGTTTACTTTTTTCTGTTGCCTGTATATATATATATATATATATATATATATATATATATATATATATATATATATATATATATATGATACTATAGGTATCCTACCGCATGGATGCCAGATGACTTTCTATCCAGAGTTTTGGGAGCCGTGACAGGTGCAGACTGTTGCGGGATGTATCTGGTAGTCGCTTCCTACTTTCAAAATTCTAGGTAGGATTCATGTTGTATATCGAGTTTGTACCCAAGGGATATTTATAGATATTTATATTTATTCCATTCCAGTTATTGTATTGGCTGTGACCCGACAGCTTATTTGGGTCTACTTTTTGTAGTATATTCTGTGGTAGTTATTTATTTCATTTTTATTCTAGCATTCCATTTATCTTAGTTCTTGCATGCATCTTTAGTTTTTTTTTCTTTCTTTCTTTTTTTTAGTAGTGTTAGTTGGTTATCTGTTGCCCATTTTATTTAATTTTAACATCTCGTTTATATGATATCGGGTAGTTTGTCCTATATTATATAGTACCGACAGTTGATGTTGAGACTGGACCATCTGAAACTCCTGATTTAATATAGTATAGGGCTGGCCACCCGTTATTATTTTAGGCGGGGTGTTACGGATGGTATCAGAGCATCAGTTCTAGAGTCCTTAGGATCTGTGCGAGTTTTCTGGATTCTTCCGTTATGTTCTTGACATAAATCCCTACAATTAGGACTGTTGTGTTCACTGCGTTGTTTTCTTCTGTGAAGTATATTCACTTGATTGGCGTTCTGATAACGGTTTCTCTTGTTTTGTTTCAGACGTTGCCTAGATTTTGTCGTCCAGGAAAGGATAGGATTAGAACTACAATACCCATAGCATATTTTGGGTACGCTTGAATCGGTGGTATTTGTTTTCCCCGATTCCGGAGGAGATATTGAGGAGATTTCTAGCAGTGGTTTGAGGTGATTTTTCGACGGTTGAGTAAGAAAGGAAAATTTACTCGAATGGCGAATCTTGGGCTTAGTAAATAAAGTATGAGGAGAGGCTAGTGTACTCCTTGGGAGGTTTAGGTTGGGAAACCCGTTAACCTTCGTTAGGAAGCCTGGTGTTGGTGACTTTTCCCTGACGTGAGGTGTGTGGAGTTGTCCCAATATCGGGAGTATCGCCTTCTAGGATGAGGGAGAATGCATTTGGAGACTTAGTTTCGTTGAGTAAGACTGATGGAGTTTCGGTAGTCGCAATAACATTGTCCTTCAATATGGTTAGGAAGGATTTATGAGGAAGAAAATTCTTTGAGGAGAATTAGGCCTTGAGAAGGAGTGGGCAAGTGTGGCCTTTATGCGATATCTTCTGGATAGTAAAACGTCTTATATTGAGCTAGTAGAGAGTGGCTCTATTGATTTTGGGAATGTAAATTGTTAAGGTTGTTGGTTCTTTGAGGGAAGAACTTAGTTTATGGAAAGGTGTTGATGTGCTGTAGAGGAATTTTTTTTTATATACTTGAGAGGTTCAAGTTTGGTAGATTTTGTTGAGAGGAGAATTTCGCTCCTAGTTGTGCTAGTTTTGAGAACTAGGAAATGGTTAGCAGTATTGTATTTGTTGAGGCCTTGTGTTCTAAACATAAGGTATTTGTTTGGCGTGTCGAAAGACGCGAAATATAAATTATATCGTATTGTTGTATAGGCCCTCGGGCAGTATCTAAAATTATGAAAATCTTTTTATAAAACTTTAGCCCTGGTTCAACTAATCTCAATTCCCAACCTAGCTACACAGTAGTGTATTGGGAGGGTTCCTTGTTTGGATTTCGCTTGCGAGACCTCCCCTGCACGAAGGTAGCTAGTGTCACGAATTGAGGAGAGTTCAACCATTTGGAATTTTTGAACTTATATATATTTAGTATGTTTTTATAGATTATATTGCCGAGGGTTATGTTACAATTGGAGGCTAATGAAGCCTAATTATAATTCTACGAGTGGAAACTCGGATACAGGGTGTATGGCCGCCCTGGGTAGCTAGTGATTTTAAATTTATATGGTTCGACATGAGAACTAGGAAGGATCGGTATAGTGATCCTAAGAGTTGATGTTAGGACTAGATAATATTGAGGTCCTATGTGTATTTTAAATTTCGCGGATGAAATTTTTGTAAGGGGGGAAGATTGTAACACCCCCACGATTTTTTTGGGACTGAGAAATTAAATTTTGGGAAAATAAAATTTAATTTAAATCGGAGAATTTTAAATTTGGGAATTTAAGTCCAAAAATATAGGATGTTGTAACGTATTCCGGATGAGGATTTTGAGGATACCATTGATCCCGGAAGGGTCGAGATAATCAAAATGACTGTCATTGAGTTTTATTTCGGCTCCGAAATATTTTTAAGTCAGTTGACTCGAATTGGAGTAAACGAGTCATTTAAAATGTGTATTAACATTTAAAAATTGGGTTTATTATTTTAAAGGATTTAAGGCTTACGGATGAAGCCTTCTCCTTTGAGAAAAGAGAGAAAAAGAAATAAAAGAGAAAGAAGAAGAAAGAAAAGGAGAGAGGGAGAAAAGCTTGGGGATTTCCGGCCAAATTGCGACATCGAGGACGATCCAACCTCTACAAATATGAGGCAAGTGTTTAATCTTGCTAAATAGCTAATTGTGTATTTTATTTCATAGTTTGTGGGTTAAAGAAATGGATTTTTTGGTATAAACATCAAAATCTAAATTTTGGTTCAAATCTTGAAATTGAAGATTTTAATTGGGTTTAAGGGATATAAATTGATGAGGTTAAATTTAGGATGTGTTTTGACGTTGGAAGTTATGTTGGGATTGAAGATTAAGGGTTGTAAGTAGTGTAAATCGAATTTTAGGGAATTTTGGGTTATATAAAAACAGCCATTTTCGTGGCTTTCTGAACTGGCCGAATCGATTCGACCCCACCGAATCGATTCGCCAGGTTACAGAAGTCTCAGGTCTTTAGGACCGAATCGATTTGCCCCTAGCGAATCGATTCGGAGGGTTGCAGAATCTCAGGTCCCTTGGACCGAATCGATTCGGATGGGCCGAATCGATTCGCTGTTGGGCCGCATCGATTCGGAGAGGCCGAATCGATTCGAAAACAGATCATTTTGAGAAATTTTCTCTTTAGTGAATTCAAACCCTTTTTGGTTGGGTTTATTGATTTGGGGCTTTCTCTTATGAAGTAAGAGATGTATTTTGGTGACTTATAGGAGGTCTCTCACTTAGTATATGATAGTGGGGACTTCTTGGAATAATTGGATAAGAAATATCCATGTATGTTGTGAAATTTCTAGGCCGGCCTTTATGTCAAATCCTTATAAGGATAGGATATTTTTAAGACACAATTTGGGGCCAAATGGAAGAGAGTGGTCGCATACTCTTAAAGAGTGAGGGGTTTCATATCCTTAGAAATGTTTAGACTAAGGAATAATTGATAACTCAATAGGAGTAAGGGTTCGTGAGATTTATTTGAACCATAGGTAAAATTGGGAACGATTGGGATCGTACTATCAACTAGAATAAGCGGTAGCATAAATTCTAGTTAGGATAGTTTAAACGAAATTGTGGGGATATGACCATTGAGATTCCAATACTTGAAACTAGGTTGGAATAATTTGAGGTTTTAGACTATTAAGTCATTGATGTGCCTATGGTTAAATAGTACTAAAGGAAAATATGTATTTTAAAGATGGATGAAATGTGTAGTGATGGATTCCTACACAAACTCTTGGGTGATAACCCTAATGTTGAATATATATGTATAGATATATACATATGGTCTTGGGAGACTATTCATCATAGGAAAAATGATTGAATATGTTTCAAGTGTGGGATTGTATTCACATATCAAGGTAAATGATATGAGTTTGTGGTGACGGATTGTATATTGAGGATTTAGGATTTATGTATACTTATAGCCGGGGTGGTATATCGTATACATATGAACGAGAACTAGTTTATATATATAGATATATGGATATGTGAATATGTGTATATATATATATATATATATATATATATATATATATATATATGGATATATTTATGTTTATGGACATACATGGTATGGATGTTTAAACCGTATATGATGGTTTACTATTTGATCATATGATGGGATCATATGGATGTATGTATATTGCGCATGTGAGCGATATATATACTTATGTGGTTAAGCATACCCCGCTCATGCTATCATTGGAAAGTTTCCACGCACAGGGTGAGCATCTTGTCATATAGAGCAGGGTGTGGATATTCCCCAGGTCATAGTCGTCCGGTGTGTTATTATACGACATATATATTTTTGGGATGAGACGTGGTGGGTATGTTTCGTCTCATTGCCAGTGGAGCTATGACCGCTTCCTGGGACGTCGTGTGTGTGAGTTATCACGAGGTGGGTGTCGTTGATCCCCACCAGGTGGTCCCCAGTTGCTACGTGAGCCGGGCATTGGGATGATGATAGCATTGATGCAGTTTTATCAGCGATATATATAGCCGCGTGGATTATGTGCATGTCCATTGTACATCAGATATGATACGTACACTTGGTCATGGGTATGGATGATTGGTATATGTATATATATGGTGAGCATAAAATACCTATATATATATATATATATATATATATATATATATATATATATATTTATATATCCTATAGATGAAAGGATATAGAATCTGTGTAGAGTACATCTTGGATGATTATGGTGTACTAAATTGATGGGGGTTGATGTATCACATTTAAGGAATATTTCGGTTACATCATCCCAAGGATATTATTGGAGTTTTAGTAATAGTGGTAGTATTATATTGTATATATGGCATTATGGATCTCTAGGATCGACATTGTCAAGGAGTAGTGTAACGGGGTGGTTCCTTGTTTGGATTTCGCTTTGCGAGACACCCCACGCATGAAATGCAGTGCAGTACTGAAATTGGAGAAAAGTTTTGCCAATTATGGTACGTACGGCATTATGGATCTCTATGATCGACATTGTCAAAGAGTGGTGTAACGAGGCGGTTCCTTGTTTGGATTTCTCTTTGCGAGACACTCCACGCACGAAATGTAGTACATTGTTAAGAGTAGAGAGAAGTTCTGTCGATATTTATGTGTGGCATAATGGATCTCCAGGATCGATGTTGACATGAAGTAGTGTAACGGGGTGGTTCCTTGTTTGGATTTCGCTTTGGGAGACACTCCACACACGAAACGCAGCGCAACGTTGAAATTGGAGGAAAGTTGTGTCAATTATAATTTTGCATTCTTATTAATTAGAAATTAAATCATATATTTCAACCCAAATGCATATTGGGTAACTTATTAAATTATAAATGGTTAAAGTGTAAACCGGAATCCACTAAGCCTAATAAGGCACATATGATTGAAAATAAATCCTTAACTGTGTTTATAAAAAGGAGTGGATTCTTGGGGTATGATAGGAAGGTAGATCTCGTGGGTATAGGCTAGGCCTATGATAAGTTAGGTTGTCCTAATAAAAATGGGGGTAATTTAACTAATAAAAATTGAGGACGCGAATAGGTGCGCGCCTTTAGATGAGAGGTGAGTTGGGGCTCCACGAGAGGTCGATCCCATTTTAATTATGAAATAAGTGCACCGATATTTATTATGCACGATTAACACACTTGCTAAATATTTTCACAACTCGGGATCTGACCCGTTTACTTTTTTGTCCTGCCTGTATATATATATGATACTATAGGTATCCTACCGCATGGATGCCAGATGACTTTCTATCCAGAGTCTTAGGAGCCGTGACAGGTGCGGACTGTTGCGGGATGTATCTGGTAGTCGCTTCCTACTTTCAAAATTCTAGGTAGGATTCATGTTGTATATCGGGTTTGTACCCAAGGGATATTTATAGATATTTATATTTATTCCATTTCAGTTATTGTATTGGCTGTGACCCGACAACTTATTCGGGTCTACTTTTTGTAGTATATTCTGTGGTAGTTATTTATTTCATTTTTATTCTAGCATTCCATTTATCTTAGTTCTTGCATGCATCTTTCATTTTTTTTTTCTTTTTTTTTAGTAGTGTTAGTTGGTTATCTGTTGCACATTTTATTTAATTTTAACATCTCGCCTATATGATATCGAGTAGTTAGTCCTATATTATATAGTACCGACAGTTGATGTTGAGACTGGACCATCTGAAACTCCTGATTTAATATAGTATAGGGCTGGCCACCCGTTATTATTTTAGGCGGGGTGTTACAGTGTCACAACCCCCCCCACACCACTATACAGTACTTGAGTATTGTGGATATCACATTCATCCCCCACAATATTATCGTTTCAAGGTCCGGTAAACATATCTTGCAACATTTTATCCACGTCGGCTTGCTTGAACTTGTCTCTAATTCGTTTTTCTTTCCCTCTAATCTTATGATCTCCAACTTCAAATTCATACTCATTAAAATCATAATCAATATCGGTGTGTGATTCAATTTGTTCTCCATGATGTATCCATTTATTATAATTTTTAACTATGCCATGTATAAGAGAATGACTCTAAATATCTTGACTGTTTTTCAATAAAATTTATTACACTTTTAGCATGGTCATTTAATCTTGATGTCTTGCTCAACATTAGTAAGTGAGAAATCAAGATATTGTTTAATCCCATCTCGATTTGCTCTATTAATTTTTTTTGGATAATGAATCCAAGTCTTATCCATTTTAAAGACCCTACTATGTGAGAGAACATTCAAATATATAACAAAATTTGAACAAAATATGAGGTTTACAATTAATAAATTAAAAATTCATGTATATTAAGATTTCAGTGGCAACACGAAAGGCTGCCACCAATTTTTATGGTGAAGAGGGTATATTAATGGTGTTATGCATTTCAGCAGAATCAATAAGTTTGTATGACTGAGAAGTTGGTAATGTTAAGTTCTTATTTGAATTGATGTTAATTTAGTATGCAATCTTAATATGAGTTCTTTCATAACAAAAATAATTCAAATTATTTAATATAAAATTCAGTAAAGAAAAGCACTAAAAGAATCAACTTCTAAGATTGACGCCATATCACTAAGCCATACAGCAAATCACATGAAAAGAGGTCAAATTATGTGAGAAGAACATGCATGATATCAAAATTTCAAAAATAAAATGTTATTTAGCAAATATTAAGCATTAAGACTGCTTATCTTGCACCTAAACCATTAATTCATATAATACTTTCTTAGCAGTTCATTTGAGGATGTCCATGGATAAATCAAATATAAAGAGAAAATTATTGAAAGAGAGTGGGGGTGAATATTTATCAATTAAATAATAAATAAATATACTCACTTAACAAATAATATAGTCATAATGCCCCTTCAAAAGTTGATAAAGGTAACATCCCATAATTTATAATAACATCCTTATATAACTTAATAGATTTTCATGCCACACCCAACAATTCAAATATAAATTGATGCATATATTGATCTATAAACACAAACTTTTAAAAGATATGTATACACATTTGATTGTAATTAAAAAAAAAGTCAAAAATCACATTTTCAAACTCATTCAAATTAAACTCACATAATATATTTAGCAATACATGATTATTTGAGGTATAAAAGAAAAAATAAAAACTAAATTTTCAACAAAAAATCTAAAAAGAGAAAAGAATAAGAAGATAGAATGAGACAAAGATTAGGTCAGTGGTGGTACCTAGTCAGAAATAGTTTTAAAATTAGGTCAGTGGTGGTACCTGATCGAATATTGTTGAAGAGATAAGTCGGGAACTTTGAATGAATAGGGAAAGGTGGTGGCAGTGAAGAGAGAAGCCGAGAGATAGAGGAAAAAAATTGTTATATAATGAGGGTTTTTTCTTCAAACGTGTTAGTATGAGACTAAGAATAAAACTACATTGGTGGCGAATTGTTTTGTTGTTGTAAGTTTATTTCTTTAAACTTTGGTAGAAAATTATAAATTGCCATCAAATGATTACTTTTAGTGGCAATAATTTAATTTTTTCTATCCACTTCACTATAAATTATTCCCTCATAAGCCAAAATTTGGGCGCCAAACAATTAGTAGCAATCTTAATTATGATTTTACTTTTTTCTACCAATACATCATTTAGAGTTATCTTTTAGTGCCAACCTAATTTTTTTGCATTAAATGTGTTATCTTATGGAAAAATTGATTTGCCACAAAAAAAATCGTCACCAATTGTCATTTTTCTTGAATTTCCTAGAAAAAATTCTCTTTGAAAAATTGATTTTTGCCTAAAAACTATTATGTTATTTCAAGGCAATGTATATGTGAATGGGTGTTTAGCATAAGAAAATTATCTATTCTGTAATGATTATTTGAGACACAAGGTTACTGATTTCTAGACTGTTTTATTCTTAGGGCGATGAGGCAATTACAGAACTGCTACATATTTTGTGAGGACCAAGATACACTTTAAATAAAGCGACCTTGTCTACATCTCGACCTAAAGGAACTATATATTCTTAGTTGGTGATGGGTTTATTTTTCGTTGAATAAGTAATTATGTTCCTTATTTTAATTTTTACATAACATTTTTCATCTAATGTGATGAAATTGTACAATAAAGCGTAAGGTATATGATGCTTGTATGTAATAACGTGAGAAAACGATATGGTATCTGTGTTTTAAAGTATCTTCCACTGAACTCAACACTGAGTAGGTGGTTATGGCTATATTGTTATTTATTGAATCGGGGACATGCGCCCACATTTGATTAATTAAATATCACTTTGTTATTTGGGAGACAAATTCAATAAAAGTTATCTTAAGTATTTGATATTTTTTACATCTATTTGCGACATTTTTTCTATAACTCAATCTTTTAGCCCTACATATCCGAGGCCCAAAATAGTTTATGGATATATTGAGGCATCTCTAATGCACATCCATATATTTTTCCAAAAATAATTATGTTTGACACAACATTTTTATATTTAAAGGTTTTCGACTAGACATATAAATAAATATCCACGAAAAATAAAAAAGGTAAATTTCACTTGGCTCCCTTAAATTATCACGGATTTATGGGTCGCCCCCTTAATTCAAATACATGACAAACTCACTCCCTAAGTACAAATTCATTACAATTAAAATCAGAAATTGGGTTAGCTTATTTTTTTAGTTTAAATTAACTAAAATATCCTTACCCAATTATAAAAATCAAAATGAAATAAAAATAAAACCCAAATAAATTCAAATTTCAAAATATTTTCAACACAAACTAACACTGACACACTAACACAAATCATACCTGTCACAGACTCCTTGTCACATCAACAATCCAGCCGCCTCACCGCCAAAAACTAACAGAAACCCTATTTATCCTTGTTTAGGAACAAACCCAAATGCCACCTCAAATATACAGCAACACTCCACCATGACCTACCACCGGCATGCCACCATGAAACCACCATCGAACCCATGTTGGAATCACCCCATCACAAAATGCCCCCACACACTATGGAACTACCATCGCAACCGCATGTCTAACCCCGCACAACTAATTAAATCCAACGCCAAAATCCCATCGCAACCATTGTCGACCCACCACAAACTACCACCAACTAGGGGCGGATCCATCCCAAGTCGAGGTGGGACGGCACCCCAGTTCAATTTTCTTTTTTTAAAATAGGGTTTTTTTGGTCAAAATTCAAAACTTGAGGTTATTTCTTATTATTTACGAATATGAGAGTGTAAATGTATAATAAATTGAAAAAAACACGTTTATACACACATTAGCCCCTTTTTTATCTCACAACATTTAACCTATTCTCTCTCTTCTCTTCTCTCAAACTGCCTCAATTGTTTACCCCTCTATCTTCTCCGCATCGTCACTGCATCAGCTCACCGCCTCACCGTCGTTGTTGTTGTCGGAACAACTCATCAGTAGCACTCTAGCAGAACTCTCTGCTCCCTCCTACGACTCCCTTCCCTCCCTCATCTCACTTCAATCAATTAAAATAGGTATATTTTTTATATGTGCATATTTTTATAATGTATGCTATTAGTCCGTTGGATTAAATTTTATACGTGCTATTAGTTTGTTGAAATTTTTTGAAGTTTGTGTTTAAAATAGTATGAAATTGTTAGAAATTTATTAAAGTAAATATAGGAAGTCAAGTCATAAAGAAATATAATATTAAAATATTATTAAAAAAATTCACGAACAAAATAAAAATTATAAATTTAATTAATTACTACCTCAAATATTTTTAAAATTAAAAATTATAAAAAAATAAAATAAAAACAATCCAAAAAAATCGGTCCCATCCCCCCACCCCGGGACTTCATCATAATTTTTTTCGCTCCTTAACTCAAATCCTCCACTGCCATGAATCTAATAACATAATATAATTTTGGTGTCTCTTTAGAGAGAATGAACACGTGTCAAGTAATAAAGACTAATGCATTAAATATCATTAAATCTCTATCAATAACTTTAACTTAAATCTAAAGGATTGCCACATGGCTTATCTAATAAATGCTAAAGTATGAAAATAGAACCTCTAACATTTTATAATGTGAAATTAACCACACCTCTCTCTCTTGCCCGTTCCCTCTTCCCCACCCCTCCATTTTTCAATGCCCATTTCCACTTCCCTAAAAATTACCTAATTAAATTTCTCAAATCTCAAGAGACTTCAACTATTTATACACCCATACAATCAAATCATGTACATGTGCAAAATGAGCGCTACTACTAAAAAAATCAAGGTATTATCTCCTCTTTCCTATTGACAATATGCTTTTACACCTTATGTTTTGTTTTTCCTTTATTATCTCCAATAAAAATGATTTTTTTCATTTGGATTAGATTTCTGAATTATTGCATTTTTCCTTTTTGTGAAGAAAGTATGTTTGTCATTAAGAATGTATAAGTATTTAGAGCATAAAAATATGGCAAATTTAAAAAAAAAATGATCTTGGATTTATATAATTTTATAAAAAAACAGTTTTTTTAATCCGTTGTCTTTAGGATTAGACTATTTTTGACGTTTTTAAAAAACATAAAAGTGGGTTTTTATCAAAAAGATATTTTTTTTATAAAAATACTATAAAATAGTTTAAAATGTACTATTTTTCTTATCTATTTTTTTAAAACAAAAGAGTTCTTTGTATCAAAAGAATTTTTTTCAGGATTAGTATAATTTTGATGTCCTAAAAAAACTTAGAACAATTTTCTCAAAACAAGACATTTTTGGTTCTATAATTTTTTTTTTATTATACGAAACTGCTTTTTTATACAAATAATTTTTTTAGAAAAACATTGAAAACAATTTTTTTTAAACAAAATTGTTTTTTTATAAAAGAATTTTCGTTAAAACTGTCAAAACTTTTTTGCTTTCATAATAAAAACACTTTTTATTTTTATAAACTTTTTTTAAAATAAAAAATATGTTTATTTTTAATAAAAAGTGGTTGTAAAAAAATATAATATGAAAAACATTCGATTTGAATAATATAGAAAACTATTTTAACAAAAAGAAAAATAGTAAATTGAGGGGAAACTTTTTCCTATGGGTTAGAGATGAGCAAATCTTACCACCAAAATCAAGGGTTCACATGTCATGACAAATTATGCCTATCAAATGCATACAAATAGTCCATTAGGAGTTTATTTGGATTGTTAAAGGGGTATTTGCAATCTTAGTGCACTCTCAACATTTTGAATATTAAGAAATTATAATCCATTTCGTTTGGAATACTTTTTTTAGTTTAGGTAAAGGGGAATGGTATGAAAATCGATGAGTTTTTCTATCATTCTTTTTTTTGGTTAATTTACTATCATTCTCAATCTCTTAAGTTTTGTTAGCGCATAATTCACATTGACTTAACTTTTTTGTACTAGGTTTGTTTTGTTGTTTACATTCTTTAATATGTTTGTTGTTTTTATTATTCAAATATCTAAATGATTTTATGTGAATTTTTGACAATTATTCTTCATATTTAGGAGTTTTTCTGAAGTCGTAATACTTTTTTTTTAATTCTATAGAAAATGATTTTAGGTCACTTTTTCAATGAGAATAGTATGTTATAACCAATTATGTAAATTCCTAAATCTTAACTATCCACATTTTCTAAATTTTATAACGTTGCTATATTGATTTTCATGTAGTTTTCAATAAATACATTATGTAATCTTATAGTTTGTTGGAATTGAAAATTACTAATCGCAAGATTTTAATCGTTTATGACATGAAAGAGAAGTTATTCATTGAATAGACCCCTCAGCACCGGAAAATCACGGTCAAATCAATCCAAATCCCTCAAAGGTTTTCACCACACTTTCTCTACTATCCTCCCCGTGTTTCTATGCTCATTTTAAGAATACATCACAAACAGGTTAGTTTAGAAAGTTTTTTTCTCAATTTAGGTGTTTTATCTTTGTTTAGCCTTAGTTAGAGTTGCCATTATATGTATAGATTTGTTTAATGAAATGGCACAAAAAGTTAGCTGTATATTATATATGTTCTCCTCTAAGAGTTTTATACCACCTAAGTTTCAGTTTTTTTAGGTAATAATTTTTTTTGTTAAAATCAACTTTATGTCTTTTTTAAATAGTAATTTTTTTGTTATAATCAACAAAAATTTATGATAGAGAAGTAAGACCAAATGTTTTTGTGCTGAGAATCTAATAAATGAGAAGAGGAGTTGTATATTCACAAGAAAATTTGTATATTGAATTTGAAAAATGATATGGTGACACGATTTTGGGACACATAACATGTGTATGCGCACGCATAAAGTTAGTATTTTATATATATTATAATATATGATAATTCTTTTAATTGTAATTATTTAATTATTTTGTAACATGCTCGCGCATCGCGCAGGGGTAAACCTAGTCATACCATAAAAACACAACATCGGTTCTGATTCAACCATAAAATCATACCATTTATAACCTCAGAACACGTGTCGTCGGCCTGGAAGTAGTTTAGAGGAGTGAGGAGGAGGATAAAGAGAGAAGTTTCGGCATGAGTTTTTTTAATCTGGAGTAAAATCGGTTGGAGCCTTAGTTAGAGATCCAGCCTTTTCGTGGACTCCAAGGTTTAGGGGAAAGGATGCGTGCGTGTCCTCAAAACCATGGAATTCTCACCTGCTAAGGCAAAGACAGAGATGACGTCTTTTTTGGAAGTGGCGGCTCTACACCGTTGGTTGGATTCTGCTGTAAGGGTGGGGTTAATGTGGAGTTTAGGTTAGGTTGTACTTAAGCAGTGTAGACTTTGAGGTTTTGAGATCTAACGTTCCGGTGGAGTGGGAGATGGAGATAGAGACGGTGGAGTGAATGAATGTTTTTTTAATTTGTTATATATTTTTTTTTTAATTAGGTGAGCATATTTTAAACAGTTTAAACTAAAAAATGAGTCAACCCGATTTATGATTATATTGTAATGAATTGGTAATTAAGGAGGTGAATTTTTTGGAGATTTTAATTGATGGGGTGACTCATAAATACGTGATAGCTGAGACGGCTAGATGCAATTTATTCTCAAAAAATGAATGCAAAATGATATATTTTCTAACAAAATATATATATATATATATATATAAGTTCATATTTTGGAACTTATATATTTCATTGGCATCGATCAAGTGGGATCATAGTAATGTGACATATCAATAAAATGCGATATAATTTTTAAAATGGCCGATTAATATTTAGTTTATAGAAGTTAAGTACATTTAGTAGTTAGCTCATTTTTTTTTTATGTTTCAAAAAGTTTCTTGTTTATTTTTTTGAGTATTTTTTTAGGTTTTAGGATAAGGGGAGAAAAAGGTATTTGTGAGTATTTTATATAGGAATTTTTTTTTTGAAATAAAATAAAAAGCATTGAAAGAACTATTTTATATTGATTAAAAAACTTCGATCAACTTTTTATGGAATGAACCTTTTAAAAATATCACGATGAATTAAAGCTATTACGCATTCTCCATTTCCATCTTCCAAATTACCATTTTTTCTTTATACACGTGGATGTTTTCAGAGTGGCAAGCAAACCACAGATACCAACAACTGAACATGACTTGTTGCAATCGGTTCCCCTTGTCGTCCCATAATTCCACCTTTCTTTCCTTGAATTTTCTCAAAGCCTAAAACATATATGTTTGAATTTTATATTGGATTGCCCCTTTATTATCCCATAAAACCCTAGAACTGAATTAAAGTAATGGGACAATAACAATCCAAAGACTAACATATTGTTGTATCAGCGTGCTAAGTACCATTGGACATTGTTAATTTTTAACCTTTTTCATTAATTTTAAATTTTCTAGAAACTACCACGCTTTTAGGGAGTTGTAAAAATAACAAAAAAATGGTGATTTATTCCAACACCATACCAAAGTAAAAATAAAAGCAATAAATTGGATAGCAACAAAACTATGTGTATCCTTATTTTGTACCATTTTTTATACTATTTGCATTAAAATCTTATATTTTCTTATTGTGAACTCCGTCAGAAAATAAAATACAAACTTTTATTGCCTTATCTAATTTTACTCGTTGGATAGGGATAAATGAGGGTGGGCCAGCCATGTCTGGTTCCACTCTTGTAATGGGCTATATAAATCGATATATTCACACTAGAAGGCCCACCATACCAAATTGCTAATAATTCCAGCTTGGACACATTAATTTTGATATATCTTCTGGCCGTTTTGTTGGATGAGCTAAGGTGCAACTTAGTATTTGAAATTATTTGATCCTATCTTGATTTATCTATTAAATTAGTGGTGTGCGGATTTACATACATAAATAATAAATTCTAAATGAATATGATTAGTTTTACACCATTATATATTGAAAAAGGTTTTATACTCTTTAATTATATTTTATAGTAAGGCTTCATTCAATAAATTTTGATCAATAATCATTGTGCATATGAAAAAATTAATTAATTGGAAATCAAGAAATTACTCGTCACGATTCTATGATTTAAATTAAATTATATAGTGAATGAAATTCATAATAATGTAGGCATAGAGATCGAGTCCTTATCAATATCCAATTAATGTTATAATTTGTGTTAATGTCATAGATAGTATAGATTTCAAATCTAATGGGTGAATCATAGAGTTATGCATCACACGATAAGTTATTGAAGAGCGTGAAAATTTTATTAGTTTATAATGGTGAGAGTTGAACGCTCATAATAAATTTAAGATTAAGACCACATGATGAGACATTAATTCTAAACACAAGTAATATTAAGTAAAATATATTTTAGGGGCATATATCAAATAGTTCCTCCAATTTTTTTTAGTACACGTTTAGTCCAGGACTTTTTCATTTTGCACCAAAAAGTCTTTCATCATGTCAAAAAGGCTTTACCATACCGCTGGCGCAGACTTTTAAAGATAAGAGAATAAGAAACTTTTTAGTACAAAATAAAAGGATTGGACTAAATGTGTATTAAAAAATATTTGAAGGAATTTTGGGTATTTGATCCTATATTTAATTCCATAAAGAATGATTTTCAAGAAAAAAAATGAATTGACATTATTTTTCTGTATGATACGAGTTAAATAAGTTTGTTCTTGTTACTTCATAATAACCGCATTTCATAATAATTCAATCTTTTATCATTTTTATTTGGTAAGCCTTTTTTTTAGTTTAGGAAGTAATTAACAACTCAAAGTTTTACTTCATAATATCGACCCTTTATGCAACTATTGGATCACATTCACCCGAAGAAACTATTGAGAGAGAGAGAGAGAGAGAGAGAGAGAGAGAGAGAGAGAGAGAGAGAGAAATTCCCGACCTAGCAAACCAATACATTTTAAGATTTTGAGTTGTTTAATTAAGTGGGGTTCTTATATATTAGTCCGATTTAAAAAGGTTTTCATCATATAAATCGTATTGACTACTCAACTTTTAAACAAGTCTTATTACCCTAACAAGGTAAAGATAAACTCTTAAACAATTATGTTGACGTTTGACGGCAGCTTAACATGATTAACTTTTAAGTAAGTCCTATTAGCATATCAATAGGACTTGTATAGTTAAATAAAAATCAATAGGACTTAAATGAGGGTTAACTAAATAAATATGATTAAAATATTTTTTTTTTCTTAATTTACGTGGTTATGAATTACTCTCTTTTTAAGCCTCGTAACTTTTATACTTGTAATTGCCTATTGATGATGCTGGAATTAGCACCACCAAATAAGGTGTTTTCAAGCTCAATCTAAGAACAACAATGGCAGCATAGTTATGTAAAAGGTAAGAGAATGAGATGAGGAGAAGAGGAGAGAGCACCAGGATATAAGTGGTTCAACCTAAATTGGCCTACGTCCACTGTGTGTGTGTGAATAACCTCACTGCAATAAGGCACTAATGGCTATGGATACAATCTCTCGAGCTTTCTCTCTCTACCGTGTATCTAGACAGAGTTTCAGCTAGGTTTGAATATCTGGGATCCTTTGCAAGGTAAAGTATGACCTCTATATATAGTACTTAGGGGGTGTAATGTACCCCCCATGCATGAAATGAGCATGAGTGTGTTTGCCTCACCAATATGGGAAAGCCATCTGTCACTGTCACATGTAGAGAATGATGATGCAATATTCTCCCCACGTGTGGGGAATAATCTTGTTATAACTGATTTGTGTCCACGTGCCCTTATCCAAATGTCAGCAGATGCTCGGCTATCGCGCCTGGTGTATGACCTCGGCCTGGGAGAGGCCGAGGTTGGTAAGTCTAGGTACTCGTTCAGTCCGAGTATTCCATGGAGGTCTCAGCCTAATCCCAGCCGAGACAATGGATGAGGTCGGCCTGAGACGAGGTTGAGCTGGGGTGTTTGGAGTATCGACTAATGTCTTGATGAGGTTGCTGGTGGCTTTATGTAAATTCGACCTATGTCTGGCCGAGGTTGCCATTCCAAGGTATACGAGAATGCTGATGATCCTTGTGATGTCCCTTGGAGAGGCTAACGGTAGTGTCGGCCTGGGCTGACCCTACTATGGCCGAGGGCTGGTACCGCGTGTCCAAGGCGTCCAACTTCGGCCATAATCTCGGCCGAGGTTGGTGCCTCGGGGTCGAGGTCACACTTGGGCATATCAATCACCCCCAGCCCTTAGTCATATGTGGGAGCAGGTGACTAGGGGTTTATCACACCTCCGAGGCCTGTCTATTACAATATGTGCCAATATTTGTTTGACACTTGTCCAATGCTGAAGTATGCTTGCTAGGTGGGCGTGTGCTGTTAGCCGCCCTTTGGGGTTCCCAAGGCAATGATGGGCCTTGGGAATTGCGCCTATATATTTAAGGGTTTTGAACCCTATTTCCCCTCTTTCTTCATCACTTCTCTCATTTCCAGCCAACTCGTTCCTACAGCTTTCTCTCTCTAGAAAGATCCTTGCTGAAGCTTTTGGAAGGTGGTTTTCTCGCGTCTTCTCGTCTCCTCCTTACTATTTCATCCTCAGGTAACCTTCGCCATACTTTTTCCTTCATTTTTCCCGCAAGTCTCCTTATTTTTGCGTTTTCCGATGATTTTCTGAGTTTCCCGACGAGATCACCATTATTTCAGGCGAACAATTCTTGCCACATTTAGGTAGTTTGATCTTTTACTGCTTTACTTCACTAGCCAAACTTGTTTGTAGTTTTAGGAAGCCTCCTAAGTGTAGTGTCATCCTGTGATGCTCAGACCCTTATATCAGCTTCTTGAGGAGTTCGCCTCCCTTAGAGAGAAGACTTTAGAAAAGATTAGACAAATATAAAGAGCACAGGAGGAGGCTCGTAGGTCACAAGAGTTTCCCATTAGACCCATATTTCCACCACCTATGAAGGTGATATATCCTGACCCCCAGAGTTTTTCTATCAGACAGAGGTTCCTGCTGATCCCATACCGATGTCTGAGTCTGAATCTTCTACGTCAGACCCCATGTCTGTGGATTCCTTTCAGGAGGCCATGGACTTCACACCTCGGCCTGATCAGGTCCCTGATCAGGCCGAGGTCTCCAGCCGAGCCTCATCCCATAACAGCTCAAGCACCTCAGCCTCTTCCTCAGAGGTTGAAATTGTTGAGCCAAGTGTGGCTATACCACCACCACTGGACGCCATTCCTCTGTCGGCCTTCACTGGTGTCGAGTTCGCTCAGAGGTTCCCGAGTAACCCATTTACATCTGCTCCGGCCGACATTGAGTTGGATGATGATGATGAGGCTGAGAGCGATGTCGACATCTCTGAGGCGACCGAGATCGAGAGTACTATTACTGAGGTAGACCTTCTCTGCTTAAGATATATGTATTCTATCAGTCCCTCAATAAAGCTTAGGAAACCTCTGAGGGAGGAGAGGGCTTATCATGGCCGAGACGACGAGATCTGCCTATACGAGCAGATGTTCAAGTTGGGTTTTTGTCTGCCCATTCACCCCATTATCAAATCCATCCTTTCTTATATCAATTTGGCCCCCTCTCAACTATCCCCTAATGCCTAGAGAGTCATAATAGGGGCCATAGTCCTATGGAAGGTTGTCCACCACCCAGAGCTTCCAGTTCAGGTCTTCGTAGGTTTCTATGTCCCTTCCTTGGCCAAAAATCGTCCGAGATACTACCATTTTGTAGCTCGGAAGCCTGAGAAAAAAATGCTTCAAGTAACTCAGACTTCCAACCATAACTGGAAGCCTCAGTATTTCTTTGCTTCTGGGGCATGGGAATTTATCCCATGTGTTACCTCATCTATTCTAGAGCCAAGGATACCCCTAAGGTGGGGTAAAGTCACAATGTCTGCGAGGGCTGACCCTGGCCTGAGCCCATCGAACCTTCATATGGTGAAAGACCTTCAAGATCAGGGGGTACATGGTCTGTTCGTCAGGTTCGAGCACTTGATGAATCCCCACTACCTCTCTGGGACAGGTCTAGGTGGAAGTCCCCTTGCCGAGCTTGGTAAGAATTTTTGTTTTTTAAGTTTAACCTCTGAGTTTACTCATATCTGATTATCTAACTCAGATCTACTAATTTTTTACAGAGCGACTACAGGATATTTCGAACGAGCTTTGGGAGATGGATGCACCCAGCTTGACGAGACTTGCCAAGAAAGTAGGCCTTAACGCCCCTCCCCCATCTCCCTCTGCCTCTAAGCCCCCAGCCACAAAGAAGAGGGCTCCAGAAGGTCATGCCCCTGAGGATCAGAGGCCGAGGAAGAATACTGCTGATGCTGCCATCCCCATCTCTTCAGTTGACGCCCTGTCGGATCGTCTAGATCAGTTAAAAATAACTGACAGCATAGTCGGCCACAGTCTTCAGGCCTTAGATGCTTTCGGCTCTACAATGATCGAGGCTGACAAACGCTTCTTCAGGTCACTGGACACCCCACTGTTGGTTGAGTTCGACATTCACAGATCCATTCAGGTATGACTTGATCTTTATGATTGTTCTTCAGCCAAGTGCAACATCTGATTGTTCTTCAGCTCATTCATTATCACAAAATATGCAGGGCCTGGCAGCTATGCACCACTTATCCAACTGGACTCTTAGGAAATTTCCCCTCATCCAAAAGGGGCAAGAGGCCGAGAAAGTCCAGAGCACTCTGAACGCAGAGATTGACCGTCTCCAATCTGAGCTGAAAGATTCTGAGAAGAAGTTGAAGGGGTTGGAGAAGGACATCTCCCAGCTCGGCAAGGATCACGCTGCAGCTCTGAAGGCTGAGGACGACACTCTGCAGCAGAAAGTCAACTCAGCTGTCAGGGTCGCCCTTGATGACGCCTCCAAGAAGATAATTGCTGACTATAAGTCCTCTGATGAGTTCATGGGCTTCGGCTTTGAATACCTTGAAAGAGGTATCAAAGCCACTATTAAATGGGCTGGCGTCAGGGAGAGAGAGATCGGCACTTTGAAGGTCTCTGATTTTATTGGTCTCGGCTTTGCTGATCCTCAGTTCGCCCAGGCTCTTCAGGAGGTTGAGGAAGAGGCTGCCTCTCCCGCTGAGACTGCTACATTAGAGGGCACCGAGGTTGGAGGGGTAGACCATCGTGATGATGCGATCGAGGTGACCAATCAAGCCGAGGATGTCAATGTTCCCCCTTCAAACCCTTAGAGGATTTTTTTTTATCATTGTTTGTAACTTATTGCATTATGGAGCTTGTCTGTAATCGTTGAACATCTTATTATTTCTGAATATATATTAACCTCTGAGGAGGACCATCTTCACTTTCTTTTCATTGAATGTCATGTGATGCTTTTCATTCTTAGTTTCGTTGTAATGGTGTCTGCTAAAAATAAATTTGTAATCTAAGCTTCAACCTCTGAAGTCATATTTCTAAGCTTGTCTTTTTGCAATGATGTCTTGTTTAAACTCAACCAATGGTCCTGAGCTCAGACCTCGTCACCACTGAATGGTGTTTTGAAGGTCTGAGGTCATCACCTAAAATGTTATCCCCATAATTAGTCTCACGAAATTAATGATGTTAAAGGTCTGAGGTCATCACCTAAGATGTTATCCTCATAATTAATCTCACCAAATTAATGATGTTAAGGGTCTGAGGTTATCCCATTATGGTGTCTGACCTCAGACCTCGTCACCACTGAATGATGTTGTAAGGGTCTGAGGTCATCACCTAAGATGTTACCCTCATAATTAATCTCACCAAATTAATGATGTTAAGGGTCTGAGGTCATCCCATTATGTTGTCTGACCTCAGACCTCGTCATCACTGAATGATGTTGTAAGGGTCTGAGGTCATCACCTAAGATGTTACCCTCATAATTAATCTCACCAAATTAATGATGTTAAGGGTCTGAGGTCATCACCTAAGATGTTATCCTCATAATTAATCTCACCAAATTAATGATGTTAAAGGTCTGAGGTCATCCCATTATGGTGTCTGACCTCAGACCTTGTCACCACTGAATGATGTTGTAAGGGTCTGAGGTCATCACCTAAGATGTTACCCTCATAATTAATCTCACCAAATTAATGATGTTAATGGTCTGAGGTCATCCCATTATGGTGTCTGACCTCAGACCTCGTCACCACTGAATGATGTTGTAAAGGTCTGAGGTCATCACCTAAGATGTTACCCTCATAATTAATCTCACCAAATTAATGATGTTAAGGGTCTGAGGTCATCACCTAAGATGTTATCCTCATAATTAATCTCACCAAATTAATGATGTTAAAGGTCTGTAGTCATCCCATTATGGTGTCTGACCTCTAACCTCGTCACCACTGAATGATGTTTGAGGGTCTGAGGTCATCACCTAAGTTGTTATCCTAAAAATTAATCTCTGACCAAAGAATGAAGCGAGAACTGTCATGGGAACTGATCTTTATTAATAACCTCTTCATAATAAGATAATACATTTACATAAAACTTTATGCAACATCATATGTAATATCTCTTTAGGTGATCATCATTCCATGGGTTAGCGAAAGGTTCTCCTTCTAGGTTTTCTATCTTGTAGGTGCCAGGCACAACCTCTTCTATCACTTTTTAGGGGCCATGCCAGTTTGGGTGAAGCTTAGTTTCTTTCTGCAGGGTCTTCTTTAGCACTAGGTCTCCCACTGTAATGGGTCTTGACTTCACCCTCTGGTTGTAAAATTTCGCTGCCTTTTGTTGGTAGGCTTCTTGTCTGAACTCTGCGTCCTCTCTTCTTTCTTCGATAAGATCTAGGTCTAGCCTCCTCTCTTCCCCGTTATTGTCAGGGTCATAGGTCTGAATCCGATAAGTTGGGAGCCCTATCTCCGTTGGTATGACGGCCTCTGAGCCATGTGCCAATATAAACGGGGTTTCACCTATTAGTGTCCTTGCCGTTGTTCTGTAGGCCCATAACACAGCATAGACCTCTTCAGTCCATCTTCCCTTCACATCTTCTAACCTCTTCTTGATTCCATCTAGGATAGTTCTGTTTATGACCTCGGTCTGACCATTTGCCTGAGGTCGGCCAGGAGATGAGAAGAATTGATTAATCCCTACTCTTAGGCAATACTTTTCTAAAGAGGAGTTCTTGAACTGGGTCCCATTGTCCGAGATGAGAGTGTTTGGGAGGCCATATCTGCATATGATATTCTTCCAAATAAATTGGAAGAACTTCTTCTCCGTGATTGTTATCATCGGCTCTGCCTCCACCCACTTTGAGAAGTAGTCTATGGCAACTATCAAGAATCTATAATTATTGGCGGCTCTTGGTAGGGGTCCTACTAAGTCAATCCCCCATACTGCAAATGGACATGGAGAGGTGATTGACGTCATAGGCTGATGGGTCTGATGAGGGATGGTGGCGAATCTCTGACATTTATCACACCTTTTTACATAAGCTGCAGCGTCTTTGGACAAAGTTGGCCACCAGTACCCCTGTGTGATGATTCTCTTGGCCAAGGGTCTTCCCCCTAGGTGGCTTGAGTAAGAACCCTAATGAACCTCCTGTAAGACCCGGGGAACTTCTGTGGGATGCACACATCTGAGGAGAGGCAATAGAAATCCCTTTTTGTACAAGATGTCTCCTATCATCGAGAACTTGGCAGCCCTATATCTCAATTTTCTCCTCTCTAGCTTGGACTCAGGTAGCTCTCCCCCTCTAATATACCTGACGAGGGGGTCTATCCATGAGTCTCCTAGGTTCAAATTGTGACACGGGTTACATTCCTCTTCTTCCTCGATGGTTGCCTTTCTCAAGACCTCGATTAGAATGGTCCTTCTAACATCTGTCTTCATTACCGAGGCCAGCCTTGCCAATGCATCTGCGTGACTGTTACTTTGTCGAGGCACTCTCTTCAGTTTTGCCTCTTCAAAATATTCTAACAACCTTTTTACCCTCTTGAAGTACTTGGCCATCCTTTCATCTTTGGCCTCATAGATCCCCAGTACTTGATTGATAACCAGCCTTGAGTCGCTGTGGAGTAGGAGTCGCTTTACGCGAAGAGTTGTTACTAATAAGAGACCTTCTATCATGGCCTCATACTCAGACTCGTTGTTTGAGGCCTGGAAGTTAAACCTCAGGGCGTATTAAATGTTCGCACCATCCGGAGCCGAGAGTATCAACCCCGCACCACTTCCACTATCACAGGAAAAGCCATCAATGAAGAGGATCTAGACGTCTATATCTGATGAAAAGGCTCCTTCTGTCATGACTCCTTGCTTGAAGAGATATCGATCTTCCTCGTCCTCCGCAATTCTGCTCATAACTTTTTTAGATGCGACCTCTTCCAGATTTCGGAAGACACTTGGTGTCGTCTCTTTTTGATTTCGGAAGACACTGCGATTTGTCTCTTCCATGCCCCCCAGGCCTTTCTCTGCCTCGGCCTGTTCCCATGTGAACTCAGCGACAAAATCTGCGAGGGCCTACCCTTTGATGGCTGTCCTAGGTTGGTAGGCAAGATCGTACTCCCCCAACTCGATGGCCCAGGTCATCAACCTCCCGAATTTCTCAGGTTTATGCATGACCTGTCTTAGTGGGGAGCCAGTGAGGACTACCATGGGTGAGCCTGGAAGTAGGGGTTCATTTTTCTTGAAGCATGTATCAGGGCATAGGCCAACTTTTCCATGCGAGGGTAATTTTGTTCATCCCCTTGAAGGGCTTTACTATTGAAATACACAGGCCTTTGGATCCCATCGTCTTCCCGTATTATGGCCGCACTGATGGCTGATTCGGAGACTGCCAGATACACATACAACTTTTCTCCTGTGACGGGTCGAGATAGCAATAAGGGGGATCCCAAGTAAGATTTGAGTTGGTTGAAGGCTTTTTCACACTCTTCATCCCATTGGAAGGCCTTTCTTAGAACTTTAAATAATGGAAGACACTTGTCCGTTGCCCTAGAAACGAACATGTTAAGGGAAGCCACTCTCCCCGTAAGTCTTTGGACATCCTTGATACTCCTAGGAGTCTTCATGTCAAGTAATGCCTTGATTTTCTCAGGGTTTGCTTCAATTCCTCTCTGGTTAACGATGAATCCCAGGAACTTCCCAGCTCCTACTCCGAAGACACACTTTGCTGGGTTGAGTTTCATTCTGTACGAGTCCATAACATCGAAGGTCTTCTCAAGGTCTGCTACGTGAGTGCAAGCTTTCAAGCTCTTTGTTAGCATATCGTCTACATACACCTCCCTAGTCTTACCTATTTTCTCTTAGAACATCTTATTGATAAGATGTTGGTACGTTGCCCCTTCATTTTTCAAACCTAAGGGCATCACTTTGTAGCAGTACGTCCCTTTGTCAGTAATGAAGGCTGTATTCTCAGAGTCTTCAGCATCCATGAAGATTTGGTTATAGCCTGAATACGCGTCCATGAAGCTCATGAGCTCGTGTCCCGTCGTCGCATCCACCATCTGATCTATCCGAGGTAAGGTATAGTTGTCTTTTGGACAAGATTTGTTCAGGTCAGTGAAATCCACACACATTCTCCACTTCCCATTGGCCTTAGGCAGGATGACTGCATTTGAAAGCCACTCCGGATAGGTAACTTCTCTTATGAACTCGGCCTCTTCTAACTTTTTGACCTCTTCGCGGATGACGTCGTATTTCTCCCTGGAGTAGACTCTTCATCTCTATTTGATAGGCTTGGAATCTCTGGTCACGTTGATCTTGTGACTCATCACCTCAGGGTCGATGCCAGGCATGTTTGCGTGACTCCATGCGAAGACACTCTGTCTTCTCCTGAGGAAGTTTATCAGCTCTTCCTTGGTTCCTGGCTCTAAGGCTTTACTGACCTGTACGGTTTTTTTCGGCTCGTTCTCATTGAGGACGATGGATTCTACCTCTTCCGCGGCCTCTCCATTCTTTAACTTTGTTTCATCTCTTGGGTCAAGAGTGTCAATGCTATAAGTTGTGGTTGCCCTCTTATGGGCTTCTCTCTCTTCGATCGAGTTGAAGTAACATTCTCGCGCTGTGGTCTAGTCACCTTGCACTTCCCTTACTCCATAAGGAGTCGGGAATTTTAGCATCTGATGGACCGTTGATGGCACAGCTTTAAACTCTTTAAGGGCCACCCTTCCTATGATGAGGTTATAGGCCGAGAACACGTTCTCGTCCATGACAAAAAAATTTATCTTCTTGGTCAGCCTTTTAGACCACTCATCACCCATCTGTACGTCCATCTCATACATGCCCAAGGGGTGGACCTTTTCGCCACTGATGCCTATCAATGGGTGATGATAGGGCATCAGCCTTGCTCTGCTAAGACCTAGGCTCTTGAAGCAAGGCCAGAACATCACGTCCGCCGAGCTCCCCCCGTCTATGAGGATCCTCTGCACCTCGCACCCATGCAACCATGTTGTTATGACCAGAGGGTCATCATGGGGGGCTAAGATACCCTTGAAGTCGAGTCTGGAGAACCCAACTACGAGGGTGTCCATGTTTATTTTCTTCCTCTTCTGCACTGTATCGGAAGACGTTAGATTCACAACTTCAAGCTTGGCCACTGACCTGGCCTCTGTTACGTGAGCCTTCCTATCAGCTACTTCAGAGCCACCTCCTACAAATCCTCCACATATGGTGTCAACACCAAAGGATATCGTACCGACCCTCTTCACCGGGGTGTTGTCATCTTTCAACGGAAGATTCGGATCGTCTTCGTCATCTCCTTCTGAATCATCGTCTCTTCTGGACAGGATATTGTCACGGCATTTTTCATTTCACCTTTTCTTAGGGTCATCTCTTCCACCCTTTGGAGCCTTACCATCCACATACTTCCTCAGCTTTCCAGATTTTAACATCTTTTCAATCTCATCTGTTAAAGTGAAGCATCTATCCGTGACATGGACATGATCCTGATGGAACTCGCACAATAGGGTTTTGTTCCTCTTATGTGGTGGGGCCTTCAGTTTTTTCGGCCATCTCAGAGTCCTGTCAGTCTTAATCTCATTAAGGATGTGCTCGCAGCTTACAGTCAGAGGTGTATAGTGAGCGAACTTGTCATCCCCCGACCTCTTCTTCCCATCTTTCTTGCTTTGGGACTTTCCACTGCCACCGCGGTTCTCATCCTCACACTTGGCAGACATTGCCTCTTTCGCATTCATTACTTGCCCTGCGGTTGCCAGCAGCTCCACCATAGACCTAGGGGGTCTTCTGCCAGTTTCCACAATAGCTTCCCCTTCTGGAAACCTCCTATAAGGGCGGTCATGGCTATGTTCTCTTCGTAATCTTCGACCTCCAACTTTTCTTTGTTGAATCTTGCTATGTAGTCTCTTAGGCTCTCACCCTTGGCCTGCTTGACATACAGCAGGTGGGTAGTCTTCTTTTGAGGCCTCACCCCAAAGCAGAAGTTATGGATGAATTGCTCAGCTAAGCCTTTGAAGTTCTCAATTGAGTTCTTCGGAATGGAGGTGAACCAACTATGTGCTGCCCCTGTCAAGGTCCTAGAGAAGGCCCTACACTTCATCTCATCGAGTATCGAGTAGATGTCTGCTGCCGACTGGTACATTTCGATATGATGCACAAGGTTAGTGCTGCCATCATACTTGGGAGACATTGTAGGAGGCTTGAACTTAGCTGGGGTTGGGAACCCCACTATCCTAGCCACAAATGGGGAGCCCTCTGAGTAACCCATTTGTAATGGGTCCCTGCTTTTAATGAGGTCTTCTATCTTCTCCTCAAGGCGTTGGATAGAATCATTCCATGGTTTTCTGCCATCGACTTGGCCGAGGTTATCCCCTACCACCTCCCTGGGATGGACCGAGGGTTCCCCTGCCGCGACACGTCGGCTGTTGACCTCTTCCTGTTCCCTGCCTCTTCTTTCACAGTGTTGGCCTTGATCTGGACGACCCTGCCTGTTCCCTCTCTGAGAGCCTGCTGCGCTCCTTGATCTCGACAGTCTATGTCTTAGGTCATTCATCGGGCCCAATCTCTCAAAGGCCGACCCTCTGCTCAACCTATCAAAGGCTGACCCTATTTGTTGGGCCTCTTCACCTCTTCGGCCGACACAACCTTGACTTTTCCTAAGAGGTCGTATAGTGTTATTTGACACCTCATGCGGCTCCCAGTAGTCTTCCGGGGCTTCTTCCGCCTCTAGATCATCATACCTGTCCTCTGGGCAAGGGTTTCCCTACCTCCCCAGGCGCAAGCTCCTAGGGTCAGCAACGTCCCTTCTCCGCTGGGGTGCAGGCTGGTCCTTCATTGGTGCCTGGGGTGGTCCCCTGGCGTCAGGATGGGGCTGAACTGCCGCCTGAGTGATCATGTCCGGTGAGACTCCAGGTGGCCTCATCATAGTTTGGCTGAGCGATGCAAATTGCTCCTGCATGTCTTGTTGTGTTGCAGCTAAAGATCTCAAGGCTGTAGCTACCTCCGCCATTTTGGACTGGGGGGGTGCCTGACTGGAACTAGGCCCTCCACCCCTAGGTGGCGGAAGAGGCGGTGGTAAGTCTGGTGCCATATGTTAACACTATAGAGCTTGAGTAGCAGATGAGCTTAGTACCTCACAGAACCTCTTTCAATGGTGAAACAGCTCCGTGCTAGGGGGAGGCCTGGTTCACCACCAGAGTCTCCGGTGAGGTTAAGCAGAAAAAGAGGAAGAGATAGCTTCTCGCTCCCACAGACGACGCCAAAATGATGATGCTGGAATTAGCACCATCAAATAAGGTGTTTTCAAGCTCAATCTAAGAACAACAATGGAAGCATAGTTATGTAAAAGGTAAGAGAATGAGATGAGGAGAAGAGGAGAGAGCACCAGGATATAAGTGGTTCAGCCTAAATTGGCCTACGTCCACTGTGTGTGTGTGAATAACCTCACTGCACTAAGGCACTAATGGCCATGGATACAATCTCTCGAGCTTTCTCTCTCTACCGTGTATCTAGACAGAGTTTCAGCTAGGGTTGAATATTTGGGATCCTTTGCAAGGTAGAGGATGACCTCTATATATAGTACCTAGGGGGTGTAATGTACCCCCCATGCATGAAATGAGCATGAGTGTGTTTGCCTCACCAATATGGGAAAGCCATCTGTCACTGTCACATGTAGAGAATGATGATGCAATATTCTCCCCACGTGTGGGGAATAATCTTGTTATAACTGATTTGTGTCCACACACCCTTATCCAAATGTTAGCAGATGCTCGGCTATCGCGCCTGGTGTATGACCTCGTCCTCGGAGAGGCCGAGGTTGGTAAGTCTAGGTACTCGTTCAGTTCGAGTATTCCATGGAGGTCTCGTCCTAATCCCAGCCGAGATAATGGACGAGGTCGGCCTGAGACGAGGTTGAGCTGGGGTGTTTGGAGTATCGACTAATGTCTTGATGAGGTTGCTGGTGGCTTTATGTAAGCTCGGCCTATGTCTGGCCGAGGTTGCCATTCCAAGGTATACGAGAATGCTGCTGATCCTTGTGATGTCCCTTGGAGAGGCTAACGGTAGTGTCGGCCTGGGCCGACCCTACTATGGCCGAGGGCTGGTACCGGGTGTCCAAGGCATCCAACTTCGGCCATAATCTCGGCCGAGGTTGGTGCCTCTGAGCCAAGGTCACACTTGGGCATATCACCTATGATGTTCTAATTAATATTTCAATATATCACTAATGGTGTGGATGCGGCTATACTTTTTTTGGAAGAAAGATTAATTTTTTATTGAAAAAATTTAAATTTACTAGGGCTTGCGTCATCTAACATGCTCCTTACTTATCACCAAGGTTGGCGCTATAGTTTTCGGGGCCCTAGGCGAAAAATCAAAATGTGGCCACTTTGTATAAAAAAAATCAAATTAAAGAAAATGTGTTCTTCTCCCCTTTGTCGATGCAAAACCAATTTTTATATAGAAAATCAATTTTAATATACTAATGTCTAATCCCATCACTATAATTCTCATCAAAATATGTTTTTCTATAAATATTACGCTTTTCACAAAATACGAGTTCAATTTTCATTTCTTTAGCAATATCTATAGACGTATTCACACAACACAACACAACACAACACAACACAACAACAAGTGTAATTTGCTAGTAGACATATTCACACAACACAACAACAAGTGTAATTTGCAAAAACAAAAATTAATCACACAATCACAAGATTCTCAATAAAATTGACAAACCATATTAAAGAAAAATGCTAAGGAGGAACAATAGAAACTGATTTGAGTGCCAATTTGAGAGCACTCTCAAATTTTAATTTGTAAATGCCCAAATAATAAATTGAAATCTACAAAAAAAAAAACAAATATTAGTAGTAACACAAATAAATTTATATAGTGGGATATAAAAAAGTAAATGAATAATATATACTTACACAAACGAGGTCCAACAAATCTCTAATCAAGCCCTAACTTTCTGAAATTGAAGAAATTGAAACCCTAGATTTTTAACCCTTATTTTGATGAGGTTAGTTCAAAAAAGGGGGGGGGGGGGGGAGAGGAGGGGAGGGGAGCTGCTCGTTTTTTTTTGGGTTGGGGGTTGTCGAAAATTGCTTTTTTTGGGGTGGGTGGTGGTGCAGTGGTGGCTAAGGGTTTGGGGGAGGGTGAGATGGGTAAGAGAGGGTATATTGTTGCTTTGATTAGTAGAGAAAGAGAGTAGCGTGAGTGAGAGAGAAGAAGAGAGGAAGAGAAGAAGAGTGAGAGAAGAAAGTGGGTGAGAGAAATGAGAGAGTTAGGGTTAGAAGAATAGAAGAAGTAAATATGTTGGGTTGGGTTGGGTTATGATGATGGATTTATTATGTGGGTTTATTTTTTAGTGGGTGTGTGGATTATTATGTTGTTGTTGGGTTTAGTGTATGAGTTTATTTTAAATAGAACAAATTAATTTTTTGGGGCCTTTTTTTAAGTGATAACTCTAATTTTTTTTAAACCTAATTTTTTTTTATGCCTAATTTTTTTTCCCGGAAGGGGCCCTAATTAATCGGGAGCCCTAAGCGGCGGCCTAACCCGCCTATGCCTAGAGCCGACCCTGCTTATCACGTACCTAAATGTATACACTCACATACATATACATTTGAGGTTTTCAACTACTAAGATCAGCACGTAATATTTACAATTGATAGTAATTTAAAAAACAAATTAAAAAAATTAAAACCTTTTTTGTATAGTATTTGTTTTAGTGATCAGATTTCTATTCCTAATTGATGTAACCTTTATTGGAGTGATGAAACATATAAGTTTTGTGTTGTTTTATGCTCATTATTCTTTTATATTATTACCATTACCATTTAAGTTACTATCATTTATAAATATTACGTTTTAATCTTAGTTATTGACACACTCTATCCATCTACATAGATTTGTAATAATTCTTAGGTGGATGGTAACTTATGTGGATGTTGGATGGTGGATGATGGAAATTAGCAGGAAATTGGAGTGGGAATATTTTCCTTCTACTCTGATTTGACTTGCCACGAGTGCAAAATATCCGTAATAGTGTACAATTGCACATTAAAAACGTATATGACCTACATCTGAGCCAGGTTCCGAACGTTCACCCAAATTTCAACTGTCCTGCTATTCAGTTCCAACGTGAATGGATATGGTGGCATTGGAGTTCCCTCTCATTTGGAGGCGTCTCCTCATTTGACTTATTCTATTCGTCATATTTAGTATGTCTCAATCTTCTGTAAAATATCTTAAATTAATTTATATTCAAAAACAAATATATAAAATGAAATGCTATGTAGTGATATTAATACAGAGCGATTATGTTGTTTTCAGTTTTCCAGGATTGAACACGACATGAATGAGATATGAGTATAAAAAATCAAGGAGACCGTACAATAAAAACAAGCAAACCACGATAAACAAACTTAATAATGAGAATTAAGGATAAACATAGGATTCCAGACACAATTCAAATCCTTGTCACCAAGATAAGGACGCTATCGTGAATCACAATGAAAAGTCAAATTTAAAAGTAATTAATCTCGTTTCTTCCATGACCATTGGTTTTACGTGGATCAATATTGAACCTAAGATGTTTCCAAGTTCTGCTTTTGGCTTTAGTCCTATCTCTAAAGATTTGTAAGATTTCACTTTCATATATTTTTAAAATTGTAATAAATCCTAAAATCACTCAAAACTATCTATAACCGCTCTATAACCTCCCTCTTATTTTTTTGTAGAAAATGACACGTGTTCCATATTTGTTATAATAGATTTAACAAAAATAAAATAAAGACATATGAGTGGCCACAAGTGAATATTAAAAAAGGCAACTAAATACCAAAGATTACTTAAATAGTAAAAAAAATTAAGTTTTTAACAAGGTTCTAAAAAACGCGGGGGTGATCGAGGCGTGGAAGGCAAGACTTAAGCCTTAAAAACCTAAGCGGACGTTAAACGTGAAAAGGAATGAAAAGGCGTTTAGGCCTTCTTAATATATTTTAATATTTTTTTAACCATAACAACGATATTAAAATACTAAAATTGTATATATAATAAAAACATGTCTGAACATATGCAAATTAAAATACTATTTGATTATTTTGGGTAAGATAATGGTCCAGTTTGTAAAAAAAATCTCTAAAAGACGATATCGTTTCACTAAAGCATTGTTGTTTTTAAAAAAAGTGCGCCTTAAGGGTTTTACCAATAATAAGGCATAAAAAGCTTAAGGCGGGGCGTTTCTCCCAAGCGCCATGCCTAGATGGAGCCTCGGTGGGTTTTTTAGAACAATAGCTTTTCGTGATTTTTAAGATTAGATATATAGTGAAAAAATCATCTATAAAAAAATATTAAAAAATTCAATTCAAAAGCATTTGACTTAATTATAAAACATTTCAATGATAAAAAATGCACATATTCATCATTTTGAATCTCACCTCATATCATCTCACTCACTTTTGAATTGAATTTTCTTATGTTTTTTCTTTGTAAATGGTATTCTCATTGTTGATACCAAATTTAATCTGCTGACATGGCTCAATTAAGTGGAGACACATGGCAATCTGCGTGGAAATAACAAATACTTATGAACAACACCTTGACTTCAAGGAACTCAATTTCCCCCACCAACTCAGACACTCCGAGCAGTATGTGATCTCCGAGGAACTTACCTGCACCGAGCAACTCATGGATACCGAGATACTTAGGCGGTCCGAGCAGCTTAGGCGGTCTGAGCTGCACCTCGATCAGAGCATTTATTATCAGACAATTAAGAGGATTAAATTCGCATTAAATGCTGATTATTATCATATGGATGCATACGCTTATTGGACAGCTATGTATGATCCTTTCTCATGTACAGCCTCAGGGCTGTAAATACATTGTATCATCCTCATTGTTGGGGGACCGGAATTTTCGAAGATAAAATCTTACCTCGAGAATTCCCAAACAGTTAATAATAACATAAACAGTGGACGTAGGCCATTCGTTCAAGGCTGAACCACTTTAAAATCTCTTATTTTATTTATCTTTTTATCTGTGATTAGACAATTAGAGATAATCTAATTTTTTACATCAACAGATTGGCGCCGTCTGTAGGAAACGACTGTAATTTTCATTTTTCACCAAAAACAAATCATCATCAATGGCTAACAATCCTGAATCCAGCAATCGAAACGCTGGAAACCCCCCAAATCCATCCGCTCATCCAAATATCCAAGATCTGGATGGAATCATGGCCAGTTTGGCTCAAGGCCAAACATCCATGCAGGAAATAATGCGACAACTCATGCAAACTATCCAAGGTGGAGCATCAACCTATTTAGGATAATGAAGTGGTCAAAGAAATACTCATTTACTTTCTTCACGCATTAGGCAAAGCGATTCATATCGCACTGATAAATCTGAAGATTTTTCTTATCAACAGGGTTGAACTTCGTCAGTACGAGCCACATATACTGAACAACACATCACTCTCTCTCCGGAAAGGACCAGTGCACTGGAAAGATTGAGTAGGGTATCTCCTTTTGATCGATTGGTCCCTAGGAAGAATAAAAGTCCTCCTAAGGATGTGTCGAGAAACTTTTGACGACCATTTGATTTAAGAGAGGGTTCTGACCAATCACAACCAGTTGCTCGACAAGATAGATCCCAAGAAGCCACATCCACGCGATCAGTTGCTTGAAACAACAGGCTCGAGGAAGGAAATGATGTGTGGAAAGGCTCTATTCAGAGGCTGGAGGACAGATTAAGGGAAATGGACAATGCCAAGAATCCTCTACAAAGAACTTTTGTCCAAATAATTGTGGATTTTCCCACACCATTAAAGTTCAAAGCACCTATTGTGACTCCTAAATATGATGGAAAAATTGATCCTGCCCTTCATATAGAGAAATACCAAGCTACTGCCGACATCTATGCTGTGCCAGATGAGATGAGATGCAGGGCATTCTCGGGGACTCTTACAGGATCTGCTCAAATATGGTACAATAATCTTTCTCGGGGTAAGATTTTAACTTTCTTTCAACTGGCCGAGCTCTTCATTGGAAACTTCTGTTTTGGAGCAAAACCTATTAAATGAGTAGCACACTTGTTAAGTGTTAGAGAAAAGGTAGGTGAGAGCACTAGGTATTATATAACTCGTTTCAATAATGAGAAACTCGAAGTTATTGATTACGAGTAAAAAACAGCGATTACTGCTCTGATGAGTGGGTTGTTGCCCAACAAGTTATACTACACTTTGGCTAAAGATCCACCCAGAACCATGTCAGAATTGATGGCAAAAGCGGCCAAGATCATGAATGCCGAGGAGGCTATGGATGCAAAGAAGAATATGGATACCAAAGAAACCAAGGTGGAGGGTGATAAGGCCAAAAAGAAATAACATAAAAATAATGGTGGTGACAAGCACTCAAAAACAAAGCCATCATGGGAGGTATTAAAGAAATTTGAAAATTATACTCCTTTGAAGGTAGACATCAACCATGTTCTAGAAGAAATAAAAAACAACGAGGAGTTAAACTGGCCAGAGAAAATGAAGTCAGACCCTGACAAGAGGAATAAGGCCAAATATTACGAGTTCCACAAGGATCATGACCACATGACCAAAAATTACATAGCTCTTCAGAATGAGATCGAATCACTCATTAGACGAGGAAAACTGGCAAAGTATGATGATCGTAGAAATGAAAGAAGAAACAACGATCGAGCAAGAGAGAGGTCTATATCTCCTCGTCGAGTAGAGGAGAACAAGAAAAGAGACTATGAAGATGATCCAGAAGATGACCCCGATCTTCCCAAAAGACCAAGGCAGCCAGAACGTGAGGTATTTTCAATACTTTTTGGATCATTTGATTACAATGTGATTATAGGAGGAGATGCAGGAGGTGGAGACCTTAATGCAGAAAGAAAAGCTTACCTCAATGAGGCTCAATCCTGTTCATATATTCAACGAATAAACTTGGCTGAAGATGATCACCCGAGGAAGGTTAACAAAGAAAAACTGGTCATCGGTTTCTCAAAAAATGACCTCGCAAGTGTACTGTATCCTCATGATGACCCATTGGTGATCAAAATGAGAATGAAGGAAGTGATGATCTTGAGAGTACTGGTCGATAATGGTAGCTTGGCTGATATTATGTTCTACTCGTGCTTCGACAGCTTAAATCTAAAGTTATCTCAGTTGGAGCCTTATCACAGGCCCCTTCTCGGTATTGCTGGCGAGAAAGTTTTTCCACTTGGGATGATCAAATTGGATATGTTCATTGGTACATGGCCTGCTTTTCGAATAGAAAGAGTACGCTTCTTCGTGATGGATAAGAATGTTCAATCAACATATAATATCATCATGGGAAGGGTAGGATTGAAGAAGTTCGAAGCAGTACCATCTACGGTATATCAATGTCTAAAATTTAAAACCAATTTTGGAGTAAGAGTTGTGAAGGGTGATCAAAAAGTAGCTCGGGAATGCTACTATTCATCTGCCGAACAGGAGGAACTAGAGGAATCTAGGAAAAATACTATTACCTATCAGGTGGATGAGGGTGTATAAATTGAAACATTGGATCCTAGAGACGAGTCGCAACTCGTGAAAGGTCAGGTGGTTGAAGCTACTAAAAACATCATTCTAGACGACGAGCACTCTGAACGAACAACTCAAATAGGTTCGTCGTTAGATGCCTCATTAAAACAGGAGTTGATAGTTTTCTTAAAAAGCAAAAAACAAACTTTTGCTTGGAGTCATAAAGATATGCCCGGAATATACCCAAATTTCTTATGTCACGAGCTCAATGGGAATAAGGAAATCAAGCCAGTGAAGCAAAAAAGAAGAGTGTTCAGCCCCGAGAAGAACCAAGCTATACAGGAGGAGGTCGATAAGCTCCAAAAATCTTGCTTTATTGAAGATGTTAAATATCCAGACTGGTTAGCAAATGTAGTAATGGTGAAAAAGAAGAACAACAAATGGAGGATGTGCGTAGACTTCACCGACCTCAACAAGGAATGTCCAAAGGACCATTTTCCCTTGCCCCGAATTGATCAATTAGTGGATGCTACCTCAGGACACGAGCTGTTGAGCTTCATGGATGCTTATTCTAGTTATAACCAGATTAAAATGAAACCTGAAGACAGGGAGAGTAATTATTTCATTACCCCTAGAGGGACTTATTGTTATAATGTAAAGCCTTTTGGTTTGAAAATTATAGGTGCAACATATCAGCAGCTGATGAACAAGGTGTTTGCAGAACAAATCAGTCGCAATATGGAAGTCTATGTTGATGATATGTTGACAAAGAGCAAGAAAGCTGCTGACCATCTAGTTCACTTAGGCCAGACCTTTGATCAATTGGATAAATATCAAATGAAATTGAACCCGACCAAGTGCATATTTGGAGTACGAGAAGGCATGTTTCTCTGGTACATTGCCAATCAACGAGGCATTGAAGCAAACCCTGAAAAGATCAAACCTCTGCTAGGGCTGCGATCTCCAATGACGAAGAAAGAAGTGCAAAGTCTTACAGGGCGAGTAGCAGCACTTAAGAGATTTGTATCACGAGCAACTGATAGATGCCTCCCATTCTTCAAAATGCTCCGAAAGACTTTTGAATGGAATGAAGAATTCGAGAAAGTTTTTCAAGAATTGAAGAAATATTTGGGATCACCTCCACTGTTGTCCAGACCAGTGATGGGAGAAAGGTTGTACTTGTATCTGGAAGTTTCGGAAAATGCAGTTAGCTCAGCATTAATAAGAGTAGAGGATGGAGTACAAAAACCAATTTATTACACTAGTAAGGCCTTTCTAGGAGCAAAGATCAGATATCCAAAGCTGGAAAAGTTGGCACTGGCGCTGATCGAAGCGAGTAGAAGAATGAAGCCATATTTCCAGGCTCATACCATAGTCATATATACCGATATGCCGTTGAGGCAAGCTCTTCATAAACTAGAAAAATCAGGGAGATTGATGTATTGGGCAATAGAACTCGGTGAATATGATATAATTTATCAGCCTAGATCATCACTAAAAGGGCAAGCAGTAGCAGATTTTATAGCAGAGTTCACTTATCCTGATACCCCCGAGGAGCAAAAGATGAACACCGACAAACCTGTGGATGTTACAGGATCATCAAATTTAAACTCCGATCAACTTATGTTGGTTGAAGAGCAAGAGGATAAGGTCGGCGAGCAGCGAAGTGTGGTAGAAATGGAGATAAAGGAGCAACAAATATTCCATCGAGGAATTTTGTCCAATAAGAAGTTTGAGGATGAAATACCTGTTTGGAACCTATATGTGGATGGCTCATCATGCACCTCGGGTAGTGGAGTTGGGATTATATTGAAAAGTCCAGACGATATCGATATAGAATATGCTTTGTGCTTTCAATTTCAAGTTTCATGAAGCGATGATTGTAGGTCTTAGTCTGGCAAAAATTATGAAGGCAGAGTAGGTAATCGTATACAGTGACTCACAGTTGATTGTAAACCAATTGCTTGGTATATATACAGTAAAAGGAGAGTTGATGATTAAGTACCATGCAAAGGCAATGGAATTGATATCGGAATTTGTTACTGTTCAACTAGTCAAAATACCAAGAATGGAGAATGCAAGAGCAGACGCTTTAGCTCGATTAGCATCGGCTACTCGTACCGAGCTATGAAGAATAATCCTAATTGAAGTTCTAGCTGGTCGGAGCATAGATGAAGATCTGACGATGAATTTTATTACCCTTGATTTAGGGCCATCTTGGTTGGATCCCATCATGGCATATATTGAGGAGGGAGAATTATCGATTGACAAACTCGCAACCAAGAAATTGAAGTTTAAAGCTGCTCGTTATGCACTAACTAATGGTATTTTATACAGACGAGGAATCATAGCTAGCTTGCAGAGGTGTGTACATCCCGCCGAGGTGAAGGATTTGATTGAAGAAGTCCATGAAGGGTCTTGTAGAGCTCATGTAGCAGGTCAGACACTTTTGCAAAGAATAATAATGCAAGGATACTACTGGCCAATGATGAGGGCTGATTGTATAGCCTCTGCCAAGAAATGTGACAAGTGTCAGCGCTTCTCCTCCATCCGAAGAACTCCCCAAGCATTGTTGACACCCATTACTTCCCCTTGGCCATTTGCCATGTGGGGAATTGACTTGGTCGGGCCACTTCCAACGACTAAAGGAAGATTTAAATATCTCGTCATCGTAGTAGATTATTTTACTAAGTGGGTAGAAGACGAGCCTCTTGTCGACATGACATACGAAAAGGTGTACCAATTTATTTGGAAAAACATCATTTGTAGATATGGTCTTCCACACGCATTCATCACCGACCATGGAACACATTTTGACAATGAGGAGTTCGTTGCCTATTGTCATCAATCAAATATCTTGAAAATCCACTCGGCACCAGGCCATCCCCAAAGCAATGGACAAACTGAGGTGACAAACAGAATTCTGCTAAATGGCTTGAAAAAAAGACTGAATGAGGCGAAAGCAAACTGGATCAACGAGATACATTCAGTACTATGGGCTTATCGTACTACCCCCTGAGCAGCAACTGCAGAATCTCCATATATGCTGGCATTTGGAAGTGAAGTTGTTATACCTGCCGAGTTGGGTCTTCCAACACATAGAGTACTGAATTTCAATTCCCTTGTCAGTGACTTAATGAGAAGGTTAGATTTGGACATGCTCGAAGAAGCAGCTATTAGGAATTCTGCTTACCAGCAATGAACAACTTTGTTCTACAACAAGAGAGTGAAGAAGTGTGACCAGAAAGAAGGAGACTATGTGCTAAAGAAAGTGATTCAAAAGTACAATAAACTGCAAGCGAACTAGCATGGACCTTACCGAGTTACAGAAGTTGTTCGACCAGGAACCTACAGAATAGAAACTTTAGAGGGGGAGGAGTTTAAGAATGCATGGAATGCAGAACACCTGCGCAAATATTATCAGTAATGTAAACTATCATGTAATGATGTTTCATCAGTATGAATAAAATGTGAATATTCTACCCAATTCTATCCTTTTATTGAAATTTTTTCGTGGAATACTAGTGTTACACACTACTCAGCAAAATCCGCTAACTCTGGTTGGTCGGGAATAAAAAATATTTCCCAAAAGTGCCAACTCCGGTTGGTTGGGAAGAAAATCCACCAACTCCGGTTGGTCGGGAATACAAAATATTTCCCAAAAGTGCCAACTCCTGTTGGTTGGGAAGAAAATCCACCAACTCCGGTTGGTCGGGAATAAAAAAATATTTCCCAAAAGTGCCAACTCCGGTTGGTTGGGAAGAAAATCCACCAACTCCGATTGGTCGGGAATAAAAAATATTTCCCAAAAGTGCCAACTCCGGTTGGTTGGGAAGAAAATCCACCAACTCCGGTTGGTCGGGAATAAAAAAATATTTCCCAAAAGTTCCAACTCCGGTTGGTTGGAAAGAAAATCCACCAACTCCGGTTGGTCGGGAATAAAAAATATTTCCCAAAAGTGCCAACTCCGGTTGGTTGGAAAGAAAATCCACCAACTCAGGTTGGTCGGGAATAAGAAGCTATCAACTACAGTTGGTCGGGAACATTTTTATTAAACAAAGCATGAGTATGTGATAAAAGTTAGCTAATGTCTTAGAATTAAAAAGTGATCAAGCAAAATTTTTTATACTCGTAACATTTTAAATTACCACCAAGCTGGTCGAGAAACAAAATATCATCAATTTTGGTTAGTCGTCAAATGATTACCACAAATTCAGGATAGTCGACAATAAGTTTTAACCAGCTTTAGTTGATCGGCAAATAACACAATGTTGTTATCTTTTTAACAGATATACATACACATATGTAAAGTGTTTTACAAAATATCTACAAGACAATGGCAATCAAGATTGCAAAGAAAAATAATAGTCTTTCATTAAATCTAGAGAAAAATACATCGAGAATGAAATACATATTAATTATTACATCAAGATTCCTATTCAATTGGTTTCTTCCCCGCTGCCTTTGAAACAGGTTTTTCACCAGCAGGAGGATCGTCTAAGGCATAAGGGGAATTAATGAAATTCGAATCTTTAAGCATCCTGATGTTCATAACTGATGGCCGATCAAGGAGGTGCTTGGGGCGAGATATCTCGAAGTTGGAGTGAAGACTGTAGTCGCCGAGATACTTTGAAATTAGGCATTGTGGAATGGCGCGAGAAGGAATCCAGCTCATATCAAGCTTTAAAGGAGGCATTGGTAGGTCGAGCAACCCAGGATTGTGGTAATCCCACAAATAATGACCTTGTTCCAACTTCAGCACGCCCAAAGCATTTAACCATCCTTGTTTATAACCCACATTATTTGCATTCTGTAGCCGATCATCTAAATGGTAGAGGGCTTCATTGTAACCAGCCATCCAGAACTCCCTAGGCTGTTTGTGGAACTGGTAGGTTAATATTTCTAACTGCTCGTGGAGATTCTTCACCAAATTCATTTTATTCTCCAAGGTAGAATTTTGGGCAGCCAGTTTCTCGTCTAAAGTTTGGATTTTCTTAGACATCTCGACCAATGCCTGGTTCTTTGCCATCAATTGGAAGGATTGGTTTTCCAGAGCCGATTGAGTTCTTTGTTCCTCGGCAGTAATCCGAGCAGCTCTTGCTCATCCCCGAGAAGCTCTTGCTCATCCTCAAATAGAGGTAGAAGGCCCAATCCTTTTCAAGGTTTCTAATTCATCCCTCAGGTTAGCATTTTCAACCTCTAAGAAAGAGAATCCCTCGTCGTTTACAGGGACTAAAGCGTTTAAGGTAGAGGCTGCAGACCTCAGCTGGGATACCTCTCCTCGCAAGTTATTGTTTTCCTGCTCCAGTAGCTTGGCTATCTGCATGTGCTCCTCGACCTCGGTTTTTAAAGTTCTCTCCCTCACATCGTAAGCAACAAACAACTTATCATATCCCTTATCAGCATTCAGTTGCTGATACTTCTTCTCATATCCTTGGTGCAAGAGGGTTATAGATTCCTTGTATTGTTGTTGAAGATCCTCGAGAGTGCCCTGGAGGTCTTTAATCATCTCATAATATGCTAAATTATTAGCTATTCCCCGGTCGAGCAGACATTTTAAATACTAGTAGGCTTCAACTGCTTGCTCTGAAGCATCTTAACCAAGGATATCAACGATTTGAGCTTCAGTCATATCTGTATGACCAGCTTTGAAGTAATCATTGCATTGCCTAAACAATTTTGTATCATGAGCAGATAACAATTTCATCCTAGCCATAAACTAGTAAAAAGAAGAGATGGCAAGAATCAATAAGGAGTAAGAGAAAGAGAATCAACATTATGAATAGTCAAAATTTCAAATTTTATTACATCATAAAAGAGAATTACATAGGTCAGAGTTACAATTGGAAAAAATAAACAGAGAGAAAAATCCGAACAACTCTACACCTTCTCCTTGTCTCCCAAAACTTTCTTGGAAGGCTGAGACGAGGAAGTAGGTTGCTCGGGTGGCACAGATGGATGCTCGGTGGGAGCTGGAAGCTGCTCGGTTGAAATAATGGATGGTTGAAGTTGCTCGCAGGAAGACTGGACAACTGTGGGATGAGAAATTTGATCTCCCATCACTATGGAGGATTCCTCAGAGGCAGCTTCGTCCTTTTCTTCTTCTTCTTCTTCTTCTTCTTCTTCTTCTTCTTCTTCTTCTTCTTCTTCTTCTTCTTCTTCTTCTTCTTCTTCTTCTTCTTCAGGAGTTACAGGGGGCCAGGGATGTGTCGCTGAAACAGGTTAGAATTTTCATCAACATTCAGCTCTTTCAGAGCAGCGACCCAGCCATCCCTAAAGTACTTAAGGCTACTATATTCCACCTGCGACATCATGGCAGCCATACCCTTATTCCATCCTTTATCCCAGCCAGCACTGAAGGACTTTTTCACAGCTAACTTTCATTTCACCTTCTCTCAGGAAAGCTTCTCGGATAGAAGTTCCTTAGTAGCCTTCAATTTATTCTCCACTTCCTCCTTCTGACGACTTACTTCACGAAGTTTGCCCAACTCTTCCTCAGGAACTTTGAGCTTCCCTTCGAGATCTTTATTCTTCTCCTCCAAGTCTTTTATTTTCTTCTCCAACCCCTTGGAGACTTCAACAGCTTGATCCCTCTCCTGCTCGGTGGAATTAAGTTTTTTCTCCCAAATAGTTTTATCATCAACATACTTTTGACGAGAATCCTTCAGAGACTGCATCAGACCCACCAAAGCTTCCTCTACACCTGACGAGGAGCTTGAAGCTTTAATAGCTTCATCCTTTTTCAAAATTTTATTAAAACAGGTTACCAACTGGGAAAAGAAAATAATAGCAAGTCAGTGCAAAGATATAACAAGGGAAAAATGAAAGTTTAGGACAATAATACTCACAGAAGCAATATGACGAGCAACTAATGTGGTAACCATGTACCGAGAAAGATTTTCTTCAATACCTTGGATCTCGAGAATGATCCAAGACTTTATCGAGCTCATGGCAGAGCTCGGGGCAACAAAAGTAGGAACACCACTTCCCGTAGTCGGGGGTTGAGCGATGGATTCAGCCAAATTAACCGAGGACCATCAACGGTCTCGACCAAGGATGTAGTCTTAGTCGGGGATATGACTATAACCTCGTTTGGAGCAGCGACCTTGCTCGGAGCCACTGGGGGCTTCTCGGCAATCTTCATAGGAGCAGCCGGAGGAGGTGCATTGATTTTTCTTGTCCCTTCTTCTGGGACATCATGTTTGCTTTTCTTTGCCTCTCCAGGAATAGAGGCAGATTTATCGAAGAGGGAAGGAGCTCTTCTTCTCTTCATTCTTTCACTCAGAGGAATATGTGACTCAGGTGAAGAACTTGAAGAAGCTGGAACTGGTTCTACTTCACTTATCACCGGACGAGCAGTAAAAGACGAGGTGTAACTCTTATACTGCAGCAAATATGAAGCTGATCTGATATGCTCATCGGCAACAGGTTAATGCAAACCCCAGATAAGTTTCAGATGTTTTAAGTTAACTTCTGTATCTTTTGGAGACCTTCTTTTGCTGTCAACTGCAAATAAATGAAAATTAAAATATCAGTGACACATTTTATCAAACACAAAGAAAGCATAATTTCGAAAATAAAATAAAATAAAAACAACCTATCCCATTGCCATAGGGAGGGCACCTAGGACCCTTGTACACATCATTTCCAGTTAGTGGAGGGTGTTGCCGATTTTTCATAACAACACCATGATCGAAGTAATCCTTATTGTCATCCGGGAGATTGACTACTAGAGTCCTATTTAAAAACCTAGTTTTTAAATAAAAAGTGTTGTCACCACCAGCCCCTCTATAACAAAACATAATTTCTGGAATTCTTATACGGGTTCCATGAATCCTATTTAATCTATGAACTCCATTAACTATTCTCCATGTGTTGGGGGCTATTTTTACAGGAACCACATCAAAATATTGACAGAATTCCAGACACAAAGGGTTTGGGGGAAAAGAAAAGCCGCATTCAGCTACAAAGAGACTGGGGAACCAATGTCCCTCAGCCAAACGAAAATAATCTGAAGGTTCAGAAAGTTTCTCCAAAACAACCCACGAAGGAATAGAGAAATCAGACCGAAACTTATCAAGTGACTCAACAAGGTAAACCATGGTGAATAAAGGAAATGAAAGAGAAGGAAGAAGATCATACAGAAAAAGGATGGATCTGTTGACAACGAACGATGACATGGATGAGCACACAAGAGAGAGAGAAAATGGAAAACTGAAATATACTATTTGAAAAAGTAGAAGACGATATGATTTTCTACAATGCTTAAATACCTTACCTTGGGAAAAGATAAAAATAATGATTATAAAAGGAGACGTTTATGCTACCGGCGGCTAAAAGGACAAAAAGAGCGGGGAGATCGAAGCAGTTAAAAATATTCAAAAAGTCTGATTCTATGAATTCGAAAAGAAAAAATAAATGCAAAGAAAACGTTCCTAAAATTCAGGATGACCATTTAATCCCGCCATAGTTCGAGAAGAATGTTCCACACTCCCGTGTCTCGAACTGTGAAACATTGGGGGCTTCTATTGATACCAAATTTAATCTGCTGACATGGATCAATTAAGTGGAGACACATGGCAATCTGCGTGGCAATAACAAATACTTATAAACAACACCTTGACTTCGAGGAACTTAATTTCCCCGACCAACTCAAACACTCCGAGCAGAATGTGCTCTCCGAGGAACTTACCTGCACCGAGAAACTCATGGATACTGAGATACTTAGGTGGTCCGAGCTGCACCTCGATCAGAGCATTTATTATCAGACAATTAAGAGGATTAAATGTTCATTAAATGCTGATTATTATCATACAGATGTATACGCTTATTGGACAGCTATGTATGATCCTTTCTCATGTACAGCCTCAGGGCTATAAATACATTGTATCATCCTCATTGTTGGGGGACCGGAATTTCTGGAGATAAAATCTTACCTCAAGAATTCCCAAACAGTCAATAATAACATAAACAGTGGACGTAGGCCATTCGTTCAAGGATGAACCACTTTAAAATCTCTTGTTTTATTTATTTTTTATCTGTGATTAGACAATTAGAGATAATCTAATTTTACATCAACACTCATTATGAAGATCATGTACTAAAATAATCATCACAAAATTTATTTCTATGATTTAAAAAAAAATTATGTACATAGTATATGTGGGGGCAAAATATATGCCTACGGAATAGCATGACGTGTGGGGAGCACCCCAGTGAAGATGGCGACGTGCCAGCAATATAGGGACGACTAAAGTCCTTAATAAACGAGAAGACTGAGGAGCAGTATGGAATTGGGATGAAACTCCACGAAGATAGGACTCATCCATATTTTTCACTCATCCATATTTGTAACCCTAATGTAACCCCTAACTCTATATAAAGGGGACACCCCCCATTGTGAAAGGGGGCTTAGAAGTTAGAGAAACACTCTCATGTAAAACTCTCTAATCTTCTAATGAAACACACCAGCATCCCTGTGGACATAGGCCATTCATGGTCGAACCACGTAAATCTTTGTCTCTCTCGTATTTATTTTTATACTTGTATTGTGATGAATTGACACCCTCCTACGGGTGAGATTTTTTGCACCTACAATTGGCGCCGTCTATGGAAAACGGCACAAAAGGCCTTCCCCTTCTTGTTAGAAGAGATCTAGGTTTACGTTCAAGAACAATGGTCCCTACACTACGCACATAATCAAAAGATAAGTTTTCCTTTTTGATCTGTGCACGAGAAGTTATGTGTTTCATATAAAATTATTTGTTTTGAAAAAATTTCGTTTCATTGATACATGATTTTGCATACAGGTATAATTACAAATCTTATATTTAATTGTTATCTGCAAATCTGCACAACATCTTTGATTCGAAACAATTTTCATTATTTGTTCCAGAAGGAATTCGTTATCAGAGGTGTCTATGATGACTCCAAAAATCTGTATTCTATTGAGAGAGTCCTGGTCTAACACGTTTGTTTATTGGGATAGTGGGCTACATCATATCTTGATTCCCATATCCAAAATTTTTGGGCTAGGTAACCGTAAAAAATTTTCTCTCTCATGAGAGATCTGGAAACATATGGAAGGAAATGGTCTCCACAGATATATTTACACAAAGAGTTTTCACAAAGATATACAGTTTGGGACACACGAGAAGTCGTGGATTTTAATCTCCATCCACTCGATTTGTGCCTAGAGGGTGTATTCATGAAAAACATGTGGTTATCTCATCCGATTTATCTGCCTTGGGCACCGAATTTTCTGATAAGTGGCCCGCGGCAAGGTGTGAAAGCTGGCGACCACTACATAGCAATTCTCACACTGTCAGCAAGAGTACAAACCACAGGATAAGTTTCACAACCTAACGCCTAGATTTTTGTTCTAATCCTCCCTGATTCGTCTTTGACCTGCAGCTGGAGCCGCTGCCTGTTGGTCGGCCTTCGTATGACTCTAATGAAGAACCTCGACGAAACAACATTCACAAAGATCATCCCCAAAAATTTGACTGGACATCAAGGTCGCCGGACCGTTAGCTCTGATCGACAACTGTGAAGCCATCACGGGTATAAAGACCAAATAGTTCACGACCTATTGGCGACCAACATGGGTGGAGTCCTAGCAATCTCGTGACTTATTGGCAACCAATATAGGTGGAGGTCGACCAGGTCTTCTCCGAAACACCATCGTCTGGTTGGCGACAAATATTTTTAAGCATAACAACAGAACACCACTTCAGTTTTTTGAAAATCTTGAATTTTTCGAAGATAAATGCTCGATGTTGTAATTTTATCTCCCACCTCACCTATGGCTACTCTCCAGCTATAATCACATCCACGAGCATCAGGCGATATCACCTCCTGTGGCCGAGCAACAGCGAGCTCACCTCCTATGGTCGATCTCACCTCTTGTGGCGAAGCAACAGCGAGCTCACCTCCTATGGTCGAGCTCACCTCCTGTGGCCTAGCATCGAGCGATCTACCATTCCTGTGGACAAGTTCACCTCCGCATGCTCAGGAAACCCCCGTGGTCAATGACCGACCAGTGACGGAACCCCTAGCGACCTATTGCCGTGAGTTTTTATCATTAAGTATCCTCGGCTCCGCCCCAGCTGGTCAGCGAGCAGAGGCGAGCAGCAACGGATGCAATCTCAGCTCAACACATTTAGTGCTTGTTGGTAAACACGAGCACGAAAACTCTTGGATTGGGTTCCCAGATCTATTTGAAGCCCAACTTACACTTTAGAAGATTTTAGTATACCTCCCTATACTTTCATGCTTCACAACCTTGTGTGAGAATAAATTTTTGAAACCAAACTTGTATTCACTATTGGGCATCAAATAATTTGCAAAAATTCCAAATTAATCCTTGTCTTACACTTGGAATATATTTGACTAATCTTTGCATTGCTCGGTTCTCTCAAAAAATAAAATTATTTTAAGGGACCGTGTGATTTTTTACAATGATTTTATTTGGGACTTTTTTATGCGACCTTATTACAAATTATTTTGCTCACATAAATAAGTGGGGGGAACTTTTATAGCACTCACGTCATTTATTCGAATATTTTAATTTTCAATATTGTCATTCAGCTACAACAATTGGTTATTAATCTCAGCCCCGACGGATGCTCGGGCACAATTATCTTAGTAGAAATTTTATTGATAAAAATCATTGGATCATTTTTTACATTCATACGCTACTATGAATTTTTTACCCGGCATATAGCCGAGCGGACGCATATCTTATATACTTTGTTGAACATATCATTTTTGTGATAACTTCTATCTGATTTAGCCTCAACATATGGTCGGGGAATTTACTAACTTCCACAGGTACAAGATTCAGTCCTGACGGATACTCGGCAATAATCTTAAGTCCTTGGTAATCTCATCGATGTTTCGATAGATGCTCGAGCACGAATTGCTCGCTATATCTATTTGGTATCCTAAAACTTTTCCCCGACGGACTATCCAGTCACCATTCATTTTATTAATGCTCTGACCGATGGTCGAGCACACTATAGCACCTTAAACCCAAAGAAATGCTTGGGCAAAATTATTATTACTCCGACTGAAGCCCGGATTCTATGATTCGTAACCTGAAGGACGGTCAGGCACATTCGAGATTCATGTGGGCAGATAATCGAAAAAATATTTCTATATATTTAGTCCCGAAGATATTTACCACTCACGTCGCATTTTATCCCTAGTGGATAGCTGGTCAGGATAATTCTTGTATTTAGCACAACCCCACTTGATGGATACACACATTTATTTGTACATTGTTCATTTCCATCTCATAATACTCTATTTGCTCACAAATTATGCTCACGATTTTTATCATCATAAATTTTTTAGCAGGGGTCTATCCATACTCTATACCTCACATAAGAAAAATAATTAATTGCCACTACACAAATTTTCTGTGAAAACAATGTTTTGAAACCAACTTAATTTTAAGTATTTGCTTAAATCTATTTGCACAAGTTCCAAATTAACTCCTGTGCCATACATCTGTATATATTTGATAAATTTTGCATCTTTCATTCGACTTTATTACAATTATTTTGTCCCGTAAATATTGGGGCGCACTTAAAGAGCACTCATGTCATTTATTCGATCATTTAATTTTCAATATTGTCGTCTAGCTATTATTGGTTATACCAATGAATGGTCGGTGTAATATCTTTACTCATACTTAGTGTAGCCCCGACGGATGCTCGAGCACGTCCATCCTCGTGAGATTTTATCATAGAAATTATGGGATCATTCTTGTCATTCATTCAATGCTATGAATCCTTTCCTCGACACATGTTCGAGGAGATGCACATCATATATTCCTTGATTGACTAAACAAATTGCATGATATAAATTCTATTTTTAGCCTCGACAAATGGTCGAGAAACTTATTAACTTCCACAGGTACAAGATTCAGTTTCGATGAATGCTCGACCACAATCTTAAGCTCTTGGAAATCTTATTAATACACCGATAGATGCTCGAGCACTGATCGCTCTCTATATCTACTCGGACCTATACAACTTCACCCCGGCAGACCAGCCTAGCACCACTTATTTTGTTAATTCTCCGACGGATGGTCGAGCACTTTACACCACTTTGGACCTAACGCATGCTTGGGCAGTATAATTTATAGCAGATAGATGCTCAAGCATTGATATTTCTTGAATATCAGAATGGGTTATCCAGCTCTATGATTCTTGACCTGTAGGATGATCAGACATATTCAAGGCTCATCTCGGCAAATGATCGGCAAAATATTTCTATGTATTTAGTCCCCAAGATATTTGCCACACATGTCACATTTTATCCCCAACAATTGGTTGGTCCAGATAATTATTATATTCAGACTCAACAGATGGTTGGCACAGTCGATTAATAATCAACATTTCATTTATTAGAAGGTTAGTTTTCACTAACAATACAGGATCATTCGTAATACTTGCTCGGTCCTTTTTGCCTCGACGAACGCTCGAGCATGGATCACCCGCAATATCTACTAGATCCTCTATAGTTTTTGCCTCGACAGGCATTCAGGAATCATTTATCTTATCAATACTTCGACAGAGGCTCTAGCATGGATCACCCGCAATATCTACCAGATCCTCTAAAGTTTTTGCCTCGACAGGCATTCAGGCATCATTTATCTTATCAATACTCTGACAAATGCTCGGGCATGGATCGTTCGCAACATCTACTAGGTCCTTTGCAATTTTGCCTCGACGGACGCTCAACTTCAATGGATAGTTGACATTGTGTGATCACGTCTCAAGCCCCAATAAACAGTTGGGCAATGTAGTTCTTATTTAATTCAACCTCGTCGAATGAAAAGTTGGGCGATATGTACCACAAAGATCCATTAACACTTAAAGTAGCATGAAGAGCAACGATCAACTGTCTTTATCAACAAGGACATATCCAACCTGTAAGAAGTCACATATCCAGCAAAATCACAGTCAACGAGAAAGACATGTTGATAACAGCACTAGACCACCTTGAATGTATCGAGCAACACCATCAGACAACCCACGGTGATCGACGATCACCAAGTAATGAATTAACGCGTCGTCAACACTAATATATCCAGTTCGACGAACGATCAACGCGATACTCTTCAGAGCAACGAAGCCTCGAGGAGTGATCGGGCACACTTATCATCTCGGTTATACAGATCAGATAACCCGATGGACGGTCAGACAACCTTCTCTTTACATCCCGATTGGGGGCTCCATAGCAGCGATGACACGTGAATAGATTCACTACAACATTTAAAGAAAAATAGAAGAGGTCAACTCGAACAGATGCCAGCATGGTTAACACCGGAATTAGTCTTTCAAATGACGATCATGATCAAGCTTTATTTAGTTACAACAACCTTCTTGCTTATTCCCACTAAATTAAGTACGTCTACAGGACTTTGTTATCTCCAAACACAAATGGCCTCACGAGTTTCCCAGGAAACAATAAAAGCCCTACGGGGGATCCCTAGGCAAAAAGCCAACTCAGGTTGGTCGCCAACTATGTTGGTCGATTAAAATCCTGAATGGGTGGATGACCCTCAAACCAGGTGCATTTTTGCCATCGCCTATTAGGCCTAAGGAAGTGTGACGGCAAAACTTAAAAGGTAAAACAGACGGATATTTACATGCGAGGCATTAGAAAATGGAAAAATGCAAACGTAATTGGTACAATATTAAATTATGGGAAAAACCTAAGGCAGGGTCTTAACCCTACTAGGTACATGCTCGAGCAAGGCTCGACGCATAGGCTTTTGGTCGGCCTCTCCAATTGGACCATATGAAAAAACTAAGGCAGGGTCTTACCCTTACTAGGTACATGCTCGAGCAAGGCTCGACACATAGGCTTCTGGTCGTCCTCTCCAATTGGACCATATGAAAAAACCTAAGTCAGGGTCTTACCCTACTAGGTACATGCTCGAGCAAGGCTCGACGCATAGGCTTCTGGTCGACCTATCCAATTGGACCATATGAAAAACCTAAGGTAGGGTCTTACCCCTACTAGGTACATGCTCGAACAAGGCTCGACGTATAGGCTTCTGGTCGGCCTTAACAAATGAACCATATGAAAAACCTAAGGCAGGCTTACCCCTACTAGGTACATGCTCGAGAAAGGCTCGACGTATAGGCTTCTGGTCGGCCTCAACAAATGGACCATATGAAAAACCTAAGTCAGGGTCTTACCCCTACTAGGTACATGTTCGAGCAAAGCTCGACGCATAGGCTTCTGGTCGGCCTCTCCAATTGGACCATATGAAAAACCTAAGGCAGGGTCTTACCCCTACTAGGTACATGCTCGAGTAAGGCTCGACGTATAGGCTTCTAGTCGGCCTCAACAAATGGACCATATAAAATACCTAAGGTAGGGTCTTACCCCTACTAGGTACATGCTCGAGCAAGGCTCGACGCATAGGCTTCTGGTCGGCCTCTCCAATTGGACCATATGAAAAACCTAAGGCAGGGTCTTACCCCTACTAGGTAAATGCTCGAGCAAGACTCGATGCATAGGCCTATGGTTGGCCTCAACAAATGGACCATATGAGACCAAAATACAGGGAGACGCCCTAAACTTGATACACGCTCGATAAAGCCTCAGCAAATAAATTCTGAACAGGCCTGTGGTTAGCCTCACAAATTAGGCCATACAATAAAACAAACAATGAACTACGTTCAACCTGATCCCAAGAGGGTACATAGGCAGCTCGACACTCTCGAGTCCGGTCCCCATATCGATTGAACGCCTCTCAACTCAAGCCAAGCATTCATCTAAAAACCTATGAAGGCGAGAAGATTAACCAAAGAAGGCTTAAAAGTTGAACAATAGATTAAAGAATTCTAGTCCAGTTCACACCACAACTGCATACGTTTAAAGAGATTGTGGACCAGCTCCTAGCTCATCTCAGAATCAACTCAGCTGAACTGCGACCTATGGGGCTATTATGGGGGCAAAATATATGACTACAGAATAACATGACATGTGGGGAGCACCCCAGTGAAGATGGCGACGTGCCAGCAATATAGGGACGACTAAAGTCCTTAATAAACTAGAAGACTGAGGAGCAGTATGGAATTGGGATGAAACTCCACGAAGATAGGACTCATCCATATTTGTAATACTAATGTAACCCCTAACTCTATATAAAGGGGACACCCCCCATTGTGAAAGGGGGCTTAGAAGTTAGAGAAACACTCTCATGTAAAACTCTCTGATCTTCTAATGAAACACACCAGCAGCCCCATGGACGTAAGCCATTCATGGTCGAACCACGTTAATCTTTGTCTCTCTCGTATTTATTTTTATACTTGTATTGTGATGAATTGACACCCTCCTACGGGTGAGATTTTTTGCACCTACAGTATATATACATGGAATATGTACGAGAGAGTCCACACACACACACACACACACACACACACACACACACACACACACACACACACATATATATATATATATATATATATATATATATATATATATATATATATATATATATATATATATATAGAGAGAGAGAGAGAGAGAGAGAGAGAGAGAGAGAATGCGGACTAGCTATCTTCCAAAAACTTCTTTGGACCACGTTTATCTTTTATGAACCGCTTAGGGACCACTTTCTCTTTCTAAGGTTTCTGGAAATATTAATTTCTACCCCAATGATTTCTAGGGTCTTTTAAGCTTATTTTTTACATCTAAATTAATCTGGGAGTCTAAGAGAAGTTTCAGAGCTGCTACTTCTTCGACTTCTTTCGTCACCATCGTACTGAAATTCGGAATAATGGGGGTTATCTATATAAATATTTTTCTCAGGAAGTCTGGAAATTGCAAGCGGTTTTGATGGAAAATATTCTAGTCTTAAATACCTTATGCGGTGTTGAGGTTTTATCAGTCTAGTTTCTTTATATATCTGATTAACAATAGTAATTATATCATTTTCTATAAATTCTTCTAAATCATTATCATCATAAGATGACAAAAATCTACGATATATTCTAGGGGCAGCTGTCTCTACATTTTTAAGAAGAGGACGGATTCCTCCCGTTCTAATTCAAATAGTTCTTGTTCCAACTTACCTTTTGTGTTTAATATATTTTAATACATATATACTACCTTCAAGTATTCTAGTATATTCTTGATAAGTTTCTGGTCTTGAAAGTTCTTCTGCGAACTCTACAGTTCTTAACTTTTGTTTAAAGAGATCATGAATCCCTGTTATAATTATTTATATTCTAGGTACTTCACGTACTAACCATTCAATAACTTGGTCTATATATTTAAAAGTACCACCTGCATATGTTAAAGAAGATGCTATAACTTCTTTATTTTCAGGGTCTGTAAGAGTTCACTCTTGAATTTCTCTTGATAAGTCTAGATTTGTTTGATTAACAAATGCTAAAAATTCTCTAGTGATTATTAGGCCCATTAGAGTATTTTGAAATTTAACAGTATAATTTGAAATAGTTAAAGGTTTGGTTCGATTTTATACCTTCCTTCTGGTCTACAATATATTTATCTTCTTTCATTATTCTCTTCAGTTTTATTACCATTCTTCTCCGTTCTGGGCCTCCTGCAACTCTCTCCTTATGTGTCGCACGTCAATCCACTAGTTTGGCGTTAGATCCGTTTCCTATCAGTACGCCACCACGCCTACCGCCTACCTGGCTAATGGCTCTTGTCAAATCGACACCTGACAGCGGTTCAACAGTATAAAACCAACGTGTTACACTAGAGGTTCCACACAATAGCCCTGCGTGGATAAAAAGTTGGAGAAAATTAGAGAATAATAATAACTCAACATAAGAGATTTGGGAAAAGAAAATAACTTTTATTGCATTGCACAAGTAAATACAACTCTAATCATTCCCCTAACTATATGGGGTTTACTGTCTCATATACATGTTACTCTTTAAGCTCTCTCTCTCTCTCTCTTAGGCTCACTTCAGCCCCCTCCCCTTACACACTAAACAGTCCCTTTTATAAGCTTCAAGGGCACATACAACTGCCTACCAGAGGCTAGGAAAGATAATCGGTTAAAGATATACAATTATTAAAGTCTATAAGTTTTTCTTCACATAAAGTAAGTAGTCTTCTTTTGACAGGTCTTTATTTGAATATGATTTTCTTTTGAAAAATAAAACCGTCCGATGGCCCATAAGTCTGTCGTATTATGATAAAGGAATCTTTTACTTTTTCAAAGAGGTCTAAATTATTGAGAGTCAAAATAATGGCATCTTCTGTATTTAATAATTCTTCAGCTAACGAGGGGGCCTCCCTTGTCCTGTCTATGTCTTCTTATGCCTTGTCTTTGTCTGGTAGAGCATTATTGCTGAAGAATTCATCAATAAGACCGACCACTCTATGGCTGGATGGTAAAACTATCTCTACCATTTCCTTAGATTCTTTTTTTAGCCTTCCATTGAATGGCCCATCAGCTTGGATGAATGAGGTTTTCTTCATGGTATGTAGTGTACCATTTATCTTCACTTGTTAACAACTCCATAATTTCTATTGTTTACAAAACATGGGCAATCTGGAGTTTGGACTTAACCACGATTAGATCTTTAGTTTCATCTTTATATAAAATCTCAACGTCTTCAAATGAATAATTGGAGAATCTAACGAGTCTAAATCCTTCAACTCTCATTCATCTATAGGAACATGGAGTAATTTTATAAATCTTGGCAAACAGTGGAAGAAAGTCTTCTACTTTCTTAATGTACTCATGGATAATTTTTCCAAGAGTAATAGAGTCTTTTACAGTCTTTATCTGGATGAGTCCAATGAACCCGTGGTCTGCTAAAGTTATCTGAGCCATATCTCATTTTCTAAAAAGATAAATTTTTGGAACGGCTTTGAAGAAACCCCTAATCATTAAGGCATCTCCATTAATCTCGGATAATAACATATTGAAAGGTTAAATAATTATATTAGTTTCTTTCTGACAGTCTTCTAAAATTGGAAGATTGTTATGACTAAACGGTATAACAATCTTACTTTTGAAGATCTTTTTTTGATAACAAAAATATCAGTTGGTCTAATTTTGGAGGATTCTCTAAGAGTGTGAGCATACATTTGAGTCTAAGGTTTAGGAGTAGTAGTAATACTAAGTTGAGTAACTGCAAGTCTTTGAGTTCTCATGAATCTGGAAATGGCTACCAAATTCTTCTTGAATTCTACCCATAGTCTATTCTTTACATTCCACCATAGGGAATCTACAACAGTATTCTCATCATCTAAAAATTCTCATCTAAATTTTATCAAGTCTGGGTATCTTTGGTCCGGTCTATATTGGGGAAAATACATCTTCCCAATGAGTCTATTCTGTGAAATAATTTCGTGTCTAGATTTTCTAGGAGGAACTAGAATATCATCAAATTTCTCTAGGATTGGTTTTTCTTGAGAGTCTTGAATATGAGTCTGTCTTTGCGTTACACCAGTATTTGGTCTTACGCGTCTAAGATAGTCTGTAATGTCTTCTTCGTTTAGTCTATTTGTTCTAGAGGAACTCATTATCTCTAAGTCTTATGTTTGCAACATAAAACAAGAGATGCTATTAGTGTTAGCAAACATAGGTTATCTAGATATCATGTATGTAATGGTATTTTTGCTTCCCTTTATATGTATAGCAGAGAAGTAATAACCATTAATAAGTTGTTTCCATCTAATAAGTCTCTTAGTTCTTGATTTGGATAAATTTAAGTCTCTGAATTTTACTACATAAGAAGAGTCAGTATAAACAGTAAAATGTTTAGGTCTAAGAAAAATCATATATTTTTCTATTGCCCTAACTATAGGTAAAACTTCTTCTTCATGGGCTTTGTATCTCGTTTATGGATCAGTAAAGGTTCCAGAACTATATCTACAAAGTTTCTTCTTTTTTGTCCGATGGTCAATGATAAGGTATACTGCTCCCCATTGTTTATCAGATGCATTTGTTTCTACTATGAACTGATCTTCAACATTAGGCAACTCAAGTAAAGGGACATTCTTGACTGCATCTTTGATTTGTCTAATTATTTCAAAATCATCTTTTGTACATCTAAAAAGATTAATTTTATCAGTTCCTTTTAATTTTGAAGTTAAGATTTGTCTTTTTGAAGCAAGGTCTTTAATAAAATCTGCATCACAATTTGGCAATCCTAAAAATGATTGTAATTACTTTATTTCTTTGAGTTGGTCTGGAAACTCAGGAATGTTTTTGGTTATGTGTTCTGCTAAGGATATTTTTCCTTTATTAATATGCATTCCCATAAAATCTATTTCAGTATGAAATAATCGCATTTTTTCAAAAATAATAATACCATGTTTATCTAATTCTAAAATAATCTTCTCAAGATGGTCTACATGTTCTGTCTCAGTCTTGCTGGCTACAAGAATATCATGTATGTAAGCAAGATAAAATTCTAAATAAGGTCTAAATATATTATCCATTCTTCTTTAGAATACTTGAGGAGCATTCAAGTATCCAAATGTGATAATTAACCATTCATATTTTCCTTGGGGAACACTAAAGGTTGTCCAAGTTATTCTATCTGGATGCTTCTTATTTCCAGAAGCCTGATTTACAATCAAACTTATTGAATATAATTTTGTCTTCAATCAAATTGATTAGGTTATTATTGCCTGGTATCTTATAAGAATCAAACTCACAATTCTTATTAAGGTATCTATAGTCTCTGACCATTCATCTTTTTCCTCTCTTTCGTTAAGATTCATTCTGAACATAGAAGGCAAGACTATTGTGTCTACTTTTGCTTTCTCTAACAATTACTACCTTAATTATTTCATTTATGCCTTTTTTGAATTATTCTCCATCTTCTTGTGAATATCCTTTCATATAAGTTCCACCATTAATAGTGGTAGATGATTTCACAATAACTTTGATCTTTATCCCACTTAGCAATGATATTTTCTCCTAAAGTAGGCTTTGCTAATTGCCTAATCTTTTCTTTCCCTTCTTCTATGTCCATCTTCTTTTATTTGGATATAATTTGGACCTTTAATAAGGTTTGTTGGGATTGATCTAAAATATCTTGTTGTATAAGTTTTATTTGCTTATAATACTTTTGGTCTAGAAACTTACATTCTTTTTGTAAGGGTTTAGTTATTTCTAGGGCTTCTTGTTGGTTTGTATGTCTAGGTCCATCATGCATAGCTGAAAAACTTTGATGGTTGATTGGTTTATAATTAGGTCTGACCTGCATAAAGTCAAAAGCAGTCTTATGATCTATTAGAGGAGCTTTATATTAAATTCCTCTTTATCACAAATTAATATCTTATCATTATACTGAGTATACGGATGTTATTTACTCATAAAGTCTTATCCTGAAATAATGTTTCCTACGAAACTAAGACGAGGATCTATTATCCAAAACCGATGATTAACAGTTTTGTTAGTCCGATTTCCTAATTTAAAACAAATCGGAATAGTATGAAAATATAAGGTAAATGGTTCTCCATTAGCTACGTCACCATGGATCTCTTGATGTCTATAAAATAATCTTCATGAAATGCATTAGCCTTACAAATACTCTGTAAGCATCCAGTATCTATAAGAGCTGAAAGTCTTTTAGGATAGTCTTTATGGTGTATGAATAATTCTACAAAACAAGCATGTGGTTTTGTAGAAATTCCTAAATTATTCTTTTCTAAAATAAATATTCCTTTCTGAGGTTTATCTATAAAATATAATGATGTTAAGTCTTCTGTACTACTATTAGACCAGTTTTATTGTAAATCATAGGAAATTCCCTTTTATTTTATGTCTTCATTATCTTGTAATCTCTTTGCTATATTTCTATCAATGTCTTGATAATATGTTTTAATATCTTGGTCTATTTGAGCATCATACTAGCAAGTATAAATTTCTCTAAATCTAGTTCTCCAACAATTTTCATGGTAGTGTAATTGACAAATAACACAAACCATAAATAATTATGTTTGTATAATCTCAAAGCATTCTACACATCTAAAGTCTTTATTTCTACATTTCATTTCAAATGTTCAATAATATTTTTCTTCAAAGTAACATCTAGATATATATGTTAGTAACTCAGGATTACTAACTGTCCATCTTTTATTTAAAAAGGGTTTATACCAAGCTTCTTCAAAGTAACTATATTCATCATCTTGTTCTTCTTAATTAGATTGCATCATGTATAAGTATAGAGTATTTTGGTAGTCTTCATACTCATCAGTGTTAGTATTATAATCTTCTAAATCATTATCTGTGTATGCACTATAAATACTATTATTATCATAATTTTCAATGTTTGATATTTCTATAGTATATAGAATTTCCAATTCTTCTTGATCTACAAAGTCTAGTATTGTATTAATAGTCTTAATACTTTCTTTATCTTTTTTGTTAGCAGGACAGTCTTTAGCGAAGTGTCCTTCTTTTCCACAAGTCCAACATTCTTTGATGGCAGTCTTAGATTGAGATACTTCTTTTTCTTTCCTATAATTAGGAACCTTCTTATGTTTACTCATGTTCTTCTTAAAATATCGTCTTTGGTAAATCTATTTTTCTTAGATCTAGAGTTCCTTTTTTTAAAGGTAGTAGATGGTATGAATCTATATTTATTTGGGAAACCTAAAGGCATGTCCTTAAACTTCTTTTGTTTCCATTCTAGTTTCTTTTTGAATTTCTTAGATTCACTACCACATCCCCATTGGATTGGAGCAATGTCTCTTTCATCTTTAATTAGAGGAATCTGTTTGAAAGTTTATTCAATTAACTTTCCTTGAGTTATATCTCATCTTTTAGATATGATATAGTCTTTGGAAAAATTCATTCTTTCTTCAAGGGAGTTATTCTTAATTCTAGCTACTCCTGGCCAATTCCTATATTCATTAATTAGGACTTGTCCTATGGATGGTATTTTTCTAAAATATTCATCTTTTAAGGTCTCACCAAATTCTTTAATTTGGTAATATAATTGTTCATAATTGTTGTTATATTCATTGATCTTATATAATTTGCAAATACTAAGAAGAGATAACTTAGTTTTTGCTAAGTCTTGCTCATTGATTCAAGTTAAATGTCCATCTCCAATGAATTCTGAAGTAAAAAATTGAATATATTCTTCAATTGATCTTTCTTATAGGTTTTCTTTCATCTTTTTAACCTTGGCTAGGGAGTCTGTATCCCTGGACTTTCTTATACTATCTAAGTAATCATTTGCAATACCTCTAATGGATTGCTCAGCATATTGTTTACATTAACTTGTATCCCATTGCTCATTAGATGCAAAACACATGTTCATTTGATTACGCCATTCATCTAAGTCTTTCTTCCTATATTAGACATTGTCTAGATTAAGGTATATCCCAACTAGATTTGTGGCTTGACTTGCCATGGTCTTAATAAGAGTAAAAATCTTGTCACTAGTTGGAAAGTATTTTATATAATCAGGTTTGGTCTTTACTAAAGTGTTTGAGTAAATAGGAATATGTATTCCTATTGGTTTACTAAAGAGTTTAGGAGCATCATTTAATCTACTACTGGTTTCTATTTCTTGTTTATCAAGACCTACTAGTGTAGCTGGCATTAATCGTTCTTCTCTTTTTTCCATTAGTATTAGGTTTCTAAGAAGTTCTTTAGTATTCTTAGATTCTTTTAGTTTTAGTATATGGGCTTGGGATATCATATTAAATATATATTTATCTTGGAACCTAACATAATGAATTTTGTTAAGATGTTCTTTAAATGTTTTCATGTTCAATTCTGAAGGTTCATGCCTAAATTTTTGGATTCTAATTTTTTCTCTAAGTAAGTCTTTTTGTTCAAATGATCTTCTAATACAAATTATTGGAGCTTGTCCTAACAAGCTAGAACTAGCTTTACTACTACATTATCCATAAAAGGGATCGTTGATTATGGCTTCTCCCATATTCCTAAATCTAACTTCTTCAGTCTGGATACTCTTATTGATAATCTTAGGAGAACCAAACTGGATAGTATCATTTCCAATGACATCGTCTTGATTAATAAACAAAAGTGTATTGTATATAATCTTGGTTTCTTGAAATTCTAGTAATTGCCAAAAGGTCTTAGCTTTTTCTTTCATAGGTCCAGTATTCCTAATACTGTAAGTATGATTATAGTCTAAATTATTGGTTCTAACTAATATTTGTTCATTAAGTCCACTGCTAGGAAATACCGATTTCATTTCTTTATAAAAGAATTGGGATAATTTCACATAGCTTTGGAATGCTATATTTATATTAGCATTTGGGATAATATTGTGTTCATAGCCACTAGCATATAAGATTAACTTAATAAGTCTGGTTGTGTCTACGGTTACTGTAAATTTTGGAATGACATTAAAGTATCCTATATTGTCTGACATTTCTAATTGGGCTATCCAAATAAGGTTTTTCTCAAAATCTTTTCATCTTTTATCTATTAAACAACATAATATGTTGATATTATTTTGAGATCTATGTAATCCTTGGATTTTTACTTGAAAGAGTCCAAAGGTTAGGAACTGGAATTTCATATCAGTTCCTCTTGCTTTTATCCATTCTTAGTCAAAAACTTGAAGATCTGTGTAGGACTTATCTAACACATGATTTCTATAATGATAAGTCATGTTATAATTAGGAGTCTTAGGAGTGACTTCTTCTTTAAATAAGTCTATGTATCTAACTGCTTGAAGTTGTCCATTATGTATAGAATCTTCAACAATTTTCCCCTCAACTTCACCCCCATTCTTTCCATTGAAGAGGATTGGTGAAATTTCTCTCCTTCCACCATGTTCTAACATTGGAAGATAAATCTTTAAGTTTTTGGAGCATAAAATTACTATGTTCAATATTTGGGATAAGGCTAACTATCTTACTAGTCTTATCTAATCCATCATTTATAATTCTTCTAGTTATGATATTTCCTTCTTTAGTTTCCATATAAGGAGATTCTCTAAATTTACAAGTGGTTACCTATTTTTGTTCAAGTCTTTTTTCAATTCTTTCTAAAGAGTCTGAATAATCTTTTTGTCTCTTTATCAGACTAAGGATTTTTTCTTTAAAGGTCTTATTCTCATTTCTTGCATTATTGCTAATATCTTCATTATGTTTAGCAAGTGTATTAATAAGAGAATTATCAACCTTATTAATATAGTCTTTTATCTCATAATCTTTTTCTCGTTGTTGCACATATTCTTGTGCCATTCTTGCTTCTACAGTTTCTACATGTTTTTTCTATTTTATCTAAACATGTTAAAACAAATGGAGAGTCTAATTCTTCTTGGAAAGGTTTATTATAAATGACCTTAATTACTTGTATAATTTCTTCATATTTTTCTTTTGCTTGTGCCATATTTAGTCTAAGTTCATTAACAATATTATCCATTTTGAATAGGTTATGGCTTTCCATATTGTTAAGATAATTAGCAAAATTCTATTGGAATTTAACAAAGACTATATAGAAGGTGGTTTATCCTTATGCCTAAGCCTTTAAGTCTAATTGTAAGTCTTTAACAAAGCTACTTTATAGTCTTGAGTAGCTACTATTGATGTTGAGATTAAATTTAATCTCTGAAGTATAAGTCTTGATGCTTTAGCAGAATTAGCGATCTCATTTTCATTTATCTTATAATAAAATCTATCATCATTTATATTTTCTAGAATTCTTTGGTAAAAATATTCTAGGGTTTGAATAGAGAGTTTTCTAGCTACCTCATTCGAGTTTGATCTAACTATTTCCATTAGGTATATAATTGTCTAATCTGGGAATAAGTTTAGCTTGTTCTTTGGTGAGTTTAATTAACTCAGTTTCTTGATTTTTTGTCAAAGTTTTAATTTCTAAAATGTCTTTGTTAAGGACTTCTATATAATTAGTCTTAATATTTATTCTTGTAGTACTTGTACAAGGTCTATTTGGGATTTAACTATCTATTTCTTGTTTTCTTTTAGAGATATTTTTTTATCTTTGTTTCTAGGGCCTGAGTGTTTTAATTAATTATCTTAAAATAAGGAGTATACACTTATTTTTGTATATTATGTTATTGATAGCACTGATAGTAATTTGTCTACTATCTGCGTGTTTGGCTGGGATGTGTTCAGTGCGTGAACAACCGTCTATGTGTGAGGTTAAGCAACCTTCTGGGTCTAAATCAGTTATGGGTATAGGCTAGTAATCTGAATTGGTTCCAAAAATATTTTTGTAAATGCGAGGGATAAATTCCAAGGGCATTAAAGTCTTTTTACTATAGGTAAAAAAGGAACGTCTTGGCTCTGATACCGAAATTGGATTTAGGTCGGAATTCGATAGGTTTCTCTTAAACCTCTAATACCAAATTAGGGTTCTTCTTTTCTTTTTATCTTTGTAGGACCTGAAATATTAATCTGTTATAATTATAGTCTTGAAAAGGGATTTTACTATAAGACATGAGGGGACCACTAAGGAAAATAACAAAATGTCTTTGGGACCACGAGGGGACCACTTTTGGGAAAAGGACAAAGTTCGCACCAAGTTTGCACAGTTTCGTTCGCACCAGAGATTATCCTTATCTATATATATATATATATATATATATATATATATATATATATATATATATATATATATGGATAGATAGATAGAGGTTCACAAGTGAACCTAAAAAATGAACCTTTAATAAACCTTAATAAAAACATCTAACAACCCATTAATTTTAATTCATATGTTGTAATTGGTCCGCGCCAATGGCAACGGAGACGCGTGTCAAACGAATATTTATTTTACACTCCAACCCCCCATGGCATCCCTTACCCGTTACCAATTAACCCAAAATCCACCATACTTGCTGGGTTGGTTCCTATTTTAGTGGGTATGGCTATTGTAATCGGGTTATGGTTCTGGGTTGAAAGGAGGTAGGTAGCCGGAGCAGTGGGGTCATCGATTTTTTTTTGAAGTTTTTCGGCCCCCGATTTGAGGGTGGTCAGTTTCGCTGGCGTTTTTGATTTTCGACAGGGCAGGTCGGAGGTTTGGACTGGGTTTAAACCGACGGGTAGGTAAAATTATGTTTGCTGGTCACTGCCGGATAGGAGTGGGAGGTTGGATTATGTTATTCGATGGGTTTACTTAGGTGTAATCCGGAGTTATGGAGGGGCAGAGGGTCAGGTGCAGGTCACCGGGTGAAGGGAGGTAGCTACCGAATTTGACATAGGTCTTAGGTTTGGCAGTTGCGAGTCGGGTTATGTCACTCAGGTCTTGGGTTGGGTTAAATGGACGGAGTAGTGTGTGTGGAGTTTTTCAGTGGGTTTAAGGGGGGTGAGGCGTAAAAAAAAATTAATCGACGTGCGTGTCCGTTGCCACTGGCGCAGATCCATTACAACATAGGAATTAAAATAATTGGTTGTTAGATGTTTTTTTTGTTAAGGTTCATTAAAATGTTCATTTTTTTAGGTTCACTTGTGAACCTATCTCTCTCGATCTTTATCTCTCTCTCTCCGCGCGCGCGGGCGAGAGAGAGAGAGAGAGAGAGAGAGTACCAGTTACTTAAGGATTTGTTAAGTACTATTTTTTTAAATACTAAAAAGATATTGAGTTGACTTTAGGGGGTCTTCAACATTTCAATAAACCCCTCTCCTTCACCCAAAGAAAGTTATTTCAAAATATTTTTTCCTATTTGTCAATATTTGAGTGTTTTAAATTAATTTAAGAGAAATGAAATCGCTTTGAGCTAATTTTTTTTTTTTTTTGGGGGGGGGGGGGGGGGGGATTCATTGAAAGTTTTAAATACCCAAAAAATCAACTCAAAATATATTTTTTTAAACTATTTTAATAAATTGGTACCTAACGATTCCTTAAGGACCGATCCTTACCTTATCACGCCTCTAAATATATGAGGTAGGATCAAGTAAGCACGAGTTAGTTAAAGACTTGTTACCTCAGAAAAGATCAAAATAATATTTCAATTTAAAAAAAATTCGACATTTGATTGCTTTTAAGACACATAAAATCGTCATATTGAGCGAATTTTTAAAATAGTAAAAAAATCTTTTTAATTTATTTTTTTGGGTGGGGTGGGGTTCGTTCAAATGTTCAAATACCACAAAAGAAATTGGGTCAAAATAAAGTTTTTATTATTTTTAAAAAATTGGTCCTTAAAACCACCTTAAGCATCAACCATTACTTGATCCTTCCTCTCTATATATGCACCTCACCATGTCATTGGGAAAATAGTTCATTTGGCTAGTGAAATGGTCAATGAAACTCAAAAGGTGGCGCAAGGTTACTATGATTGAAAAACACAATATAAGTTGATGAGTAGTTTCACTAATAAAAAAATTCATTTGAAACCACCCATTATCTACTCAACTCAACTCAACAAATCCATATCTCAATTATTTATGGTCGGCTATATAAATCTTATAATTCCATCTTTCTCTGTTTAGCATAATATTTTCGGTTAAGCCACATGATATCATGTCATTTTTTAACAATATCCTACCAAGTCATTTTAGGCCTACTTTTACTCCTAGTGTTACTATCACTACTAACTAAATCATTCTCCATTATGGCTATTGATCTAAATTTAACGTGTCCAAACCATATAAAATAATTTTCTCTCAATTTATCTTCTATAGGAGCAACTTTTATAGTTTTACGAATTTGTTCATTTATAATTTTATCCTTTCAAAATTTACCACAAATCAATCCTCATATCCCCATTTCTTCCACACTTATTTTCTACACATTTTGTTTTTTCTTTGACCAATACTCCATCCCAAATAAGATGGCATGACTAACTGACATTCTTTATAATTTCTCCTTTAACTTCAATGGTATACGCCAATCATATAACATATCAGTAGCACTTTCTTACTCGACCCAACTAGCTTTAGTCCTATGAGTAGCATCGTCATCATTAACATCTCCATCATTTTGAATAATCGAGCATAAATAATGAAAACGATCATTTTTAGATATCTCTTAACACTCAAGTTTCACTACATTATCGTTTGTCCTCATATTATTACTAAATTTACATTCCACATATTTTATTTTAGTTCAAGTTATTTTAAATCCTCTTGTTTATAAAGTTTATCTCTGCAATTGCAATTTAGCATTAATCTCCGTCTTTTCCTCACAATAATAATAATATCATCTGCATATATTATATACCGCGATACCTCATCATGTATTTGTCCGGTAAACTCATCCATAACAAGAGAAAATAAATAAAGACTTAATGCAAAACCTTGATGCAAATATACATTAATTATGAATTAACTAGGTTCTTCGAATGTTGTGATTACTGCAACAAGGCTCCATCATACATATCAATAATCACATCAATATATGTATGAGTGTGAGGACACAAATTTCCAATTGAGTCCATATGTTATTTTGGCTTAATTTCGGACAAAACCATTTGAGTCATATGATAGATGTTCTTGTTTATCCTTCCAATCATATGACGAGTGTATGTTGAGGACGTAGCGACCTAGATATTCAAGTTCATCTTTGTTGGGTTTTTGCGCCACGTTTCATGTCATCAACATGAGGATTCCAATGTATCCAAAAGGTATGAATGCAATTAATATATATACGGAGACTTGGAATGTTTCTATGGGTGTTATTTTTGTCTAAACGAATTTTATTTTCAAAACTTTGTATAAAAAGTTTTGGGCTTAAAGTGATTTTTTTAAAAATATTCTGAAATTTCTGAAAAGTCGTTTGAACGACTTTTTCTCATTGAAACGAGCTCGTTCGAACGACATTTTTAACAAGGTTCAAACGACATTTGCTCAAATTCTCTGTTGTTTCGTTCGAAGTTTGGTTCAAACGATCTCGTTCGAACGAGTTCGTTCCAATGAAGTTTTAGCCTTATTTTGCCTCTAGTTTCTCATTCAAACACGGTCATTCGAATGACATCAAAATGTCGTTGAACCACATTTCATTGGGAATAGTTTTTCTGACAGTTTTTATCCACTTTTCGACTTTTCCCACTATCTTTTTGGCAAACTTAATATGTGCGGGAAACATATTTTTCTAAGTAACTTTTGACACACTATCTTCTATACTTTGAGAGAAAAAACTGTTTTTCATCAAAAGTTCAAGTTTTGTGTTTTTAATTTTATGGATTACATTCTACCAAAACACATACACCCATATGTTTATCTAAATCCAAGTTCTTTCATATATATATATATATATATATATATATATATATATATATATATATTTCTTGGAGTTTTTTTTGCGATCAGGTCTTTTCTACACAAGTAAGAAGAGAAGTTTGGGTTCATTCTCTACCCATAAAGGAGAAGATTTGTTTTGCTGCGGCTCTCTCACATGGTGAAAGGCACCATGTGTGGACTCTAAGCGTGCGATGGACGTTGTGGTTATGTGTGGACTCTAAGAGGGTAAAATTGTATTTTCTTGCATCAGATATCCGAACCGATTCTGCCACAAAACCAAACTGGTTCTACTTCTCAATGTGGCAAAAGTTTGTACAAACCGATTCCCATCTAGAACCGAACCGGTTCTACTCTCAGAAACTCTTAGCTTTGCCTTTTCACTCTTCTAATCTTTACATACTCATATAATTTCAACCGATGCTCGGATTTGATTGTCGTTTTATCCCATGTACTTGTGAACTCAATGTCTTTGAATTCTATTTAGGTTCCGCATTCGGATTTTGACTATATAATTACGTTTCTACCCTTGACTTTCCTTCTTTTCTTTTTGGATCTAATCCCGGTTTCTCTCTTGGTTTCACGTGTATGAAATACCTGTAAAATATAAGAAAAATACACAAAACACAATGTACTTACAGGAAGCAGTCAGTAGAAGTAATATGAGATAAATCCACCTTAATTAGACCGCCCTGAGTGATAAAAGCATCCGAACTATAGGGATACATATGAAGAATTTACGCATAATCAACTAAACTTAGTACGCGCTAGAGATTCTCGAAAGAATTAGAGATATGCCTTTATTTCTTAGTTTACTTATATGATCCTTAAACTTCAAGATTATCTTAATTGCTTTATAACATTTTACTTTGATTAATGTAACATTATCCTGAATTTCAATTATTATTTTCATAGGTGTAGAAAAAAACTTAAACATAGGATCACTTGGGATTTGGAATCTTAGATGCACATTATATTAGGATTATAGGGTGGGGTAAATCTAAAATATGTTAAAAAGCTAGAGGTAGATGTATAGTTATGACTTATTCCAACTCTTGTTGTACTTTTATTCTCTTTAAGCTTGTTGTTAATGTTGTGGATTTAACGTTTGAGGATCGAGACTATCCATTTCACAATCTTTTTCGATTGTGTCTTTGTCATTTATCCTTCTATTGCTGATGTACTTTAAGATGTAAGTGTTACTAGCTTGCATGCCAGTTCTATCAGTTCATTTGTTTCCCGATATAGTATAGAGGGATACATATTTTTATTCACATTTTATATAGCCTATAGTTAGTTATTTTTGTCATGTTAGATTTGACTCATGTGGATGGCATCAGACTTCTAAAATATCTTTCATTATGGATATTTAGTTTTAATTTTAGTTTATTTATTTTCTTGCATTATTAGAATGGTAATCACTTATTTAGACTCCTGCAGTGATTAATTTATAATTGATCAATCTATTTTTAAATATTACGGTCACAATAAGCCTTATCCAAATCTATAAAAACCATATGAATTTCCTAATTTTTCTCCCTATACCTCTCCATTGATATTCTCAATAAATAAATAGCTTCCATTGTTGAGCTCCCAAGCATAAATCCAAAATGATTCTCAGATACTATTATTTCCAATCTCAAGCTATGTTTAAGAAATATCTCTCAAAGTGTCATGGTACGACTCATTAATTTAATTCCACGATAATTTAAACAACATTGTATGTTTCCTTTATTTTTAAAAATAGGTACGAAACCAACCATTGTCTCTATAAGTAAAAGGTAAAAACCAAAATTACTAGTAAAAACTAACAATGTGGTAGGTAATCAATAAAAGTTAATCACCATTCATAGTGTTGATGACGAATATTAGACCAATGAGAGGTCCTGTGCCATCTAACTAATTATCGACAACTAAATTAATTAACTATGGATAAATCTAAATAATAAGGGAAAAGATTGAGAAAACACCAAAACATACATTGTATAACAAGAATGTGACCTACGTGTTGGTGTTTGTCTTTCCATAATTTCCAGCCAAAATAAATAAACTTGTTTCAATGTGGACACCAAGACAAAAGGAGCACATAAGTCGTTAGGAGAAAAAGTCAAGTGTGTAAGCTAAATATGGGCTGCATGTTTTTTACCTTGTAGGTGATGAAAATATGGGCACCAAAGTTAAGTTTAGTACAAAAGGAGGCTTTGGGTAGGCATGCCCAAATGAAATGCATTGTCCCCCATGCTTGCTTATATATTGTGTGTATAATTTCAGCAAACATAGATGAGAGAAGACATATACAAAGCGTCTTGTATATGATCCATGAGTTTGTCACCCTTAATATGGTCACGGTCCAAAACTGTGACCCACGGACTTTGGTCACGGTCCAAAACCGTGACCACACTACACCAAAATGACCAAAAGTCACCTTTCAGCCCGTCACCCTTGTCATGGTCATTGACCGTGACAAGAATCTCCCATTTTGTGTCACGATCATTGACCGTGACAAGACCGTGCAAAAGTGTTATCACGATCATTGACCGTGATAAGTCCGCGACAAATATATTTATCACGGACTTGTCACGATCAAGGACCTTGACACGACCGTGACAATATCTTCAGTAAAAAAAGCCCTAGACATTTTTCCCACCGTTTTTGGTTTCCCTCTTTCTTTCTCTCTACAAGCGATTTCAGCTCTCTCTCTCTCTCTCTCTCTCTCTCTCTAGGGTATATTTTTTTCCTCTCTTTCTCTTTCATTTCTATATGTGTGTGTATGTGTGTATATGTATGTGTGTATATATATATATATGTGTGAATATGTATGTGTATATGTGTGTGTATATATGTGTGTATGTGTGTGTATATATGTATGTGGTGGTGTGTGGTGGGGGAGGGGAGCTGGGGGTGTGGTGGGGGGAGGGGGTTGGGTGGTGGTGGGGTGTACGTGTACGTGTGCGTGTGTGTGGTGGGGGTGGGGTGAGGGGGGAGATAGGGTGGGGGTGGGGGCAGGGATGGGGGTGAGTGGTGGGGTAGGGGTGGGAGGCTGCGTGTGTGTCCATGTGTGTGTATGCGTAGTGTCCCTTGTAAAGAATTGATTGATTATTAATTTTTTTTAGTAAATTAATATATGATTGCCCCTTATTGTAAATTAGTAAATTAATATATACTATATATAATTATTAATGATTGAATTTGAATATAAATAAGACATAATTAAATCATACATACTACATATAATTATTAATAATTGAATTTGAATATACACATTTGTTGTAGACATTGTTGTTGGATTATTTTGTTTAGTTAATGTTGGGTTGGTTAGTTTTAAAAGTGGCATGACCACTGGATTATTGTCCATATGGGGGTTGAATTTTTCAACTTTTGAATAATTAAATTTGAATATAAATAAGACATAATTACATGAAACATACTATATATAATTATTAATAATTGAATTTGAATATAAATAAGACATACTACATATAAGTATTAGTAATTGAATTTGAATATACACATTTGTGATAGACATTGCTGTTGGATTATTTTGTTAAGTAAATGTTGGGTTGGTTAGTTTTAAAAGTGGCATGACCACTAGATTATTGTCCATATGGGGATGGGATTTTTCAACTTTTGAATAATTAAATTGAATATAAATAAGAAATAATTAAATGAAACATACTATATATAATTATTAATAATTGAATTTGAATATAAATAAGAGATAATTAAATGAAACATAGTATATATAATTATTAATCATTATTGGATTATTGTGTGTGTGGTGGGGGGCAGGGGGTGGTGTGTGTACATGTACGTGTGTGCGTGTGTGGTGGGGTGGGGTGGGGTGAGTGGGTGGGGGTGGTGGCAGGGATGGGGGGTGGGTGGTGGGGTAGGGGTGGGGGGCTCCATGTGTGTCTATGTGTGTGTACGCGTAGTGTCCCTTGTAAAAAATTGATTAATTATTAATTTTTTTAGTAAATTAATATATGATTGCCCCTTATTGGAAATTAGTAAATTAATATATACTATATATAATTATTAATAATTGAATTTGAATATAAATAAGACATAATTAAATAAGACATACTACATATAATTATTAATAATTGAATTTGAATATACACATTTGTTGTAGACATTGCTGTTGGATTATTTTGTTTAGTAAATATTGCGTTGGTTAGTTTTAAAAGTGGCATGACCACTGAATTATTATCCATATGGGGGTGCTGTGTGTATGTGTATGTGTACGTGTGCATGTGTGTGGTGGGGGTGGGGTGAGGGGGTGGGCGTGGGGGCAGGGATGGGGGTGGGTGGTGGGGTAGGGGTGGGGGGCTGCGTGTGTGTTTATGTGTACTAATGACATTTTTTTACAGCAAATGTCTCCTTCACATATTAAGGCGAGGATGATGATACTGGTTATGATGATGTCGTCCGGGCTCGGTGGTAGCGGAGGCGACGAGGGCTCCTTGGCCCCTAGGCTCCCTAAATATGGCAAATTTGGGATTATCATCGAGAACAAGTCAGAGCTATTAGCGAGATCCCTTGAGCTGCTAAAGACGGTCATCGTCTCGGGGTTTATGAGTTGGAAGGAGGTGCCATATGAGCTCAAGTTAGCTGTTTGGGCAGCACTACAGGTAATATATTTATATTTATATGAATATTTCAATTTCAATTTCGATTTCGATTTCGATTTCAATTTCATTTTATATTTATATTTATATTTATTCGCAACTAACATTGTATTTGTTGGACAAGAACAATTCAACTTGGATCCAAAGCTACGCGATTCCGTCTTGGAGAAGTTGAGGGAGCAACACAAGACGTGGAAGAAAAATATGCGTACACGGTACTTTGAGAAAACACGAGAGTCCATTATCCAATGGCGTGGATCCGTTCCGCCCAAGGAGCCGATCTCATTGGCACAATGGAAAAAGTTCATTGACAATGAGATCGAGGATCGACAATTGGCATCTCGCCAATCGGGGAGGGAAAATCGGGAAAAAAGACGGACGTGCATTTTTCCGGTCGGACGTGTTACGCTAAGTTGGAGCATAAGATGAAGGTAAGATTTAATTTTTCTATAACTATAGAAATATATTATTCTTCATTATTTTACTTTTTGGGGCCGATACTAATTTTACTTTATTTTATTTCAGGGGGTAGGGAGTGGCCCAGGGGGTAAGCCACATAGGCTCGATACTTATGTGGCTCTTCGGACGAAGAAGGGGAAGGACAAGGAGGTGTCCCCGAGTGTCGCGGCCACGATTGTAAGTAATCCGACAGTTTAATTTTTGTTAATTACTTTATAATTTTTTAGTTTACTTATTTTACTAATCATGTACTTTTTGTCGTTTCAGGCAAAGCTTAAGGAAGTGCATGAGTCGTAGTTTGATGCTGACAAGGCGTCTTTGTCCATAAACGCACTCAACCAAGTGCTTGGCTCTGATTGCAAGGGGAGGACAAGGGTGGTGAGCTCGTGGGTGGCCAAATCTAGGATCATCAAATTGGAGATGAGCGACACCGGGTTGGCTCGAACGGTGGATTCACATGACGCGAAGCTGTCCCATTTGGAGGTGACGGTTCAAGATATATACTCATTCATGAAGCGTACCTTGGGCGGAGACCATAAGGGGAAAGGGAAGGAGAAGGCGGTGGAGGAGGAGGAGGTGCGGGAGAACGAGGCGCAGGATGATGAGGATGTGGACCTCGCTGCTTCATCACCGACACGTGCGTACTTCGACAATCCACTTCCTTATTTGGCTCCCTTCCCCAGACCGATATCGATAATTGGTTCGCCGAGCATGTTCATATTGGAAGTATTTGATGGCCAACGGATAGGGCAGGGGTTAAGGGACCCGAATATCGTCTAGGGTGGAATAGTTCATGGACGTGCACTTCAAGAGATCGAGTCCAAAGTGCTCGTCACGCATGTGATACCTGGGAAGTAGAACTCCCTATTGTGGTTGCGCAAACAATGCGGCACGATGTATATTAGTGGGTGTGTCAATTCGTATATCGTGTGGCCTACGCACCTCCTCACATTTACCTCAGACATGTAGTGACATTATTTTTAAGTTGGTACATTTGAATTATATTTGGATTATATCGTCATGTATATTGTTTCTATTTTGAATATGTATTTGCATTATCTTTAGTTTGTTTGGATATATGATGTTTTAACAGGTACAACGTTGCTAGAATAGGTACAAATATACTACTGGCAGTGGCAGTGGCCATACTGCCCAGCAGATTTTATTTTAAATTCTGCCTAGAATTATCACGGTGATTGACCGTGACAAGTCCTTGACAAATAAGGTTGTCACGGACTTGTCACGGTCATTGACCGTGACAATTTTTTAAAAAAGGGTCAAGGCTTTGTCACAGTTATTAACCGTGACTTAACTTCTCACGGTCGTGGCCCGTGACACGACCGTGACAATTCTAACGAACTTGTCACGGTCAATGACCATGACACGTCCGTGACAAAAAAAGTTGTCTCGCCCCAAATTATCACGGTCATTGACCTTGACAATTAGGCAGATTTGGTGTAGTGCCATTTGCATGTTTTGGTGTAGTTCATATAATTTATAAACGTGGACACACTAGATCCAAGAGACGAAAAGAAAAAGTAAAGGGGCGAGCCTGTTAAATCTTTGATCACTGTATGCATAGATGAGGAGGATCCAACCAAGGAGGCAGGACTCAACCCCTCCCTCAGAGAAGAGCTTTTCCACTTCCCGAGGGAAAAAATACTTCTTCACATGGATCCTATTCGACATGATCGGGGTGGACCATGAAGTTATTGTCCATCACCTGAGTGTGGATCTAAATCACAAGAGAGTGCAAAAAATAAGTGGTTCTTTTGTCGAAAAAGAAACAACGCCGCTGAAAAAGAGGTTAACAATATCCAAGATTCCATCTTCATCAGAGAGTTAAAATACCTAGATTAACTATTTAACATGGTACTCGTTCCCAAGGACAATAAAATAGAGGATGTGTATTAAATTCATTGATCGCAATAAGGTATGCCATAAGTACTATTAGCCTCTATGTTGGATTTGACATATTATTGTACTGTACAACTGGTCATGAGCTCCTCTCCTTCATGGAAGTTAATTTCAAGTATAACCAGATCGGGATAGCCCTTATCGATAAAGAAAAAGCATTATTCATAATAGACAAAGGTACTTATTGTTCTAAAGTTACTCATTTCGGACTAAAGAATACAAGTGCCACTTAGTAAAGACTGGTTAAGTTTATTTTCAAAGTCCTTAATTTGTAACACCATAAAGGTCTATGTTGACGACATGATGGTCTCTTAGAAGCTCACCACAGCATTTAAAAGCTCAGAGAGACTTTTGCGCTACTTTAAAGAAACTAAATGAGCCTCAACCCAAAGAAGTATTCTTTTAGAGTAGCCGGGGGAAAGTTCCTTAGGTTCATGTTAACCAGAAAGGGCATTGAAGACAACTTAGAGAAAATCCAAACCTTATTGGATATGAAATATCTAAGAACGATAAAGGAGGTCCAAATACTAGTTGTTAGGGTTATTGTCCTTAACCGTTTTGTCTTTAAATCCATAAGAAAATTTCCTACCATTTTACAAAGTGTTGAAGAAAGCCTTTTAGTGGACTCTTGAGGTTGAGGTGTCCTTAAACCTCGAGAGGTACCTAGGGTCTGCACCACTAATTTTTTGGATAATTGTGGGGGAAGACTTGTATATTTACCACCACGATCAACTCTTACCTTATTAGGGAAGAATTTGGGGTACAATACCCCATGTATTGCGTCACTCGGGCACTCTAAGAGGATGAGAGCAGGTTCCCAAGGATAGAGAAGATTGCTTTTTACCTCATCATCTCATCAAAATGATTGATTCCCTACTTCGAGTCCCATTCTATTTTTCTTATGACTGATCAATCCCTCTTATAGGTCCTCTGCAAGCCTTATACCTCAGGAAGGTTTCTCAAATGGTCAGTCGAATTTGGTCAATTTAACATCATGTATTATTGATGTAAAAAACTAGATGCAATCTAATTCATTAATCATCGATAAAAAATGAATAAGTCAATAAATCATGGGTTTTTAAAGTGGTTCAACCTTATAGAAATGGCCTACGTCCACTGTTGTTGTATTGATGACTGTTTGCTCCAAATCTTGATAACGGGTTTACAAAGAGATCCCCAAAAGTCCCCTTCTATCATAGGGTTACAATGTATTTATAGCCTTGAGGTTGTACATATGAAAAGGCAATGTGCTGTCATTTAGTGGACATGTACATCTGTACAATAAGAATTTACATTAAATCTGACGTTCATTGAATGCGTAGTTCCCTTTTGGTTCTCATGATTAAATGCTCTGCACGCTAAGTAGCTCGGACCGTTTGAGTAGCTCGGTACACTTGAGTAGCTCGGTGAAAGTATGTATTTGTCACATAGGTCGACACATGTCTTTAAGTAATTGGTTCACGTCAGCTGACTAATTTTTGTATCAACAGAAGCCCCAATGTTTCACAGTTGAAATTAAACAAGAGAGTGTGGAACATTTTGTCCAAAAGTTGCTCGGATTACAAATCTCCAACACTTGGGAAATTTTTATTATATTTTTTCCATTTGAGGACGTAGTGGAAAACTTGTAAATATTTTGAATTTTTAGCCATCGCTTCGATGTTTGCGCTCTTTTCATCCTTTAACCGCCGAAAATGCAAACGTCTTTCCCGGTAATCATTTCTTTTCTTTTTTTCCCGATGCAAGGTATTTAAAAGTGGCAGAAATCCAATCATCTTCTACTTTTCATATCCATATTTCTGAACTCTTTATTTTATCTTTCTCTTTTGTATTATCATTATTTCGTCGTCCGCCATTAGCAGATTTCTCCATTTTCTGTAAGATTTTCTTCCTTCCTCTTTCTTTGCTTTAGTCATCATGATTTACCTTGTTGAATCTTTAGACAAATTCCAGAATGATTTTTCAATACCCTTTTGGGTTATTTTGGAGGGTCCTCCTTGTCCTTATGATTTATTTTCCTTAACGGAGGGACATTGGTTTCCCTCCCTTTTTTTAGCGGAGTGTGGTTTTTCTTTCTCGCCAAATCCCCTGTGTTTGGAGTTTTGCCAATATTTCGATATTCCTGCAAGAATAGCTCCAAATACATGGAGGGTAGTTAACGACATATATAGGTTGAATCAAATTCATAGAACTCACTTAGGAATTCCTGAAATTATATACTGTTATAAATGGATTACCAGTAACACTACTTTTATTTAAAAACTCGTCTTTCGAATAGAGCTTTAGTAGTTAACCTCCCCGATGCCAACAGGGATTATTTTGATCATGGGGTTATGATGAAAAATTGGCAACACCCCCCATGAAATGGAAATGATGTGTATCAAGGTCCCAGATGTCCGCTTTATGGCAATGAGATAGGTTGTTTTTATTTTTTAAATTTAGCTTTCTTTGTGTTTGATGAAATGCGTCACTGACATTAATTTTTTATTTGTTACATTTGACAGTAAAAGGAATCCCCCAAAAGAAATTGATTTAACATAAAAGATTTAAAACTTATCTGGAGTTTGCATCAATCAGTTGCTGGGGAGCACATTAGAGCTGCTTCTTATTTATTGAGGTACAAAAACACCACCTCGTCTTTTATTGCTCGTCCTATCGCGCCTCCTGTGGTAATTGATCTTGATCAACTACCAACATCTCGAGCAAATGCGAGAGAATCTTCTGTTGATTTGGATATTTCCATTGTCGATTTGATGATAAAGAAAAATAGGATGCCTGAGTTCTTTGTCAAAGATGCCCCTAGTGTTGAGGGGTCAAAGAAAAGTAAAGGGGATGTTCCAACAGAGTGGACAAAGAAAATTGACATTGCTCCATCTAAGGGTAAAACTACAACCGTGAAGGAGGTGGGTAAAAAAAAAACCAGTTGTTCCAAAAGAGGAAGCACCTCTGATTGAAGTTGTTGCTATTACATAAGGAGAGGCAGCACCTTTGATTGAAAGTGCTCCTCTAAAGAAACTGAGAGGAGGTCTCGCTGAAAGACCTACAGAAACTGTTGCTCAACCTTCTGATGTTGAGGGTCCTTTGAGAGCTAAATCTCCATCTTTCATCGCTCCGAGATCGGCCAAAGGTTTGATCAAATATTGGGTCCTTCCCGAATATCGAGCTGCTGAGGATTCCCTTTCTTGGGAGAAGCTCACTGATTTAGCCGCCCAACATATTGCGTCAGTAAGTATCACGATCCTTATTACTTCATCGTCTCTACCTATTGCATTCACATTCTGGATTGAATTCTTTCATTTTTTAGTTTATGATGTGCTTTAATAGAATCTTGAAGAAAGATAAAGCTATCAGGGCTTCCACCTCCTCGGATGGGGGTGAAAGAGGCTTTTACTGGTTTAACCCGCTCTTTGAATGAATCTCGTCAGAAGTACGAGGAAGAAAAAGATGCTTGGGAGAATGAACTTCGATCTGTCAAGACCACTCGAGATCAAGCTATAAGTGATTCTAAAGAGTTGGTGAACAAATTGAAGGGCGTTGATAGCAAGCTTGAAGAAGATGAACGACGTAAGAAAGAGCTTGAGGATAAGCTGAAATCTGCAGAGGAGGTTGAGGACAAAGTTAAAGAGGATGAACGACGTAAGAAAGAGCTGGAAGAAAAGGTGAAGCTTGTTGAGGAACACGCTTCATTGGAGAAAGTGAAGAGGAAAACTATTGTAAAGAAGTCTTTTAGCTCTAGCTAGGATAAATGATGGAACAAGGCTTTAACTGCCATTACTTATCAGATGGAATATGCCAACCTAAAGTACTTTAGAGATGGATGGGTTGCAGCCTTAAAAGAATTGAGCATTTTAGAGGATTCTGAATTATTTCAAAAGCACACTCATGGCCCTCCTCCTATCATTGCCGAAGAAGAAGAAGATGAGGTCGAATCTGATGAGTCTTCAGTGATGGTATTAGAATAAGTGCCTATTCCTCCTATTCCCCAACCTTCCGAGCAAGTTCAATAAGCAAGCCCTTCTACCGAGAAACCACCACTGCCTTCCAAGAAATATGTTCCTTCCTCCAAACCTACTGAAGATATTGTAGGGAATGAGTAGAAGGTGTAAAGTTGTTCGGTTCTTTACTTATGTTATTTTCTTTCTTGTAACTTTGGTTGTAACTTCTCCTCTTATGATCAATAAAATGGGTTGCTGTCTAATCTGAATCTCTCCTTGACTTGCTCTTGCTTGTATCATTGTTGATAGGTTTTTATTTTTCCTTGCTAGTTTATCGCCATAATGGAACTCTTATCAGCTCATGACTTAGAGTTGATGAAAAATGTAATGAAAATTTCAAAGCGGGTCATGCAGATTTTACTGAAACTCAAATAATTGATATCCTTGGATTCGATGCTTCCGAGAAAGCAATTGAGGCATATCAATACTTGAAGTGTTTGCTTGATTGTGTTATAGACAATAATGTGGCCTATTACAAAATGATTGAACACCTTTAAGGGATGATCGAGGAACTTCAACTTTAACACAAAGAGACCACTACACTTTTGCATAAAGGTTATGAGAAAACGTACCAACAATTGAGTGCTAACAGGGGCTATGACAAGTACATTTTGACCCATGAGAAAAAGGAAAGTGTGTTAAAGATTGAGATTGAAGAGCATAGAAACATTGCGAAGCTGCTAGAGCAAGAGAATATCGCATTGCAAGAGGAAGTGAAACAGCTCAAATCTGCTGCCTCCTCTTCTTCGGGAGCCTTGATCCCAATTAATGATGACAGTTTTTCCTTTTAAGAAACCAAAAATGCTACCTTAATGAAAGAGTTAGAGACTTTGAAATGAGCTGGACCTTCCACACCAGCTCACGGCAGAGCAAGGCCTTCTTTTCATGGGCAAGCAAGGGCTGGTCAGGTTAATATTGAGGAGATGAGGACCCAATTGGCCTTAGAAAATCAAGTCATTCAATTGACAGCAAAAAATCAGGCATTGGTAGAAATGTCTAAAAAAATTTAGAGTTTTACCAACCAACTCTCCAATCAGAGTTTTGTGCTGGAAAGTAAAGAGATTCTGGTGAAGAAGCTCCACGAGCAGCTTGAGAGATTGACTTGTCAATTTCACAGACAGACTAGAGAGGTTTGGATGTCATGGTATAATGAAGCTCTGTATCATCTTGATGCTCGATTGCAACAGTCAGATATGAGGGGTACAAGCAGGGATGGTTGAATGCTATGTGTGTGCTGAAAGTGGAGTAAGGACACTTCTTATGGTATTATTATGAGCCTAGAGTGCTTGATTTGCCTGTGCCTCCCTTTAAACTTAATATTAGTTGGATTCCATCTCGTGTTATTCCTTGGTGCTTGATCTCCAAGTATCTTGGTGTTTATAGTCTTCATTCAAATTTTGAGATATCTCATCCTGAGCATTTGCTTGATTGACCATCCATAATTAACATCATAATGCTGCCAGATATGAATTTTATAAACTTTCCCTATGCATTAGATGATCCTCCAGCTGGAATGGAACCTGTATCAAAAGCAGAGGGAAAGAAACCCATAGAGTAGGACATTTGTATATAATGAATCAAATTTCATTTCGTATGTAATCTGCTTGGTTTTAATAAAGAAAAAATTAGTCTTTGTGCAATTTCATTGTCTTGGAAAAAACTTTGTAAAATGTTTTCCTTTGTTATTTCCTGATGAATATATATATATATATATATATATATATATATATATATATATATATATATATATATATATATATATATATATATATATATATAAGGACAAAGTATCCTGTTTTGTTTTAGATAATGGAATTTATCCCATTTGTTGTCTGATTATAGTGACTTGCCACTCTTTGTGCCTAAGCAATGGAATGATTTTCATCCCATATTCCTTCTTAGTTATAGTAATCGTGCCATGATTACCTTGTTGCCTAGACAGTGGATACCCCGGGAGGTCACCCATCTTCTTGTCTAGTTTGGGGTGTTCCTTGAGATCACTCGTGATCAAACAGGCTTTTGCCTTGTATGATTTTTATTTACCAACCAACCAAAGTTGATGGCTAATGAATTACCGACCAACCGGAGTTGGTGGTTGCTGAATTATCGACCAACCGGAGTTGGTGGTTGCTGAATTGCCAAACAATCGGAGTTGGTGGTTGCTGAATTACCGACCAACTAGAGTTGGTGGTTACTGAATTGTTTGTGTAGTGTGTAGCACTAATACTCCAAAGAAAATTCAACAAAAGAGGAAAATGGGAAAAACATCACTTTTATTCATATTGAAAGAAATGTGTTACATATGAATTTTTATTACTGATAATACTTGAGCAGATGCTCTTAGTTCCACGCATTTTTTGAATTCTTCTCCCTCCAAGGTTTCAATTCTGCATGTCCTAGGACGAACAACTTCAGTTATTCTATAAGGTCCATGCCAGTTAACCTGCAGTTTATTGTTCTTTTGGATTAATTTCTTCAGCAGATAATCTCCCTCTTTCAAATCACACTTCTTCACCCTTTTGTTATAAAATAAGGTTGTTCGTTGCTGGTAGGATGCATTCCTGACCGCTGCTTCTTCCCTAACTTCTTCAAGCATATCTAGGTCTAAACGTCTCATCAAATCTCTTATAAGGGAATTGAAATTAAGTACCCTGTGTGTGGGTAGACCCAACTCAGCAGGTATAACAGCTTCACTTTCGAAGGCTAACATGTACGGGGATTCCCCATTTGCTGTTCATGGCGTAGTGCGATAAGCCCACACCACAGAATGTAATTCATTAATCCGGTTTCCCTTTGCACCATCCAGCCATTTTTTCAAACCATTCAACAGAGTTCTGTTTGTCACTTTAGTTTACCCATTGCTCTGGGGATGGCCTGGTGCAGAATGGATCTTCTGTACATTGGATTGGTGAAAATATGCTGCGAACTCCTCGTTGTCAAATTAGGTACCATGGTTAGTAATAAATGCATGCGGGAGTCCATATCTACAAATAATACTCTTCCAAATAAACTGATAAACCCTGTCATATGACATGTCAATGAGAGGTTCAGCTTTTGCCCATTTAGTAAAATAATCCACAGTGACTACCAGATATTTGAATCTCCCTTTGGTTGTTGGAAGTGGCCCGAACAAGTCTATACCCCACAGGCAAATGGCCAAGGGGACATAATGGATGCAATCTAATTAATTAATCAAAGATAAAAAATGAATAAGTAAATAAGATCATGGGTTTTTAAAGTGGTTCATCCTTATAAAAATGGCCTACGTCCACTGTTATTGTTATCCTCTGCAAAAGCGTCTGACCTGCTACATGAGCTCCACAAGAGCTTTCGTGAACCTCTTCAATCAAATCTTTAACTTTGAAGGTATGCACACATCTCCGTAGTCCTGTTATAATGCCTCTTCTATACAAAATACCATTAGTCAGTACGTAACGAGCAACTTTAAACTTTAGTTTCTTAGCTCCGAGTTTGTCAGTTGGCACAACTCCTTCTTCAATATAGGCCCTAATGGGATCCATCCAGGATCATCCCCAGTCGAGGGCAATGAAGTTCATAATCAAATCTTCGTCTAGGGCAAAATTTCTATTGTGATTGTTCTTTGTAGCTCGATACACGCTTAGGCCAACCGAGCTAGTGCGTCAGCTCTTGCATTCTCCAATCTCGGTATTTTGATCAACTGAATCGTTGCAAAAATTGATACAACCTCCATAACATTAGTGTGATACTTAAACATCCATTCTCCCTTCGTTGCATACAACTCAAGAATTTAATTTACAATTAATTGTGAATCATTGAATACGATGACCTGCTTTACTTCCATGATTTTGGCCAAACTAAGACCCACGATCATAGCTTCATATTCAGCTTCATTATTAGAAGCCTTAAATTGAAAATGTAGAGCATATTCAATATCAACTCCATCGGGACTGTTTAGGATTATTCCTGCTCCACTAACCGTGGCACACGAAGAGCCATCCACATACAAATTCCATATAGGTATATCATTATCAAAATCTTGGTCAGACAGAGTTCCTCGGTGGAATATTTGATACTTATTTTTATCTTCCCCTATCACTAGGCAATTGCCCGACACTTCCCATTGCTCGTTATCTATCTCCTCCTTCCGATCTATTAGTGGAAGTTGGAAGGGGGTTGCCTTCGATGATCCCATAACATCCATGAGTTGCTCTGCATTAAGCTATTGCTTTTCGGGTGTGTTAGAGTAAGTAAACTACACAATAAAGTCTGCTACCGCCTACCCTTTAAGTGATGACCTAGGCTCATAAACTATGTCGTATTCAACAAGTTCTACCGCCCAATACATCAATCTTCCCAATTTCTCGGGTTTGTGCAGAGCCTGTCTTAATGGCATATCAGTATACACTACTATGGTATGGGCTTGGAAGTAGGGCCTCATCCTTCTACTTGCTTCGATCAGTGCTATTGCCATCTTCTCCAACCTTGGATATCTGATCTCTGCTCCCCGAAAAGCTTTGCTAGTGTAATACACCAATATTTACACTCCATCCTCCACTCTTATCAATGCCGAGCTAACTGCGTTCTCTAAAATCGCCAAATACAAGTATAGTCTTTCTCCTATCACTGGTCTGGATAACAGTGGAAAGGTTCCCAGATATTTCTTCAATTCTTGAAAAGCCTCCTCGCATTTGTCATTCCACTCAAAAGTTTTTCGAAGTGTTTTGAAGAATGGGAGGCATCTGTCTGTTGCTCGTGCATAAATCTGTTGAGTACTGCAACTCGCCCTGTGAGACTTTGCACCTCCTTCTTCATAGTTGGAGATCGTAATTATAGTAGGGCATTAATCTTTTAAGGATTCGCTTCGATGCCTCGTTGATTAACAATATACCCGAGAAACATGCCTTCTCGTACTCCAGATATGCATTTTGTGGGATTCAACTTCATTTGATATTTCTCCAGCTAATCAAAAGTCTGGCCCAAGTCAGCTAAATGATCAGAAACTCTCTTACTCTTTGTCAGCATGTCATCAACAAACCTCCATGTTATGGCCGATTTTCTCTGCGAACACTTTATTCGTCAGCTACTGGTATGTTGCACCTGTATTTTTAAGTTCGAAAGGCATAACATTATAGTAATAAGTTCCTCTTGGGGTAATAAAGAGGTACTTTCCCTGTCCTCTAGTTTAATCTTATTCTAGTTTTAACCAGAATAAGCATCCATGAAGCTCAACAACTCATGCCCCGATGTAGCATCCTCCAGCTGATCGATTTGGGGCAAGGGAAAATGATCTTTTGGGCAGGATTTATTAAGATCAGTGAAGTACACACACATCTTCCACTTATTATTTTTCTTCTTTACCATCAGAACATTTGCTAGCCAGTCAGGATACTTGACGTCCTCAATAAAAGAGGCTTTCTGTAGTTTTTCTACTTCTTCCTGTATGGCTTGGTTCTTCTCTGGGCTGAATACTCTTCTTTGGTGCTTTATTGGCTTGATCTCCTTGTTAATGTTGAGCTCGTAGCACAGGAAAGTCAGGTCTATCCCTGGCATATCTTCATGGCTCCATGCAAAAGTTTGCTTTCTGCGCCTTAGAAATGCTACCAGTTCTGCTTTATTGATGGGTCCAATGACGCGCCAATTTGAGTTATTCATTCTGGGCATTCATCGTCCAGAATGATATTCTTTGTAGATTCCATAACCTGCCCCTTCACGAGATGAGATTCATCTCTAGGGTCTAAGGTTTTAATCTCAACAGCCTCTGTCCCATCCACTTGATACGTAGTAGTCTTCTTTTTGGGTTCTTCTAACTCTTCCTATTCGGTGGATGAATAATAGCATTTTCGATCTACTTTTTGGTCGCCTTTCACAACTCCCACTCCTAAATTGATTGGGAACTTCAAACATTGGTGTATCGTAGATTGCACTACCTCAAAATTCTTTAGACCTACCCTCCCTATGATAATGTTATAGTCTAATTAAATATTTTTATCCATTGTAAAAAACCATACTTTTTTAGTTCGGCAAGCAGGCCATGTACTAATAAGCATGTCCAACTTAATCGTCCAAGGAGGAAAAACCTTCTCGCCAGTGAAACCGAGGAGGGGTCTATGATATGGCTCCAATTGGGCTAACTTCAAATTCAAGTTGTCGAAGCATGGGTAGAACATGATATCTACAGAGCTACCATTATCCACCAATACTCATGAAATCACCACATCCTTCATTCTCATCTTAATCACTAAGGGGTCGTCATGAGGATATAGTACACCTGCCAGGTCATTTTTAGAAAAGCCGATGATCAATTTGTCCCCGTTCATCTTCCTCGGGCGATCATCTTCAACCAAGTTTATGGACTGTATGTAAGAATAAGCTTGGGCCTCATTGAGGTAAGCTTTACTCTTCGCAGTAAGATCTCCACCTCCTATATCTCCACCTGTAATGACATTACATTCAAATGATCTAAAATGGATTAAAAATACCTCACGCTGGGGTTGCCTTAGCCTTTTAGGTAGGTCGAGATCATCTTCTTGATCTCTCTTCTTATCATCTTTTGCTCGGTGAGGAGATTTAGATCTTTACCTTTCTCTGTCGCTAGTCTTTCCACCACTTTGGCGATCAACGTATTTAGCCAGCTTTCCTCACCTAATGAGAACTTTGATTTCATTATGGAGAGTTATGAAACGTTTGGTCTGGCCATGGTCTTTATGGAATTCACAATATTTGGACTTGTCCCTTTTTTCAGGATCTGCCTTCATTTTTTTGGCCAGTCTAGCTCCTCGTTGTTCTTAATCTCCTCCAGAATGTGGTTTATATCTACCCTCAAGGAGTATAATTTCCATACTTCCTCACCTGCTCTTGCTGCCACCATTGTTCTTCTAATCATTCTTCTTAGTTTTACTACCCTCAACCTTGGTCTCCTTAATGTCTGTATTCTTCTTACCAGCAATGGCTTCCTCGGTGTTCATGATCTTGGCTACCTTTGTCATTAATTGTGCCATGGTCCTGGGCTGATCCTTGGCCAAAGTATAGTATAACTTGTTCGATAGTAGACCACTCATCAGAGCAGTAATTGTTGTCTTCTCCTCATAATCAATCACCTCAAGTTTCTCGTTATTAAAATGAGTAATATAATCCCTGGTGCTTTCTCTTGTCCTCTATCTCACACTCAATAAGTGCGTTACTCTCTAAACCGGCTTCGCTCCAAAGAAGAAATTCCCTATGAAAATCTCTGTCAGCTGATGGAAAGTCACAATCTTCCCCCGAGGAAGTTTGTTATACCACATCTGGGCTGACCTGATGAGAGTTCTTAAAAATGCCCTGCACCTCATCTCATCAGGAACCGCATAGATGTCAGCATCAGCTTGGTATTGTTCTATATGGAGGACATGATCAGTTTTTCCATCATATTTAGGTGTCACTATAGGAGCTTTAAATTTTGATGGTGTGGGAAAATCCACAATTGCTTGTACGAAGGGTGACCCTTGGACAAAAGTTCTTTATAGAGAGTTCTTGGCCTTATCCATTTCCCCTAACCTATCTTCTAACCTTTGAATAGAACCTTTCCATGCATCATTTCCCACCTCGGGCCTATTTGCCCGAGAAATTGATCGCGCTGAGTTTTTCCTTGTGACCTTTCTCTTCGGGTTATTGGGCGTGATTGGGCATAACCTTCCCTTATATCGTATGGTCATTGATAATTGCTCGACATAATCCTAGGATGGTTTCTATTCCTCTTAGGGCCCAATCGATCAAAAGGAGAGACTCTACTCAATCTTTTCAAAGCACGAGTCCTTTCTGGAGTTAAAGTGACATTCCGTTGAGAATCTGTAGCTTGTACTGAAGAAGTTTGGCCAGGTTAATATGAAGGATCACTAGATCAATAAGCTCGATAGGAGCCAGTATGCCTAGATTGAGAAACTTCTGGGAATAACACTCGTCTGGTTCTTGAAGATGGTAGATGGGTATTTCTTTGAACGCTTTATTGTACTAACTGGGAAGACACTCCATCACGTACAGTTTATATAAGTTGACGTATGGTTTCTTTCATGGATGTTTGCCCTTGGGCTAAATTGTCCATTATGCCAGCCAAATCTTGCATATTTAGGGGAGTAGAGGGGTTTGGAGGGACCCCAATAGTGTTTCGATTACTGGATTCTGGGATCTCAGCCATAGATGATAAGTTTTTTTGGTGAGAAACGCTAAGTATAGTCATTTCCCACAGATGGCGCCAATCTGTTGATGTAAAAAACTAGATGCAATCTAATTAATTAATCACAAATAAAAAATGAATAAGTAAATAAGATCATGGGTTTTTAAATTGGTTCAGCCTTATAGAAATGTCCCACGTCCATTGTTGTTGTATTGATGACTGTTTGCTCCAAATCTTGATAACGGGTTTACAAAGAGATCCCCAAAAGTCCCCTTCTATCATAGGGTTACAATATATTTATAGCCTTAAGGCTGTACATATGAAAAGGCAATGTGCTGTCATTTAGTAGACATATACATTTGTACAATAAGAATGTGAATTAAATCTGACGTTCATTGAATGCGTAGTTGCCTTTTGGTTCTCATGATTAGATGCTCTGCACGCTAAGTAGCTCGGACTACCTGAATTGCTCGGTACACTTGAGTAGCTTGGCAAAAGTATGTATTTGCCACGTAGGTCGACACATGTCTTTAGGTAATTGGTCCACGTCAGCTGACTAATTTTTTTATCAACATATATCAACATCAAAGTGTTATCTTAGGTCTTGGTTGACTTCATTGGGAGTTCATTAACTTGGAGAAAGTGGAAGAATAACAACCCTTGAGTTATGGGCTAAGGTCACACCTCATGCCCAAAGATCATATGAAACCCCTGTTCCAGCAACTGGACCTCATCTCTCTAACCTAGTTATTTCATGTGGATGGCTCCTTAAGTAACTTGGAAAGTAGGGCTAGGATCCACCTATCCACACCAGAAGGAGGTACTATCTCTCTTTCTCTTCATTTTAAATTCAAAGAATCTAATAATAAAGAAGCATACGAAGCCTTCGTAGTGGTCTTAGACTTGGTTGTCTACCTAAAGGCTTAACAAGTAGAGGCCATCAATGAGTCTCAGTTGGTGGTCAATGAGGTCTATGAAGCCAAATGTAATATAATGGCAGGATACCTAGAAATTGTGCAATAATTCATTAGGAAGATCCATAGGTTTGACATCAGGAGGGTCCCCTAGCTAAAAACTCAAAGGCAGACCACCTTGCACGAGTGGCATCGCTAAAGAAAATATACCCTGAGGTCCTAGTTTTCATTCTAGAGTAGCCAAGCATCACGCAGCTATCGATTAATTTTGCAAAGATTGATCAGAGTCTAGACTGAATCACTCCAATAAAATCCTACCTTAAAAATAGTGATCTTCCCAAAGACAAGATCTAAGTTAGATGAGTAAAGTGCATGACTTCTAGGTACTACGTGGAGAATAGGGTATTGTATAAGAATGGATATGTATCTTCACCTCAAAGATGCCTAAGTCCATTAAAAGCTGGTTATGTTCTCAGATACCTTCACGAAGGTATAAGCGGTGCCCATGGAGGCCCAAAGACCTTGGTTTATAAAGTACCAAGGTCAGGATACTTATGGCCGATATTAAAAAAAATCTAATGACCTAGTGCAATTTTGTGACAAATACCAAAGATTTTCTTTTGTTTATAAGAATCCAACAGAGAAGATGGATCCAATGATAAATCGATCGCCCTTTTTTAATAGGGAGTGGATTTGGTAGCACACCTTCCTCTCAGAAAATGTCAAAATAAATTTTGTATAGTATCCATCGATTAATTCACTAAATGGGCTAAGGATGAACCCTTAGTCACCATACCTGAGAACAAGGCCGTGAATTTCATCTAGAACTCATTTACTAATTTGGCCTACCTAAGGTCATATTTTCAGACATTGGCAAGAAGTTTGACAATCTGATATTTAATGAGTTCTGCTCAGGCTATTATATAAGCAATTACTACTCTTCCCTAGGCAACCCTCTGGCTTATGTTTAGTTAAATTTACTAGTCGAACGATCTTCTGTAGTTTGAAGAAAAGACTATAGATGGCCAAGGGGATGTGGGCCGAAGAATTGCCAATCATTCTATAGGCTTACAGAACCACAGTCAGAGTCCATCAGGGGAAACTCTTTTCTACTTAACTTTCAGCACTGAGTCTATGATCCCAACTGAGGTTTAAATAGCCACATAAAGGGTATCTCAATTTAAACTAAAGATAAATGAAAAAAGACTAAAGATATTGTTGTACAATTTATAAGTGAAGATAAATATTGCACTGGTCCGGGTGGTAGTTGTCTGGGTGGCATCTTACAAGAAGAAAATAACTTCTTACTTTAACAAGATAGACTATCATTGGGAATTCAAGGTAAAAAACCTAGTCTTAAGGGAGGTAATTCTCTCGACCAAAACCCCCAGTGATGGGAAGCTAGACCCGAATTGGGAAGGCCTATACATGGTAACCATGATTATAAGACCTGACTGGTACTACCTCAAAGATATATAGGGATAAGAACTCCCCCATCCCTAAAATACATAGAACCTCAAAAAATACTACTAGTGATGTATTCAATACTCTAACGAAATGAAATAAAGATTTTATTTCCCATGGTCTGTTCAATATAGGTACTCTTTAAGAGTTTTAAGGACTTCAACCTTGGATCAAAACTTAAACCAAGGTCTAAGGATCTAAAAAAGAGTTACAAGGATTTCAGACTTGGCTCTAGGTTAAAGCTAAGGTCTCAGAACCCAATATTAAAGTTGTTAGGATTCAAAGGTATAAGGACCCAAAAAAGACTACAGTTCTCAGGTTTCAACAACCCAAAAATCATAGTCAAAGGTCTTAGTAGACATAAAATACTTAAGCAATTATTTACATTTTCATCCATAATTGTAAAAGGCTAAGGTCTAAGGACCCATAAACAACCCATTTCCTTGACTCAAAATATTTTCTTTACCATGGAGTTATACAAAAAAATGTATAAACATTTTATTTCAGAAAAACTTTTATTTTTGAAATTTTCTTGGGGGTGGGGCTAAGTGTTCAAATAAAAAAATTATCCAACACATCAGTTTTTTAAATAAAGGGTAAAAGGCTCTAAGTCCCGAGGCTCTAGAACCATATAAGGACTTTATATTCCTAATTTTTTCATTCTGAATGTCTCAGGCCCTTATAAGGATTTCAGGTTAAATATATTCGTATGTCCGGAGGTCTCAAACCCTTACAAGGACTTCAATAATTTCCAAACTTTCCAAGCTCAGAAGTCTTAGGACCCTTTGGAGGACTTTAGATTCAAGTGATCTTGGGACCCCTTGTGAGATTTTAGGTCAAAATTGTGCAAGTTTAGAGGTCTTAGGAAAGGACTTCATATTTCAAATATTAAAATTTAAATTTGAATCCTAAGGTCTCAGAACCCCTTATAGGTATAATTTTTGAACATTCACGCCCGTAATTTTTTGGCGACTAATTACTTGTACAAAACTTATGGGTTTTCAGTCCTAAAAAGTGAAATTATCAAGGGTACATTTTTTTAAGGTCTAAAATACTCATTCTGGAATCTCGATCTCCATTTCAAAAACTCAAAAAGAGTGAAGGAATTTAGGTATTTAAACCTTCAGTCCCCATTAATAAACAGCATCCTCAGTTGTTTCACTTTACTAAGAAATCTTGGGGGCTAAGGGTGTAATAAATACTGGGCAAACCTCAAGATTATGAAGACAACACAAAAAATTCTTTGGCAAAGTAAAATGTAAAGAAAATACAGATTAAAAATTGAAGAAGTTTTTTTTCATGAAAAGTACTACTGTCATTTAAGGCGGGAGAATGGAAAATACATCAACGGTCTATGACCAATCAATAATTCAAAAAAAGAAGTTACATAAAATTCACTTAAGGCTTGATATCATAGGGTACCACGAGGGTTTCACTAGTTCAGACAGAGGCAAAGGAAACTTCATTAAGATTTTTTCCCTCAAGTAGGCCCACCATTATCGTCTGAACTCTCCCATTAGATTCAAGGACCTCGGTAAATTGGCCACAAACATGCACTTCAGCAAAAGACCTTTGGACCTTCACTTTACAATCATAAAACCCAGAGCTATATTTCTAGAATAGGTACTTCTTAAATAGCTCAGACTAGAGATAGGAATACAAGTTTTCCTTAACATTATAGTGGATACCCCCTTAAAGAGTGGAATAAATAAAATAGACTTTAGCATTCTCTTTTTGAAGCTTCTGGACCTTGGAGGTTAGATCCTTATTCATAGTAGTGAGCTCTCTAACTGATTATTTTAGTAGTTCCACATCATTTTCAGCATGAAGGAGTTTTTCTAATAAACCTTCAACCTCATCCTTCTAACCTCGAAGAGTATCTTCCATCTCAAAAATATTAATCTGGACTAGGACATGAAGTTTCTCTACATTAGCAGCCATTAAGGAGGCATCGTCCCTTAGATATTTGGCATTCGAATATTTCTCTTAATATTAAATATTAACTCGATACCTAAGGGAATCTTTCCCATTCCTAAGTACGTCTATCTTCACCCTCAAATCATTTATCATTCGATCTAGTTGCATCCGAGTAAGGGCTCATCCCATTGCCATCTCAACAGCCTTATTCAATCCTCTGCTACCATCAAAGGCATCAATCAGAAGAGCCTCGGCCATATATTGAGCCTACAAACATAACAATGAGGTGTAAGGACAAAGAACAGAAGGTAAAACATGAATAAGAGAAAATTAGTGTCACTTTAATGGTACATTTACCAATAATTGGACTAAATCCTCACTATTAACGGAGGTCTCCCAAGTTCTCAGTTTAGCTAAACTATTGGAATACTTCATCTTATCCATTGAATGGATCAAATCCACCAAAGAAGCTTAAGAGTTCATATCCTCAATAGATAGAGGTCGAGAATACCTATCATTCATGTCCATCCCCTCAGAATGGATAAGGGTTTCAACACCCCTCTTCAAGTCCCCCCCCCCCCCCCTCCTCTTTAGAAAAATCACCTTATCATTTAATTTGCTCTTTGAGACTAGGGTATGAAATTCCCTTTAATAGAAGAATGGACCTGGGTTTCTCTAGGTGTTTCACCTACCCTCAATGATGCTTGTAGTAAGGAACAAGTTTTGATCTTTGTCTCCTTTCCAGTATCCTTTGTCAGTTTAACCTCAAGAGCAGGGGAACCCACTAGCATATCAAGATTTAACTTTTTAGCAGTTAGGGACCTCTTTCCCTTAGCAGCAATGAACCCGATTAAGATATCATTGGTGAGTTATTTCATTATCCTTCTTTCTTCTCATTTATTTACTGCATCAAATAAATAGGAAAACATGGCTATCAGAACAATTGAAGTGAATGAAGAAAACCTGAATAAAAGGTCAACCACTTACTTGGTTGATCTTCTTCTTATTCTTCATAAAACATAGGAGAATAGCCCCATCAACCATTGGAGAATGATTGAATCAAGGTTGAGATTGATATTTTTCCTTATTATAAGCCCCAGGGACCTTAAAAACCACCTTGGTAATAACATTTCTCTTTTAGGACACCATAACAAGGGGCTCAGACCCCAGTAGTTCCGCTACCGCGAGTTTAGGGGGCGAAAGGGCAACTTCTAAAGTCACAAGCTAGGCTCGGTACCTAGCCCACTATCAAAGGGTTCGTTAAATACGATAAAGCCTCAAAAGGGGTAGAACCCACCTTCAAGGCCTTTTCCATCTCCTTCTTCTCCTGCTCAGATGGCTCAAAAATTTCTACAAATAATGCAACAGGATTAGTATGATTTATACAAAGGCGAGGCCTTAAAATATCCAATTCAAAGCATAAGGGATAATAAAGGCTTACCTAAAGCTGAGGAGGTACACTAAAAAGTGGGGTAGCCTAATGGCTCATTGGGGTCAGAAGTGGCTTAATCACCACTCACGAAGAAGAACTTATCTCTCCATTTCTTGTGGGAAATATGCCCATCTATATAAAAACCCAAAAAAACTTTCGGGGAAAAATAGTTCAACCCCTATCTTTTGGCTTTCTCTTTTCTTGAAATCGGTATAGCTTGAAAAATTGGGCTAAAGTCAAATCTCGTTGATCACTGCTGGCCTCTCTAAAAGCAAAAATTATGTCCATGAGTGATCTCTAAGAGTTAGCCACCGGTTAGATATCATTAATTTCAATGAATCTCAGAAACCTAATCGCCGACAGAGGTAGTGGGAATTTAGGCCCATATTACAAGAAGAATTCGTTAAAACTGACATAATTAGGAATAAAAGAGGAGGCTCTTTTATTAGAATTGATTTTTCTTAAAATCATGGATTAAAGTTTTTGGAAGGTCTCATACCAACTTATGGCAATAACGCCTCCTCGACCAGTTTGGAAACGCATGTAGAAAGAAGAACAATATTCCACCTACCGCCACTACCAAATCCCACTTTCATTAAGGATTTCCATCAGCATTTAATGCACTAAAAAAACCACCTTACATCTACTATAATTACTTTTCCCAAAAATTCATCGTCCTCCGAACACTTTCAGACCTCAAAACTATCAAGTCTATTCTCAGACAACCCACTAGTCCTCTCTCCAAATGTTCTCCAATAAATATAAGGGTGGGAGAGATGGGTGGGGTCTCTCTTGAGCATTCAATGATATTAAGGAATTCAAATATATAGAATCACAAGAGTTCTAGCATTCCATAAGGCCTCGTTTGATGCGCCGTATAAGGGGTCCGGATAGGATAGGATAACAGTCGGATTGGATAGGATAAGGATGGATCGTATAAGGCGTATTCCAATACTGCGTTTGGAACACTTCCGGATAAGAAGACGGGAAGGGATATAATAATACAATCCTGTGTTTGAAATGCTCCGGATATGATTAATTTATCTCCAGTTTTCCAAGAATACCCTTATTTTGTATTTAATATTTTAAAAAATACAAAAATATACTGTTATCACTTATTTTAACTCAATAACATATTTTTTAATACCTCCATAATGAAGCAAACTAAAATTTAAAATTGAAAAATCAATATAGCAACCTGACATCATTACAAGGTCATCAATACCAGCATATAGTAATCCAAATTGGTCTTAAAGTCGAAATAATAAATTATTAAAATTAATCCATCGAAAACATAGGTCTGCAAATCAAAGCGTTAATAATTTAAATTTCTAAAATCCCTCCTCAAGTAGTTGGGCAACAAACTCTATACGGTCTTCGTTTGACATCGAAAGAAATATGTCCACATAATCCGTTCGCTCGGCAATTTTTCTGGTTAGAAAAACGCGATCCCTTGCATTCAGAGTAGTCATAGTGTTAAGCTCCTCAAGCATTTTATTCCTGTTATTTCCTACTTTATCTTCACCAAACTTTTAACTAAGTGCTTCAAAATTTTTGTTCGAATTTTCTACAAACGAGGTAAAATCTGTTGCCATATCTTGCATGCCCACACTCCAAGTATCGCTTTTTCTTTTCCTCTTTCTCTGACTTGGGTTAGGAACACTGGAGGAATGTTGCACAACTGGTGTTGGAGTAGCACCATTTAAGTCAATGCTCTCCTTGTCCTGACCATCAATATCATCCATGGCATCGGCAGGAGACTCAGCTGCAGCACCAGTAGCGCGATCCTTTCCAAACACGTATCCCAATAGATCATACAACGGAAATGGCTTATTTCTTAGTCCCTTTGCATCAGGCTCTCTCTACAGTAAATAAATAAAATTAAGTTAAGTCAAATAGTGAAAAGTATTATTATTCAATGAAGAGATAAACAATAAATTTAACTAATTTACCTGCAAGTACCCTTCCCACTGATCATCTCGATCAACCTCAACACATTTCAAAGTTTCGTTCCATCCAAAACCACTACGACCCAACATGTCAGTTACCAAATTAAAGTGTTTCTTCAAAACTTTCATCTTTGACTCTATATGTGGATTTGCTTTAATACCACACCCGGGTATCTTTTCTCCACTTCCAACGTTGTTCCAGGCTTAAAGCCATTGTCACGACTGTACCCATGTCTCACAAGCTCCTCGAGTATTGTTACGAGATATTCTTCCTCAGTCCTAGTCCATACACGTCGATCTCTAACTTTTCCCTTGACCTTATTTTGAACGGGCACGCTACCTTCCATTCCTGACATAGAGATATATGTTCTTATTTCATAACAATAAATTAATGACAAGAGAACACAAATATTAACAACAATATAGAAATAAAAAATAATTACAAGAAATAAAAAAAATTATTTAAAAAACAAATGTAAAACATAACACGATAAACATCAATCTCATATATAAAAATGTGTCATCAATTTCTCCATGCGTTAAACATTTGTTCAGCTAAATTATCCCTCCATTCAGACCATTGGTTGGAAGTTTCAACTTGGCTAATTGAATCATCCAATGGAAAACTACTCCCCTCAGCCCATTCTTCTTCTTCTTCTTCTTCTTCTTCTTCTTCTTCTTCTTCTTCTTCTTCTTCTTCTTCTTCTTCTTCTTCTTCAAAGGCCTGTTCCATTGGATCTACTGGCATTTCATTTATTATGTAATTGTGAATAAGACAACACGCTGAAATAATACGACATTGAGTTTTGATAGGGTAATATGTTGGACTCCTAAGAGCAGCCCACCGCATCTTAAGGATCCCAAAACACCGCTCTATGCAATTTCTAGGTTCTGAATGTTTTTTATTAAAGTACTCTTGAGGGGTCGTTGGCGCTAATGTACCCTGCCTGTATTCCGACAAATGGTACCGTGTTGCTCTATATGGGGCTAAAAATCCTTCACCATTTGTATACCCAGCATCGACAAGATAATAGTAACCTACAATAACAAACAACCACCTTAATTATCTATACACGAAATTATTAATGTGTATAAATACCCAAGAAAAAATAACTCACCGGTAGGTACTATAAGTCCATTTCTCCTAGAAATGGCATCTCGCAAAACCCTAGAATCTGCAGCTGAACCTTCCCATCCTGGCAACACATATATAAACTTTAAATCACGTCCACATACTCCTAATACATTAGTTGCAATATCCCCTTTCCTGTTTCGATATCTGGGTTTATTAACTTCTGGGACGTTCACACGAACAAATGTTCCATCTAGCGCACCTAAGCACCCCTAAACAAATAAAATTATTAAAATCAGTATCCATTAAAATTTAATATTGTAGCTAAGTATGTTCGTATTGAATAATATATATGTACCTTAAACCATTTCCACCTTTCTTCAGTACAATCTTCTGGTACTGGTTCAGGTGCTCTAAGTAATAGGCCTTGTACTCGCAGCACCGAATTTAAGACTTCATTGACATACCTACTAACTGTCTCTCCCGACCTTCGATATTGAAATTTTATCACACGATTCTTCGTGTGATGGGCAAGTATATTTAGGAACATGGCCACCTTTTCTTCTATTATGAAATTTCCAGTTACTTTCAATTGGCCAACCGTACGAAGAAGTTCACATAAAATAGCAAAAGCTCGCATATCCATTCTAAGTTGATCTATACATGCCACATCACTCTCACGCACAAGGCGGTTCATATGCTCTACTCGTGTCTCATACCTAACAAATGTTCTGTTCTTTAACATATATTTTTGGTAGTGCCTATTTGCACTACCATACATAATCATAAAAAACATATACCCAACAATAAACAAATTGACCAACTCTTGGAACATCATATATGCGATGACCTCATCTTCGCTAATTTCCATATCTAACAATTTTCAAAAAATTGTATGAGCACCATTTTAATTACAACAAGTATATCATATAATAAGCATAAGCATTGAACACTTCAATAGCATATAAAAAATTACAATATGGGTAAAATTAATACTAACTGCTTTTTTAGGAGGGGTTTGGCGAAAGATCCATTTTAACTCAAAGTTGTATAAAAACATGACACTCCACATAATTTAAAAAAAAATATATTTGTTAAAAAATTATTATTTTTTTAACTGTTTTTTAAGGTGTTTTTTTAACACTCCACACACACACACACACACACACACACACACACACACACACACACACATATATATATATATATATATATATACCTGTTATATGCAGGTATATATACATATATATACCTACATAACCATATACATATCCTGTTATATGCCGGTATATATACATAACCATATACATAACCATATATACATAACCATATACATATATATATACCTGCTACCTCCATAATATACATATATATACCTACATAACTATATACATATATATATACCTGCTACCTGCATAACTATATACATATATATATACCTACATATAACAGGTATATATATCTAATGTAACAGGTATATATATGTAATGTAACAGGTATATCGCAGGTGTATATATGTAAGGTATCTGTAATACCCCGTATTTTTGTGATATTTATTTATGGGATTAATTAAATTAAATGCGTATTAATTGGAAATTAATCCGGGTTAAAAATACTAGCGAGATGCGAGTTGGTATTTTATTATATGTGCATATATGATTATATATGAATAGTGAATTATGAAATTTGTCGTGAGATTGAAATACGGAAATTTGGGAATTTTGTTGAGACGCGTGTGACAGTCGCGTCATGGAATATAATTATGATAATTAAAAAGTGAATTTTATTTCTATAAACCATATGGTCGTTTTGAGTGCGCCAACGCGTCCGGAAGGGTCGAAATAGTCAGAAAACACTAGCCGGGGGTTTGGTTTGGGTCCCGGGGTATTTTTAGGCCATACCGGCAACCAAAAAGGGCAGTTTGGTAATTTTAGAATTATGGGATTTTTGATTAACGAATTTGAGGAATTTTAAATGGAAAATTAAAGCACCCACTAACCCATTACCAGCCATTATCTGATTAGAGGGCTATGGGGGTTATTAGAAGAAAACCCCAAAAGTTCCTAAGACAAACCCTAGCCTCCATAGCCACCATTAGAGAAGAGCTTGTAGAGGGAGAGATAAAAGGATTCTGCAGAGAGAGAGAGAGAATACTCCAGCAAATCGACATCAAAATCAGAGATTCCAATAAGGCAAGTGTTTAATTCCAATTAATTTCAGAGAATGCTTCTTCCATGTGTAGGAATTGATAAAAATCTGATTGTTCTTGGGAATTAATGAAAAACCCATTAAATTGGAAATAGAATCTTACATATTGATGAGGAATTGCATGTAGAATTATATGTAGGCGATTATTCTGATGTTAATAATATCTTGGATGAAACAAAAACGGATTTTAGTAGGTTCAATGATGATTTATAAATGTTAGGGTTCATGTTCATATAATTTGGGGATAAATGAAGAGATTTGAAGATTTGATGATATTTAAGATGAGTTAGCCCTATATAAACGTTTGATTATGACCTATGAGTGTTTAGTACGAATTATGAACCTTAAAATGATGTTGGGTCGATTTTTATGTGGGATTAGGAGTGAAGAAAATTGGGAAAAAACGAAATAAGGATTTCTGGGCTCGAAACTGGCCACTCGTCAGAAGACCTGCCCAGGTCGTTTGAACGAGCTCGTTCGAACGAGCTTCTAATGAGTTGACCTTTGACTTCTAACGAGGTTGAAGTTCGTTCGATAATCTCGTTCGAACGAGACCTCGTTAGATAGCCCAGTTCATTCGAACGAACTCTCGTTCGAACAGCCTCGTTCGAACGAGACTTCGAACGAGTTGACAATTTAGGCTTTTTAGCCTGTTTTGATCCCGAATGTCCCGTAACCGTGTGTATATGTAGAGATAACCTTCCGTTGATGATTAATTGTGATATTTGGGATGTTTGGGATATAATGAGGATTCAAACCTAGAAGTGTAGTTTGAATCTAAGGGTAAATGTGAAGTAAGACGTGAGTGTCTATTACGTTGTGGGAACTATTGACGACCCAATTTATTATATTAACCGGGAACATATAAATTGTGTAGTATTATATGTCGGTACGAGAATGAGAAGTGTACCACCAATATATTATGGTGATTATTAAGATGTGTGAATATTTAGTATATGTATTGATTTTATGTGTATGACATACCTACCATACTTGCTATCACGGGAGGTTTACGTTCGCTTAGGGCCCTCTAATCCTTGTGTTGCCCGGATTTAGACTGGTTACCTCGATGAACATAGGTCAGAGAAGGACTTATTGGGATGTTAATAAGTCTGCTGATCGTGGGATCGTAGGTATGTGCGTGACCCATGTGATGTGACACTGTTCGCCTCCATTATTTGTGATGTTGTTATCTGAGAACTATTCCTGAGAGATTCGGAATATGTGATCCTTATGGACGTGATGTACCGGGATGGATAGCAGAGTATGTGTGCTGAGCTGCTAGTCTCGGGGTGCTTGTATTGTATATTTATGATGTGAATAATATACACTTAATTAATGGGAACTTTCATGATTGGTATTGCGAATAATATTATGGTAATGTAGTGAGAGAACATAACGGGTTAACTGATAGTGAATGGTATTACTAATTGAGAATATCAGTTTAAGTGAAGCCCTCTATTTATTTGATAACGCTAGAATGTAATATGGGAATCGAGTAGTAAGGGGTAGAACTTATTACGGTTTGGTTAGATATATATGTCATTTAGATGGGTACAGTACGTTAGGAGTGCACATGTAGTCGAGAGGTGAGAATTTCATGTGAGTGCACGTCCTAACATGTATTTTGCATTTAATGTTTTAATGTTATTAAAACACTTGCTGTTTTTAAAATGATTTCCACTTTCGGGCTCTGACCCATTTGCTTTCAAATCTATTTTTGTAAAAACCATTTTAGGTGCGCAGCCACAAGGACACCATGCTTAGGATTCTCATTCAGGTGACGAGCTGTAGCTGTTTGTGGAAGTTACAGGACTTTTCTTGTAAACGCTTCATCTACCTTGACTCCATATTTATCAGTTATCAGTTGTAGGGCATGTCGCCCATTGCTTTTAGAGACTGTTCATTTATTTCAGTTATTCAGACTTCGGGCATGTAATTATTCAGGATTCAGACTTGTCGTATTATTTTTCAGTTATGGGATTGTGGTGAGGAGTTTTCCTCCGGATTTATATTTACTTTGTTGGTTATTCATTACTTCATTATGGTGAATTGTTGTTATTCTTTCATTATTCTTTTACTGCATGATAATCAGACTTAACTTAAAATTTGGCACTTACTTTTTAAATACTAGGTGGTTAGTAATTATTAAAATGTTTTCGACAGTGATGCTATTAACTGAACCAACTTGGCATTTTGTATTGATTTAATAAAGGAGTAGCTACCCGGTATTTAATTAGTCGGGGTGTCACAGGTGGTATCAGAGCATCAGGTTCTAGTGTCCTTTAGGATCTGAACGGCTTATTATGTTTTCTGCTGAGCTTTCTTTGATGTAGAGCCCTATATTTTAGGACTGTTGTATTCTTTTGTGTATGCTACGTTCTTCAGCTATTTTAAGTTTATAACTGCGTACTTATAAACTTCATTCTTATTTCAGATGCCTCCACGACGTGCACAAAGGATTCCCAGGGATGCAACGCCAGAACCACAGCCCGCACCAGTTCAGGGCACAATGAATGCCGCCAAGGTTGCAGCCATAGTGTCCCAGGCGGTAAATGCCGCACTAGCTGTAGTTCAGCAGGCACCACCTCAGGCGTCGATAGCCGTGCCAGTTCAGGCTCTTGCATTCCCGTCTGCTTGGGAACGTGTACGTGATGCTTTTCAGAAAGCACACCCTCCGGAGTTCGCAGGTAGCTCCGATGTGGTAGTTTCGAGTCAGTGGAGGAAGGATATACAGCGGCACTTGAGGATGTATGAGTGCACCGATGTCCAGAAGCAGATACTAGCTACCTTTAAGCTAGTGGGATCTGCACTGCAGTGGTGGGAATCTATTACCACCATGGAGGAGAGAGATACTCTTACTATTCAGGAGTTTTGGGTGAGGTTCGACCGCAAGTACTTTCCGTCAGCTGTTCACACGGAGATGAGGAGGAAGTTGATGAGCCTCAAGCAGGAGGGTAAGACTGTGGCCGAGTATGAGGCCGAATTTACTGATCTTCTGAACATTGTTCCAGATGAGATACCGACTGAGGAGAAGAAGATACAGAAATTTACGGACGGGTTGACATGGAAGATTCGTCAACACTTGTTAGGGAACCTCTCGTTAGCCACTTATTCTGATGTGGTTAACGCTGCACTGTTACACTGCCAGGATCATCGCTTTCACATGACTGAAGGCAAGAGGTCAGGAGAGTCCAGCCATCAGGGCAGGACTGGGGGAAATGGTGCCAATGGGGCATAATCTGTTCAGGGGCAGAGACAGGGTGATCAGGGCTCCCAGCAAGGGGATCACAAGAGGTTCAGGTCAGGAAATTTCAGGCACGGACAGGGAGGTTTTCGGCAGAGCCATCAGGGTCCGAATGGCCATCAGAACCAGCAGGGTCAGAATGGTCAGCATCAGTTTCAGCAGGGCCAACAGGGCCAGTGGAGGAATGGTAACGGCCACCAGGGCCGGGGGCAGCAGGGACAGAGAGGGGGGAACTTCCCGGGGAAGTGTTTTGTTTGTGGCAAGAGTGGCCATAAACGCCAGGATTGTCCTGATAGGGGCAGGGCCCCGTAGCAGCAGCAGGGTGCTCGACATGAGCCACAGAGGCCACTTTTTCCACCAGCCCTTCCAGCTCCAGCCCAGGTGCCAGCTCTTCCAGCCATTCCAGCAGTTCTTGTACAGCAGGGACAGTTACAGTATGGACGTGTCTATAACGTCCACCAGGCAGCAGCTCCGCAGGCACCACCCGTGATTGAGGGTATGTTTCCTATCCATGGTACTATGGGTCGGGTTTTGTTTGATACCGGGGAAACACATTGTTTTATAGCTATACATTTTGCAAAAGCCTTAGGGTTGTTAGCTACGGGAGAGAGCACAGTGACGTGTACAGACTCACCATTGGGGAGTGGGTCCCTTATTTTCTTTATATGCCGGGGAGTGGGGGTAGAGATTGGTAGTTTGGTATTACCTGCAGACATGTTGGTATTAGATATGCATGTGCACGATGTGATTATCGGTATGGATTGGCTCGCTGATTATAGAGCCATGATTGATTGCTTCAGTGGGAGCATTGTTTTTACCATTCCGGGGCAAGAGATGTTCGTAGTGGCGATGCCTCGCCCAGAGGGAGGTTCGACCGCTCATTTGTATTACATAGAGGAGGATACCTCTAAGGAGGTTGTGATTCCTTTAGATTCGATCCCAGTTGTTAGGGAGTATTCCGATGTGTTTCAGGAGATACCAGGCCTACCCCCCAGTCGAGAGATAGACTTTGTCATAGACTTATTGCCAGATACGAGACCTATAGCACGCGCACCGTACCGTATGGCTCCAGATGAGATGCGAGAGCTAAGAGATCAGATTGAAAAATTGTTGGGTCAGGGGTTTATACGTAGGAGTACTTCGCCGTGGGGTGCCCATGTGTTGTTCATGAAGAAGAGAGATGGTTCACTGAGATTGTGTGTGGACTACCGAGAGTTGAACAAGGTCACGATACGGAATAAGTATTCGTTGCCTCGAATCGATGACCTATTCGACCAGTTGAGAGGAGCTTCTTTCTTCTCAAAGATTTATTTGCGATCGGGATACCATCAGTTGCGTATCAGGGAAGAGGATGTCTCGAAGACTGTGTTCTTATCGAGATATGGTTCTTACGAGTTTCGAGTTATGCCTTTTGGTTTGACCAATGCTCTAGCCGTGTTTATGGATTTGATGAATAGGGTGTTCAGGGATTTTCGAGATCAGTTTGTCATTGTCTTTATTGATGATATTCTGGTTTACTCCCAGACAGAGGAGGAGCACGCCGAGCATTTGAGGTAAGTTTTGCAAACGCTACGTCAGAATGAGCTGTATGCAAAGTATGAGAAGTGCGGGTTTTGGCTGAAGGAGGTCCAATTTTTGGGACACATTATTTTCTATCGGGGGATATCTGTTGATCCGGGGAAGGTATCCGCGGTGAGGGAGTGGGGACAGCCCATGACATCGACAGAGATCCGTAGTTTCTTGGGCTTAGCAGGTTACTACAAGAGGTTAATTCGGGGATTTTCGAAGATAGCAGGTCCTTTGACACATCTGACTCGTAAAGGTGTACCATTCATCTGGAGTGATGCCTGTCAGTTGGCATTTGACGAGTTGAAGGATAAGTTAACCTCAGTACCTGTGTTAGCATTGCCGAGACTGGGAGTTGAGTATCTAGTCTACACCGACGCATCCTTGCAAGGACTTGGAGGTGTATTACACCAGGAGAGTCAGGCCATTTCTTATGCATCCCGTAAGCTAAAGCCTCACGAGAAGAATTACCCTACTCATGACTTGGAGTTGGCGGCAGTGGTATTTGCCCTACGGATTTGGAGACATTATCTGTTGGGGGAGAAGTTTCGATTGTTCATAGACCACAAGTCCCTGTAGTACCTATTCACGCAGAAGGAGTTGAATATGCGGCAGTGAAGGTGGCTTGAATTTGTGAAGGACTATCAGCTTGATATCCAGTATCACCCGAGGAAGGCTAACGTGGTAGCAGACGCGTTGAGCCGTAGGCCAGCAGATGAACTGGTAGAGGTGTGGAAGGCCAAGTGGAAGGAATTGGGACACCAGGATGAAGTGGCCCGATCGTTCATGTTAGTGATGACCGTTACACCGCAGATTGTCACGAAGGTAGTAAGGGCACAGGCAAATGACTCGTTCTGTCAGGAGCAGATAGTTCAATTATTAGCAGAGGGAGCCGAGTCCTATACCGTTAGCTCAGACGGGGGATTACGCTTCAATGGGAGATTGGTAGTTCCGGAAGGGGAGGAATTGCGGCACGAGGTGATGGCAGAATCGCACGGCTCACGGTTCGCGGTACATCCCGATGGGGAAAAAATGTACCAAGACATGAGACGACAGTATTGGTGGAGCGGGATGAAGAGAGATATTGTCGAGTTTGTTTCTAAATGCGCCACTTGTCAGCTAGTAAAAAGGGATCATCAGAGACCGGCAGGACTGCTACAGCCATTGGAGGTCCCGATGTGGATGTGGGAGAGCATATCCATGGACTTTATCATGGGGTTGCCCGCGTCACAGAAAGGTCACGACTCCATTTGGGTGATTGTGGACAGGTTGACCAAAGTCGCTCATTTTCTACCCGCAAGGACAGACTACACTGCGGGACAGTATGCCCATCTTTTTATTTCAGAAATAGTGAGACTTCACGGTGTGCCCCTAAATATCGTGTCTGACCGAGACAAGATATTTGTTTCACGGTTTTGGGAGAGTTTTCAGGAGGCCATGGGCACGGAATTGCGGTTGAGTACGGCGTATCACCCGCAGACGGATGGACAAACCGAGCTTACAAACCAGATGTTGGAGGACATGCTACGGATGAGAATCATTGATTTTGGAGGTGGATGGGAGCAGTATCTTCCACTGGTGGAGTTTGCTTACAACAACTCCTACTAGTTCACCATTGGCATGGCTCCATTTGAGGCGTTGTACGGTAGACCTTGTCGTTCCCCAGCATGTTGGTTGGAGGTGGGGGACAACAAACTACTTGGGCCGGAAGTGATTCAGGATACTTTGGCGAGGATAGAATTGATACGGAGTCGCATTCAAGTAGCTCAGGATCGGCAGAAGAGCTATGCTGATGCGAAGAGATTCTTCAGGGAGTTCCAAGTGGGGAACCAGGTTTTGCTCAGAGTATCTCCTATGAAGGGGATCATGCGTTTCGGGAAGAAAGGGAAGTTGGCACCGAGATATGTGGGACCATTTCCTATTATTGAGCGGATTGGACCGGTTGCGTATAGGCTTGGATTACCAGAGCATTTACATCGGATTCACGATGTGTTTCATATTTCCTCGCTAAGGAAATATCTTAGAGACAATTTGGCTCATTCTCATATTGCTTTGGAGTACATAGATCTCCAGCCGGATAGCTCCTACGAGGAGGAGCCGATTGCTATTTTGGACCGAAGTGAGCGGAAACTGCGGTCAAAAATAGTTCCGTTAGTGCGTGTTCAGTGGCGACATCATAATGTCGAGGAGTCCACATGGGAGCGCGAGGATGAGATGCGCGAACGTTATCCAGAGTTGTTCTTACCAGGTACTTTCTAGTTCCGAATTTCGGGACGAAATTCAGTTATTAGGGGGGAAGTATGTAATACCCCGTATTTTTGTGATATTTATTTATGGGATTAATTAAATTAAATGCGTATTAATTGGAAATTAATCCGGGTTAAAAATACTAGTGAGATGCGAGTTGGTATTTGATTATATATGCATATATGATTATATATGAATAGTGAATTATGAAATTTGTCGTGAGATTGAAATACGACAATTTGGGAATTTTGTTGAGACGCGTGTGACAGTCGCGTCATGGAATATAATTATGATAATTAAAAAGTGAATTTTATTTCTATTAACCGTATGGTCGTTTTGAGTGCGCCAACGCGTCCGGAAGGGTCGAAATAGTCAGAAAACACTAGCCGGGGGTTTGGTTTGGGTCCCGGGGTATTTTTAGGCCATACCGGCAACCAAAAAGGGCAGTTTGGTAATTTTAGAATTATGGGATTTTTTATTAACGAATTTTAGGAATTTTAAATGGAAAATTAAAGCACCCACTAACCCATTACCATCCATTATCTAATTAGAGGGCTACGAGGGTTATTAGAAGAAAACCCCAAAAGTTCCTAAGACAAACCCTGGCCTCCATAGCCACCATTAGAGAAGAGCTTGTAGAGGGAGAGATAGAAGGATTCTGCAGAGAGAGATATAATACTCTAGCAAATCAACATCAAAATCAGAGATTCCAATAAGGCAAGTGTTTAATTCCAATTAATTTCAGAGAATGCTTCTTCCATGTGTAGGAATTGATAAAAATCTGATTGTTCTTGGGAGTTAATGAAAAACCCATTAAATTGGAAATAGAATCTTACATATTGATGAGGAATTGCATGTAGAATTATATGTAGGCGATTATTCTGATGTTAATAATATCTTGGATGAAACAAAAATGGATTTTAGTAGGTTCAATGATGATTTATTAATGTTAGGGTTCATGTTCATATAATTTGGGGATATATGAAGAGATTTGAAGATTTGATGATATTTAATATGAGTTAGCCCTATATAAACGTTTGATTATGTCCTATGAGTGTTTAGTATGAATTATGAACCTTAAAATGATGTTGGGTCGATTTTTATGTGGGATTAGGAGTGAAGAAAATTGGGAAAAAACGAAATAAGGATTTCTGGGCTCGAAACTGGCCACTCGTTAGAAGACCTGCCCAGGTCGTTTGAACGAGCTCGTTCGAACGAGCTTCTAACGAGTTGACCTTTGACTTCTAACGAGGTTGAAGTTCGTTCGATAATCTCGTTTGAACGAGACCTCGTTAGATAGCCCAGTTCGTTCGAACGAACTCTCGTTCGAACATCCTCGTTCGAACGAGACTTCGAACGAGTTGACAGTTTAGGCTTTTTAGCCTGTTTTGATCCCGAGTGTCCCGTAACCTTGTGTATATGTAGAGATAACCTTCCCTTGATGATTAATTTTGATATTTGGGATGTTTGGGATATAATGAGGAGTCAAACCTAGAAGTGTAGTTTGAATCTAAGGGTAAATGTGAAGTAGGACGTGAGTGTCTATTACGTTGTGAGAACTATTGACGGCCCAATTTATTATATTAACCGGGAACATATAAATTGTGTAGTATTATATGTCGGTACGAGAATGAGAAGTGTACCACCAATATATTATGGTGATTACTAAGATGTGTGAATACTTAGTATATGTATTGATTTTATGTGTATGACATACCTACCATACTTGCTATCACAGGAGGTTTACGTTCGCTTAGGGCCCTCTAATCCTTGTGTCGCCCGGATTTAGACTGGTTACCTCGATGAACATAGGTTAGAGAAGGACTTATTGGGATGTTAATAAGTCTTCTGATCGTGGGAGCGCAGGTATGTGCGTGACCCATGTGATGTGACTGTGTTCGCCTCCATTATTTGTGATGTTGTTATCTGAGAACTATTCCTGAGAGATTCGGGATATGTAATCCTTATGTACGTGATGTACCGGGATGGATAGCAGAGTATGTGTGCACCGCAGCTAGTCTCAGGGTGCTTGTATTGTATATTGATGACGTGAATAATATACACTTAATTAATGGGAACTTTCATGATTGGTATTGCGAATAATATTATGGTAATGTAGTGTGAGAACATAACGGGTTAACTGATAGTGAATGGTATTACTAATTGAGAATCCGAGTTTAAGTGAAGCCCTTTATTTATTTGATAACGCTAGAATGTAATATGGGAATCGAGTAGTAAGGGGTAGAACTTATTACGGCTTGGTTAGATATATATGTCATTTAGATGGGTACGGTACGTTAGGAGTGCACACGGAGTCGAGAGGTGAGAATTTCATGTGAGTGCACGTCCTAACATGTATTTTCCATTTAATGTTTTAATGTTATTAAAACATTTGCTATTTTTAAAATGATTTCCACTTTCGGGCTCTGACCCATTTGGTTTCAAATCTATTTTTGTAAAAACCATTTTAGGTGCCCAGCCACAAGGACACCATGCTTAGGATTCTCATTCAGGTGACGAGTTATAGCTGTTTGTGGAAGTTACAGGACTTTGCTTGTAAATGCTTCATCTACCTTGACTCCATATTTATCAGTTATCAGTTGTAGGGCATGTCGCCCATTGCTTTTAGAGACTTTTCATTTATTTCAGTTATTCAGACTTCGGGCATGTAATTATTCAGGATTCAGACTTGTCGTATTATTTTTCAGTTGTGGGATTGTAGTGAGGAGTTTTCCTCCGGATTTATATTAACTTTATTGGTTATTCATTACTTCATTATGGTGAATGGTTATTATTCTTTAATTATTCTTTTACTGCATGTTAATCAGACTTAACTTAAAATTTGGCACTTACTTTTTAAATACTAGGTGGTTAGTAATTATTAAAATGTTTTCGACAGTGATGCTATTAACTGAACCAACTAAGCATTTTGTATTGATTTAATAAAGGAGTAGCTACCCGGTATTTAATTAGTCGGGGTGTCACAGTATCGCAGGGATATATATGTAAGGTATCGCAGGTATATCAACGGTATATATATGTAAGGTATCGCAGGAAACAAGTATCGCAGGTATATATATATATATACCTGCTGTATATATATACCTGCTGTATATATATACAACAACAGGTATCTGTGCAACAATAAGCATAAGCACGTAGGAGGTCAAACCTGATTGATGAAATATGTGATGAAGGAAATCGGTGAGGAGAATAGGTGATGAAGTCTCCTGTTATATTTATAAAGTGGAGAAACATCCGTAGGTAGGTATACACGATGAGGGTTAAGAATCCAAATTGTTTTGGAGTCTTTAACTTAATAAGGACACTTTAGTAACTTTATTTACATGCTTGACACCGGATAATTTTATACCACCTTAGAGGTGGTTTTTTTATCCTATTCCTTATGGGATAAGGAGCTCACTTAGGATAACTTATTCCATCTCATATCCTATCCCAAACTATACCAAACATTGGTTAGGATATTTTAATCCTATCCGGACCCCTTATACGGCGCATCAAACGAGGCCTAAGTGTTTACACTATATTCCACACTCAGAACACACTGTTATGAACCTCTACTTGTAATTTGGACAAGTTACGTTACTTATACACTTCGTACATCTTGTAGATCCCTAAACTAGTACCATGACACCATTAGAGAAGTCATTTAGTTACTTCCTAAGGTCCTCTGTGCTGTTGACAAAGTCCATAAGACCTTAGACTCTCTTAACCAAAGCTCAATAGGTCTTCTAGATTGTAATACTTTATTTGCAATCTAATAAATCAGGGAAAACCTTTGACAGTGGGTGTATGGACCTCATATGAGATTCGATTCACTTTAAACCTTTGTCTTTACTTTGACATATCTTTCATCTTACACATATGAGGTCTAGACTGGAGCATTTATGTGTTTAAGCAAAGGTTTTTAACACTGGATATATATAAGTGTGTTCTCGTCCAGATGGAACCCAAAAAGAATAACCGAAACAAACTCAACCCTTAGAAGAGACTAGCATTAACCTAATCCCACATAAGTGGTATCATTCCACTGATATTTTGTTCCACATATGAATTACATGGATGACATCTAGGCAACCTATTAGGCCCCCTCCCTCGTCTTACAGTAGAGATCAAATTCATCTACATCTACATGGATGTTGACCTCAGGAGAAACTAATGTTACACAATACGAACCTCAGCCTGAGGTGGGTATGTTAGTCACAGATTACCACCCAGCCTCTTCTTGACCCACAACATTTAGCAAGGTCCTCTAAAGTCTTGGTTGAGACGATGCCTTATACCTCCAATACGTTTCCACATGCATGAATAAAATTACAAGGGCCTTTTAGGCCTATATAACCAAGACCATTATCAAAGATCAACAACCCACGTGGGGGAATATTCTTCATGATGATTTTAATTTATTCACATATAGTTGAAACTTTCTCATTAGCCATGACCTCAGTTGGGCATGGGATGTATTCTTGGGGGTGACACTATGCATCCCCTATCGTATATAAGGCACACTACATCTTCTTCATTTGGGTTGAATTCGTGAAACCCTATTATTACTCTGCCAAATTTGTATGGAGATAAAGATTTAATGTGTGTCTTTTATGATCGTTAGTGCCTGATTATAAGGAAAATCAATCTTATACTCTTTATAGTGGATGTAGGCCAAGGCTGAACCACTTAACCACCTTTGTTTATCTCCTTTCTCTCATCTGTTTTGTGAGTTTTTTCATTTCTGAGGCTGAGGCATTTAAAGGGTGGAGGAATGTGATCTACTATCTCGTTATCAGAGATGTCATAAATTAAGGGCTCAAGATCCCCATCCTGATGAGACGAGGTACTTGGGTGACCTCTGTTTGCTCGATTTGATAGCTTATGTTATCTTGGCAATTACGTAACGAGCCACTTTTACCCTCATGGCCTCCTCAAATGAGTAATATCTAGAGTTTGTGGTGTCATCGTGGTGGCCCATGCATTCAGAGGGACTTTAACCCATGGAAAATGATGACATGGTATCACTACTGATGTTAATAACACTTATAGAGCCAAGTTTTGTGTCATTGTGTGGGATATTGGTCAGACAAAGGGAAGCCTTAATAACTACCAGAGGTGTTATGGTCAGAGGTATAAATAACCTATCTCGGTTAAGTTTAGCCTTGATCCACTTCTCGATAGACACATTCATGAAGGGAACGTAACTCTACCCAAGTCTCATACAAATTTTTATACATTAACAAACAACAATTTAAAAGGTGTCTAAAGATAAAGGATCAAATAAAGGAAAATGATGATTTTGAGGAATAACTCTCAAGAACACTGAAGAGCTTAAAACCCACTTTCTGACAACCTACACTGGAAAAGTCTCCCGAGAACCCTAAAATGACCCTAAACTTTGCTAGAAATCTCCAATTCCAACAAAACCAACTCCAATAATTTAAAATCCTAGAACTACCACTAAAGAACCACCACAAGAGGGGGTAAAAACTCAATAACTCTCGCTAAAAAACTCAAAAAGTAAGAAAATGATCAAAACAACAAAGGAAAAGAGTGAAAAGGTTATCAAGGGTACTTGGAGGAGAGTGGAACAACCTCAGGATGAAGAAAAGCACCGGGGAAGATGATCAGATGAGGATCAAAGGTTAAATGCTAAAGAAAGAAAATTTTGGCAGCGTTTTTGGTCTGGTTTGATAGTGAATGGAAGAAATGATAAAGCCCTTCTAAATTTACCCATTCATTCTCAAATGGGTCAAATTATAAGGCATAACTTCCAAGGCCTATAATGATGCTAAGGCTGAGCATATGGCTCAGAAGTGCATAGGAAATCACATCACCTCTGGCATAACTAAGGAATGGTCAATAAGTGGACAACTTCTCATAAGTGGATAATACCAAAGCACATGGGTGATGTGACCATTATTTCTGACCTAAAAATGATTTCCCCAAGGTTTGAGTGAAAGCTAATAGACATCCTGGACACCAAGGTAAGGATTTGTGAACAATGCATCAGGACGAGACGAGATAACTAGAGGGACCATCTCATAACTATAGGGGACACCATTATAATCTCAGCCTCTTACTGATGTCCAAGGCTAAGGTTTAGGGGTAATTGATATATATATATAAGCGTGTTTTCATCCAGATGGCACCCCAGAAGAATAAAGGATACAAACTCATCCCTTATAAGAGACCAACATTCAGCCAAGCCCATTTGAGTGATTTCGTCCCATATATGTCTCGTCTTACATAATACTCATCTGGATGAGATCCAAGTAACCCAACATGACCCTTATCATCTCATTCTAGCGACCAACATCATCTACATCTACTTGAGTGTCTGCTTTAGACAACACCAATGTTACAGGATAGCATCCTTAGCCTGAGGTGGGTATGTCAATCATAGATGACCATCCAGCCTCGTCTTGACCCATAACATTTAGTAGGGCCCTATACACTCTTCGCTCAGTCGAGACCTCATACGTTCTCTAAGTTTCCACATGCATGGACAACATAGTAAGGGCATTTTAGTCCTATCTACCTAAGATTGTTATAAAAGATCAACAACCCACGTGGGAGAATATTCTTCATGATGGTTTTACTTTATGCACATATAACTTGCACTTTCTCATTTCCCAAGACCTCAACTGGGTATGGGATGCATGCTTGAGAGGGTACACTGTGCACCCCCAGTGTATATAAGACAAACTATGTCTTCTTCATTTGGATTGAATTTGAGAAACCATACTATTACTCTGTCAAATTCATATTAGAGACAAAAATCTTACATCTATGTCTTCCACGGTCGTTAGTGCCTTATTATAGTGAAAATAGTCTCATACACTTTATATTGGACGTAATTCAAGGCCGAAACACTTAAAACTTGTGTTCCTCTCCTTTATCTCATCTCTTCTGTGAGTTTTTTTTATTCACTGTGTAATTACATTCGTTCAAGAAGAATATCTAGGGTGAATCCATTGTATGATATATATCATTAATTTGGTGTCGTACAGGGGAACAATTTCATTGTTCTTATGTCTAACCTGGATTTATACCTTATATTTGGCTGTGATTCATATCCACCATTGTTGGATCTGAATCATCATTAAAAGAGCTTGGGTAGAGGATTTCATTATCTTAATTTTTTATTCATCTTTTTATTTGGGATTTTTTGCACTTTTTTGTTGCTTTTATTCTCTCTGATCGATGATATCTTTCTATCCACCGTCAAACATCAAGGATGGTTCCAGCTAACCACCCCCTGAGTTTGAGATGGCTGATATAAAAATAGCGCTCAGATCACTTGTGGCCATTCGACAGCATATGTAAAACTAGTTCTAAGCGTTTATCCAAGGCATCATAAGCCGTATTCTAGAGGACCTGACTGTGAACATCATCATGTCGATAGCCATGAGAGGGGGGTTCTCAACCCATAGTCAGGGTACCACCTCCATCTCCAACGAAATAAGTTCAATAGGGTCTCAAGCAAAGAGACACCGTGGATCCTCGCAACCTATACCTCAGCAAGGATATGCAAGGCGGATCAGAGGACATGGCATGTGAGGAGGAGCGATGTTAGGATTATGGAAAGAAGTATGAGATGACAGTTAAGTCGTATCGTTTAGGTGAAAACCCTCCTCCTACTCATCGGGGTAAAAGAGTTGAATACAATCCTTAGAGTTGTCAAAGGCACAATGCATTCACCGAGCTAAGCATAAGATCACCATTTGATCATCTTGGCCCAATAAGGCATTTTAGTCGAGACATCATCCCAAATAACATATGTAGGACAAGAATCACTAGTCATCTCGACCAAGATACTACCCAGACCAGAGGGAGTGTATTGAGGTAAGTAGTGCACAGAAGAACCCAAACAAATAGTTCACTTGCAATGTCATCTATGAGGTGCAAAGTTCGGGTGATAATGTTTTTCTAGACTAAAAGCCTTAGAACATCTCAACCGAGAGTCTAAATGATAAGATCAATTGTCTTATTGAAAGCCACGACCCCATCCATAGGGATTATATGGAGGGTTCTACTTTTATGCCTAGCATCGTCAGCTACCCGACACTTGGTAATTTTAAACCTCCAGATAAAACACCAAGGTATGATAGAATTAACAACCCTATTAAACATATTCCACTCCAGATGAGATGACATGTCGGGCCTTTTACGTCACTCTCACTGGTGATGCCCATGTACTGTACACCGGTCTTCTAAGGGGAATTATAAAAGTAACTAGCTAAAAAATTTATTCATAACTTTTGTTTCGGCATGAAGCCTGCGAAGCATATGACTCACTTGTTTAATGTCCAATAAGAAAAAAATGATCCCTTAAGAGATTTCATATCTCGGTTCAACAAAAAGAAATTATAAGTTGAGGAGTACAACAAGAGAATAATGACAAAACTCTCCAATTTCCCTTTGGAGGTGGAACTGCTTATTTATATCAAATTAGATTCCCTCATTAAGGACTACACGATTCGATTCCTTAAAATTTAAACATTAACTTGGGTTCATCACATGAATCTCAATACGACCATCATTAGAACCCTAGCACTCCATGATGTCGAATTTAATTGGTTCCCTAAGAATACGAAGCACACCCCAACATAAAAGTCATCAAAACCTGAAGGGATTTCATCACCTATGATCCTCCTATCATAGGTATGCCCTATCGATTTTCCTAATAGTTGCATCATAGACATCAGGTACTCAAAAAAATACTAGCCTACAAGTCCCCACACATGGTGCACTATAGCCATTGAACACCTCAAGGCATCACAACAAGTCAATTATTATTCCTCAATGATGTCACACATAATTAGTTCCAATGAGACTCCAAGAACTTCCTTAAATCACACCCACTAAAATTGCCTCGCATTCCCTTATTACTTATGTTGCTAGAACGGGCCATGACATTTTGATAAAAATATTATTTCCCATTTTTTTTAAACTATGGAATAATTCTAACATACAATTCTCTCCTTGAGATCTAATAAAGGTTTGAAAACCTTCTTCCAAATGACTGATGTCATAAACCATGTATCAAACCATAGATTGATGTTATAAACCACGTATCAAACCATAGGACGTCGTACACAACCTACAAGCCAATAAGTCCACACTACCGATGGTACTCGGTTCCCTATTCCTCAATGTCACATCATATTTGTTCAAAAACCATATCAGGGATGACTATTTTGAGTTTTTTCCTATGTCACTTCAACCCATCATTCCTACACACGTAACACACTTACCACCAATGACCAATAACTCTTATAACATCTTGTGAGATACAACTTTCAATCAACAATTACCAAGGAACTTACCTATAATGATAGTATCCGATTAACTACGGTTGATTATACATCTTTAAGTGATGACCGACACCGGTCTACATACCCACCGGATTGTCAAATGCTTATGACATGACACTACTACAAGGATAAAATTTGCCTAATAACATCATCATTACTAACTACCTATAAGTACCTACCCGAGGAACTAAATGCGTTGTTATCGCAAAGTCAATATAGCTAAGACATTACATTCTAGTAACCTATCCTCCACAGTTGGCTTTACATAATTAGTGTCTCTAATTCGATGGACGTCATTCACCTTTGCTAATAACTTACTAGGCCTCTCACATCATCAAGGCACCTCACACTAGAGAACACTGTGTCGCCACTAATGGCCTACATGGACACTCCCAATTTACTAACATGTCTAAATCAAAAGCGCAGAATCTATTAATGGAAACTAACTTAGCCACATTCTACTTGGCCATGCATGTCCCATCGTGCTAATATCTTTAATTATATTGTAGATAACACGAATTGAAACCATCACCAGTCTAGTCCAAAACCAACACTGACATTGAAATATCCACTACCGACCTCACCACGTCACTTCCGAAAGGAACCTTAAACCAAAAGCTCTGATACCATTTGTAATGCCCTGACCTGAATTAATAGGCTTCGTGTGGTAAACCGAGTTCAACCTGAGCATTAGGTGTGAGGTGCGATGAGACAACCTAAATAATGTAGCTAGTCTATATTTATTTAATTAACATTTCGCTTTCTTAGTATGTGATTCTAATTTAAATCAAACTATGTGATGGACCTGTGGAAAGTGTCCCAAGAATCAGAGTATGCATAGCTACTAATGTAAAATCAAATAAAAAAGAATACTTACCCGTTTAACGCTTTCAAAATATGGAATCGCAAACAACCTGTCATAATAAAGAGAAAGGAATGAGATGAATGCCCAGTGGAAAAATATGACCACACAATATAGAGTTGAACGAAAAAAGGATACTCTAACACGTTTGTCTATGTGCACATGAAACCATCTCATATATATACATACAGACGTCCACTTTAATGCATGAAATCATTTTTATTCAAAAAATGTTAATTATGCCAATCAATTCACCTTAATCTGGTGAAAGAACCCCTTTTATTTGACTTGACAATTATTTTTTGATTTAATGCACCCGGTATACCTTTTTAATTAGGTAAAATCACCTCTTTTATTGAAATAACCCACTTAATCACGCAAAAACTTCCTTAGTATTTCCCTTGAAAATTACCTTTCAACACTCGTTAACATCGTGGTAGAAAATACTTATTTCTCATTGAAACATTTCATAAACACACTCATGTGTTAATAATGGGTTAAACCTCTTCATCTTTCTTAATTACCCATTTAACTACTTCTCTTTATGATTCCTTTTATTTCATGGAAAGTAGCCTATTTATTATATTACTTGCCCACATTATCCTTCAACCAACACATTTATCAATTGTATTCATGTTAGGTTGTATTTTATTATTTTCACCACACAGCCCATCTCTTGACATGTTTTACTTTTTATTATCTTATTCTTCGAATCCTCTAGATATCTGCATACGTTAACGGGCTCCATACCGCCGGCTATGCAACCATATGCTATAGAAAGTTATTTTGGGTCTTTCACCCTAGAGCCCTTCTTAATTATTCCTGCTCTCATCCAAGTCTATATTAACGTGTTTTAATATTTATCCAATGTCCACATTATTCCACTTTATCGACTGAAGCTAAAACCCAAGGTTCTCACCCCACCTTATGCTACACTCACATTCCTTTAGGACTATTTGTGTAACACCATTTCCCACATTTTTATTCCATAAAAATGTTCCACATTATGTAACATTACCATTTTACCCATTTATTCCAAAATTGCATTTTCCTCCATTTTTAAAAGTGTTATTTCTCAAAAACATTACTAACTTATACGTACTAACTTCTTTAACGTTTTTATTTATTAACACTCACTTCACACTTTGGAGTTAATACCATTTTCAAGCTGAAAATCTCTTTATTTCATTACTTTTTTTACTAAGAAAACCCTTTTGACACCTTAGAGACTACTTTACAAGAAAATACCATTTTTCCTTTATTTCTCCATGTAATCTTGAAATATCCAATTATCACATTTTATACACCTTTTAACACCCTTTAAGGTTTAAAATTTCTATTTTCCTTATTTCATGTTTAAACCCAATAAAACCTTCATTAAACTTGTTTATATGCTCATCATCAAAATACTACAAGTTTATATATATGAGGAGATGAAATTTAAGTCCAAAAATCTTATCAAATGGGTTTAACATATGGTTCATTCTAAAAATTTCATAATATTTGTATATATATACTTTTAAAGCTAAAAAACATTTGTGTTTTTTTAAAACATGAGTAAATGTCTATTTAAATAAAAATCCCAATTTTCACAAGAAAACCTTGAAAGATTTGTTCAAAAAATACTTTCATCAAGGGAACTATGATTTTAAAAATTTTATATCATAAAATTTTTAGATATCAAGATTTTTTAAAATATATCATTTTTTCTCAAAACTATTGGAATCTTTCAAAAACCATTTTTCACAAAACCATAAGAAATAACTTTCTTAAATCATATATGCATCATACTCTTATAAACTCAACTACAAGATGAATACTATTGAAAAATATAGTTTTTAAGCTAAGAGTGGAGATTTCCGACCTCAAAGAAGCTTCAACATTGGTGGATGAAGTGTATAAGAAAATGGCAACCTCCCATCTCCTAAGGTGGCCTTAAAGAGGGTTCCTAGCTCCACTAAGATTGTCGTCTTAAAACCCCCATATAAACTCCCTTCAAACTCCATGATTTATTCAATCTTCTTCTTCCAAAAAAACCCCAAAAATATCTCCATGGATTCATGTCTTGTCTAACAAAGGGTTGAAATGGGTTTTATGAGCCTAATTATGGAAGAAGATGATTAATCTTTGGTGGTTTAAGGTATAGGGGTGGAGGTACTAAGGGTGGCGTGTGGTGGTTGCTGGAGGAAGAGATCCAGGAGCTAGAGATAGAGAGAGGCCAAATCTGACAAAAAATGCCCCAAATGCGCCAAAGCCTCATTTAAATACTTTAAAAATTCTAAGGGTTAAATCACCCAAATGCCCCGAAACTTAAGATTTTATCCAATGGTCCATAAAAACTTTATCCAAAATTTTGATCTGAGCTATTGAGAGCTCGACATGTCATCCAATTATACGATCTACGTCATGATAGCAGATTAGAATGTCCAGAATTTTTTAGATTTTTTCACAGTCGTTCGAACGACTTTTAACCTCATTCGAACGAGAACCCCTCTCGTTAGAATGATAGGTATAACAAGGTACAAATGAGGCAAAATTGTGGGGTTAAATTGGGTGTGAGAAGTACCTCGTTTGAATGGTAAGTACTCATTATTTGAACAATTGAGCATTTCATTTGAACGTGGCCTTCTAATGTGATTCTGAGAGCGAGGGAAATCGACCTTTTTCTCAATCACTAAAGTTGTTCGAACCTCTTTTGAACGAATAATTCAAATGGCGATGGCTTTCAATCGAACGGCTGTAAAAAATGTCTTCATCAACTTTTGGCCATACAAATTCCAATTCATTTTCACAGGGGATACTATGTTACCCATATTTGGCTTATGATCCACCTTAACGAGCCCATAGACTAATTAGTCATAACAAGTCACCAAATCATATAAGTACTATCAAAGTCGCGGGTGGGTGTTACAAAATGTGTTCAGTTGGAAGGTTTGGAACTCAAAAAGGAAGTTCATAATTTGAAAAATGGATGTGAATCTTTAAAAATCCCAAATGAGGACACTTTGAAAGAAAATGAAGAAATAAAACTTCCAAATGAGACTTTAAAAATTGACTTTGAAACATTGAAACATGAATGAAATCATGCCAAAGATTTGAAACTCAAGTTGTTTGATAGAACCTGTATTCTAGATTGTATTTTGTTGAAACATGCTAAAGTGCATTGTGACAAATTTATCATTGGTTTTTTCAAATCAATGAATGAAAAGATTGCAAAGTCAAAATTGAAAGTTCAAGTTTCTAACATTGAAATAAAGGATAAGAAATAAATTTGTTTGAAGGAAAAGGAGGAAATTGTTCCTAGATCCAAGTCTGAGAAAAATGGTAATGAATGCTCATTTTGTGGAAAATGAAATCATACTTTCCATTTTTTCTTTAAAATAAAAAAAGCTTGAAAGAGTGGATTCGAGGGCTCTAGGGGCAAAGAAGGGTGTGATAATAAAGGTTGTTTGTTTTATACTTTTTTTAAGGTACAATATCATACTAATCGAGCTTGTTGGTGCTTGACAAAGATAAATCTTAGGTTCATCAATAATAGGAGGCAAATTTTTCGTATGGATCCTATTAGTGAACTTAGGGATAAAATCGATAAGTTGACGAGAATAATTAATTTCATAGATCAAGATAGGAGTGAAGTAAGAATGGAGATACTTAGATCTAGATCTAAATCGCATACTCAAATTCCAAGGACTGCGCATAAAAATCCTATGATGAATGCAAGTTGGATTCTAAAAGTTGATAGTGGATTGCCTAGGAATGCAGCAATGAAGAAAGTTGAGCTTGGTGTACCACACAAGAAGTTTGTGATGAAAGAGGTTACTTATGTTACTTCCATTGATCTAGGAGATGGAACACCCATAGCTATCTAGGATAGTTTGCTAAGATTCCTAGGATCTTGTTTGTGTGTAAGTCCCCTCCTAGGTATTTTTGAATTGTTTGGGGAATCGAATCTTATGGGTGTAAGAGTCAAATTTTCTACTTGGATCGTTTTTCATGTTTTGGTGAGGATTTCATTCATTTATGAAATTTCATGCATTTTTCTATATGTTTTGTTCCTTGCTAAACATGTCTGTAAATACATTCATCATTCTCTTATCAAAAATTCAAAATTATTTTTCAATTTGTTACCTTTTGTGATTATGTAATTAAGTATTTTTTTTCTTCATGCTATTTTATGGAAAGACTTAACTTGAATGATGATTGGAATACTTTTAACCATTTTTATTGAATATGTTAATTGATTTAATTTTAAGGTTAGAATTCATTTGATAAATTATTATTTTTAACACCCCACCCAACTAAATACTGGGTGATCAGTCCTTTATTAAATTAAATAAAATATCCAGTTGGTTTATTCTTAGCATCACTATCGAAAAATGTTAATTACTAATCAACTACATTAATTAATTAAGCTGGTGCCAAATTTTAATCTTTTAAATTAACATGCAATGGTCTGAAACAAAGAAATAAATCACATTTACCATTCCAATTAACCAAGAACATAAATAATAAAATAACTGAATCAAATAAGATATGACTAGGATTAAACACTCCAGCCTCAAACTCTAGTACAATAATTCATATCTAAAACTGAATCCAACAACGAAAAATAAATGAAGTACATGTCTCTGAAAATAACTAGTAGTAGAAGATGTACGACATGCCCAACTAAGGTAAATAAAATGATGCATTAGATTTAAAAGAAATGGAGGCATCTACTATCGAATTCCTTCAATCGTCCACAACAACTACATCACGTCAAATGAAAATGAACTTCTAAGTTCTGCGACCTTGTGGCTGAGCACCTAAAATGGTTTTTACAAAATAGATTTGAAAAACGGGTTAGAGCCCAAGTAAAATAGCTTAAAAATAATTGCAAGTTTTTAAAATGCAAAATCAGCAGATATTATATACAAGTTAGTTTCATGTGCTCTCACTTGAGTTCTTCACCCCTCACGTATTGTGCATGCCTAACGTGTTCTACGAACCCGTCCTAGTTATGCTACCCCCTCCAACTAGTTCTAGTCCCTTTTCTTACTAGACCTACTTACTCGTAGAGACCACTCACATCACCCATACAACTCGATATTCATTTACCTTCTCATATCATTTAAATCAATTTACGGTTCACCAAATGGATGTTAAGTTTCCACTTTCTTAGGTTACTTTAGACATCACTATCTTTCCCTTCTACTAAGCACACAAAATAAGATAAATTACAAGTATATATATTTATCCCTCTATTTATATATATACTAATACGGCACCCCTAGGCTAAGACCTGCGATGCATGCATACTCTGCTATCAAGTCCTGGTACGTCACGTACTAAATAAAGGGTTGTTATCTCGGAATCACTCTCGAACCACAATATACAATTTACACATACCTGAAGGCGAACATAGTTCTAAGCCATTGGTCCACACACATACCTACGCACCCAAATGACCAGGCAGACCCTCATTCACATAAGCGCTGCTCATCCTTAAGTTTTATGTTCTGAGGCACAAGTCAAAATCCCCCAAGATTACTCATCAAGATATGACTGCCCCCTCATCAAACATTCCACAATAGCAAGCAACGTAGGTATGTCATACAAGTAATAAGTCACACACATTAGGTATTTACACAACCTATGTATATACATATATTCAATAGAGGTAATCACGTACCCTATTATATATTCCGTACGTAGTCTACATAACTCTCATATAGCTTACGTATTATTAATATACTGCCAAACTTCTTATTCGTATAAGCCCGATTGTTTCCCATTACTTGGAAGGTTACCAATTGGCCCCTAAGTCTATTTAGTAGCTATATCACTCATTTTCTACTGGTCTAGGTCACCGTTTCTACCAAACTCCCGGAACACGATATCATTCTCTGAATAAGGTTTTTATTCCTCAAATAAGACTAATTAATCTTAACCCTTAAGTTCCTCTCATGTGACTAAGTCTCAAACCCAATATTGACCTACTGGTATTTTAAAATAGCCCTCTTTATATTTAAAAATTATCTCAAAGGTTAATCCGATCGTTTTTCGCTAGTTCTAAACAAAAAGGGAGAAAATTATCAAAATTCGGGCAACCGAATCCATTCGACCTTAAACTGAGTCGATTCGTCTGCCGAATCGATTCGACCAAGGAGTCGAATCGATTCGCTTCTATAGGTCTCGTTTTCTCCACTTAACTGTTACGGGATTACACTAGTTTCACTCAACCAAACCTTCATTACATGAACCCAAACTAAACCTCTGAGTACACTTCTCTGACTATATTGACCCTTCCGGACACATTGGCGCATTCAAAATGACCATATGGAATATAAAAAGTAAACTTTTATTTTATTTTCCAAAATAATTTTCAACACGACTGACATGCGTGTCCCAACTAAATTTACCGTAAATGTCATATTTTTCACTCATGATAATTATAATATTTCCTTATCATTATTATTACTCATTCACTAAGTAATATTCAATATAACTAAATAATAATTCTTGTCTTGCTAATTAATATGTATTTTACCAGATTAATTTCCAAATATAACTTAATTAATCCCAATTAATTCCCAAAATAAAAATCAATAAAATTACGGGGTGTTACAGAAATATTTGGTATTGATTTCACACTACCTTAGAATTTGCATGTCACTTGATACATTTGACTATTTTTATGTGATTCTTTGTTTTAGTTCTTGACTTAATGATGGTCAAAACTTGAAATCTCTTGTTTGTTTTAAAAGCTTATATGATCCATTTGTGAGCGTTTTGTGTTTCATATTTGATGGAGTTAAAAAAAGGACCGTTTTATATGCATTGATAAGATCTACCATTATAGTGCTTACACCCGATTTTGAATTTAATTATCAGTGGGTAGGTGTCATCTAGGTGTGTGAAAAGTCAATAAATGGAAAAGGTCAATATGTAGGAAAAAGACACAAGATGTTCTTAAACCAATATGCAAAGCAAGACATGACATATCTTTCAAAGTGAAAATTGTTATCTTAGCTTAGCACTCAAAATATTTTAAAAAACATATGTTTGAGGCAAAAAATGGATAGAAACTACCATTTCTTGAGATCTTAAAAAAATATTGGTGTAATGATAAATTTAATTATCATTTGTAATTTTCTTATTGTGGCCATCCCTCCATGGCTTTTTCCTCCGTCTCGGGGTTCGGCGCTCGCGCTCGTGCGGTATTGAGAAGGAGAGAAGGTCTCGTGCCCTTTTATAGGAGTGATTCGGCTGTCGACGATATAAGGTGATGTAAAGATATGGAGTTGTCAGCCTATTTTTCACAAAACAGGCAACAAAACATGTCACCACCTCGAGATAGACGCATCAAAGACAAACTGATGCTTATGAAACCAATAGTTCAGAGGTTCAGGAGCAAAGTTACAAAATGGGAAGGTGTTAGGCACCCATTCCAAATGTTTCAGTCTTTCATGGTCTTATGTTAGTATTTTCCTTAATTTCTCCATGAAGCGTGTGCCTCTATATATATAAATGGAGATTGGAATCGATCGGCTCAAATCATGGAGAAGATAGAGTGAGGTCATCGAATGGAATGTTTCCAAAATAATATATAGAAAATATGATATATGCGCTTATCGAGATATTGATCATTATAAGGTAACGATAATATTTTTTAGATAAAAAGAAAATATGAATCATAAGTACGGTATATAAGAGTAATGAATGGATAAAACAAGAGAAAGATGAAAATAAGAAAATTGGAAAATTGGACTCGAGTCTTGGGTTTTAGTCCGAAACGCCTACGTAGCCTATAACGGTATTGAAGTCCACATAGTTTGCATGCGTCACAAGGGTGGGGTTTATCCCATAGATTCAAATGGGACTTTATTATATGTGTGTGTAGAAAATATATTTTACGTTTTGAGAAAATGTGGTGACTAAACCTGTTGGAATTTATAGGTGTAACCTTCTTTTTCTTTGTTTTGTTTTTTATATAAAGTAAATTATATGCAATATAAATAATAAAGGATGAGATATTAATGTGTATGATCTAAACTAAGAACTAAAGTGAGAATTTAAATAACTAATGCAAAAGTAAAGAAATTTAGAGAGAAAAAAGGGTATTTGGACCTTGTTTGGAGACTTGAGGCTCGTTCTTGATCTTTGATGAGATATCATGAAAATTGAGATGAATGTTATAGAAAACACATTCTAGTACCCCCTAAGAGCATCCTTAGGTCCCTAGAACCCCCCCCCCATATCACTACAAACCCTAGGTCATACTCCGAGTACCGATCTAGATGCCATTGGGCGATCTCGAGCCCCGTTTGACTCCGATCAACTCTATCGTCAGAGAGAAAGATTATTTAATCTTTAAAGGGCTATGAATACCCTTTCAATGGGTTAACCCCTTGCATGAATTAGCACAATGATACGAATGAACGGACCATTTTACTATCAAATATCGATTTGGAGGTCACCGGGCTCTCCCAGGCCCCAATTTGACCCCATTCAACTTCATCGTCAAAGTTAAAGAACTTTGAATCTTTGAAGGTAAATGAAACCCATTTCCAATGGTTTGCCCCGTGCATAAAATGGCATAACCGATTGGACGAAATATTTGTATTCCCCCAAAATTGATTCGGAGGCCAACAGCCACTCCTGGGGTCCATTTGACCAAGGTCAACTCTTCTACTCAAATGATAATGAATAAATGGCATGGAATACCCTTTCCAACGATCCAACCCATGCGTGATTATGACTTACGGTGTGGACGAACGATCCGTTTTACTCTGAGAGGTCATCGGGCGCTTTCGACCCTCAGTTGACCAAGGTCAACTCTTCGACCCGAGAAAATCTCTTCATAATGTAAAAGTACATATCCTAACCTTTCCAACGGTCCACCCCATTCCCAATTATGACTTACTGTTCCGACGAATATTTCATTTCCATCCGATAGTCTCTTTTCCAAAGCACTAATGTAATCTTCTAGACCATATTTGACCCAAAGTCATCTTCTAGACCAGGGAGCGATACAAAGGACTCTTGAATGTATCTAAATTTCCTTTCTTACGGTGTGCCTCGTGTGCAATTTAGATCAACGGATTGCATTCTATGGCCATATTTTTGGAAAAATCTGCACGAGACTGTCAATTGGCAGGTTCATTTCCCTACCTATTGGCAGTGTGCCACGGGTTACCTATCGATTGGTAGATCTAGGGACATGTCAATTAGTACCACCTCTTACCCTATAAATAGAGGTCATGAAATCACTCCCAAGACACACCTCATATTCATCAGCATCAGTGATCTCAACAACATTATCCCGAAATCACTGAAGTTTCTTCATGTGAAATTCCATTCAAGCTTAAATTCTCATCCTTTTCATACCCAATTTGACAAAATATCATTCTCTATCATCCAACATTCATCTCACATTCAAAGGAGTTCATCTAAGATCAAAGATCAAGTTTCAAATAAGGTCCAAATCCATCCCTCTGTCTTTAAATTTCTTATTTTTGCATTAAATTCATTAGATTCATAATCTAATTTTACTTTAGTTCATACACATTAATATCTTACATTTTTATTAGTATATTGCACATACTTTATTTTCTATAAAAAATCAAAACAAACAAAAATAGGGTTACACCCATAAATTCCAAGCGGATTGATCATCACACTTTTCAAAACTAAAATGCATTTTCTACACACACATATAATAAAATCCATCTGAATCTATGGAATAAACCCCACCCCTATGCCACATGCAAACTATGTTCACTTTGATACTTTTGTAGGCTACATTGTAGTCTTAGATTAAAACTCGAGACTCGAGTCCAAATTTCCAAATTTCCCAATTTTCCTAAAATCCCCCATTTCCACATTTGTCATATTCTTGCATTATTCTAAATATTATTTTTGTAATCCTTGAAACGTTTTATCCAACACATATTATCATTTCATTACAATGATCGATATCATGATAAACGCATAAACCATATTATATATATATTATTTTGGGAACATTTCCTATGGATGACCTCACTATATCACTTTTATGGTATGAGTTGGGCGATTCCGATCTCCATTATATATACACGCACACACATTTTGTAGAAAAATAAACGAAAATAATAATAAAAAAACCATAAGAGACCGATAGGGTGGAATGGGTGCCTTACACCTTCCCATTCCGTAACTTAGCCCCCGAACCCTTCAAACTATTGGTTTCATAAGCATCAGTTTATCTTTTATATCGTTCTCTCGAGGAGACGTCATATTCTTTTTCCTATTTTGTGAAAAATAGGTTGGCAACTCCAAATCTTTATGTTTACCCCACGCCGAAGATGTACGAAGTGTCCCTTAATTAAAAGGGGTGCGAGACCTTTCATCCCCCATTTCCTTTCCCTAATCCCAATTCTTAGGAAAAAAGAGAGAAGAAAAAGGGGGAATGCACAAATCTTCGCATCGTGATACGAGATGACCACAAATGTTGGATTAGATATAAGCACATTTTTGCAAAATTTGGTATGAAAATGATGGGAATGAAAGGTGGAAAGAAGTTTCACATAAATAAACTTTGTTGATTGCAGAAGAATGTTGCTGAGATCATTAATATTGATGGATCTGAGGTGTTTCTTATAAGTGATATCATGCCTTATGTATGTGGGGTTGGGGGACTACCGATTGGCCTACCCCTATCCCTTCCAATAGGCAAGTGACCCTATACACACTGACAATTGCTAGGGAAATGGACTTGCCAGTCGACAGTCTAACGCAGATTTTTTTAGAAAAATGATCGTAGAATGCAATCCGTAAATATAAATTGACCATGGGTCATACCATTATAAAGGTAATTCATATACCTTCAAGATTCCTTGGACCTCTCCAGGGTTTGGGAATTGGCAATGGGTTAAATAGGGCTTAAAAGTGCCCGTTGGTCTTCTGGACAGGAGATCATCGAAGAGTAACGGATTATTCGTCCAAACTATAAGTTAGAATTACGCATGGGGTGGACCGTTGTAAAGGTTATGTGAGTCATTTCGATGTCCCAAAGATCTTCACTCAATTTTAAGAGATGACTGGGGTGAAACGGGGTCTGGAAGCGGTCGGTGACCTTTCAGAGTAAAATAAGTCATTTGTTCGAATCGTAAAGCTGATTCATGGATTGGGTGTATTATTGGAACAGGTATTCAGTGCCCTTCCAATATTCATTTAGTCACATTTGATTTGAATAATTAACTTTGGTCAAATGGATCCCTAGAGCACCCCGTGGCCTCCGAATCAATTTTTGAGGGAAATTAGATCATTTGTCCAAAAACTTATGTTGTTTTATGCACGGGCAAACCATTAGAAATGGGTTTTAGTTCCCTTTGAAGATGCATTGATCTTTCGCTCTGACGATGAAGTTTATTGGGGTCAAATAGAGGCCCGAGAGATCCTTGTGGCCTCTAGATTGATTTTAGGTAGTAAAATGGTTTGTTCTTCCGAACTGTTATGAATATTCATGCATGGGGAAGACTGTTGGAAAGGGGATTCAGATCCCTTCTAAGATTCATTGAGCTTTTTCTCTGACGATAGAGTTGACAAGAGTCAAACGGAGCCCAGGAGAACCTAGTGGATTTTAGAGTACGACCTAGGGTTTGTAGTGAATTAGGGAGGTTCTAGTGACGTAAAGATAGACTAGGGGTCTTATAATGTTATGTCTATAGATCCCCTCGATGGGTGAGCCCAGAATAAGTGAAAGTCATCGAATAGACACCATATGATCCTTTAGAAAAAGAGGTCAATTTTGCGAACTTAAAGGGACGGAGATGGCCGATTGAGAGGGTCGAGGTCAATTCTGAGGACCTAAGATGGGAGTGACCATTTTTAAGGGTCGAGGTCGATACAGATGAACTTAAGTAGAGGCAACCAATTATGAGGGTGAGGGTTAATTATGAGGACATTAAGTAGAGGGAAAATAATTATGAGGGTTGAGGTCAATTATGAGGACCTTAAGTGAGAGTAACCAATTTTGAGGGTCAAGGTCAATTATGAGAACCTTTAGTAGGATCAACCAATTATGAGGGTCGAGGTCAATTCTGAGGATCTTAAGTTGGGGCGACCAATTATGAGGGTCGACATCAATTTTGATAACCTTAGGTTTGAGTGACCTATTTTGAGGGTCGAGCTAAATTCTGAGGAACTTAAGTAAGGGTGACCAATTTTTAGGGTCAAGGTCAATTCTAAGGCCCTTAAGTGGAAGCGACCAATTCTAAAGGTCGAGGTCAATTCTGAGGATCTTAAGTAGAGAGCAACCAATTTTAAAGGACCTTAAGTTGGGGCGACCAATTCTGAGGGTCGAGGTGAATTCTGAGGACCTTAAGTAAAGAGTGTCCAATTGTGAGGGTCGAGGTCAATTGAGGACCTTAAGTAGAGAGTGACCAATTATGAGGGTCGAGGTCGATTTTGAGGAAGTTAAGTTGGAGCAAAAAATCTTGAGCGTCATGGTCAATTATGAGGAATTTAAGTTGGGGTGATCAATTCGGAGGGTCGAAGTCAGTTCTAAGGACCTTAATTTGGGGCAACCAATTCTAAGGGTCGAGGTCAATTCTGAGGACCTTAAGTAGGGGAGACTAATTCTGAGGCTCGAGGTCAATTCTAAGGACCTTAAATAGGAGAGACCAATTCTAAGGGTCGAAGTCAATTCTAAGGACCTTAAGTGGAGATGACCAATTATGGGGGTCGAGGTCAATTATGAGGACCTTAATGGGGAAATCTCTCCTGGGGAATTTTGAAGTTTCCTTTTTTTAGACTACTTGGGAAGAGACATTTGTCTGGGGATTATGCCATTTTTTTAGAAGAGCTTAGTCTAGAAATTCCTTTTGGGGAGCTAGTTTGATAACTTAAGGTTTTGGGATTTCGATGGGGAATGAGTTGCTGGGGAGAGGTGCTAGATAATGGCTTCAAACTCTGCTTGGAGAAATTTTAGAATTTTTCTAGGAAAAAGTTTAATTCGAGAATTCCTACACAGGAGATGTGTAGCTCTACTTAAGAAGCATTTGATTTCTGTCGAAGATGAAGTTTTTTTGAGATTTTGATGGGAGTTACAGTAGACGCACTGATTTTTAGGGTTTTAAGTTAGAAAAAATGTGGTATTAATCCATATATGGACTTGGGAGCTTGAAAAATTGTTTTCTTAATGAAGGAATATTCCAATAAGCATTTGGAAATTTTAGAAATTTTTGGGAATTTTTTTTAATTTTCTGGCATTTCCTGGGATATTTGTATAAAATTTTAGGGGGTTACTGACTGACAGGTTATAGGATTTGCCAAACGGAAGTGGCACGGTCTTCTGAACTACCTTGGGAAGGGGAAGTGATAGTGCATATCGGTGGGTGCCAGTAATTATTGGGGGTTGATTGCTAGGGTTTTCAGATAGAGTTGGATCGTAAGCTGCGGGTAGTTCAGGCGATATTGGGAGATTTGGAGATGTAGGTTACCTTTTACCCATGAGGGATGGATCCTAGGGATATGGGGGTGACGGTTCAGCATGCGAAGATGTGAGTTTGGTAACATCTGGTAACTAGGAGAGATGGTAATGGGGCATATGAGATTACATCCAACTCTAGTTCTTTCCCTTCGAGAATTTCTTGCAGGTTCATCATTGAATGTGGGAGCTTAGAGTTGAGCATATTATATGTTTGATGTAGCGGTATTGCACCTGAAAAAAAATTCACAAAAGGAAAAAAGAGATGCATATTTTTTTAATATCTTGATTTAGTGGCTTACTCTATATGCACTTTAATTTGTTGTTGCGTTTTTATTTTGAGAAAGTGTAGGAAAAATGTGTTTTTTGGAAATTTTTGAATATGATTGAGTAGAAGATGGCCTCAAAGGCTTGGTTGCAAAAGAGCTTTCCTTTCAAAAATAATTTCTTTTGAGAAAAAGTAGGAAAAATGAGTTTTTTGGATTTTTTTTAATAAAGGAGGGCCTTGGCGGCTTGTTTAGCATAAGGATTAGGGGATAGAAAACTTGGTTGTAAAGTGGGGCTTGTTTCCTTCATTGGATTGTGTTGAATCTAGTGTGTTGAACAGATTATAATGATGTTGGTTTTGCTGGAGCTGCTACTTTGGGCCTAACTTCGAGGCTCTTGCTGGTGACTGGGGACATAATGGTGGACCCCTAGTTAGCTGCCATTACTGTGTGAATATCACATCATTGCAATCCTATGGCGGTAATATTGGATGAGACCATGAACGGCCTAGATGTTTGGTGAGAAGGCTATTTTGATTTTTTGAGAGGTAGCTCGATTAAGCTATTCATGTGACTGTTTGAGAGATTTCGCTTGACGGTCCCCCTGAATATCCCTTGGCATCTATGCCGAATTATTCACCCATAATTTCATCAGCTTTGGTTCGGACATCGAGAATTGGATAAACTGGTTTATGGGGAAGGAATCCTGATGTCTACACTGGTTGTTTCCTTAGTGGGGGGAGTTGCAGCCCATTCTATAATTAGGGGAGTAGCAGTATGTTCGGTTAGTTGGCCTCCGACAAACCTCATTCTTTTTTCCCTAAAAGCTCCTACATCAAGTTATATGGGATCAGATTGCGCCTTCTCGTATCTTGGACTTCTTTGCTTAAAGAATTTGACAAAAGGCATGCATATGCGGTTGGTCTCTTTATGGGAGATTCGTCGGCCGTCGACCCGTCCTTCTTAATCTGTTGGCAGAGTTTGGTACATTTTTTTAGACTATATGAAATGTTTATGAAGGAGGATAATGGCTAAGTGGTTGGCCGAAGAGATCGGGCAGAGATGGTTTGCCATGTTTGGCACTATGGATGGAGGTGTAGTGATTTACTGTAGGTTGGTCCGAGCTTACCGTTCCATGGATCACCTTTAGCATACTATCCAGACATGGGAAGTTTGGGGGCATCAAGATGTGGATGACGATGGGGCTGGATCTTCTGGCAGCTACGGGTAGGGTTTTTTGTGAAGCTGGTGTTTTTGGGAAGCTTTTAAGTGGTTATGTATTTGGTGGTTTTGGGTAGGTGGGAATAAATTTCAAAAAGTTACATAGGAGTAATATTTATTTTCAGGATAGCTTAGTTGGCGGGCGAAGTTGTTTGACTCCCTATGCTGATATTTCTTGTAATCATGCCTAAATTTCCCAAAATGGAATTACAAAGGAATTTAATTATATTGTTGTGACTCTTGATGATTTTTACATTTTAATTATCTATACCAATCGCTAAGGCATACATAATCCTTTGATTCATGTAAATCATAAAATGAACTATCATTCACGGAGATAAGAAAAGAATAGCCTTTTGTGAAAAAGAAAGGGACCGTGACCATGTAAAGCGTATGAGCTACCAATGAACCTTTGGGAGTTAAAAAAATTTCAAGTTTCATTTTGAAAGTAAAAATATTTTCAGAGGATCAGTCCCCACGTAGTTCTGAGTACAGAGAAATGAAGAACTTTTTTATAGAATAAAAGGGAGATGAGAGGAGTCGTAGCGCAGTGAGATTTTGGACTGGGGTTAGAATTTCTTTAGACGGTCCAAGTTGATTGGTCGGGCCATTTCTTCTCCATCAAGGTCAGTGAGAATAGCAGCTCCACCGAACATGATCTTTCCCACAATGTAAGGGCCACTCTAGTTTGTCTTGAATTTCCCCCTGGGGTCCCAAACGAAATCTATGATTTCTTTGAGGGATAAATCCCCTTCTCGAACACCATGGTCCTTAACTCTTTAGTTGAATGATCTCTTTATTCGGAAATGGTATCCCTTTATAAGATATATAACCTTTAGCCTCCTTTTGTCTAAGAGCGATAACTCGTCAAGACGGCTTTGATGCCAATATTCTTCATTGACTTTTCTTTCAAGCATGATGCATAGTGAAGGTATTTCTAGTTTAATGGGTAGAACTACTTCCATGTCGTATACTAGAGAGTAAGGGGTAGCCCCAGTAGATGCCCCGACTGAAGTGCGGTAGCCCAGAGGTCATAAGGCATCCGATCAACCCAATCTCAGAATTCTTGGTCATCTTTCTGATGATTACTTTGAGGTTCTTATTGGCGACTTAAAATGTACTATTGGTTTATGGTCGGTATGGAGAATATTAGTGTCTCTGAATCGCATACTCATCGACCAATTATGGGACTTCTGCTTCGAAATGTTACCCATTGTCTGACACTAGCTCATGCGGGACCCCATATCGACAGATGATATTTTGACAGATGAACTTAGATACATTTTTAGCATTCTGCATTGTGTAAGACTCGACTTTGACCCTTTTGGTGAAGTAATCAATGATAACAAGGATGAACTCATGCCCATTGGGGTTTTGGGGGTGACTTTCCCTATGATATTGATGCCCTATGTGGAGAACGATCGGGGAGAGGTGATGTTGCATGAAGACGGTGGAGGTAAGTGTTGGAGATTGGAAAATTATTGGCATTTAAGGCATCTTCAAACACATATGGTACAATTTTGAACCATGGTGGTCCAATATTAACCTTGTTGGATAATATTTTTGATTAGCATATGGCCATTCATGTGGGGTTCGCATTCCCCACGGTGGATCTTCTGTATCATTTCTTCAATATCAGCCCCTGTGGTGCAGTGTAAATGGGTTCTATCGAAGATTCTCTTAAACAGTGCTTTATCACAGATAATGTATTACAGACTCAGCTTGCGAAGGGTTGCTCGGTCTTTCTTGTTAGCATTTTTGGGGTACTTATTGTGCTTTAGGAGGTGCCAAATTTTATAATACTAGCACTCAGACATATCAAGATCCTCTTTTATGATGAGCTCAATTTGGTAGCAATGAGTCGATTTATCTTATTTCTGGATTAGGAAAGGGGTGATTGTTATTCCTTCGGGTATGTCTACCATGGAGGCTAAGGTGATAAGGGAATCGACTAAGTTATTTCTTGCTTGGTGCAAGTAGTGGAAGGTGATATCTCAAAATTGAGTGGCCAGCTCTTCTAGGGGGCAGGGAAGGGTAACGGTTTCTCATCCTTGACTTTCCATCTTCTAAGGACTTGGTCGAAGATAAGGGAAGAATCTCCGTAGACATCCAACTAATGGATTCTTATCTTTAAAGTGACTTTAAGTCCTACGATGCATGATTCTTATTCATTCATGTTGTTGGTGCAGGTAAAATCTAGCTTGATGGAAATAGGAGTGTGAAAGTCATCAGGGGCGATCAGGAGTATCCCAATGTCATATCCTTTCTTATTGGCGGTGCTGTCAAAGAACATTTTCCATTGGAGGTCTTCCTGAGAGGTCCAAATGATATCTTCATTTAGGAATTCATAGATCCAAACATCATCTTCTTCCATGGGATAGTCAGCAAGGTAGTCGTAGATGGCTCTCCCTTGTATGGATTTTTATGTGACATACACAATTTCAAACTCGGGTAGAAGCATTAACCATCGGGCCATTCATCTAGAGAGGGAAGGTTTCTCGAGAAGGTAATTGATAGGATCTATTTAGGACATAAGTATGATGGAAAAAGTGAGCATGTAGTGTCATGATTTTTGGGTGACCCAGACAAGGGTGACACACGCTTTCTCTAAGGAAGTGTAATTTACTTCGTACATGTCTAATTTGTGACTAACTTAGTAGATGGCCCTTTCTTTGCAGGATTCTTTACTATGTTGGTCTATTAGATTCCCAGTTGTGGTGTCTGTCACGGTCAACAATAGGAGTAGGGGAAGACTAAGTTACGGTAGAATAAGTACCAGAGGTCGGGTTAGATACTGTATGATTCGGTTAAAGGCTTCTTGACAAGCTTCATTCCAGACTTTGGTAGAATCTTTTCGGAGGATTTTGAAGATGGGTTCACAAATATTAGTCAACTGGTTGATGAACCAGATAATATATTATAATTCTCCCAAAAACTCCCAGACTTCCTTCTCCATTCAGAGTGGTAGCATTTCGAGTATGGATTTCGGTTTGGCAGGATCTCCTTCAATCCATTTATCTCTAACTAAGAATCCTAAAATATTTCCTTTGGTAACACTAAAAACACACTTTTGTGGGTTAAGTCACATCAGGTATCACCGGAGTCGTTCGAAGAACTTTTAGAGAGAAGGAACATTACCTTCATGAGTCTTAGATTTGATAATCATAACATCCACGTTGGTCTCGACCTCTTTGTGTATCAGATCATGCAATATGGTTGTGGTATCCCTTTGGTATGTAGCCCTGCATTTTTTTGATCGAATGGCATAATTGTGTAATAAAAGGTTCCTCAAGGGGTGATGAATGCGGTTTTTTCTTGATAATCAGGGTGCATCTTGATCTGATTGTATCCGCCGAACCCATCAATGAATGAATTGAGAGCATGACTGGTAATGTTGTCCACCATTATGTCGATATTGGGCAGCAAGTAATCATCTTTCGAAGAGGCATTGTTCAAATCTCGATAATCAATGCACATGCAAACCTTTATACCTGATTTTAGCATGGGTATGATTTTGGCTAACCATGTAGAATATCCAGTCACTCGGATGAAGCCTATGTTCAACTATTTGATGACCTCTTTATAATCTTGAGCGATTATTTAGTGTGGAGCATTTGCAACTTTTGTTTGACCAGTTTGCATTATGAAAAAGTTAGAATCTCGTGTTGAGCTATTTCGGGATCAATGTCAGGCATGTCATCGTAGGACCATGTAAAGATGTGAAAAATTCTTTCAGCAGTTACTTCAAATTGCATGCTCTCATGCTCGTTAAGGTGGACCCTATCCTAATCTATCGTAGTGGGTTATTAGAACCGAGATTGATAATGACAGTTTTATCTTCATTAATTTGAACTCTCTAATGTTTTTTGTTATTTACCTTATTAATATCAGTTAAGAATTGTTCATTTTCAAAATCATCATCATCAAGAGTTTGATTAGAATCAAGCTAATTAATTTAAGGCACAACAAGATACTCAAATCTGCGTTTATTTTATTCTTGGGAAAAACAACGTTAAGAACCTCATCAAATGAGGTCTCGAATACATTATGATTAGAACAAGGAGGAACAAGAAAAAAAAGTAGTAGGATAAAAATCTGGGTTGGGTTGCATTTCAGTAGGTGGAAATGGTATAGTATTCCAGTTTAGGAAGGGTGTATCAGCAGCTTTAATCAGGATGGATGGATTCCATGATGTAGCATCTGATTGGATCATGCAAACTGCTGGTCCTAGTGTTTTCAGATTAAATGTGTCTTCGAAGTCACTTCCTTCAGAAACCTAAGTAATAGTTGTAGTATTCTTAATGAGCATTTGTACATGATGTTGGGAACTTTTGGCCTTTGAATAACTATCTTGGAAGAAGATCTCCATTCCTGGCTTCTTCTTATTGTCCACGTAATCATACCATGGTTAGAAAATGCCATAAAAGGGAAAATCTTCGCCCTCTTTGGCGAATGTCCCTTTCAGGGAATCTCTTGAATCAACCTTGGCAATCTCTTGCCTTCTCTTTAACCGAGGTTGGTGGAGCATTCTGAGTTCCTCTTATGATGGTTGATAACCCAAGACATAAGGAGGTGTAGACACCCCATTCTGTTACCCCTTAACTCTCCTTAGGTACCTAGTACCTCCCTTCATCACTATAAACCCAGGTCACGTCCCGAGTACTAACTTGGAAGCCATCGGGCACCCCCCCGGCTCAGTTTGACCCAAACGTCAAACTCCTCATCTCGACTGAGACTCAATGAATCTTTTAAGGGCACTGAATAACCTTTGCAATGGTCCACCCCGTGCCCGATTCTGACTTACCATGCGAACGAACGCGTCATTTGCATCCGAAACCTGACCTAGAGACCACCGGGCGCTCTCGGGCTCTATTTGACCTATGTCAACTCTTTAACTCGACCGAGGATAAATGAATCTTCGAAGGTCCTTGAATACCCTTTCCAACGGTCCATCCCGTGCGCAATTTCGACTTTCCATGCGGACGAACGATCTGTTTGACTCCGGGAAGCCACCGAGCGCTTCCCGGGCCCAGTTGACCAAAGTCAACTCTCCAAATCGGGTCAAACTCTTTGGAATGTCTAATTACATCTCCTAACCTTTCCAATGGTATGCGCCGTGCGCAATTCGGACTTACCATGCGGACGAACGCGCCGTTTGCGTCCGCGCAATTCCCCGTCTAATGGACCGACAAACGCTTTCGAGCCACATTTGACCCAAAGTCAACTCCCGAACTCAGGAGAAGTCCAAAGGACTTTCGAAGGTCTCTGAAATACCTTTCCAACGGTATGACCCGTGCACGATTCTGACCAACGGTTTGCCCTCGACGGCCAATTTTCTGAAAAAGCCTGAGGCAAACTGCCAAATGGCAGGTCCCAAATCCTGCCTATCGGCACCTGCCGATAGGCAGTGCCATGATAGGGGCGATCGGTAGTCTCCTGGGGTTATAAAAGGAGGCCTTTGCCTCATTTGCAAGGGGAGCCCAGATCTGATAGAAATCTCTCTGAACGAATACCAGAAACCTCTCTCGAAGGCAGCGTGATTTCAACTTCCAAATCCCTCTTTTACCTTCACTTTTCATCATCCTTTTCATCAAACTTGGTGAATTAGACACTCTCCATCATCATCCAAGCTCAAGGGATTCTCTCCAACATTCAAGATCAAGCTCAAGATCTTCAAGAAGGTCCAACTTTCTCAAACTCCCTCTCTTCAATTCTCTTGAATTCCCAATAACTTATTTTCTTACTTGGGACTTTTATAATCTCATCTCACACATCCTAATATACTTTTTATTTAGTATTATTGCACATCTCTTATTTTCATATAAATAAAAACCCAAAACAAGAAAAAGAGGGTTTGCTCATAAATTCCAAGTAGGGATTCTCACACTTTTTCAACATTTTTCTCACAACTAAAACACTTTTTCTACACACACACACACACTTACAAATAAGAGATCCCACATTTGGATTTATGGGATAAACCCCACCCTTTTGCTTTGTATGCGAACTACGTGGACTTTGATGCCTTTATAGGATACGTAGGCGTCTCGGGGTAAAACCCGACACTCGAATCCTTTCTCTAACTTTTTCTCTCATTTCCTATTTTCTCTAAATCCATTTTTCTTATATAATATATATCCTTAGTCTTAGTGACACATTACTCCATGTGCGTTATCGTTCCTTTATAGCGATCAACGTAGGGGTAACCACGTAAATCTTATTTTTATAATATTACTTTTATAATCTTCCTATGGATGACTCGCTTTATCTTTTCCACGATACAAGTCGAGGATTCCTACCTCCATTCTATATATATACACAAGCACACATCTCACGGGGGGGGGGGGGGGGACGTAAAGGAAAATAGGAAATATCCATGAGAGACCGAAAGGGCGGAATGGGTGCCTAACACCTTCCCATTTCGTAACTAAGCCTTCGAACCCTTTTCGAATCATTTTGGTTTCGCACGCACCAGTATGTCTTTGGATGCCATCCTTCGGGGTGGCTTCCTCTTTTTCTCTTGTCTGTTTTGAGTAAAATAGATTGGCGACTCGGAATCTCTCTACATTTTTCACACCTCACAAAATCGACGCCGACCGAAGCGCTCTCCCGAGAGGGGGCGCGCGGGACCCGAAGGATTCCTCCTCCCTCCACGGCGGGGATCGGCGGGGATGGCCACAGTGGAGACTCTGCTGGGGATTTTTATTTATTTTCGAGGGCTTGACTCTATTTACATGGATGCTATATTTGTTTATGCTCCCCCCCTATATCTGCATGTTCCCCTTTCTCACATGTATATCCCATGCTTATGCTTATGTTCACACACTTGTAGGAAATCCTCCATGTACACCTCACACCACGTACACCTAGGATCACGTATATCCCTATGTTGCACGCATCACCTATCCATACTCGGCGTACCTTTTGGGGTACTTGTACTTTGTTCCCGGTTTTGCGTAATCAAAGAAAGGCATTCTCATCATAAGCTACTAATAAGAGAATCATGCATGATTCACACAACATAACCAAAGAGCATTGATATTGACCAAATTTTACCCAGTAACGGGAGGGTCACTTCGCGATGGCCGCTGGTCCGGCAGGTTGCAGTTAGCCTAAGCGATATGACTCTCACCTTCCATTGGCCAAGCACCTTCGACGTATATCGAAAGGTTCCCCCGCATCGTACCGCTTGACCGAAGTCATGACGGGAGGTATATCGCAGGGAATTCGTTCACATACGCCGAGTATATCAAATTCGCTCTCACACGTACCGTCCTCATGAGGTATATGGTGAGGCAATTCATGTACACTCAGGTATATCAAATGGCTTGTCCACACGTACCGATTACCCGCAAGAGCAAGATGTATATCATGGAAGTCACGCCAAAGGGGGGAACCCATGCCGATTCACCCAACCAACTACATACCCGCATATAGGTGTCAAACCTAGGACACGCACTTTAGATTGTCGGTTTCGGCCCGAAACTGTGTCGAAATTCCGGGTCGATCTTCCGCCCAATTTTTGAGCATTTTTAAAACGGGACTCTGTCCGCAAGCCTGGTTACAAGTCCCAAACCGTAGCTTTGCATATATTAAAACCCCACTTTTCCAGGCTCCGGTCTCGTCCGACATTGCATTTAGGAGAATTAAATACAAGTGAGAACATAATAATCGTAATAATCATGCTGAGTTCCATCTCCAAAAACATTTCTCCCTTCCTTATCAAAAATCCAAAAAACATTTCTCCCTTTCTTATCAAAAATACAAAAACATTTTTCCCTTTTTATCAAAAATCCAAAAATAGTTCCTTCCCTTTTCTCAAAAATAAATCTCATCCTACGCCTTCTGAGGTTGACCGCACGCCCTTGGCCTGGCTCCCTATTGGCTTAGGTCTTCAGTCAAATCACCCCGGAGTTTCGTCTGTTCCTCTACTACTTCTTTCGAGTCCGGAATCCATCCATCTTCCATGGAGAATGCGGATCAAGCACCACTCATACAACCAGATCTGTCAACAGTCCTACCTCAGCTCGTGGCCAAGATTGACAAATCCAAGTCGAGGTCTGAGAAATGCAACGAAACCAAGGTCCTATTCCTCAAGATCCCGAGGCCGTGTTCCCTCGTGCTATGGGTCCACCCGAGCCCATCTGGGTCCCGAAAAAATATCAGTACACTCCGCATGCCGCTCCTGCTAATGGGATGCCGCCTGCCTAGCGTATAATGCCAAACATTGCCCAGCCTATGGCTAACTTGCCTATGGTTGTTGATCCAAAGGAGGAGGAGTTGAACAAAGTCAAAGAGGATCTCAAGATGCTCACCAAGAAGTTTGACCAAGTCAAGATCTCTGGGAATTACATGGACTACACCCATATGTCTCCTTATCCTAAAGCAAGGTTACCCGAGACGTTCAAAATGCCAAATATCGAGAAATTTGGAGGGAGTGGTCCCCGGATTGTTCATCTTCGTAGTTATCATCGTTCCATGACTCTACTAGGGTCTTCGAAAGAAGTGATGGCCCAATTGTTTCAGCAAACTTTGAAAGACAGTGCTCTTCGATGGTTTTTATTTCTTGAGGAATCCAGAATCCGTAGCTGGGAGGATGTAGCCCAAGAATTCATGTCGTAGTACAAATACAACGAAGCGCTTAAGGTCACCTGTCGTGATTTAGAGTTGCTCAACCAGAACTTCGGAGAATCAGTCAGTAACTTTATAGCCCGATGGAGGGAAAAAGCGGCTACCATGACCAATCGGCCGTCTGAAGAAGAACAAGTTAGCATAGTGAATAAGAATTTCTTACCCCATGTCCGAGCAACCATGGGAGGACAGTACTACCCACATTTTTGAGCTCTCAAAGAAGCAGGAGTAGAAATCGAAGAGGGTCTTACCAAAACAGAAGTTGAACCAAAGAAGGTGTCCGGACAGTTCACCCCCATAAAATATGACAAGCCTGTCAGTGTCGCAGTCTCAACCATCAACAACATCTCTCAACCAACCACATCATGGGCACAGGAAAGCCGCCCTTCTCCCGTCCGAAGGGAATACACGGAGCTCCATCATCCCCTCTCCAAAGTTTACCAAGCCCTGTTAAGCCGAAACCTTATAAAGCCCCTGGATCCACGTCCATTACCCAATCCACTTCCCAGAAATTTCAAGATCGATGCTCATTGCGCCTTTCACCAAACAGCTGGCCATACCACCAACCAATGCTTCCACCTTAGAAACATAATCCAAGATCTCATTGACCGGGGTACCATCGCCCCACCAGCCAATCCTAAACCAAACACTACTCATAACCCACTCCCAAATCATACTAATGCCATCTTCTGGGAAGGAAATCCAGATTTCAATCCATCAACTCAAATCACACCGTTATACCCTTCTAAACCCCTTCAACTTTGCCCATATTTCCTCCTACACCCTGCTAGCCCTGCTGATCAGGCGCTGTCACTCCTTACCAGAGCGTGCATAACTGTCCGGACCTGTTCTGAAAGTGGAGGTATGGAATTGTCAGAGGTGGTAAACCAACTCCTAGAGTGCGGGCTGAAATTTCCCTCATAGATGATTATCGACTGCCAGAGGTTCAGTACGTTGTTTTTGGAAGCACGGAAATGGGCCCGAGAATCAGATAGGTGGATGGTACCAACCGATGAAATCGGCTTAGATGATGTTGTCCGGATCATGACGGAAGCATTCAGGCAAACCAAAAACATTTACAGTATCACCGAGTTACTTGACGGTTTGAAGCTGCAAGGGCACCTGGTCTCTTCACCCTTACACATCCCCACAAAATGGGAAGACCTATATGAAGAAGCTGTTGAAGTTATGGAATGCATTGACTTCACGAGGGAAAATAGAATTGTTACCACCGTATGGGGGGGGGGAAGAATTAGAAGTTTCAAATGAAGAACAAGCTTCAGGAGGAAATGGCCCAATAGCTGACTTATGTGGGATGATATCATTTGAGGAACTCCTCAGAGAAATAGATAAGGTGGCAGAACAACTTGAGATTGATGAGGAAACTGAATTTAAGTTTTTCCCTTCTTCAGTAAATCACATGACCAGATCTGGGAGACATTACCAAATTCCAAACTCGCTACCAACCAATGATAAAGGGAAGGGCGTTGAAAACCTTCCAATGCGAAAAATGACCCTCGAGGAGAGCAAGGTACTTGATCAATTGAAGAAAACTCAAGCTAACATCACTCTATGGGGGTTTTCATGTCTTCCCAGCTACACATAAATAGTTTGATCAAATTACTCACTGGACCCATAGTTCCTTCCTTTACCACACCAGAAGAAGCGGTGAACCTGGTCGAATCCTTGACCTCGACCAGAATGTTGTCCTTTTCTGAAGAAGAAATCCCCAAAATTGGGCCAAATCACAATCATGCACTCAACATCTCCGTCGAAGTTATGGGTAAGGTTGTACAACTCTCCATCATCATCCAAGCTCAAGGGATGCTCTCCAACATTCAAGATCAAGCTCAAGATCATCAAGAAGGTCCAGCTTTCTCAAACTCTCTCTCTTAAATTCTCTTGAATTCCCAATAACTTGTTTTCTTACTTAGAACTTTTATAATCTCATCTCACACATCCTAATATACTTTTTATTTAGTATTATTGCACATCTCTTATTTTGATATAAATAAAAATCCCAAAACAAGAAAAAAAGGGTTTGCTCATAAATTCGAAGTAGGGATTCTCACACTTTTTCCACATTTTTCTCATAACTAAAACACCTTTTCTACACACACGCACACACTTACAAATAAGAGATCCCACATTTGGATTTATGGGATAAACCCCACCCCTTTGCTTTGTATGCGAACTACGTGGACTTTGATGCCTTTATAGGCTACGTAGGCGTCTCGGGGTAAAACCCGAGACTCGAGTCCTTTCTCTCACTTTTTCTCTCATTTCCTATTTTCTCTAAATCCATTTTTGTTATATTATATATATCCTTAGTCTTAGTGACACATTACCACATGTGTGTTATCGTTCCTTTATAGCGATCAACGTAGGGGTAACCTCGTAAATCTTATTTTTCTAATATTACTTTTATAATCTTCCAATAGATGACTCGCTGTATCTTTTCCATGATACAAGCCGAGGATTCCTACCTCCATTCTATATATATACACATGCACACATCTCACGGGGGGAAACATAAAGGAAAATAGCAAACATCCATGAGAGACCGAAAGGGCGGAATGGGTGCCTAACACCTTCCCATTTTGTAACTAAGCCTCCGAACCCTTTTCGAATCATTTTGGTTTCGCACGCACCAGTATGTCTTTGGATTCCATCCTTCGGGGTGGCTTCCTCTTTTTCTTTTGTATGTTTTAAGTAAAATAGATTGGCGTCTCTGAATCTCTCTACATTTTTCACACCTCACAAAATTGACGCCGGCCGAAGCGCTCTCCCGAGAGGGGACGCGCGGGACCCGAAGGATTCCTCCTCCCTCCACGGCGGGGATCGGCGGGGATGGCCACAGTGGAGACTCTGCTGGGGATTTTTATTTATTTTCGAGGACTTGACTCTATTTACATGGATGCTATATTTGTTTATGCTCCTCCCCCATATCTGCATGTTCCCCTTTCTCACATGTATATCCCATGCTTATGCTTATGTTCACACACTTGTAGGAAATCCTCCATGTACACCTCACATCACGTACACCTAGGATCACGTATATCCCTATGTTGCACGCATCACCTATCCATACTTGGCGTACCTTTTGGGGTACTTGTACTTTGTTCCCGGTTTGGCGTAATCAAAGAAAGGCATTCTCATCATAAGCTACTAATAAGAGAATCATGCATGATTCACACAACATAACCAAAGAGCATTGATATTGACCAAATTTTACCCAGTAACGGGAGGGTCACTTCGCGATGGCCGCTGGTCCTGCAGGTTGCAGTTAGCCTAAGCGATATGACTCTCACCTTCCATTGGCCAAGCACCTTCGACGTATATCGAACGGTTCCCCCGCATCGTACCGCTTGACCGAAGTCATGACGGGAGGTATATCGCAGGGAATTCGTTCATGTACGTCGAGTATATCAAATTATCTCTCACACGTACCGTCCTCACGAGGTATATGGTTAAGCAATTCACGTAAACTCAAGTATATCAAATGGCTTGTCCACACGTACCGATTGCCTGCAAGAACAAGACGTATATCGTGCAAGTCAGGCCAAAGGGGGGAACCCATGTCGATTCACCCAACCAACTGCATACCCACATATAGGTGTCAAACCTAGGACACGCAATTTAGATTGTCGATTTCATCCCGAAACTCTGTCAAAATTTCGGGTCGATCTTCCGCCCAATTTTCGCGCATTTTTAAAATGGGACTCTGTCCACAAGCCTGGTTACAAGTCCCAAACAGTAGCTTTGCATATATTAAAACCCCACTTTTCCAGACACAGGTCTCGTCCGACATTGCATTTAGGAGAATTAAATACAAGTGAGAATATAATAATCATTATAATCATGCTGAGTTTCGTCTCCAAAAACATTTCTCCCTTCCTTATCAAAAATCCAAAAAACATTTCTCCCTTTCTTATCAAAAATTCAAAAACATTTTTCCGTTTTTATCAAAAATCCAAAAATAGTTCCTTCCCTTTTCTAAAAAATAAATCTTATCCTACGCCTTCTCAGGTTGACCGCACGCCCTTGGCCTGGCTCCCTATTGGCTTAGGTCTTCAGTCAAATCACCCCGGAGTTTCGTCCGTTCCTCTAGTACTTCTTTCGAGTCCGAAATCCATCCATCTTCCATGGAAAATGCGAATCAAGCACCAGTCATACAACCTGATCTGCCGACAGTCCTAGATCCGCTCGTGGCCAAGATTGACAACCTCCAAGCTGAGGTCTGAGAAATGCAATGAAACCAAGGTCTTATTCCTCAAGAGCTCGAGGCCTTGTTCCCTCGTGCTATGGGTCCACCCGAGCCCATCTGGGTCCCGAAAGAATATCAGCACGCTCTGCGTGCCCCTCCTGCTAATGGGCCGCCGCCTGCCTAGCTTTTAATGCCAAATATTGCCCAGCCTATGGCTAACTTGCCTCTGGTTGCTGATCCAAAGGAGGAGGAGTTGAACAAATTCAAAGAGGATCTCAAAATGCTCACCAAGAAGTTTGACCAAGTCAGGATCTCTGGGAATTACATGGACTACACCCATATGTCTCCTTATCCTAAAACAAGGTTTCCAGAGAAATTCAAAATGCCAAATATCGAGAAATTTGGAGGGAGTGGTCCCCCGATTATTCATCTTCGTAGTTATCATCGTTCCATGACTCTACTAGGGGCTTCGGAAGAAGTGATGGCCCAATTTTTTAGCAAACTTTGAAAGACAGTGCTCTCCGATGGTTTTTATCTCTTGAGGAATCCAGAATCCATAGCTGGGAGGATGTAGCCCGAGAATTCATGTCGCAGTACAAATACAATGAAGAGCTTGAGGTCACTCGTCGTGATTTAGAGTTGCTTAAACAGAACTCCGAAGAATCAGTCAGTAACTTTATAGCCCGATGGAGGGAAAAAGTGACCACCATAACCAATCGGTCGTCTGAAGAAGAACAAGTCATCATAGTGAAGAAGAATTTCTTGCCCCGTGTCCGAGAAACCATGGGAGGATAGTACTAACCCCATTTTTGAGCTCTCAGAGAAGAAGGAGTAGAAACAGAAGAGGGTCTTGCCAAAATAGAAGTTGAACCAAAGAAGGTGTCCGGACAGTTCACCCCCAGAAAATATGACAAGCCTGTCAGTGCCGCAGTCTCAACCATCAACAACATCTCTCAACCAACCACATCATGGGCACTGGAAAGCCGCCCTGCTCCCGTCCGAAGTGAATACACTGAGCTCCATGCTCCCCTCTCCAAATTTTACCAGACCCTGTTAAGCCGAAACCTTATAAAGCCCGTGGATCCACGTCCATTACCCAATCCACTTCCCAGAAATTTCAAGACCGATGCTCATTGCGCCTTTCACCAAACAGCTGGCCATACCACTAACCAATGCTTCCACCTTCGAAACATAATCCAAGATCTCATTGATCGGGGTACCATCGCCCCACCAGGAAATCCTAAACCAAACACTACTCATAACCCACTCCCAAATCATACTAATGTCGTTTTCTTGGAAGGAAACCCAGATTTTGATCCATCAACTGAAATCACACCCTCATACCCTTCTAAACCCCTTCAACTTTGCCCATATTTCCTCTTACACCCTGCTAGCCCCGCTGATCAGGCGCTCTCACTCCTTACCAGAGCGTGCATCACTGTTCGGACATGTTCTGAAAGTGGAGGTATGGAATTGTTAGAGGTGTTAAACCAATTCCTAGAGTTTGGGCTGAAATTTCCCTCATAGATGATTATCGACTGCGAGAGGTTCAGTACGTAATTTTTGGAAGCACGAAAATGGGCCCGAGAATCAGATAGGTGGATGGTACCAATCGACGAGATTTGCTTAGATGATGTTATCCGGATCATGACGGAAGAATTCATGCAAAACAATAACATTTGCAGTATCACCGAGTTACTTGACGCTTTGAAGGTGCAAGGGCACCTGGTCCCTTCACCCTTACACATCCCCACAGAATGGGAAGACCTATATGAAGAAGCCGTTGAAATTATGGAATGCATTGACTTCACAAGCGAAAATAGATTTTTTGCCACCGGATGGGGGGAAGAATTCGAAGTTTCAAATGAAGAACAAGCTTCAGGAGGAAATAGCCCAATAGCTGACTTATGTGGGATGATATCATTTGAGGAACTCCTCGGAGAAATAGATAAGGTGGCAGAACAACCTGAGATTGATGAGGAAATTGGATTTAATTTTTCCCTTCTTCAGTAAATCACATGACCAGATCTGGGAGACATTACCAAATTCCAAACTCGCTACCAACCAATGATAAGGGGAAGGGCGTTGAAAACCTTCCTATGCCAGAAATGACCCTCGAGGAGAGCAAGATCCTCTATGAATTGAAGAAAACTCAAGCTAACATCACTCTATCGGGGCTTTTCATGTCTTCCCAGCTACACAGAAATGCTTTGATCAAATTGCTCACTGGACCCATAGTTCCTCCCTTTACCATACCAGAAGAAGTGGTGAACCTGGTCAGATCCTTGACCTCTACCCGAATACTGTCCTTTTCTGAAGAAGAAATCCCCTAAATTGGGCCAAATCACAATCATGCACTCAACATCTCCGTCGAAGTTATGGGGAAGGTTGTACCACTCTCTCTCATCGACAACGGATTCGCTTTGAATGTCTTCCCGTTGATAACCTTCAAATGTTTAGGTCTGAAAGAAAGTGACTTCGCTCCAACATCCGTTGTCGTGCATGCCCACGATAATACCCGACGTGAGGTGATGGGATCCATAAAACTTGTAATAGGGGTTGGACCTATAAACCCTGTCGTCGAATTACAAGTCATCGATATCCCGACCTATTTTAACCTGTTACTCGGATGACCCTGGATCCACAGTATAAAGGGTGTCTCTTCCTCATTCCATCAGAAAATGAATTTCTTCGCCGATGGTCGAGTCATCACCATCTTGGGTGACGACGGTAACGACGAGGGTGCAAGCACCAGCAGTCCAATTCTTGAGATACAACACGGGTCAAATGATATGCTCCTATGAGGTTTTCAAGTCAAACCATCCCTATTCCCGGCAGGGGACGGTTTCAAAGAAAGGGTTTGTCCAGAATATGACCCTCATGGCAATGTCAATGTGATTCAGATGTTGAGAAACATGCACTTCATGCCCAGATTGGGGCTGGGACAAAGGCAGCAAGGGATACTTGAGCCCATCGAACTGAACAAAGCTTTCCCCCCTTGCGACTTGGGATAACAACCATCAGAACCATAACTCAGAATGATCCGCCAGACTCGATCAAAGAGAGGTTTAGACTTCGTTCGAACTATCTCGGGAGATTCTTTAAATGAACGATTCATCAAAGAGGGAGAGGATTTCCCCTTTTGAGATTTTCCAGAATCATGGTATGACCATAAAGATAAGAAGATGAAGCCTGGAATGGAGATCTTCTTTGAAGATATCTACCCAATGACCGAAAGTTACCAATACCAGGTGCCACCGCTTATCAAAGATACTGAAGAAACTGAGGAAAGTTACTCCGAAGATTCCTTCAACCTGCAAACACTGGGGCTGACACTTTGCATGGTTCATTCAGGCACTACATTAAGGGACTCATCTCGTCTGATTAAAGTTGCTGATACACCTCTCCTCAACTGGCATGCTGTGCCAGTTCTACCTCTTGAAATATCCCTCAACCCCAATGTTTACCCTGTTTTATCTACTGTTGTCCATCCTTGCTCAAATGTAATCGAGACCTCTTTTGATGAGGTTCTCAATGCTGTTTTTCTTATCAATGAAATAAACGAAGATTTTGAGTATCTTGCTATGCCTTACATTAATTGTGTGGATTTTAATCAAACTTTTTATGATGATGATTTTGCAAATGAACAATTCTTAACTGATCTAAATAAGGTTAATAATAAGCAACATAACCGCGTTCAAGTTAATGAAGAAGAGACTGTCGTTATTAATCTCGGTTCTAGTATCCAACTGCGTGAGATTAGGATAGGGGCCACCCTTGACGAGCATGAGCGCGCACAACTCGAAGAATTGCTAAAGGAGTTCGTAGATGTCTTCGTATGGTCCTACGACGACATGCCCGATATTGATCCCGAAATAGCTCTGAACGATATCCCCATTCTCCCAAATGCCAAGCCAGTTAAACAAAAGTTGAGAAAGCTCCGCATCGAATAGTCGCTTAAGGTCAAAGAAAAGATGATCAAATAGTTAAACGTGGGTTTCATTCGAGTAATCGAATATCCCACATGGCTGGCTAACATTGTACATGTACCAAAATTAGGAGGAAAGGTTCGAATGTGTGTGGATTACCGAGATTTAAATAAAGCTTCTCCGAAGGATGATTATCCACTACCCAACATCGACATGATCGTGGACAACACAGCCAGTCATGCTCTCAAGTCATTTGTCGACGAATTTTCCGGATACAACCAAATTAAGATGCATCCCAACCACCAAGAGAAAACCGCATTCATCACCCCATAGGGAACTTTTTGCTACACCGTTATGCCATTCGGTCTCAAGAATGCTGGGGCTACCTACCAAAGGGCTGCCACAACCATCCTGCATAATCTGATCCACAAAGAGGTCGAGGTTTATGTGGATGATATGATTATCAAGTCCAAAACTAGAGAAGGTCATGTTCCCGCTCTCCGAAAGTTCTTCGAACGACTGCGGCAGTATCAGATGAGACTTAATCCACAGAAGTGCGTCTTCGGTGTTACGAAGGGAAAACTCGTAGGATTCATGATCAGTGAGAAGGGGATAGAAGAAGATCCCGCCAAGCTGAAGGCCATACTTGAGATGCCATCTCCCCGAACAGAGAAGGAAGTCTGAGGCTTCCTAGGGAAATTACAATATATCAGTCGGTTCATCAGCCAGCTAACCTCCATCTGTGAACCAATCTTTAAGCTCCTCCGAAAGGATTCAACCAAGGTTTGGAACGAGGCCAGCCAAGAAGGTTTTCATCGAACCACACAATACCTAACCCAACCTCCAGTTCTCATGCCACCACAGCCTGGTATCCCTTTGCTCTTATACCTAACCATAATAGACACTACAGCCGGGGATTTGCTACCCTGGTACCTCGAGGACTCCCACAAAGAAAGAGCCATCTATTATTCCAGTCACAAGTTGGTCGGATACGATGTCAACTAAACTACTTTGGAAAAAGCATGTGTCACACTTATCTGGGTCACCCAAAAGTTACGACATTACATGCTCGCCTTCCCCATTAAACTAGTATCCCGAATGGATCCCATCAAATACCTGCTCGAAAAACTCGCCTTGTCCAGTCGAATGGCCCGATGGTTGATGCCCCTAACCAAGTTTGATATCGTGTACGTCACACAGAAAGTCGTGGAAGATCCATCTCTGACTACCTCGCTGACTACCCTATAGAAGTAGTAGATGTCTGGATCTCCGAATTCCCAGATGAAAACATCCTCTGCACCACTCAAGACTGCCCCCGATGGAAAATGTTCTTCGACGGCGCCGCCAACAAAAAGGGATATGGCATTGGGATACTTCTGGTCGCCCCAGATGACTCCCACACTCCCATCGCCATTAAATTGGATTTCCCTTGCACCACCAACATGACAGAATACGAGGCATGCACAGTGGTCCTCCAGGTCACTCTCGAGAAAGGTATTCAATACCTTGGTGTATACGGGGATTCTTCCCTCATCATCGGTCAAGTTCTCAGGAAGTGGAAGGTCAAGGACGAAAAGCTTCAACCCTTTCATGCCCAATTAGAAGAGTTGGCCTCCCAATTCTGAGATATCACCTTCCATTACCTACCCTGAGCAAAGAACAACCTAGCCGATGCTCTCGCTACTTTGGCTTCCAGGGTCGACATGCCCGAGGGAATATCAATGACCCCCTTACTAATTCAAAAATAAGACAGACCGACCCATTGCTACCATATTGAGCTTGTCTCCACTGAAGATACCGAACTAGACGATTGCTGGTACTATAATATTTGGTGCCTCCTCAAACGCGGTAGGTATCCCGAGGGTTCCAAAAAGAACGAACAAGCTACCCTCCAAAGGCTGGCCGCTCAGTACATCATCTGCCATAAACCACTACTCAAGAGGAATTTCGATGGAACTCATTTGCACTATATTGCAGGGGCTGACATTGAAAAGATAATGCAGAAAATCCACAGCGGTGAATGCGGACCTCACATGAACGGTCACATGCTTGCCAAAAAGATCATCCGATAAGGCTACTACTGGACCACCATGGCCCAGGATTGCACCGCCTATGTTTGGAGGTGCCCTAAATGCCAACAGTTCTCCAATCTCCAACATCTACCTCCGCGGGAATTATACAACATGACTTCTCCCTGGCCGTTCTCCACCTGGCGTATCGACATCATAGGGAAGGTTACACCAAAAGCGTCAAACGGGCATGATTTCATCCTGTTGCCATCGATTACTTCACCAAATGGGTCAAAGTTGAGTCATACGCAATATTAAATGCCAAGAAGGTGGCCAAATTCATCAAGAAGAATATCATCTGCCAATATGGGGTCCCTCGCGAGCTAGTGTCGGATCATGGTTTGCACTTTGAAGCATAAGTTACAGAAATAGTCAACGAATACGGGATTCAGAGACACAAATATTCTCCCTACCAACCTAAGACCAATGGTGCAGTTGAGGCCGCAAATAAAAACCTCAAAGCCATCATCAGCCAGATGACTGAAAGTTGTAGGGATTGGGCCGACAGGATCCCCTACGCCCTCTGGGGCTATCGAACCTCTACTGGGGCTATGCCTTACTCATTGGTTTACAGCATGGAGGCAGTCCTTCCTATGGAGCTGGAAATACCCTCGTTACATGTCATGCTCGATAGCAAGGTTAGTGAAGAAGACTGGTGCCAAGGCCATCTTGATGAGCTGACCCTCCTATATGAACGGAGATTAAAATCTCTTTACCACATACAAGGATACCATCGCCGAATAGAGCAATCATTCAACAAGAGGGTCAAGGACCGTGGTGTCCGAGAGGGGGATTTAGCCCTCAAAGAGATAATCGAACCCATCTGGGACCCCAGAGGAAAGTTCAAACCCAATTGGAGTGGCCCTTAAATTGTGAAGAAAATCTTATCCGGCGATGCCGCCATGCTCTCTGACCTAGATGGGGAAGAGATGGCTCGTCCAGTGTATCTGGACCGTCTCAAGAAGTTCTACCCTTAGTCCAAAATCTCGGCACGCTACGACTCTTCTCATCCCCCTTCTATTCTAAAAAAAAAAACTCTTTCCATTTCCCTCTACCCAGAACTACGTGGTCCTGATCCTCTGCAAAAACTATTTTCAAACAGATAAGAACATTTTCAAAAACCCCAGAGGTACGTAGGCAGCTCATACTCCTCACATGAGCACGACCCCTTCTTTTTCATAAAATACCATTCTTTTCTTACCCCCGAGAACGACAGTTCATTCTAAACATCTACTTGAACAAAAGGATTATGTATTCCTTAGCGATTGGTATAGATAATTCAAAATACGAAATTCATCGAAAGGCACAGCTGGATGATCAGAAACTTATTTATTTCATTAATAAGAAACTACAGTACGGATTACATAAGAAAAAGGAATGGATAACTCCCTTCCCCCCTACTACCATAAAAACCAGACAAAATCCCCCACATTTGTTACATAAATAAACTCATCATGAGTCCTACCCACAGCTACCCGAAGAGCCTGCACCCTCATCATCCACGTCCTGAGGACCCCAATTTTCTCTTGCCTGAATGGAGTGCCGCAAACACTCCATGGACTGATAACCCTTAACCATCTTCGAAAAGACCACAAAACCCCCTTCCATAGAGTAAGATAAAACAAACCACCTCCGACCGATCTCTACTGCCAACATCTTGCTAACTACTTCCCTCCATAACCACTTCATATAATCTTTGGGAACATGGAAAACCTTCCCAGTAGACTGAGAGGGATGGGTCGACGGACGTCGATTTTCCCATAGAGATCCTAGCAACAGACTCAAGCGCTCAGTCAAATCTTCTACTGGAATGAAATTTGAGGTCCAAGGGGGCACGACCTGCGCCCAGTCAAATTGGCGCAAAAGCCGCCAAGGGAAATAAAAAGAGGTCTGCCTGAGACACACCAACCATACATATGAATATTCTCCTATCTCCAGAACAGGCTGCAACTGTCCCCACCAAGGCACTGACCAATACAACCCACAAGCCCCATGCTCCACAAGCCAATTCTCCCAGTTCTCAACATACAGGCCCATGCGGATGAAGTAGCGCGAAAAGAAGTTGGGTACAACCGACAAAAGATATTCTGGAGGAGTCAGCAAGCGGAATCTTTCAGAAAACCACATGAACAGCATCATAGGGCTACCCCTCAAAAAGTCTGAACGGCCTTCTCTCCAAGCATCCAGGCCATTCAGAGTCTCCTCCAATATCACCGTCGTAGGATTGCGACGGTACGACATCCATGTGGTAATGGATGCAAGTTGTGGGTCCACCTATAATTCCCCAATCACCAATAGTAATTTTGAAACCAGGCCCAGAACGACGGCTCCAGCATAGCCAGCATCACTTACTTCCCGCGAATGCACGGACTGCAACACCGCCGGGAGGGAGATCATCCCTCTAGCAACTAGTGACCTGGCCGCCGAAGGCGAGATATGAAGAAGCCCGGCCAAAAAATCCCTAGGAGAATGGGAAAATTTGGGTAAAGCCGCAGCAACACTGGGATTTACACCCAGCGTAACAAAAAATTCCTCGTAGGTAGGACAAACTTCATCCAACCTAAAGTGGAATACATGGTCTTCGGGGTACCAAAATTGTACCGCCGCCATCAGCATGCTCCATTCAATAGGTAGATTGCGCCACAAGGAGACTCTATGCATGTTGAAAGCATCATAGTCGACATTATAAGAGCACATGGCTTCCAAGGCTTCGAGGTAGTTGACAAACTCAATGCTATCAGGGAGAGCCATCTTCCAAGACTAAAAGATGATGGGTGGGTATGAAGGATGCAAAAGGTGTGAGGAAAACACTCCACCCTTCTCCTTTTTTATACTTAAAAATCCTCACAAGGGACATAACCCTTGCAGAAATCGAAAGGAACCATACCCCACAAGGTACTAAAGGCTGAAAAGGGTGCTAATCAAACCTTTCAATTGATGGGACAGGACTGAACTGCCAATAGGCAGGCCAGGGTGCTTGCCGATCGGTAACCCTCCATTTTTGGAAATCTCCCTTTTTCCTCTCTTGTCAAAATCAAAAAAATAAAAAATTGATATTCTCAACAAAATTTCAAAATCCCTTTTACTCCTTATATAATTCCCTTTTTTAAATTTCCTCCATTCCGTCTTTGTCAAATCAGAAAACTCCATAAAAATAAATTGATATTCTCAAAAGAATTTTGAGAATCCTGTTCCCTCATGGGATTCCCCGTTTTGAATAAAATAACTTTCCTTTGAAAGATTTCTAAAAATATTCCTTTTTTTACGGTCACAGCAGCAAATTAAAAGGCGCATTCATTCATTTCATCATTAAAATAAAAGATAGTAAAAAAAACCCGCATTGCATTGCATATATATGTTTTCTATGTTACATCATTTTTTCAGGAAATAAAGAAAAGCCAAAAACAACGGGACTCAGCCCGAACCCACATTTCACTCTCTCTCTCTCAAGAATTTCCATCCCGGCGACGCGCTCTCTTTCCCTTACGGCGAGACGACACGCCCCCACTACCCGAGCCACAGTCTCCCCCAGACGAGGCTGACGGCACCAAGCAAGAAGGAATAGGGATATCCTCCCGAATGTGGGCAGTCGCCGATGATATCCAATCCCTGATGTCCCTGAGCCAAGTGGTCGACACCCGGATTTGCTGCAAAGGAAAGGCAGAATCAATATCAAGCAAAAGAAATCAAAAAAGAGAGGAAAAGAACCGAAAGGTTTACCGCAGGATGAAGGACGTCCTCTGTTAAGCCCAGCTCCTCCGAATCCATCGTAAGAGGACGATGCAGCATCGGCACCGTCCCTCCATCATCCCATCAAATGATGTATGAAGGAGTGTGCAGCCGAACAAAAGGGACCTCCGAGGTCGCCGCCGCCGCAGGTGCCGACGGACGACCACCACTATGGGAAGACCCCACCGCCCGACTCGAACCAACAGGAGGGAAAGGCAAGGCATCATGTATGCTGGGCACCATCAACCATCTCGTCACAAAGTCCATATAATCATACGGCGTGGCCGTATCAGTATACACCGCATAGGACTCGCCAATCATCGCCGTGATCCTTTCATCCTCCAATAATTGTCGCTCCCGCCTCATAGAAGTAGGAGGCTACGCGGGAGGCGCCACCACCTCCTCCTCAGCAATCTAACGGATCACCCACTCCCCAAGGTACCAGGAATGGCCGAACTCATGCGCCAATAAACGCCTCATCTGCGCGTTCACCCCATTCATCCTCGTATCCTGAATGGCGGTCTCCCAAGGATAAAAGGTCACCTAAAAATTCCCAAGCAGACATAAGTCAATACAAAATCAGAAGAGGAAAAAAAAACTAAGGCTGAAACGGAAAGAGTCTTAACCTACCACTAGTCAGGTCATTCAAGACCTGATGCACCGCCTCTAGGGAGAGAGATCCCTTCGACTGTCGGTTGGCCTTACGCCATCGATAAAAGCAACAGAAGTCTCCCACAGTGTCATCCTTCAGAACAATCAGTGGGGTGTTGCACCCAATCACCTCATAAAACCACGTCTGAATTCACGAGCAATAAGAGACGCATAAGGAAAATGCAAATGCATGGAAGGAAAATGCGAATGCATGAAATGGAAATGCGCAAAGTAAAGAATACCTCAAGGAGATACGTGGCTCGAGTAAAAGTCTACCGACAGCATCGGCTGAATGCATCCAGAGAAGAGTAAAGGATCGCCAATGTCAGACTCCCCCAATCATAGAAAGGGATGTTCGAAAACATCCTCAAGAATGGAAGAAACCACAAATGGATGACGTCGCCGCTCGACGCCACCATGAAACCTCCCAGCACCAACAAAATGAACAACCGGGCCATCTGCCTCACTTGCAGTCCGTCCTCCACATCAACCACCCCACTCAGCAAAACATCCTTCAGCAAGAACAGACGGATAGAATCTCTAGAGACTATCCTCCTCACATCACCGAGTGCCGCATACACCGCCTCCGGCCTCACCCGTAAAGAGCGGTCCACCTCTATCTGCTCCCCATCACAATCCATCCCCAGCAGTTGCTGTACATCTATATGAGTCACCGTCATCTCCCCGAAGCCAAAATGAAAAGTGTGGGTAGTGTCCCACCACCTCTCCCCCAAGGCACACAAAACTGCTGTCGAATGAGGCGTCTAATCCAGCATAGCCGCCAACCTCCCAAAACCCGCTGATGATACCATCCAGCACACCACGGGTGGAAGATGCTTCCAAACATCCCTAAGCCCCGTTGTCCCGCGGGCACGCATGTTCTTCAAAGAAATACCCGACTGGCGAAAGGAAAAATTCAGTCAAAGGTCAAAAAAAGGAAAAATCACCCAAAAAGGAAAGAATGCCAAAGGTCAGATTACTTACATAACCACCGTGAATCACTATCGAAGAGCGATGACGCGATGGCTCCCGCAACAAGGTCCGCTCATCCGCAATCGGCTCGAATGCATCAAAGGCATTCTCATTCCCCAAAACAAGGGGCACCCTGTCCCTCCAATCCACATTTGCCCAGTCATCAACAGTCAACCACTCTTGGTGGACAGTGGTGCTCACAAAATGGGCCATTTCTTGAAGATCGGAATGCTAGAAAGATTCGCAAAGAGGAATCGCAGAAAGAGAGAAGGCAGGAAGCTGTGAAAAATGGGGGGAATTCGCCCCCTTTATATAGGAGGCTAAACGCCATGCCGATCGACAACCCACCTCACCATACCGATCGGCACTGTCTCCTCACCTTCTCGAGGCAGCCCAAAAGTCCGTGCCACTGTCGAATGGCACCTCTCAGTCTATGCCGATCGGCACCCCCCTTGAAATTTTGTGCAAAAATTCCCAGAAAATACCAGAAAGCCTCGAAAAATCCCCGAAAAATTCCTAAAAATCCCAGGAAAGATTTAGAAGTTTTCATCAAGAAAATTTTGCACTCCTTCGGGCGACACACCATTTTCCCCAACGGAGCCCTCAAAATCCAAGCGATTGACCTCTCGAGCAAGGTTCCCGGACCACCTAATAACCTCCTCATCAGACTTTACAACCATCGGTTATTCGGTTCGGTACAATATCACATGGTATTTTTCCCAACAGAAATCAGAAGAACCACTCGCCCCGAGCAATCTCTCCCAAAGGACAATCCAAATGTTCCCCAGCTCCTTCATCATTCCCCAGCGGAATCTCAGATCCAAATTCTTATTCCCAGCGGAGCCCCTCTTCCCCAGAGGAATCCTCAAAAACTAAGTGAAAACTCCTCCCGGGAAAGCTCCGAAAAATCCCTAAGGATTACCTGATCACCTCCCCAGCAGAATTCTCTTACAGCACCCAAAATAGATTGTTCTCCCCTGCGAGGTCTCCTGAAAAGATTCCCCCATCTAGAAGCTCCCCAGCTCAAATCGGAATCACAAATCTCTTTCTCCAGCAGAATCAAAATACAATCTTTATCTACTCTTGGGTCGGTTGTCCCTGGTCTTGTATCGTCACCTGAATTAGGTCAGAATTGACCTCGGTCCTCGGTCGTCACCACTCTTAGGTAAGAACTGACCTAGACCCTCTGAATTGGTCATCCTCATCTCCTTAGGTCCTCAGAACTGACCTCGATTCTCTGAATCGACCTCGACCCTCTGAATCGGTCATACTCCCTCAAAAGCATCATTGGGTGTCTAATCGATGGCTATCATTTGTTCCAAACTCACCCATCGAGGGTCTCTGTAGACACCCCATTCCGTTACCCCTTAACTCTCCTTAGGTCCTTAGTACCTCCCTTCATCACTATAAAGCCATGTCACGTCCCGAGTACTGACCTAGAAGCCATCGGGCACCCCCCGACTCAGTTTGACCCAAAAGTCAAACTCCTCATCTCGACCGAGACTCAATGAATATTTGAAGGGCACTGAATACCCTTTCCAATGGTCTGCCCCGTGCGCGATTCCGACTTACCATGCGGACGAACACGCCATTTGCATCCGAAACCTGACCAAGAGGCCACCGGGCGCTCCCGGGCTCTATTTGACCTATGTCAACTCTTCAGCTCGACCCAGGCTGAATGAATCTTTGAATGGCACTGAATACCCTTTCTAACGGTCCATCTCGTGTGCAATTCCGACTTTCCATGAGGACGAATGATCCGTTTGACTCCGGGAAGCCACCGAGCACTTCCCGGGCCTGGTTGACCAAATCAACTCTCCAAACCGGGTCAAACTCTTTGGAATGTTGAAATGCATCTCTTAACCTTTCCAACGGTATGCCCCGTGCGCAATTCGGACTTACCATGCGGATGAACGCGCCGTTTGCCTTCACGCGATTCCCCATCCAATGGACCGACAAACGCTTTCGAGCCACATTTGACCCAAAGTCAACTCCCAAACTCGGGAGCGGTCCAAAGGACTTTCGAAGGTCTCTAAAATACCTTTCCAATAGTATCCCCATACGCGATTCTGACCAACGATTTGCCCTCGGAAGCCAATTTTCCAAAAAATCCTGAGGCGCACTGCCAAATGGAAGATCCCAGATCCTGCCTATCGGCACCTGCCGATAGTCAGTGCCATGATAGGGACGATTGGCAGTCCCTTGGGGTTATAAAAGGAGGCCTTGGCCTCATTTTCAAGGGGATCCCAGATCTGATAGAAATCTCTCTGAACGAATCCCAGAAACATCTCTCGAAGGCAGCGTGATTTCAACTTCCAAATCCCTCTTTTACCTTCACTTTTCATCATCCTTTTCATCAAACTTGGTGAATTATCCACTCTACATCATCATCCAAGCTCAAGGTCTGCTCTCTAACATTCAAGATCAAGCTCAAGATCTTCAAAAAGGTCCAACTTTCTCAAACTCTCTCTTAAATTCTCTTGAATTCCCAATAACTTGTTTTCTTACTTAGCACTTTTATAATCTCATCTCACACATCCTAATATACTTTTTATTTGGTATTATTGCACATCTCTTATTTTCATATAAATAAAAATCCCAAAACAAGAAAAAGAGGGTTTTCTCATAAATTCCAAGTAGGGATTCTCATACTTTTTCCACATTTTTCTCACAACTAAAACACCTTTTCTACACACACACACACACACTTACAAATAAAAGATCCCACATTTGGATTTATGGGATAAACCCCACCCCTTTGCCTTGTATGCAAACTACGTGGACTTTGATGCCTTTATAGGCTACGTAGACGTCTCGGGGTAAAACCCGAGACTCGAGTCCTTTATCTCACTTTTTCTCTCATTTACTATTTTCTCTAAATCCATTTTTCTTATATTATATATATCATTAGTCTTAGTGAAACATTACTCCATGTGCGTTATCGTTCCTTTATAGCGATCAACGTAGGGGTAACCGTGTAAATCTTATTTTTCTAATATTACTTTTATAATCTTCCTATGGATGACTTGCTTTATCTTTTCCACGATACAAGCCGAGGATTCCTACCTCCATTCTATATATATATACACATACACACATCTCACGGGGGGAAACATAAAGGAAAATAGCAAATATCCATGAGAGACAGAATGGGTGGAATGGGTGCCTAACACCTTCCCATTTCGTTACTAAGCCTCCGAACCCTTTTCGAATCATTTCGTTACTAACCCTCCGAAAGGTCAGTATGTCTTTGGATGCCATCCTTTGGGGTGGCTTCCTCTTATTCTTTTTTCTGTTTTGAGTAAAATAGACTGGCGACTCTGAATCTCTCTACATTTTTCACACCTCACAATATCGACGCTGGCCGAAGCGCTCTCCTGAGAGGGGACGCGCGGAACCCGAAGGATTCCTCCTCCCTCCGTGGTGGGGATCGGCGGGGATGGCCACAGGAGGAAAGGCCTTCTTTATCACTATGGGTTCTACTATTACCTGTTGTCATCGTCCAAGCCTTAGTCTGGGCATGAAGTTCATATTCTTGAACATCTGTATCATGTTAGCACTGTCGTGAGGGTTGTGCTCTGAACAAACTCTCTCTTTGAAATCATCCCCTATTGGGAGTGGAATTGGTTCGACTCAAAAACCAGATAGAAGCATATCCTTCGTTCCATATTGTATCTCTAGTGCCTGGTTACTGGTGCTCGAATTCTCAGTATTATTATCATCGCCCAAGATGGTGATGACTTGCCCCTTGGCGAAGAACTTCATTTTTTTATGGGTAGAGGAGGATATCCCCTTGATACTGTGAAGCCACGGTTGTCCAAGTAATAGGTTAAAATAAGTCAGTATGTCTATGAGTTGGAATTTAGTAATGAGATTTATAGTTACATCCCCTATTGTAAGATTTATGGATCCCATCACCTCTCGACGAGTATTGTCATGAGCATGAAATGTGGTAGAAATTAGAGCAAGGTTTCTTACTTTCAAACTTAATCAGTTGAGGGTCCTTAACGGGAAAATATTAAGTGTTGATCCATTGTCGATGAGTGAAAGTGGGATTGTCTTCCCCATCACATCGACAGAGATATTGAGAGCATATTTGTGATTTGGACCATACTTAGGGATTTTTTCCTCATAAAAGGAGATCATTCTAGTAGAGGTTAGAGACCTGACCAAGTTCACGGCTTGTTTCAGAGGGGTGAAAGGAGGGACAATGGGCCCGATAAGAAATTTAATCAAGGCATTTAAGTGCGGTTGGGAAGACATTAAAAGTCCCAAAGTGATGTTTTCCTAAGTTTTCTTCAATTTTTCGAGGTTCTTACTCTACTCGATTGTCATTTTTTATATGGGGAGTTTCTAAATAATACTTTTTCCTTTATACGTTGTTACTGATAGAGGGTTCAAACTCTGGTAGTGCCTCTTAGATCTAGTCATATGGTTCACAGAAGAGGGGAAAAATAAAAGCCATGTTTCTTTATCTATCTCAAGTTATTCGTCCACTTTATTGATCTCCCCTAACAGATCTTCAAACGATATCATCGCTCATACATTGATCAACGAGCTAGTCTTTTCTTGGCTTGGATCTTCATCTAAACTATTAAATTCACCCCCTATCCGGTGGAAACGATTTCATCCTTCCACGAGAATTTAATTCATTCTACAAGCCCTACGGCCTCTTCATATAGATCTTCCCACTTAACGGGGAGATGCAAAAGCGAAGGGACCAACCATCCTTATAGTTTTGAAAGCATCGGGTAGCTCGAACGTATTGCGAATTTCACCGATCCGTCAGAACAAGTCTGCCATAATTTGGATAGCATCATCTAAATTGACTTCATCGGCGGGAACTACCCAATTATCTCACTCGCGAGCCCACTTTTAGGGTTCCATGAACAGTGTGTTGAATTTTTGGCAGTCAATGGTCATTTATGAGGGCAATTTCAGCCCAAACTCTATTAGTTGGTTCAATATTGTTGGTAATTCCAATTTTTCCCTCCGAAATGGGTACAAATGACAAGACATGCTCTTGTAAGAAGTGACAGGGCCTAGTCGGCAAAACAGATAGGCTGCAGGAGAAAATATGGGCCAACTTTGAGGGATTGTGAGATGGTATTAATGGTTGAAACTGTAGCAAGCTTATCATATTTTCTTATCTTTGGCTCAACTTCAGTTTTGGCAAGACTTTCTTTGATATCCACTTCTTCTCGGATGGCTTGAAAATGGGGGTAATACTATCCTCCCATCGTCAGTCTAACATGGGGTTAGAAGTGTTTGCTCATAATACTAACTTTATCCTCTTCGGAAGGGTGGTTGGTTATGGTGGATGCTTTATATGTCCATCTTGCTATGAAATTACTGAAATTTTCTTCGAAAATTTTCATGAGAAGTTCTAAATCACGGCATGTAACCTCCAACTCATAATTGTACTTATACTACGACATGAATTCATGGATAACATCCTCCCAACTACGAATTCTGGATTCCTCGAGAGATAGGAATCAGCGTAGAGCATTGCCCTTCAATGTCTGTTGGGACATCTAGGCCATTATTTCGTCGAGGCACCTAGGAGAGTCATGGCTTGGTGATAACTTTGCCCGCTGACCCTAAACTTCTCAATGTTGGGCATCTTAAACTTTTTTAGAAACCTTTCTTAAGGGTTGGGAGACATATGGGTGTAATTCATGTAGTTCTCGGAGATTCAGACTTGGTCAAACTTCTTGGTAAATAACTTAAGGTCTTCCTTGACCTCGTTCAACTCTTCTTCCTTCGGATCGACGATTATTAAAAGGTTAACCCTTGGCTGGGCAAGATTCGACATAGGGAGCTGAGCTGGCAGTGGCCCATTGGCAGGAGGGGCACGTGGAACGTGATGATATTCTTTTAGGACCCAAATAGGCTCAGGTGCGGGAAAACCCATAACGCGAGGGAAGAGGACCACGGGCTCTTCGAGAATATGGACCCAATTTCACGGCATCTCATGACCCTCGATTTGAAGGTTTTTAATCTTGACAGTAAGTTGGACTAGGACCGTCATCAAATAAGGTTGCACATTCGGTACTTGGTATGCGTTCTCCATGAAAAGTTGGTTAAGGTGGATTTTGAACTCGAAGGAAGTAATGGGAGAACTGACGGAGCTTTGGGGCAGTTCACCGGAAGATCGAAGCCAATAGGGAGCCATGACAAGAGTCGGGTATGCGATCGACCTGAGAAGAAAAAGATTCGAATTTATTTTTAAAAGCTAAAAGGAAGAATTTTCTTTTTTGTAAAAGAGGATAATGTTTTTGGCAAATTTTTGGAAAGGGAAGGAGAAAATATTTTACGTTTTTTTTTATAAAATGGGGAATTTTTTTTCGTTATTTTAAAAAGAGGGGGGAAAACATTTTTGACACTTTTAGTAAGGAAAGAGGGAAAAAATGAGAAAAGGGTTTCTCACTTTTTTCCTCTTTCCTTACCAAAACTGTCAAAAAAAAGTCCCCACATCTTTTCAAAATACCAAAAAACATTTTCTCGCTTTTATAAAAAAATACCAAAAATATTTTGTCCCTCCCTTTCCTAAAATTTGTCAAAAACATTTTCCTCTTTTCCTGAAAAAAAGATTCTTCATTTACTCTTCCAAAAATAAATTCGAATATTTTTCCTCTTAGGTCGATCGCATACCCGACCCTTGGCCTGGCTCCCTATTGACTTCGGTCTTTCGTCGAACCGCCTCGAAGCTCTATTAGTTCTCCTGCTACTTCCTCCGAGTCATGAATCCTCCTTCACCCACTCTCTATGGAGAACGCAGATCAAGTACCAAATGTACAGCCTGATTTGATAATGGTCCTAGTCTAACTTACTGCCAAGATTGACAACCTTTGAACCGAGGTTTATGAGATGGAGAGAAATCAGGTCCCTATTCTCGAAGAGACCTAGGTCCTCTTCCCTCGTGCTATGGGTCTGCCCGCACTGAGCCTATTTGGGTCTCGAAATAGTGTCAGCATGCTCCACGTGCCCCTCCTACCAATCGACTATCGCCAGCTCAACTCCCTATGCAAAATCTTGCCCAACTCGGGGCTAACCTACCAGTAACCATTGATCCGAAGGAATAAGAGTTGAACAAGGCCAAGGAGGACCTTACGTTGTTCACCAAAAAGTTTGACCATGTCCGAGTCTCCAGGAACTACATGGTTTAAATCCATATGTCTCCCTACCCTAAAGCAAGGCTACCAAAAAAGTTTAAGATGCCCAAGATTGAGAAGTTCAGGGGCATCGGGCCCCCAATTATCCATCTTCGAAGTTACCACCAGACCATGACTCTCTTAGGTTCCTCTGAGGAAATAATGACCCAGATGTTCCAATAGACGTTGAATGGAAACTCTCTTCGCTGGTTCTTATTCCTCGAGGAATCCTAAATTCACAGTTAGGAGGTTGTTGCCCATGAATTCATGTCATAGTACAAGTACAATGAGGAGTTGGAGGTTACATGCCATGATTTTGAACTTCTCAAGAAGAATCTCGAGGAGACTGTCAGTAATTTGATAGCAAGGTAGAGATAGAGAGAGGCCACCATGACTAACCGGCCTTCCGAAGAGGATCAGGTCAGTATTGTTAAGAAAAACTTCTTACCCAATGTCCGAGTGACAATGAGAGGACAGCATTAACCCTATTTCCAAGCCATTCGGGAAACAGGAGTGGAAATTCAAGAAAGTATTGCCAAGACTGAAGCTGAGCCAAAGAAAGTATCTGGACAGTTCGCTCCTAAAAAATATAATAAGCCTGCCATAGTTTTGGCCATCGTTAATTTCTCATAACCGGCAATTCATGGGAACCAAAAAGTCGTGCTAACACAATCACAAAAGAATACACCGAGATTTATGCTCCCCTCTCTAAAGTCTTCTAAGCTCTTTTGAGTCGAAATATCATTAAGCTATTGGACCCTCGCCAATTACCAAACCCACTTCCTAAAATTTTCAAACCCGACGCCCATTATGATTTCCATCAAAATGCTGGCATTACCACTCATCAGGTTTACCATATTCGGAATGTAATCCAAGGTCTGATTGATCGTGGTATCATTGCCCCACCAGCCAATCCTAAACCCAACATTACTCATACTCTACTTCCAAATTATACAAATGATATCTTTCAAAAAAGTGATCCAGAATTCGACCCTTCTACCCAGATTGTACCCAGTAAATCACCCATTATACTCATACATTCACCCAAACCCCTTAAAGTTTACCCATATTGTTTCCTACACCTTATTTTGCCAACTAGGTCCCGCCACTTCTTATAAGAGCATGTATTGTCGTTCATACCCGTTCCGGAGCGAATATGTGGAATTGCCAACAGTACTGAACCAGCTCCTAGTGTTCGGATGAAATTGCCCTAAAAAAGACCATGGACTGTAAAAAGTTCAGCATATTATTCATGGAAGCACTAAAGTGGGCTTAAGAGTCAGATAATTGGGTGCTACCTACTAACAAGGTCAGTTTAGATGATGTCATCTCGATTATGGTAGACTTGTTTCGATAGACTGATGAAATTTACAGTATGTCTGAGCTACTCGATAGTTTGAAACTATAAGGGAGGTTGGTCCCTTCGCTGATGCATTTCCCCATTGAGTGGGAGGATTTATATGAAGAGGCCATGGAGGTTATAGAATGCATTGACTTCTCATGGAAGGATAACATCGTTGCCACCGAAAGGGGGAACAAATTTAATAGTTCATATGAAGAACAAAGCCCTAAAAAGACTATCCTGATGACTAATGTATGTGGGATGATATCTGTTGATACCAAATTTAATTTGCAGACTTGGATCAATCATATGAATACACATGGCTATCTACATGGCAACAACATGCACTTCCGAGATAATCACACACTCCGAGGAACCATGTTACTCCGAGGAACTCATACCCTCCAAGGAACATACCTCTCCGAGGAACTCATACCCTCCGAGGAACCCATACCCTCCGAGGAACAGACCTCTCCGAGGAACTCATACGCTCCGAGGAACTCTTGAATATCAGAAAGCTTAGGCGGTTCGAGCTGCATCTCGAACAGAGCATTAATTGATGAATAACCAACAGTTCAACTGGTTCATTAAATGCTTATCATTTAGATGCACACGCTTAAAGGGCATTAAATGTATTACCCTTTCATATGTATATCATTTAATGTATCAGCCTTTCATATGACAACATCAAGGCTATAAATACGTTGTACAATCCTCATTATAGGGGATCTGATCCTGAATCCAAACTTTGGGATCCAAAACAGAATTTCGTGTAATCGAGAATTCCCAAACACTCAACAATAAAATAACAGTGGACGTAGGCCATTCTTATAAGGCTGAACCACTTTAAAATCTTTTGTCTCATTTATTTATCTGTGATTGAATTATTAGAGTGATCTAATTTTCTACATCAACAGATTGGCACCGTTTGTGGGAAATGACTGGTAATATCGTTATCTCACCAATAAAAATCCAATACCAATAGCTGATATACCTAAATCCAGTAATCGAAACACTGGAACCCCTCCAAATCCATATGCTCCACCAATTATTCCAGATATGACCGAAATGATGCCGAATCTGGCTCAGGGCCAGACCGTCATGCAAGAAACGATGCGACAACTCATCCAAACCCTCCATGGCGGTGCGCCAGCCCATTCCGGATCACGAAGCATCCAAAGAAATATCCGTGCGCCTTCTGTGCGTACTAGGCGTACTAATTCATATCACAATGAGGAATCTGAAGATTTTTCTTATCAACCTGGACGAACTTCGTCTGTGCGAGCCACAGATACTGAACAACATGTCACCCTTTCCCCAGAAAGGGCCAGTGCTTTGGAAAGATTAAGTAGGGCCTCTCCTTTTGATCGATTAGGCCCTAGGAGGAACAAAAGTCCTCTTAATGTAGCGTCGAGGAGCTTTCGATGACCATCAGCTTTAAGGGAAGGATCTGCCCAGTCGCGACCAGTTGCTCGTCAAGATGGATCCAATGACCGACCAGCTGCTCGTCAGGATAAATCCCAGGAAGCCACGTCAACGCGATCAGTTGCTCGAACCAATAGGCCCGAGGAAGGAAATGATGCTTGGAAAGGATCTATTCAGAGGCTGGAGGATAGATTAGGGGAAATGGCTAAGGCCAAGAACCCTCTACAACGAATCTTTGTTCGGGGAACACCTTTTGTCGAGGACATTGTTGATTTCCCAACACCATCGAAGTTCAAAGCACCTGTTGTGACTCCCAAGTATGATGGGAAGACTGACCCCGTCCTTCAAATAGAACAATATCAAGCTGTTGCCGACATCAATGCTGTCCCAGATGAGATGAGATGCAGGGAATTCTCGGGAACTCTTACCGGATCTGCTCAGATATGGTATAATAATCTTCCTCGAGGTAAGATTTCAACTTTTCTTCAATTGGCCGAGTTATTCATTGGGAATTTCTGCTTCGGAGAAAATCCAGTTAAACGAGTAGCACATTTGTTAAGTGTTAGACAAAAAGCTAGTGAGAGTATTAGAGACTATATAACTCGTTTTAATAATGAGAAGTTCGAAGTCATTGATTATGAGGAGAAGACATCGATTACTGCTTTGATGAGTGGACTGCTGTCGAACAAGTTGTACTACACTTTGGCCAAAGATCCACCTCGAACCATGTCGGACCTGATGGGAAAAGCATCCAAGATTATGAATACCGAGGAGGCTATGTCTGCGAAGAAGAATATGGATGCCAAAGAAACCAAAGTGGAAGGTGATAAAGCTAAGAAGAAAGAGCATAAGAACAATGGTGGTGACAAACATTCCAAAAGTAGGTCGTCATGGGAGGTCTTGAAGAAATTTGATAATTACACGCCTTTGAAGGCAAATATCAACCACGTCCTGGAAGAAATTAAGAACAGCGAGGAGTTAAACTGGCCAAAGAAAATGAAGTAAGACCCTGACACGAGGAATAGGGAGAAATACTGCGAGTTCCATAAGGATCATGGCCATATGACCAAAAATTGCATAGCTCTTCAGAACGAGATTGAAACACTCATCCGACGAGGAAAACTAGCAAAATATGTTGATCGAGGAGGCGAAAGAAGAAGCAACGATCGAACTAGAGAGAGGTCTAGATCTCCTCGTCGAGCAGAGGAGAAAAAGAAGAGAAACCATGAAGATGATCCAAATGATGACCCTGGTCTTCCCAAGAAACCAAGGAATGAGAGGTATTTTCAATACGCTTTGGGTCATTTGATTGTAATGTTATTACAATAGGAGATACAGGAGGAGGAGACCTTACTGCAGAAAGAAAAGATTACCTCGAAGAGGCTCAAGCTTGCTCGTACATTCAGCAAATAAATTTAGCTGAGGAAGATCGCCCGAGAAAGGTGAACAAAGAAAAATTGGTCATTGGGTTTTCAAATAATGATCTTGCAGGAGTTGTGTATCCTCATGACGACCCACTAGTGATCAAAATGAGAATGAAGGAGGTAATGATTTCAAGAGTGCTAGTCGATAACGGTAGCTCGGCAGACATCATGTTCTACTCGTGTTTCGATAGTTTAAATTTAAAGCTATCTCAATTGGAGCCTTACCATAGACCCCTCATCGGTTTTGCTGGAGAGAAAGTATTTCCACTTGGGACGATCAAGTTGGATATATTCATTGGTACATGGCCTGCTTGTCGGACAGAAAGAATACGATTCTTCGTGATGGATAAGAATGTACAATCATCATACAATATCATCATGGGAAGAGTAGGATTAAAGAAGTTCGAGGTTGTACCATCTACAGTGTATCAGTGCCTAAAATTTCTAACAAACTTTGGAGTAGTAGTTGTGAAAGGTAATCAGAAAGTAGCTCGGGAATGCTATTATTCATCCGTCGAGCAAGAAGAACTTGAAGAATCAAAGAAAAAGACTACTAACTATCAAGTGGATGAAGGTGCAAAAATTGAAACATTGGATCCTCGAGATGAGTCTCAACTCGTGAAGGGTCAAGTGGTGGAAGCTACTGAAAACGTCATTCTGTACGACGAGCACCCTGAGCGAACTACTCAAATAGGTTCATCGTTGGAAGCCTCATTAAAACAAGAATTGATAACTTTCCTTAGAAGCAGAAGACAAACTTTTGCATGGATTCGTGAAGATATTCTTGGGATAGATCCAAAATTCTTATGTCACGAGCTCAATGTGAATAAGGAGATCAAACCTGTGAAACAGAGAAGAAGAGTATTCAGTCCCGAGAAGAATCAAGCCATACAGGAGGAAGTCGAGAAGCTCCAGAAAGCTTGCTTTATTGAAGATGTTAAATATCCAGATTGGTTAGCCAATGTGGTGATGGTAAAGAAGAAAAACAACAAATGGAGGATGTGTGTGGACTTCACCGACCTCAACAAAGCATGCCCAAAGGATCACTTTCCATAGCCCCGAATTGATCAACTGGTGGACGCTACCTCGGGACACGAGTTGCTGAGCTTCATGGATGCTTATTCTGGTTACAATCAAATTAAAATGAAACCTGAAGACAGGGAAAGTACTTCTTTTATTACCCATAGGGGAACTTATTGTTATAATGTTATGCCTTTTGGTTTAAAAAATGCAGGTGCGACATATCAGAGGATGATGAACAAGGTCTTTGCTGAACAAATCAGTGACAATATGGAAGTCTATGTTGACGACATGCTGACAAAAAGTAAGAAAGCTGCCGATCATCTAGTTGACTTAAGCTAGACTTTTGATCAACTAGATAAATATCAAATGAAGTTAAACCCGATGAAGGGCATCTTTGGAGTACGAGAAGGCATGTTTCTCAGGTACATTGTCAATCAACGAGGCATTGAAGCAAATCCTGAAAAGATCAAAGCTCTAATAGGGCTGCGATCTCCAACAACGAAGAAGGAAGTACAGAGTTTCACTGGACGAGTAGCTGCACTCAATAGATTTGTGTCACGAGCAACTAATAGATTTCTCCCATTCTTCCAGACACTCAGAAAGACTTTTGAGTGGAATGATGAATGTGAGAAGTCTTTTCAAGACTTGAAGAGATACTTGGGAGCACCCCCACTGTTATCCAGGCCGGTGATGGGAGAAAAATTATATTTGTACCTTGCAGTGTCCGAGAATGCAGTTAGCTCGGCGTTGATCAGAGTGGAGAATGGAGTACAAAAGCCAATTGACTACACAAGTAAGGCCTTCCGAGGAGCAGAGATCAAATATCCAAGGCTGGAGAAATTGGCACTGGCACTGGCACTGATTGAGGCGAGTAGGAGAATGAGGCCATACTTTCAGGCTCATACTATTGTAGTATATACCGATATGCCATTGAGACAAGCCCTTCACAAGCCAGAAAAATCAGGGAGATTGATGTACTAGGCAATAGAGCTTGGTGAATATGATATAACTTATGAACCCCGATCATCACTAAAAGGGCAAGCTGTAGCAGATTTCATAGCGGAGTTCACCTATCCTGATACCCCCGAGGAGCAAACGTTGCTCACTGGTCAACCTGTGGATGTTACAGGATCAACAAACACAAGCCCAGACCAATTCCGATTGGTAAAAGTGCGTGTGAGTGTTACAGGATGTGATGCAGAAATAGTTGGGAGAACTCCGGACGAGGAACAAGAGTTTCTCGCTGATCAACCTGTGGATGTTACAGGATCAACAAACACTGGCTCAAACCAACTCCGGTTGGTAAAAGGGCAGGTGGATGGTACAAGATCATTAAATTCGAACCCGGACCAACTCCGGTTGGTGAAAGGGAAAGAAGAAATGATCGATGAGAAGCGAGAAAAATTTGGGGTGGATGAAAAGAAGCAGCAAATATTTCACCAAGGAACTCTGACTGATTCGACATTTGAAGACGAGTTACCTATATGGAGGCTATATGTATATGGCTCATCTTGCAATACAGGATGTGGCGCGGGGATAGTTTTGAGCACTCCAGACGAGGTCGACATGGAATACGCTTTGCGTTTCCAATTCAAAGCTTCCAACAATGAGGCTGAATATGAGGCCATGATTGCAGGACTTAATTTGGCAAAAGTTATGGAGGCGCAGCAAGTTATGATCTTTAGTGACTCTCAACTGATTGTAAACCAAATGATGGGGGTATATGCAGTTAGAGGGGAATTAATGATCAGATATCATGCAAAGGCAAAGGAGCTGGTGTCAGAATTTGCCGCTATTCAACTGGTCAGAATACCAAGAATGGAGAATGCGAGAGCAGACGCCCTAGCTCGACTAGCGTCAGCTACTCGCACCGAGTTACGACGAATAATCCCAATTGAAGTGTTGGCTGGTCGGAGTATAGATGAAGATCTGACGATGAACTTTATCACCCTTGATTTGGGTCCATCTTGGATGGATCCCATCGGGGCGTATATCGAGGAAGGTGAATTACTAATTGACAAGCTCGCAGCCAAGAAATTGAAGTTTAAAGCTGCTCGGTATGTACTAACTAATGGTGTTTTATATAGACGAGGAATAATGGCAGGTTTGCAGAGATGTGTACACCCCTCCGATGTGAAAGAATTAATTGAAGAGATCCACGAAGTCTCTTGTGGAGCACATGTAGCAGGTCGAACGCTTTTGTAAAGGGTGATGACACAAGGATACTACTAGCCGACGATGAGGGTTGATTGTATAACTTATGACAAGAAATGTGACAAGTGCCAGCGTTTCTCCTCCATCCGAAGAACTCCACAAGCATTGTTGACACCCATAACTTCCCCTTAGCCATTTTCCATGTGGGGAATTGATTTGGTTAGACCACTGCCAACGACTCGAGGAAGGTTCAAGTACCTCGTCGTCGCAGTGGATTATTTTACTAAGTGGCTAGAAGCTGAGCCACTCATTGATATGACGTACGAGAAGGTGTACCAATTTGTTTGGAAGAACATCATTTGTCGATATGGTCTCCCTCATGCCTTCATCATAGACCATGGAACACAATTTGATAACGAGGAGTTTGCTGCCTATTGTCATTAATCAAACATTTTGAAGGTTCATTCTGCACCAGGCCATCCTCAATGCAATGGACAAACTGAAGTGACAAACAGAACGCTGCTGAACGGTTTGAAGAAACGACTGGACGATGCAAAAGCAAACTGGATCAATGAGCTATAATCAGTACTTTGGGCTTACAGAACTACACCCCGAGTAGCAACTGGAGAATCACCATACATGCTGGCATTTGGAAGTGAAGCCGTCATACCTGCCGAGTTGGGTCTCCCAACACACAGGGTACTGAATTTTAATTCCCCTGTCAGCGACTTAATGAGAAGACTGGATTTAGACATGCTCGAGGAAGTTAGAGAAGAAGCAACCATTAGAAATGCTGCTTACCAGCAGCGAACAACTTTGTTTTACAATAAGAGAGTGAAGAAGTGCGACTTGAAAGAAGGAGACTATGTGATGAAGAAAGTAATTCAAAAACATAATAAACTGGTGGCAAACTGGCATGGACCATACCGAATTACAGAAGTTGTTCGACCAGGAACTTATCGAATAGCCACTTTAGAAGGTGAGGAGTTTAAGAATGCATGGAATGCAGAGCATCTGCGCAAGTATTATCAGTGATGTATATGTAACGCAGTTTCCATCAGTATGAATAAAATGAAAATATTCTGCAAGTCTCTCTATTTATTGAACATTTTTTGGGGAATACTAGTGCTATGCACTACTCGGCACTACTCAAGAAAATATTCCAAACTGTACCAAGTATGGTTGGTCGGGGATAAAAACCCACTAGCTGTAGTTGGTCGACGAGGAGAAATATTCCTAAAAATGCCAACCTGTTTGGCTAGGAAATGAAATATTCCAAACTGTACCAATATAGTTGGTCGACGAGGAGAAAATATTCCAAACTGTACCAACATAGTTGGTCGATGAGGAGAAAATATTCCAAACTGTACTAACATAGTTGGTCGACGAGGAGAAAATATTCCAAACTGTACCAACATAGTTGGTCGACGAGGAGAAAATATTCCAAACTGTACCAACATAGTGGGTCGACGAGGAGAAAATATTCCAAACTATACCAACTTAGTTGGTCGACGAGGAGAATTTATTGACCTTGGTTGGTCAGACATATTTTACGAAAAAGACAAAAATTTACCAAGTATGGCTGGTCGGGGATAAGAACCCACTAACTGTAGTTGGTCGACGAGTACAATTTAACAACCTTGGTTGGTTGGAAAAATTTTAAACATTTTTATACTCATTACTTTACTATTAAGTGATCGATCAACACAATATTATTATCTCTTTAACTGTAGTTGGTCGATGAACAACACCATATTATTATCTTTTTAACAAGGGATACATGAATATAAAGTATTTGATAACTACAAGATAATAGCAAATGAGATTTGCAAGAAAGAATGAAAGTCTTTCATTAAATTCAAAATAGATTACAAGTTACATACATTGATATGTATACTAACTGTTACATCAAAAATTCCTATTCTATTGGTCTTTTCCCCTCAGCTTTCAATACAGGTTCCTCGCCAGCGGGCGGATCATTTAAATAATGGGGAGAATTGATGAAGTTCAAATCCTACAGCATCTTGACGTTCATCACAGAAGGTCGATCTAGAAGATGCTCGGGACGAGATACCTCAAATTGAGAATGTAAATTGTAGTCACCGAGGTATTTTGCAATTAAGCTCCGAGGAATGGCACGAGCTGGGATCCATTCCATGTCCAAATTATACGGTAGCACAGGCAAGTCAAGCAACCCGGGATCATGGTAGTCCCACAAATAGTTTCCTTGTTCGAGCTTCAGCACACCTAAGGCGTTCAGCCAGCCTTGCTTGTAGCCCTCATTATTGGCATTCTGGATACGGTCGTCCAAGTGAAATAATGCTTCATTGTATCCAGCCATCCAAAACTCCCTGGGCTGTTTGTGGAATTGATATGTTAGCCTTTCAAGCTTCTCATGGAGATTATTCACAAAAAGCTCATTAGTCTCCAACACTGATATCTTTGCAGAGAGTTGTTTTTCCAGGTCTCGAATCTTCTTTGACATATCAGATAACGCCTAGTTCTTCGCCTTTAGTTGGAAGGCCTGGTCCTCTAAGGCAGATGTTGTCCTCTGTTCCTCGACAAGAACCCGAACTGCTCTTCCTCGACCCCGAGAAGCTCTTGCTCATCCCCGAGGAGATGTGGAAGTGCCCGACCTCCTCAAAGTGTCCAACTCTTCCCTTAATTTGGCATTCTCAACCTCTAAAAATGAAAACCCCTCATCAGTCACTGGGATTAGGGATGTTAAAGTAGAAGCTACAGACTTCAACTGCGCTAGTTCCTTCTGCAAATTGTTATTCTCTTGCTCCAGCAGCTCAGCAGTCTGTCTACATGCTTCAACTTCACCCCTTAAGGTTCTCTCCCTAACATCGTACCCAGTAAGGAGCTTCTCGTAGCCCTTCTCGGCAGAAAGCTGCTGATACCTCTTCTCATACCCCTCATGCAACAGGTCAGTTGATTCCTTGAACTGATTTTGAAGGTCTTCGAGGGTACACTAGAGATCCTCAATCATTTCATAGTAGGCCACATTATTGGCTACCGCTCAATCAAGCAGACACTTCAAGTACTGATATGCTTCAACTGCCTGTTCTGAAGCATCATGACCAAGGATGTCGGCAACTTCTGATGCACTCAGGTCTATGTGACCAGCCTTATAATATTCATTACATTGGCCAGAAACTAGCACAGAAAGAAAAGACAATCATCAAAAAGAAGATCAAGACCGAATACGAATAAAAAAGAAACAACCGTATGGAAGAAAACATAAATTTTATTAGATCATATTGCAGAGTTACAAAGATCTCGGTTACATTTGACAAAAAAACAAAAAGAGAAAGAGAAAACCGAACAACACTACACCTTTTCCTTATCTCCCAAAACCTTCTCGGGATGTTGGGAAGAGGAGGCAGGTTGCTCGGAGGGAACTGAGACTTGTTCGGAGAGCACCAGCTGTTGCTCGGAAAAAGAAACTACTTACTCGGCAGCAGGCTGGCTGGTTAGGGCATGTTCTCCAACTACCATTGAAGACTCCTCAGAGGTAGCTTCGTCCTCTTCTAATTCTTCTAGAGTGGGAGGGGAACCAGAGATGTGTCTCTGGAAAAGCTCGGATGACTCGTCGACCTTCAATTTCTGAAGGGCAGGAACCCATCCATCCCTGAAATACTTTACACTGCCATAATCCACTTGAGAGACGATGGCAGCACATCCCTTATCCCAACTTTTGTCCCAGCCAGAGCTGAAGGACTTCTTCACGACAACTTTCCTTTTGGCCTTCTCCAAGGCAAGCTTCTCGGACAGTAAAATATCAGCAGTTTTCAGTTTTTGTTCAGCTTCCTCCTTCTGCCTAGTTATTTCCTGGAGTTGGACCAATATCTCCTCAGTAGCCTTGAGTTTATTTTCAAATTCCCCAACAGTCTTGAGCTTCATATCGAGCTCTTTATTAGCCTTGTCCAAGGCATTCACTTTCCTCTCCAAATCCGTAGAGGGCTCAACAACCCGAGTTTTCTCCTGCTCGGAGGAAGCAAGTTTCTTCTCCCACACTGCCTTATCAGTATCGTACCTCTGGCGAGATTACTCCGAGTACTTGGTAGCTTCTTCCAGAGCTACCTCCACACTGGATGAGGAGCAAGAAGCTTTGATTGCTTCATCCTTCTTAAGGATTATGTTGAAGCAGCTCATCAACTGTAAACAGAAAAAGAAAGCAAAGTCAGAAACAAATATGAGAAATAACAAAAGAAAATACGAAAAGTTCAGAGTAAAGGTACTTACTGAAGCAAGATGACGAGCAACCAAAGAAGTAACCATATCCCGAGTAAGTTTATCTTCATTACCTTGCACCTCGGGAATGGTCAAGGACTTTACCGAGCTCATGTCAGAGCTCGGGGGAACAGAGGTGGGAACCCTAGTCTCAGCAGCAGGGGGCTGAATGGTGGTGTCAGCCAAATTGACCTAGGAGCTCTTCTTTAGCCTCCTCGGGGGAACAGGTACAACCAAGGAAGAATCCTTGGTCGGTGATATCACAATCACCTCTCCAAGAGCAGCGAAGCTGCTCGGAGCCACTGTGGGCTTCTCGGCAATCTTCGCAGGAGCAGCTGGAGGAGCTGCAGCAGTTTTCTTTATCCCCTCCCTTGGGACGTCAATCCTAATCCTTTTTACCTCCCCAGAGCCGGAGGCAGTTTTCTCAAACAGAGCAGGAGTCCTTCTCTTCTTCATCCTTTCGCTCAATGGAACGTGAGATTCTAGCGAAGAACTTCCAGAGGGTGGTACTATCTCTGTTTCACTGATCACTGGACGAGCAGTGAAAGAAGTTGTATAGCTCTTGTATTGGAGCAGATAGGAGGCTGATCGAATTTGCTCATCAGCAACCCTTTGATGTAGACCCCAGATAAGTCCCAAATGCCTTAGATTGACATATGTTTCTTTTGGACACTTTCTCTTGCTATCAACTGCAAATAAACATATATTGTTATCAGTAACACATTTTATCAAACATAAAACAAACATGATTTCAAGATAAATAAAATAAAATAAATATAACCTATCCCATTGCCATAAGGAGGGCATTTGGGACCCTGGTAAACCTCATCTCCGGTTAAAGGAAGGTATTGCCAATTTTTTACAACAACCCCATGTTCAAAATAATCCCTGTTGGCATCAGGGGGATTGACTACTAAGGCTCTATTTATAAACCTAGTTTTCAAATAATAAATATTATCATTAACTGCCCATCTATAGTAGTACATGATTTCTGGAATTCCTATATGAGTTCCATGCACTTGATTTAATTTATACACCCCATTAACTATTCTCCATGTGTTGGGGGCTATTCGTGCAGGAACAACATCAAAATACTGACAGAATGTCAGACACAGAGGATTTGGTGGAAAAGAAAATCCACACTCAGCAAAAAAGAGACTGGGGAACCAATGTCCCTCAGCCAAATTGAAATAATTAGAAGGCTCAGAAAGCTCTTCCAATACAACCCAAGAGGGAATGGAAAAATTAGATTGAAATTTGTCAAGAGACTCAACTGGGTAAACCATGATGATGAATTAAAAGAAATGAAGAAGAAGAAAGAAGATCTTACAGAAAAGAGAATGAAGCTGTGTACAATGAACGACGGAAGAGATGAACGCACAGGAGAGTAGAAGACAATGGAAAAACTCGAAGATAAAAATTTGAAAAGATAGAAGACGATGGGAGTCTCTGTGAAGTTTAAATACCTTGCCTTGGGAACTGGCGAAGTAATGATTACAAAAAGGATGATTACATTACCGGTGGCTAAAAAGGCATTAAATATTGGCACGGGAATCAAAGCGAACAACAGCGGCTAAAAAGGCGAAAAGTGACGCGGGAAACGAAGCGAGCAGAAAAGTCCAAAAAAGCATGATTCTACGAATTGAGATGGAGAAATAAATACAAGGGAGATGATCCTAAAAATCAGGCAGAACTATTTAAAGCTACCGTATTCCGAGAACGAATGTTCCATATTCCTCAAATTTCGAACTATGAAATATTGGGGGCTTTTGTTGATAGCAAATTTAATCTGCTGACTTGGATCAATCATATGAAGACACGTGACTATCTACATGGCAACAACATTCACTTCTGAGATAATCACACACTCCGAGGAACCATGTTACTCCGAGGAACTCATACCCTCCGAGGAACTCATACACTCCGAGGAATAGACCTCTCCAAGGAACTCTTGAATATCAGAAAGCTCAGGCGGTTCGAGCTGCATCTCGAACAGAGCATTAATTGATGAATAACCATCAGTTCAACTGGTCCATTAAATGCTTATCATTTAGACGCACACGCTTAAAGGGCATTAAATGTATTACCCTTTCATATGTATATCATTTAATGTATCACCCTTTCATATGACAACATGAAGGATATAAATACGTTGTACAATCCTCATTATAGGGGATCTGATCCTGAATCTAAACTTTGGGATCCAGAACGGAATTTCTTGTAATTGAGAATTCCCAAACACTCAGCAATAAAATAACAGTGGACGTAGGCCATTCTTATAAGGCTGAACCACTTTAAAATCTTTTGTCTCATTTATTTATCTGTGATTGAATTATTAGAGTGATCTAATTTTTTACATCAACAATATCGTTTGAAGGTCTACTAGGAGAGATCAATAAAGTGGTCAAACTGCCCGAGATAGATGAAAAATAGGGTTTTTATTTTTCCCTTCTTCAGTGAACCATATGACTAGATCTGGGAGGCACTATCAGAGTCCGAACCCTTAATAAAAAAAATGACAAATAAAGGAAATAGTGTTGTCAAAAAACTCCCCATATCGAAAACGACCATCAAGGACAACAAGATCCTCGACCAGTTGAAGAAAACTCAGGCTGACATCACTTTGTGCGGATTTTTCATGTCTTCCCAAATTAATTAAAATGCCTTGATTAAATTTCTTAGCAGACCTATAGTCCTTCCTTCCACCACTCCAGAAGAGGCCTTGAATTTGGTCGGGTATTTAACTTCTACTAGAATGCTCCTCCTTATCTGAGGAATAAATCCCTAAGTTTGGTACAAAACACATTTATTCTATCAATATCTCTATCGAGGTGATGGGGAAGATAGTACAGCTTTAGCTCATCGACAATGGATCAACACTTAATGTTTGCCTATTAAGGACCCTCAACTGCAAAGGTTTAAAAGTAAGCGACCTTGCTCCAACTTCGACCACCGTGCGTGCTTATGAAAATACTCATCGAGAGGTGATGGGGTCGATAAAGCTTATAGTAAGGGCTGGTCCTATAAATCCAGTTACTGAGCTCCAAGTCATTGACATGCCGGCTTATTTCAATATATTTCTCGGTCGCCCATGGCTTCACAGTATCAAAGGGGTATCTTCATCTCTCCATCAAAAACTGAAGTTCTTCGCTAAGGGGCATGTCATTAACATCTTGTGCGACAACGATAATACTGAGAATGAAAGCACCAGTAACTCGATAATAGAGATAAAACATGGGGTGAATTATATTCTTTTGTCTGGTTTCTGAGACGAACCACTTCCACTTCCAACATGGGATGATTTGAAAGTTAGAGTCTATCCAGAGAATATCCCTCTCGATAATGTTAACGTGATACGGATGTTCAAATATTTACACTTCATGTCCAGAATGGGGCTGGGATGACGATAACAAAGGATACTGGAACCCATAGTACAAAAGAATGACCTTCTTCTATATGGATTGGGTTATCAACCATCATCAGAGGAACTCACAATTCTTCACCAACTTCGGTTGAAGAGAAGGCTGAAAAGTACCAAGACTGTCTCAGGAGATTCCTTGAACGGGAGATTCGTCAAAGAGGGTGAAGATTTCCCTTTTGTGGCTTTTTCGAACTGTGAAATGATCATGTGGACAAGAAGATGAAGCCATGAATAGAGATCTTCTTCCAAGACAGTTACTCATAAACCTAAAGTTCCCAACATCATGTATAACCTCTCATTAAGAATACTGCAGCTATTATCGAGGTTTTAGAAGCATGTGGCTCCGAAAACTCAATCAATTTGTAAACACTGGGACTGACATTCGACATGATCCACTAAGGTGCTACATCATCGGATCTGTCCATCCTGATTATAGTTATTGATGCACCCCTCCTTAACTGGAATGCTATACCAATTCCACCTGCTGAAATGCACCCAACCCAGATGTTTATCCTATTTCTTCTTCTTTTATTATTCCTCCTTGTTCTGATCACAATGTAATCGAGACCTCCTTTACCGAGGTTCTCAATGATGTTTTTCCCAAGAATGAAATAAATGAATATTTTGAGTATCTTGTTGTTCCTTACATTAATTATCTTTATTCTAATCGAACTCTTGATGATGATGATGATTTTGCAAATAAATAATTCTTAACTGATCTTAATAAGGCTAATAACAAACAACATAGCCGCATTCAAATTAATGAGGATGAAACTGTTGTTACCAATCTCGGTTCTAGTAGAAAACTATACGAGACTAGGATAGGGTCCACCATTAATGATCATGAGAGCATGCAACTCGAATAAGTGCTGAAGGAATTCGTGGACGTCTTCACATGATCTTACAATGACATACCCGACATCGATCCTGAGATCGCTTAACATGAGATTCCAACTCTCCCAGAATGTAAACCGTTCAAATAAAAACTACGAAAGCTCCGTTCTAAGTGGTTGCTCAAGGGTAATGTCATCAAATAGTTGAACACAGGCTTTATGCAGGTGATCAAATATCCCATTGGGTTAGCGAACATTGTACCTGTACTGAAATCAGGAGGAAAGGTTTACATGTGCGTTGATTATCGATATTTGAACAAGCCATCTCCCAAAGATGATCAAACACTACCCAATATCGAAACGATTATGTACAACATGGCCAGTCACGTTCTCAAGTGATTTCTTAATGGGTTTGCCGGATATAATTAGATATAGATGCACCCTGATCATCAAGGAAAAACCGCATTCATCACCCTTTGGGTAACCTTCTGTTACACAGTTATATTGTTCGGTCTCAAAAACTCTGGGGCTACCTACTAAAGGGTTGCCACAACCATTTTAGATGATGTGATACACAAAGAGGTCGAGGTCTATATGGACGATATGATTATCAAGTATAAGACTCGAGAACGTCATGTTCCCTCTCTCAAAAGTACTTCGAATGACTGTGGTGATATCATATGCGACTTAACCCACATAAATGGGTTTTTGGCGTTACCAAAAGAAAGATGTTGGGATTCATGGTTAACGAGAAGGGGTTAAAGTAGATCCTACCAAACTGAAATCCATACTCGAAATTCCACCACCCCGAAAGGAGAAAAAAGTAAAGGGATTCTTGGGAAAAATATAATATATCAACCCGTTCATCAGCCAGTTGAATTCTATTTGTGAACCCTTCTTCAAACTCCTCCAAAAAGATTCTACCAAAATCTAGAATGAAGCATGTCAGGAAGCCTCTCACCAAATCAAGAAATATCTAACTCGACCTCAGGTACTCATGCCATCGCAACTTGGTCTCCCTCTACTTCTATACTTAACCCCAACTGAAACTGCAATTGGGGCTTTGCTAGCCCAATACATTGAAGAATCTCGTAAAGAGAGGGACATCTACTACTCCAGTTGCAAATTGATTGGGTACAAAGTCAATTACACTGCCTTGGAGAAAGCACATGTTGTCATTATCTAGGTCACCCAAAAATTACAAAATTGCATGCTCTCTTTTCCCATTAGACTTGTATCCCGAATGGATACTATTAAATACCTTCTTGAGAAACTTTCCCTGTCTAGCCGAATGGCTCGATGGTTAATGATTCTGGATGAGTTTAATATTATGTGTGTCATGTAGAAATCCATGAAAGGGAGAACCAACTCTGACTACCTTGCTGACTATCCCATGGAAGCCAAAGTTTGTATCTCTAAATTCCTAAACGAAGACATCCTTTGCACCTATTAAGAAGACCTCCAGTGGAAAATGTTCTTTAACAGCATCGCCAATAAGAAAGGATATGGAATTGGAATACTCACGATCGCCCTGATGACTCTCACACTCCTATTGCCATTAAGATGGATTTTTCCTGCACTAAGAACATGACCGAATATGAGGCGTGTACCGTAGGCCTCAAAGTATCTCTCAAGAAAGGAATCCTATGCTTAGATGTTTACAGGGATTCTTCCCTCATCATAGAATAAGTCCTTATAAGATGGAAAGTCAAAACTGAAAAACTCCTACCCTTTCACGTCCACTTAGAGGAGCTGACCTCCTAATTTCGAGATATCACCTTCCACTACTTACCCCGAGAAAGAAACAACTTAGTCGATGCCCTTTCTACTTTATCCTCCATACTCGACATGCCTAAAGGAATAACGATGGCCTTTTTGTTAGTCTAAAAACAAGTTAAATCGACCAATTGTTACCACATTGAGCTCCTCACGAAAGAGGACTCTGATATGGACGAGTAATGGTATTATGACATTTGGTGCTTCCTCAAGCACGGTAGATACCCTAAGGATGCCAACAAGAAAGACCAAAAAATCCTTGCAAACTGGATGCCTAGTACATTGTCTGTGATAAAGCACTGTTCAAAAGAAACTTCAATGGAACCCACTTACACTACATCACACGAGCTGATATTTAAAAGATGATGTAAAAAATCAACAACGGGGAATACAGACCCCACACGAATGGCCATCTAATCACTAAGAATATTATCCGATAGGGTTACTATTGGACTACCATGGTTCAAGATTGCATAGCCTATGTCTAGAGATGCCTAAAATGCATATAGTTTTCCAATCTCCAGCACTTGCCTCTACAGTAATTACATAATATGACCCCTACCTAGTTGTTCTCCACATGAGGTATTAATGTCATAAGGAAAGTTACACCCAAAGACTCCAATGGGCACGAGTTCATCCTGGAAGCCATTGATTACTAAACCAAATGGGTCGAAGCCGAGGTATATGCAGTGCTAAATGCTAAAAAGGTAGCCAAGTTCATTCGAAAGAACATCATCTACCGATACGGGGTCTCGCACAAGCTAATGTTAGAAAACGAGTTACATTTTGAGGCAAAAGTTACGAAATTAATCGACGAGTATGGGATTAAGAGACACAGATATTCTCCCTATCGACCACAAACCAATGATGTAGTTGAATCTACTAATAAGAACCTCAAAGGAATCATTAACAAGATGATTGAAAGTTGCCAAGATTGGGTCGATCGAATCCTTTACGCCCTTTGGGGATACCGTAAATAAGTTTGAGTATCTACTAGGGCTACCCCTTACTCCTTGGTAAATGTCATGGAAGCAGTCCTACCCGTTGAACTGGAAATACCGTCACTACGTATCATGCTTGGAAGCAATGTCAATCAAGAATACTGACATTAGATATGTCTTGACGAAATGTCACTCTTATATAAAAGGAGGCTAAAGGCTCTATATCACATACAATGGTACCATTGACAAATAGTACAATCATTCAACCGAAGAGTCAGGGACTGTAGTGTTTGAGAAGGGGATTTAGCCCTTAATGAAATCATAGAACCTGTCAGGACCCCAAAGGGAAATTCAAGCCAAATTCCCCTACATCGCGAAGAAGATCTTTTCTGATAGCGCCGTTATGATCATCAACCTCGATAGAGAGGAGATGGCGCATCCATTCAAGCTAAAACATCTCAAGAAATTATACCCCTAGTCCAAAATCTCAGCGCCCTACGACCCCTTTCATCTCCCTTCAGTTCTAAAAAAAATCTTCATTTCTCTTTACTCACAAATACGTGGGGCCTGATCCTCTATAAACCTTTTGCTTTAAAAAATGATACTCAAATAATTTTCAAACCCATAAAGGTACGTTGGCAGCTCATACGCCTTACATGGGCACGGTCCCCTTTTTTCACAAAATGTTATTCTTTTTTATCTCCGAGAACGACCGTTCATTTTATCATTTACATAAACAAAATGATTATGTATGCCTTACCGATTTATATAGATAATTCAAATGCAAAAATCATCACGAGGCACAACAATGTAATTAAAATCATTTTTATTCCACTATAGGAAAATTCGGTACGATTACACAAAATATGATCGTAGGAAGTCAAATAACTTCCCCCGCTAACCTAGTTGTCCTAAAAATAAAACTACTCCTAAACAACCTTCCTAAAATTATTCCCACAAATCGAAAACAACCATAACCACATAAAAGCTTCACAAATATCTCCAGCTTCACAAAAACACCAGCTTTATAAAAAGACCCCACTCGCAGCTGCCAGGACATCCAGCCCTATCATCATCTACATCTTAAGGCGCTTCATGGAACGGTAAGCCTGGAACAGACTAGGGAATACCACTATGCCTCCCTCCATGGAATCAAAAATGGCAAACCATCTATGCTCAGTCTCCTCGACCAATATAATAACCACTACCTTCCTTGACAACTACCAGACAATGCCAAACTCATCCAACAGATTGGGAAGGATGGGTCGACGATTAACGACTCTCCCACAAAGAGCACAGCCACATGCACATGCCTTCCGTCAAATCCTCTATAAGAAAGAAGTCCAGGGTACGGGAGATCACAATCTCCTCCCATCCGGCTTGATGCTGGAGCCGCCAGGAAAAATAGAAGGAAGTCTACCAAAGACCAACTAATCGAACATATTAGTATTCCCTCAATTCCATAATGGGATGAAACTCATCCCACTAGGGCACCAACCAGTACAGATGTCGAGCCCCATGCTCTACAAAACATTTTACCCAATTATCAATGTTCAAGCTAAAGCTGATGAAATAAGCGAGTGAAGAAATTCAACACAGATACCAATGGATGGGGACCGCCAAATAAAATCTCTCAGCCAACCACATGAACAGCATAATCAGTATTCCTCTCAAGAAATCAGAGCAGCCTCACGCCAAGCATCTAGATCGTTCAGGGTCTCTTCCAGTATTATAGCCAAAGGATTACGTCGATATGAAATCCACACTATAATGGTAGCTAGATAAGTCTCCACCATCAGGTCCCCTATCACAAGCAAGAGCCTCGAAGTTAGGACCAAGGCAATAACTCAAATACAATATCTTCACCACATCATATTTAGCACAATCCAATGAAGGTGAAAATGTCCACTTTACAACCAAGCTTTATATCTCCTCATCCATGTACCGACCAAGCCTCCAAGGCTTTCCTTTACTCAAAAATTCTTAAAGACTCATTTTTACTACTTTTTCTCAGTATAAATCCCTTTAAAAGGGAAGCTCTATTTCAACCAAGTCTCCGAGTTCATCTTCTACTGCAAATTAAAGTGCATGTAGACTAAGACCCTAAATCAAGATAATAAAACAAAATGTGCATCTCGTTTTGCCTTTTTTGAGTCTATTTTAGGTGCAATGCCACTACATCAAGCGTGAAATGTGGTCAATTCCAAGCTCTCCAAATCAAGATGAATTTTATAGAAAATCACAAAGGGAAGGAACCAGAATTGTATGTTAACTCATCTACTCGGCAATCCTCTCTCCTAGGTACACGATGTACTGAAACTCACGCGCCATCAATCTCCACATCTGGACACGCTGACCCATTACCCTCATATCCTGAGGAGTTATCCTCCAATGGTAGAAGGTCACCTACATGCCTAAAAAGAGATTCAAAAATCCTACCCAACACCACCTACATCGCATCTGGCATCACCCTCAGCATACTATCCACCTCTGCTTGAAAACCTTCTCAATCGAACCTCAACTGCTGATAAACCCCATATTGATCGGCACCTACCCATTCCCCTTCACAAGGCATCCAAAAACACCATTCCACTGCCATTTGGCAACTGCTACAACCTTTCGATCGGCACCGCCTTCAAATTTCGTACAAAAAATTTGAGAAAATGCCAAAAAAATCTCAAAAAATTCCTAAAATTTCCAAATGAATATTGAAACATTTTTTCACCAAGAAAGCCATTTTTCGAGATCCCAATTCCCCAGTCGTATTAATAACAGATTTTTGTTCCAACTTAAAACTCTAAAAATCAGCGCGTCCACTACAACTCCCCAGCTAAATCTCAAAAAAACTTTATCTTCGGCGGAAATCCAATGCTTCCTCAACAGATCTACCCATCTCCCCAGCAGGAATTACCGAATTAAACTTTTTCCCAGAAAAATTACAAAATTTATTCAAGAAGACTTAATTGGGCATCTTTTCCCAACAACTCATACCCCATCGGAATCACAAAACCTCAAGTTATCAACTATCTCCCTAAGTGAAATTTCCAGACTAAGCTCTTCTTAAAAATCCATAATCCCCAGACATATTTCTCTTCCCCAATAGTCTCAAAGAAGGAAAATTTAAAAGTACCTAGGAGAGTGATCCCCCATATATAGGTCCTCATAATTGACCTCGACCCTCAGAATTGGTCGCTCTCTAACTTAAGGTCCTCAGAATTGACCTTGACCCTCAGAATTGGCCACTCTAACTTAAGGTCCTATAAATTCACCTCGACCCTCAGAATTGGTTGCTCCTACTTAAGGTCCTCAGAATTGACCTCAACCCTCAGAATTGGTCACTTCTACTTAAGGTCCCCAAAATTTACCTTGACCCTAATAATTGGTCATTCAAGCTTAAGGTCTTGAGAATTGACCTCAACCCTCAGAACTGGTCGCATCTAATTAAGGTCCTCAGAATTAACCTCAACCCTCATATTTGGTCGCTCCTAATTAAGGTCCTTAGAATTGACCTCGACCCTCAAAATTTGTCGCCTCTAAATAAGGTCCTCATAATTGACCTCGAACCACATAATTGGCCGCCTCTATTTAAGGTCCTCATAATTGACTTCGACCCTCAAAATTGGTTATTTTAACTCAAGGTCCTCAGAATTTACCTCAGCCCTCAGAATGGGTCGCTCCCACTTAAGGTCCTCAAAATTGACCTCGGTCCTCAGAATGGGTCGTCGCTCCCACTTAAGGTCCTAAGAATTGACCTCGACCCTCATAATTGGTCACTCCAACTTAAGGTCCTTGAAATTGACCTCGACCCTCAGAATTAGTCTCTCCAACTTAACGTCCTCAAAATTGACCCCAACCCTAAGAATCGATCGCTCCCACTTAAGGTCATCAGAATTAACCTCGACCCTCATAATTGATCGCTCCAACTTATGGTCCTTAGAATTGACATTGACCCTAAAACTTGATCTCTCCCACTTAAGGCCCTTAGAATTGACCTCGACCCTCAAAATTGATCTCTCCCTCTTAAGGTCCTCAGAATTAACCTTGACCCTCATAATTGGTCACTTCCATCTTAGGTCCTCAGAATTGACCTTGTCCCTCAGAATCAACCATCCCCAGCACTGCCTTTAGGTCCTCAAAATTGACCTTGACCTTCTGAATCGATCGTCCTCATTCCCGTAGGTCCTTAGAATCGACCACTTTCCCAAAACATCATGTGGTGTCTATTCGACATCTTCACTTGTTCCAAGCTCACCCGTTGAGGGCATCTATAGACACCACATTCTAATACCCCTTAAGTATCTCCTTAGGTCCCTATCACCTCCCCAACTGACTACAAACCCTAGTACATACTCTTAGTACCGATTTAGAGGCCATTAGGTGCTCCCGAGCCCCGTTTAACCCCGATAAACTCTATCGTCAGAGAAAAAGCTCAATGAATCTTAGAAGGGCTCTAAATCCCCTTTTCAATAGTTTTCCCCTATGTGAATCACCATAACGATTGATATGAATGGGCTATTTTACTACCAAAAACCGATCTGGAGGTCACCGAATGCTCTCAGGCCCTGATTTGACCCCAATCACCTTCACTGTCAGAGCAAAATCTCAATAAATCCTAAAAGGGAACTAAATACCCTTTCCAATGCTCCACCCAATGCGTGAAACAACATAACAATTCAGAAAAATAATCTATTTTCCCCTAAAAACTTATCCAGAGGCCACCAGGCGTTCTCAGGCTTCGTGTGACCAATGTCAACTTTTCAGCTCAAATGAGACTGAATGAATCTTTGAATCTCAATAAATACCATTTCTAAGGGTCCACCCTGTGAGAAAATCAACTTTACAGTATGGACAAACGACCCATTTTACTCTGAAAGGTCACCGATCGCTTACGAGACTCATTTGACTAAATTCAACTCTCTGAACCGAGCAAAGCTCTTTGTAACATCGAATTACCTTACATAAACTTTCTAACATTCCACCCTGTTCATAATTCTGAATTATGATTTGGACGAACGATCCATTACCATCTGACAATCTCTTATCCAAAGGACCGACGGGTGCTTCTGAGCCCCGTTTGACCCAAAGTCAACTCTCGGACCTGAGAGGAGCCCATAAGGCTGTTGAAGTTATCTGAATTACCTTTATAATGGTATGATCTTTGCATGATTTGGATTTATGGATTGTGTTCTATGACCATTTTTTTTAAAAAAATCTGCACGAGACTTCCAATTAACAGGTCCCTTTCCCTGCCAATTGACAAGGCCAGGGATATGTCAATCGGTAGTAACCCTACGCTATATAAGGAGGTAATGATCTCACTTCTAGGTCATACCTCAAATCCACCAATATAAGTGATCTCAACAACATTCTTCTACAATCAACGAAGTTTCCTTGTGTGAAATTCCTTTCCAGCTTTCATTCCCATCATCTTCTTACCCAATTTATCAAAAATCTCCTTCTCTCTCATCCAACATTCATCTCAACTTACCAGGGAGATCATCAAGGATCAAGATTAAGCCTCAAGTCTCCAAAGAAGGTCCAAATACCCTTTTCCCTCTCTAAATTTCTTTATTTTTACATTAGTTGTATAAATTCTCAACTTATTTCTTACTTTATATCATGCACAATAATATCTAATCATTTATTAGGTATATTGTACAAAATTTATTTTCTATAAAAAAAAATTGAAAACAAAGAAAAAAAAGGGTTACACCTATAAATTTCGACGGGATTATTCACTATGTTTTCTCAAAACTAAAAATATATTTTTTGCACACACACACATATAATAAACTCCCATTTGAATCTATGGAATAAAACCCACCCTTGTGCCTCATTCGAACTAGGCCGACTTTGATGCCTTTATAGGCTATGTAGGCATCGCGGGCTAATACTCGAGACTCAAGTCATATTTTCACATTTTCATCTTTTTTCCTATTTTATCCATTATTATTCGTATATATCATACTTGTGATTCATACTCGTGTCTTATCTAACAAATATTATCGTTCCATTATAACTATCAATATCTCGATAAGCGCATACACCATACTTTCTAATTATCATTTTGGAAACATTCCTTTGGATGACCTCGCTCTATATTTTCCATGATATGAGTCGAACGATTCCAATATTCATTTACATATACACACGAACACACTTCATTTAGAAATTTAGTAAAATATTAACATAATCCCATGAGAGACCAAAATGATGGAATGGGTGCCTAACACCTTCCCATCCCGTAACATAGCCCCTGAACCTCTAAACTATTGGTTTTGTAAGCATCAGTTTGTCTTTAACGCCTCTCTCTTAAGGCGGCGACATGCTGTTTTGCATGTTCTATCCAAAATAGGTTGGCAACTCCATATCTTCACATCAACTCACATCGATGATGACTAAAGTTCTCCTAGAAAAGGTCACGAGATGTTCTCTCCCTCTTAAAATCGAGCGTGCATAAGCGCCAGCCTCCGAGACGGAGAAAAAAGCCATGGAGAGATAGTCACACTTCCGTTTAGATAGGATAGTTGTTAATACAATTAATTGATTAGAGGTTTATTATGAGAAATTAAATTTAGAGAATAAGTGTAAAATATCCCACTTCCATATCCACCTCATCTCATTAAATACAATCCATAACAACTACAAATCCAACAAGTCGACACAAGTTTATCCCGTACACCTTTTATCTCATCTATATGATTAATTCCTTATCAACAATAGAATACTATCAATAAAGTCTCATATTGGATTCTTACATAAAGGGTTCGTGTATCTTCAATTCCAAGGGTGTGATTTAACATAAGGCTATTGATGATACCCTATTTCGTACTTGGTGTTTAAAAGATCTTTCAACTCCCTAATTGCCTCTAAGGCAGGGCAAAGGTCCCAAGGCTAACCCTAAACCTCAGATAAACCATTAATTTTCTTATAATCCTCCTCTACTCACAACGTTGGGCTATGGTAATGTGGAAGAACTCATTCATGCATTATTTCTCCGGGAAGGTTATTTGTTGTAGCATACCTCCTCAATAAAGCTCAAAGACCACATCATCAAGGTTTCGTCATGATTTGTGCTCAGATGCAACCTCGGATTAAAGGGAAATGACCTACTGAGGTCTCCCTAACCTTGGTCATAATATGTACCAATATGTGACACTTCAGGATCAAGTTCAAGTAACTCCCTGGTCCTTCCAAACACATTGGACCTCCGACAAAGCACTTGTAAGTAGTCTGACAGAGTAGGTGATAAGCACAAGACTATTACACCTACTTCTACTACTTAGATCCATTTGCATTGAATGCTCCCATAAACATTAAATTCACTCAACAACCACCTTACACCATCTACAAATACTTTACATAACACTCCACATTTTATGGACACCGATAGGTCTTTGGGATACCCTAGCCATGTCCTGACAGTCCACATGTTCCCTCTACAAGAGTTTTCCTATAAATAAAAAGATGGTAAAAAGTGAAATGGGATAATTATCGAGCATTCCAAGATATTAAGGCATTCAATCAATCAGACTTGTAAGAGTTCTAAGAATACATGAATGTTTTCACTTCGTTCCACACTCACAACCCACTATTTGGAGCTTATACTTGTAACTTTGACTAGTTCCATTGCTTACACACTTTGTATATCTTGTAGAGCCATAAATCGGTTCCTAGTAACCCTTATATAAGTCATTCATTTACTTCTTAGGGTCTTATATGATGTTGATAAAGGCTACAAGACCTTAGACTACTTTAACTAAAGCTCAATAGGTTTTTCATACTGTAATACTTCATTTACAAGTTAATAAACCAGTGGAACACCTTTAACCATGGACGTAGGACCTTTATCTGAGGTCTGAACCACTTTTAACCATTATCTCTTACTTTGACACTTCTCTTCGCTTACCTTTTTTAGGTCTAGAGGGGAGCACATGTGAGTCTAAAGTCACTTACAATTTCAACACTCATCAACGCCGTCTATGGGAACGACAAGTTCTATTTTTTCTCAAACACACACATCGACCCTGTCAAAATGGTGAGAAAATGAACTTTATCTCTTTCCTCTAAATAAACGGATACCTAGCATAAAATGCTCCAAAAGAAACTGAGCATCATTCTCAATGAGCGCCTTTTACCCCTAGAGGTAGAGGAACCTGTGGTACCAAAACATAGTGGTATCGGAGAGAACCACAAACCTTTATTAGAAGGGGATACTGATCCACAGGGTGTGCCTAGGTCCCCCTAGTGATAAGTCATCTGAATTCCTATCAAAAAATACTATCGTTCCCCATAGATCAATCCTAGGGAGCTTCCGGGGAATTTTGTCCATGGGATGTCGAGATAAAGAATATGCAAGACTCATTCGGTAATTTCCTCAACCATTATAAGACTCACACTTCCAACACCATCGATTTTTCTCTCTAAAAGATGTTGTCTCTATTTTCTAATGATGCTCAACATTACTCTTTTCTCCCAAAGTGAAAGATGCCTAACATTGAAATGTTTGATGGGACCAAGGATCCCATCGATCATTTAGAAATTTACAAGTCATTCATGCTCCTATAGGACACCCCAAATGACCTTGGGTTGATCTTTTCCTGTTGACTTGAGGGGAACATATAGGCACTAATTTTCCAAGATCAAATGAGGGACCATTACAATATTTACATAGTTGGCAAGATCCCTTGTTAGCCATTTTATTAAATCCCACAAGATGAGGAGGCCTATCACTTCCCTCCTCCACCTTAGGCGAAAGACTAGAGATACCCTTAGGGAATATGCTAAAGGGTTAAACTAAGTAACCCTACTGATTAATGACACAATATATGCAATCACTTTCATCCCAGGCCTCACCTCAAAGGATTTATTGAGGTCCTTCATCTAGAATCCTCCAAAGTCCATGATTGAGCTACCTAATTAGCTCAAAAGTTATTGAGGCTAATATCTCAGTAAGACATGCCATAGTTTCTCCTCATGAGGGGAAGAGAAAAGATATCCTCTTATGCCTTGGGGAGACCTCTAGAATAGTTGAGGCAAAAAAGAAGAATGAACGAACTAAGAAAAGTAGGCCTTCAAAGTAAAAACACATCATTCCCCTCACAACCACCATGGGAGAGGTCTTTCCAGCTGTAAAAACCCAAGACATCTTGCCTCTGCCAAAGCTTATGAGGATGGGGGACTACAAAAGGGATAAGTCCAAGTATTATCAGTTCCACAAAGATTATGGACACAACACAAATGATTGCTTTAGACTAAAAGAAGCCATTGAAGAGGGGATATCTCAAAGAGTATACTATGAAAAAAGGCATAAAAGGTTCAACACAATAACCACAATAAGAAAAGGATGGTGTTCCTCTGATTGACGTCCAATACATTTTTAGAGGTTTTTTCGGAGGTGGTCTCTCTGCCATAGCCAAAAAGTCCTACCACCGGAGCTTCCGGCACGAAGGGGTTTAGGTCAACCATGTTTCCCTCCCACAATAAGACCATAAAAAGGTTCCAACGATGGTCTTCCCATAAACTGACCTCGAGAGGACCCGACTACCTCAAGACGATTCTTTTGTGATCATAGTAATCATGGAAAATGACAACATTAAGAGGATCCTAATTGATACGGTAATCTCCGTAAACACCCTATTACTGGATGCTTTTAAAGCCACGGGCTTTGACACAAAGAACATGTAGCCAAACATTTCCCCTTTTATTTAGTTCAATGGGGAGCGGACCTATTCCCTAGGATATGTCACTTTCCCCCTCACCCTTAGTTCCAAGGATTATTTCCCAAACATTTGGAACAAATTGATAGTGGTGGAACTCCCCTTAGGCTATAATGTCATCATAAGCTAACCATCTCTTAATGACTTAGATGTTGTGATCTCACCCTTTGGGTTAGTGATGAGGTTTCAAATATCTAATGGAATGGGAGAGGTCTTTGGAGACTAAAAATAAGCTCAGGAGTCCTACATCACTTCCATAAAGGACAAGAAGAAGTCTCTTAATGCTCCACAAGGCTTCATAGAGGTTATGACAAAGCTTTAAAAGATGTATTAGGTCTTAACTCCACTACCATCAATGTTTGAGTTCCCTTAAGAAATCCTAGGAATAGAGATGATCGGTTTAAATACCTATACCCTTCAAGATGAAGACAATTTCCCTCGCAACTAAGAGTGCAGTTATGGTAGAACGTCATAGAAATCAAAAGCCTCAAGATATATGTATCATCCCCTGAGGATAACTATAAATGACATATTCTTTTGCTAAAATGAAAAAAGAAACTTTTTGTTATGCATGATGTCTTCAATATAAGTATTCTTTAAGAGATTTAAGGAGTTCGTCCTTCTCTCTAGAAAACTAAGGTCTTATGACTCGAAAATCAACTTGCAAGGACTTCATCATTTGCTAAAAAATAAAGAGTTGTAAGGATTTTAGCCTTGACTCTAATTTTAAGATAATGTCTTAAGACCCAACATTTAATTTGCAAGGATTCCAACATTGGCTTAATACAAATAATCAAATCTCTTATGACCTTAAAAAGACTACAGTCCTCAAATTTAAACAACCCAAAAATCTTAGTCAAAGTTCTCTAGACCCATAAAAGACAAAAAGGATTATTAATATTTGTGTCCATAATTCCAAAAGGCTAAGGTGTAAAGACCCATAAACAGTACATTCCCTTACATCGAAATCTTTTCTTTATCATGGAGTTATACAACGAAGACGTACAAACCTTATACCCCTCAGACTTAATTTTTAAAAATTCTTAAAAACTTTTATTTTAAAAACAATTTGGGGTCTGAGTGTTCAAATATAAAAAACAAATTGTCCAAAACTTTAGTTTTTAATAGAATAAGGGTGAAAGCCCCAAAGTCTAGAGGTCACATACCCTTAAACGGACTACAGATACCAAAATTTTCGGCTCAAAAGTACCCTTATAAGGACTTCAAAATTGCTAATTGTTTCTAGTTAAAAGGTCCCAAAACCTCATAAGGACTTTAGGTTCCAATGTTTTTCATTTCAGAGGTCTCAACCACTTATAAGGACTTCAAATTCCAAAAAAATCATTCGGAGGTCTCACGCCCTTATAAGGACTTCAAGATTTCTAATTCTTCTAAGTTCGAAGGTCTTAGAACCTTATAAGACTTCAAAATTTCAAATTATTTCTACATCTGGAGGTCCCAGACCCTTATAAGGACTTTAGATTCCAAAAATTTTCAGTTCTTAGGCCTTAGATCCTTTTGAGGACTTCAAATTTTCAAATTATTTCTTAGTCCAGAGGTCTCAGACCCTTATAAAGGCTTTAAAATATTAAATTGTTTCTAAGTACGGAGGTCTCAGACCCTTATAAGTATTTTACATTCCATTTTTCTAGGTCGCAGGGGTTCTTAAACCCTTATAAGGACTTCAGATTCCAATTTTTTTAGGTAGGAGGTCTTAGACCGTTATAAAGGATTAAGATTCTAAAACATTTTAGTCCGGAGGTCTCATACCCTTATAAGGACCTTAAAATTTGAAACATTCAAAGTTTAGAGGTCTTAGGAAATTTTGGGATTTTGGGTCCAAGTTTACCTAAGTTTATAGGTCTTAGGACCATTTGTGGGACTTTAGTCTGGAGGTCTTAGGAGCCTTACAAGGACTTTATATTTCAGACATTTAGATCCATATTTTAAACCTAAGGTCTTAAGACCCTTTACATATTTTATCTCAAGTCTTTATGCCTAAAATGTTTTGGGGATCTAAGTGTTTGAACAAAACATTATCGACTTTTAGTCTCACAAAAGCACAAGGATTAAGTATGCTAAGGTTCTAAGGCTTAGCACTCCACTACAGAGCTTTAATCTTGACTTCGACAAGCTACACAAGTATAAAGTAGAGGTCTCAGGGCCCTCAGGTCTACTTCAATAAATTTTTATTTTAAGTTATCTTGCTTTACTAAGGAATCTTGGGGGTCTAAGGGGATATTACGAACCGGGAAGATCTCATACATCTTAGACAATACTTATAATTCCTTAGCAAAACAAAAAGTAAAGCAAGTATGAAGTAAAGATTGAAAACATCATAAAATCCATTCAAAAATTCCTTTTAATTAAGGGTAAAGATGGAGATTACAAATAGTGAACCACGGCTAACAAGTAGCTTATAAAAATAAAGAAAAATTACATAAAATCATCTCAATGCTTAAGTGTTTGGGGATTCACAAGGGCTTCACATATTGAAGGCGAAGAGGCAGAGGTCGAATTCATGATTTCTCCCTCTTAGGACATATAAGTGGAGGTATCTTCAGCTTCAGCACCATCGCGTCCTTCATCACCCGAGCTTTATTCCTTTGATTAAGAGGCTGCAAGTAATAGACTAGAGATATCTACCTCAGGGAGCAATGCATGGACCTTGGCCTTATAAGCTTCGCAACTACTGTTGAAGTTTTGAAAAAGATATCTTTAAAGACCTCAAACTCCTAATAGGCATCAAACTGAATATTTATTGAGGTATGGATCCGTCCTTTAAGCTCTTGATACTTTACTAAGACCTTAGCATCACTCATTTTCAGCTACTGACATTAAGTAATAAGTTGTTCCTTTTCGGTAGATAAGTTTTTATCGTGCCTCAAGAGCTTCACATAACTAACAAGTCAAAGGAGTCTATCCTTAAAGATTTAAAGATTATCTTTTTAGCCTTGGAGATCATCTGTTATCACATTAAGATCAACTTAATTAAGGTCACATAGTTCCTCAACCTTGGTTAAAAACTCCCAAGAAATAGCCAATAAAGGTCCACTATCTTTAAGGGTCCTTTTATTTGAAATATTATCTGGTTCCAAGGAAGCAACTCGGGTCTTTAATATATCCCTATCACTCTCAAGTACCTTTCCATCAAGTGAACTAGATCCTCTGCACTAGCAGGAGTACCTTTTCCCCTTAGTGTACTCGCCATGTGAGGACTATTTGTCTTTGTCAGCACATGAATGGAATTAATCATTGTGGTATAAGTGTCTATTCCCTCAATTGAGGGGGGATCTAGTAGCCCTTCCCCTCTAACAAATTAGGCACCTCAGTATCACCTTACAAACTCCCCTCCCATCAAGGAGGAACCACCTTCTTTTTAACTTCTTTCTCTGAGACTAAGGGCTATAAATCATATGGAATATAAGGATCTCCCTGAGTTACAGCAGGAGTCCCACCTACCCCCAATCCTTTTTGTAGCAATGGTAGGGTTTTATTATGATCTAAACTTGATAATTTGATTGTTCGAGGCCCCAGGTTGACCTCATCCACCATTTTAACCACATAAATTAAAATCTCCATTAGGGAACTAAACTTCAGGTGCTTGGTGGTCATGCACCTCCTCTTTTTATTGATCATGGCTTCAGCAAGGATCATGTATTCATCCCTTTCATATGCAGAATCAAGCATAGGTCAGAGTCATCTATTAAATAACTAGTGAAGGAGATAACAATAAATGAAGCAAAGCTACTTATAAGAGGAGTAATAATAAATAAGAATGGGCTCATTACTTGAGGTAGAAATCACTTCAACCTTTGAAGGGTTAGACCTACCCTTGGTCTAGTCATCCTCACCTTTAGAGGCCTCAAGAACCTTCTTTTGGGATTCAAATGTAGCCCTCCTCTTTCGGATGCCAAGGCATAAGGCTCGGCCTCCAATGTGGCCCCATAATGATAATACGATCCTTATGAACTCCCATAAAGTTTAAAATCTTATGCTTAGGTCCTAGCCCATAATTATAAAGGCATCTAGGAGTAACTAGGATCTTGAAGGGGGTAGAGATCAACCTTTGAGCCTCAGTAATCTTATCAGACTCTGATATGTTAGGCTCGGGAACCACCTCAAAAGGTAAATAAAATTTTCAAATATTAAATCTAAGGTAAATTCAAGCGATGAAATAAAAGTAAAACTTTAACTTACCTACTAATGGAAAGGTACAACAAAGAGTGGGGAACCCAATGGGCTCAATAGAATTTGTGGTGGCCCAAGCCTGTAAATAAAAAAAAACTATCCCTTTAGTTCTTGGGGTGTTATACTTGCCCTTACCAAAGGTCATCACGTTGGGCCTAAAGGCTAGATAATTCAAACGCATGTCGATAGGCTTGCTCTATTCCTGAACCCTACATATCTTGGAGAATTAAGACAGGAAAGTGTCACATTTGCCCCACTAGATTCTTTGAAGTCTAGGACTGTGACCATAAAAGTCCTCCACGAGTTGACCAAAAGATAAGAAGGGCCTAAACCAATAACCTTCAAGATTCTGACCATAGGCAAAGGCAAGGGGAATATGTCCCCATACTGGAGGAAGCACCCATTAATAACATACATGGTTAGCTACCATAGAGCAAGACCTCTCATAAGGCTTTTCATTTCTTATAATGGCATTTTCCTGAATTTGATAAGTCTTCTCAAACTCAATCAGATCATGCTCGATGAGTTATACGGCATAGTGAGCCCCTCTAGTAAAATAAGGGTTAAAGACCCCCTCGTAACTCATAACCTTCATGCCAGGTGGAAGTTATCGACTGGGAAGGTGAATCGAGGACTCAATTTATTACTTCACCACGAGCAAAAGTGAGATATGAGGCCTAACACCAGAAAGGGTTGTAGGATCCAGGACCTTAGAAGGAGAAATATTTTCAGAAGACATTGATGTCTCACTTAAAAGAAGGGTTTTCTTTCATAAAGAAGGTCTGGAAGAGAAGAGAGAAAATGGGAGTTAGAGATAAATAACTTAACTTATCCCAGGGTCTCTTTTATAGCCTCGACGTACTAGAGTTCTAGACATTCCTATCTCCAAGATCGGATGCCTCAATATAACATTAAAGATCTCAGTCACCAACACCTATCCTTAGCCATGTACGAGCCCCATCCCAACACATTCTAATGATGATGGAAATATTAATGGTTAGTTAAGACTATACTCCCAACTTGCATAAAGGATAATTGTTGCCCCTTGTAATATTTGCAAGAAGCAATAAGAGGTTTCCGATGATACCCTATTTCACACTTGGTGTTTATAAGATCTTCCAACTAACCAACTTCCTCTGAGGTAGGGCAGAGATCCCAAGGCTAGTCCTAGACTTTATACATACCACTAATTATCTTATAAATCCTCTGTTACTATCAAGGGTGAGATATGGTACTACGACGGACCTCAGTCGGGCATTCTTCCCCCAAGGAAAGGTTAATCATTCTAACATACCTCTTCAAGCAAGATCAAAGACCACAACATCAAGGTTTCATCATGATTTACACTCAGATCTAAGATCGAATTTAATGGAAATGACCTCCCGAGGTCTCCCTGACCTCAGTTCTAAGATGTGTAATTACATGGCACTTCAGGATCAAGTTCAAGAACTCCATAACCCTTACAGATCCCTTGGACCTCTGACAAAGCTCATGAAAATAGTCCGATTGAGTAGATGAAAAGCAGAACATTATTCCACATACTTCCACTATCCAGATCCACTTGCATTGAATGATCCCTTCATCATTAAATGCATTTAACAACCACCTTATACCATATACAAATACTTTTCCCAACACTACACCACCTTGCTAATATCAATAGGCCTCAGGGATACCCTAGACATGCTATGACAGTCCACCTGTTCTCTCATCAAGAGTTCTCTTATAAATAAGAAGCTATTGAAAGGTGAAAGTGGACAAATCTCGAGCATTCTACAAGACTAAGGCATTCAAACAATCAAACTTGCAAAAGTTCTAAGCATACAAAAGTGTTTACACATCATTCCACACTCACAATCCATTGTTGTGAGCTTATACTTGTAATTTGGACAATTTCCATTGCTTACACACTTTTTATATATTGTAGAGCCCTAAATCAGTACCTAGGCAACCTTGGAGAAATCATTTAATTATAACCTAAGGTCCTCTGTGTTGTTGAAAAAAGTCGCAAGACCTTTGACTCTCTTAACCAAAGCTCAAGAGGTGTCTTAGACAAGAAAAATTCATTTACAATCTGATAAACCAGTTGAATAACTTTTACTATGGATGTAGGACCCTCACCGGAGGTCGGAACCACCTTAAACCATTGTCTCTTACTTTGACACTTCTCTCCTCTTACCCATCTGAGGTCCAGTGGGAGAACTTGTGGGTTTAAAGTCACTTACAATTTTAACATTCACCAGCTTTCTATCATAATTCAAGAGTTATAACATAATATAATGAAAGTAAAATAAGGACCCAAATGTTTTTTAAGATATAAATAAAATCCTCGTAATAAATCTCATTATTTGGGTAATTATTACCAAAAGTAATATTAATGATATGAAAGGTAAAACCCTACCAAGCATATGAATTCAAAAAGTCTATCAAGTCTACAGTGTATATTACTTATCATTTAGTCCAACTAATCAACTCTTAAGACAGAGCTACCAGGACCTAAAATGTACATTTACAATTAAGTTTCAATATTCATTATTTTCCATTAAATAGGACTAAATCTTAATAAAATCCTATGAGAATAATTAATTTCATCTAATTATAATTATACATTAGGAAGTCTCATTTTCCTTATGGTTTATAATTGATTTTAACCCTATAATTAGATTTAGGTGGAATTTAACATAAAAATATTATAAAAGGAGAAGAGTAGAAGTTACCTCAAAATATGATTAAAATTTTAGTTACTTGAATGAGAAAAAAAAAACCTTCAATTTTAGTCTTGAAAGATTCCTTGAATCCTTTAAAATGCTTTCAAACAATCTTTTAAATCTTAACTTTAATAGTTAAATTAATAAACTAGGGTTTGGATCTATAATCAGGACATAATTTGGTGAGGGAGTAAAAATCGTAGTTGGTTTTGAGAGGAAAATAATGAGGTTTGAGGCTAAATGAAAGTATAGAAATAAATTGCTTGAAGCAAAAGAAACAAGGGTTGCTACCCACTTTTATCCCCCTAACCCCGCTATTGTGGCCTCTAGGACCCGCTATAGTGACCTATTTAGTGGTCCAATACTAATTGAAACACCTCTTACTATTTTTTCCCTCCAATTATAAAAATCTAAAAAAAATCCTAAACTTATTTCTCAAGTAATGCTTCAAAGATCGCTTAGCCCCTGTCCTTAAACTTAATTCCCCCATGTTTCCAACACATTAAATAACTTATAATAATTACTATATTATAAGTAAACTTTTATATAATTCAACTTTTAGCCCATTAACTTTGTTAATTAATTGAATGACCTTGAAAATTCCAAATTAACGTATTTTAACATTACCAATTCATCAAGTTAAGTCATTTTAACTTATTGACATGTAAATAATTTCATCTTTTCATAATTAAATCCAAGTTACTTCTTACTTAATTAAATTTCTCATAATTAATTATTCCTTTAAAAAGCATGCGGTATTACATCAACCATCGATTGAAGCTGCCATTGAAATTGCTCTTCCTAAAGGTCAAGTTAAAAAAGTCAATGAGGTCTCTTATAACTAGGAGAGGTCACCCATGGTACCCTAGTTTTAGGGTTTTTACTTTCCTTTGATGTAGGCCCCATGGACATTTATTAGTTTCGAAAAAACATGGCTTTTGTTTACTCTCGTGTCTTATCCAATCTCCATGAATATATAATGTTTATTTGCAAAGTGATATTTCTTATTGACTTTTAACTAGATTATAACTTAATAATACTCTTTAACTTAACTATATAGAAAGTATGTCTATGACCGAATCCACTTGAAAATTTTGATCATATGTTAACACTCTTATTTTACTTATCACTAAGTAAGTGAAGGGTGGGTTTGCGAATGAATCCACCTTTTGGATAATAAGTTAACATTCTTATCTAACTTATCATTAAAAATCTGCAGCGTCGATATGTTACTGATTCCATTCACTTGTAAAATTTGATAATAAGTTAACTATAATACCTTATAATTTTGAATTGTTAGCTGTGAAGAATTGTAAATTATTTAGGATTTTAATTTTACAATATATGACACATCGTAATTTATAATAATTAGGTTGATCAAGTTTATTGATTAAATCTTAAATTTTTGTCAACTCAATTTAAATATCATCCTCAGAGTGAGTGAAACAAACGATGAAGGTAATGTAATTGAAGTGCGATAAGAAAATCCTAAAAAAATACCATGATAGAATTGACATCACCACCAAATAATCATAAATCCAAGGTCCACAACAAAATCCAAAATAAACCTCCATAAATGTATGCTACCATAATTTAAATTCGAACAACCAACTAAAATGGAGTACATGTTGAACTGTAAAGACAATCCTCACATCTCGAAAAAGTAAATAAATGGAAATAACCAAGACTGAAACCCACATACTAAACTGGTGGTGAGACTAAGATAAACTTCTAGTTGCAAGAATAAGGAATGCTAAACCTAATGATCACGGACATCTGAAAGGGGGATTCAATAGTGATGGTCAGGACACCACAAGCTAACATAGCTACGCCACCTAATGACAGCTATTGAAGTAAATAATAAATCTACACTTTATAAATTATATAAATCACATTGTATAACATGCCTCACAAGAATAAAAAATTAATTTTCATTTTTAAATAAAGCATTATTTAAGACCATGAACGTACCTAGCACTCCATGCCCCCTATTGGTTACTAGAGTTCCACCATGCATATGCAATAAAATAAACAACATTCATAAATACACGTCATAAAAAAGGCCAACCTCCACCATAAAAACCCCCAAAACATCGCCAATAATCCAACTTCCACTATAGACACGCCAAAACATTGCAAATAAAATCATCACAATAGTGTCAAGCCATCAATCACCTTTGGGGTCACCAAGCCCCATAATACGAAATCCAAACTCAAACATCTCCATTATGAACAACATAAATAACCATGAAACAAAATAAATAACAACATAAATAAATCCACATCATAAACAAAGTCCGACGTCCACCATAAACACTAGAATCTTCGATAAAATTATTGTAATCATGTCTGGACCCCAACCTCCTTTAGGGTAACCAAGCCCCATGATACTTAATCTAACAATAAATATTTCCATCGTGAACAATATAAATAGCCATGGTCCTATGCATATTATTCACAACAACACAACACACACACACACACACACACACACACACACAGATATATATATATATATATATATATATATATATATATATTTTTTTTTCACCCCTCTCATCTCATCATAAATAATCATCTTCTAGTGTCGCTAATCAATTTAACATCTTTAATTTTTCAATTTATTATGTCGTTAATTTTCTCAAAATATTGTATTCTTTTGAAAGGGAAATGGGTGAGGCATGGATTCCATACATTAAAGTCTAGAAGGAAAATTTATTGTTTAAAATGAAAATTATACTATTTTCATATATCTCTAAACTTACAATTCATTTTAACAATTATGTTACCAAGTAATCCATTAACAAAACAAGATCAACATCATATTTTTGTTAGGATATGACCTTGGTTTTGAATTAATGAATTTAATCAGACCAAACTATAATGATTTAAGGTCTCATATTCGGATAAAGTATAGATTTGTGAGTCTATTTTATAACCTAATATTCTTGCCTTAATCGAATAAACGGTTTATGAGATATTGGTATTTTAGTGCAGTAGCATTAGGCTGTCTAGAAAATGGCCTCTGTTTCGATATCAACTTTCCAGACTAATCTGTACTAACTAGAAACTAACTAGGTGTTATACCATACATGTTTGGAAAGGTATATGAATATAATTTTATATTAACTTGTAATCACATATATATGATTTATACTCTAGAAGATATCGGTATTTTAATACAGTAGGGCTTGACTATCCAGAAAGCAGCCTGTGTCTTTGGGTCAACATTGAAGATCAAGATGTACTAATTCCAAACTTTTTAGGTGTTTTACCATATATATTGGAAAGTTATATGAATCTAGTTTCATATGAATTTTTAATCGTTTAAATATAATTTACACTCTATGAGATATTTAATTTTAAGTGCAGTAGGGTTACACAATCCAAAAAAAACTATGTCTTTAGGTTAACTTTCAAGATAAATATGTCCTAATTACGAACTATTTAGGTGTTGTACCATATATGGATGGAAAGGTATGTGAATATAGTTTCATATGATTTTGGAATAACTTATATACCATTTATACTCTATGAAATATTGGTGTGTTATTATAATAGGGTCTGACTGTCCAAAAACAAAACTATGTCTTTAGGTTAACTTTAAAGGTAAATATATATATTAATGGGAACCGTTTAGGTGTGGTAACATACATCGTTGGAAATTTATGTGAATCTTGTTTTATATGAACTTATAATAACCTAAATTTCACGTATACTCTAGAAGATATTAAATCTTTAGTAACAAATGTGCAATCTGTCCAACATCAGTTTTTACATGTACACGAATTTTGTAAATTGAATATCTTCTTCCATGAAATTTCAAATCAATTGATTACAAATAAAAACTACTACCAACATATATTGTTAACATACCCAATTTTATTAGATTTTAATAAAATTATTTAGTCCACAAAATTAAACTACAAACTCACACTTTTATGGAAGAAATTACAAGCTCAAGTTATCTCTAATTGATTTTAATCACTAAAATTTGATTAAGGTGGAAATTAATATTTGAATTCATAAAATGGTAGGAATATAACGTTAAATTTCCTCTTGAAGAAACTCTATAAAAGAAATATAAGAGAATTATAAAGAAAGAATTGTAGAAGAAATCCTCTTTGAAATTATGTTGAAAATATTCCGTCATTTCTCTTAAAACTTGCACAAACAATGACTCCACAAAATGTTTCAAAAATAATTTTAGAAGAATATAATATTTTACTAGGATTAGAGAGTTTGATGGTTTATATATTAAGCCTCTCAAGTATGTATGAAGCACTCATTTTGTTTAAAGAAAAAGAGATACCACCTCCATTTTTTTTAACGAAAAGAATAACCAACTCCGCTTTTTAAGGAAAAGAATAACCCACTCTATTGTTATAAGAAAAATAATAACCACATTTATTTTTTTTAAGAAAAATATTAATCACTTTCATATTTAAGGAAAATAATAACCACCTCCATTTCTTTAAGAAAAAGAATAACCACCTCCATTTGTTTTAAGGAAAAGAATTATCAACTCCATTTTTTGAGGAGAAGAATAACCACTTCCATTCCTTTAAGAAAAAGAATAATCCACTACATTTTTAAAGAAAAACAAATAAATTACACTGTTACTATTCACATTTACTTATTTATCATTTGCGTTTAATATTTACATTTACTATTCACATTTAATATTTTAATTTATTATTCACACAGTTTTTAAAATTTTATTTCATTTTTTATTTAAATAATGAATTAAAAGTCCTCCAAATTTAATATTTAATTTAATAATTACAACTAAATCATGGGATATTACACAATATAAATTAAATTCTAGTAAGAAAAGATAAGGAAGAGAAGCTTGCGAAGAAGAGTCGCGATAACTGGTGTTTGAGATCACAATCATGGCCATAGGGCACACGATCTCCTCTCATTTTTTATTGGAGGATGATTTTTATTCTAATATTTATATATATATTGGTGGTTGAATTCCTTCATAACTTACAAAATTATTTCTCAAACCAAAAACCTGCTGACTTCAATCTCTAGGCCTTCTAAACCACCATTGAAACATTTGTAAACATAAAATTGAAGACTTTTCACATGGAATTTGAAGGGATCAAAGAAGATAAGTACAATATTTTTATAGGAAGACCATATTGTGCAAATAAGATTTTCAAAATACTCACTTTAAGGTAAGAATATATTTTTTGTCCTTAAGTCCTATTTTAATTAAATATTGCCTAAACCCTAATCATATATGATTTTTGTAAATTGAGGAGGAACCTAGTTAAGGAATGTGAAAACCTAATTGAGTATTTTTTTATAAACTATATAGAATTGGACTAAAAACTTGTAATATATTATATTTTGGAAAATTGGGCTATGTTGCAGGACTTTGTGGATGATGTTGGAATTAGAAATTAAGTATGATAATTTTGTTTTAACACAGAATATGTTAAAATGCTTATGAAATTGTGTAATACCCGCACCCAATAATTTATTATATTTACCGTATAAGTGGTAAACATAGGAAACTCTTGGGATTGGGGTCATTAACATATGGGATTTTTATATATATTCAATTGTTCATTTGGCATTGGCGATAATTATTGCAAGTTATCGGGAAGAATTAGAGTTTGTACGAAGTTTATATGGTTCAAACGATATTGTAGGTCATTCGAACGGCGTGATAATCTCGTTCATATGAGAATAATGTTGGTTCAAACAAAATTCTAATGTCGCACGAAGTTAGGTTCTAACGAGGATCTAACGAGATGTCCATGTATAATTTTTCCCTACCTCGTTAGATGATCGTTCGATGGGTGATCGAATGAGATCCTAATCTTGTTCAAACGAGGCCCCATTATCGTTTTGTTTAATCATTTTTTTCTTGTGTGCTGTCATTTTTTGGACCATTAGATCGATGAAGTGTCGACTCCTGGTGAGTTAGGGGTTGATTTTAAAAGGGTTTTATGGGGGTTATTTGTGGGATAGAAGAGATGATATTGAGGGTGGGTTCCCCGACCATTTTCATCACATTTCCTTTCCCTCTCTTTAAGTGTGAAGACTCATCTTCTTACCCTACCATTTTTCCCACATAGTCACACCTTGCCACCACCTTCAAACACTAGTACACACCAATTTCCACCATGGATGAGCAAAGCTATGAAATTTAGGGATATTGTTGGGGGATTTTGAGGAAGGAGAATAGAAGATTAACAAAGTTTGAAGGGGTTTTTAAATTGGAGCATTCATGGGAGCAATCTTTGTGAAGCTAGGAAAACTCTTTAAGGCCACCTTAGGAGTGGGAGGTTTCCATCTTCTTCCATCTTCATCGTACCATTTTCGGAGCTTCAATTTAGGTGGAAAAAACTCTAGTCATAAGTTTAAGACTCCATTTTCCTAGAATTTAATCCTACATATAGAGTTTAAGAGTAGGATGCATACATAATTTGTGAAAATGGGTCTAAGAAAAAAGAGTTTCAATTATTTTGAGCAAAATGATATATTTTAAGAAAACTTGGTGTTTAAAAATGTTAGGAATGTTTTATGAACAAATATTTTCAAAATTTTCTTGTAAAAAAAGTGGGATTTTTGTAAAAATAGACATTTACTAAAGTTTTGGAGAAATAAAAATATTTTCTTGCTTGAAAAGAATATTTATAATAATATTGTGAAGTTTCTAGAATAAATCATACGTTAGACCCATTTAATAATATTTTCGTATTTAAAATCCATATTCTCAGGCATATAAACTTGTAGTATTTTGATCTTGAATATATAAACAAGTTTAATGAGGGTTCAAATGGATTTAAATATGAAATAGATAATAGAAGTTTCAGCGTTTTAGGTGTGTAAAAAGGGTGGAATATGTGATGAATGGATATTTAAGACAAGATGTGAAAATAAAGAAAAATGGCATTTTCTTATGAAGTAGTCGCCCAAGGGTAAAATAATGGAGTTTTCTTAGTTAAGAAATAAATAGATTTCCAGCTTGAGATGTAAGTTACTCCAAAGTGTTAAATAAGTGTTAAGGAGTTAAAAATATTTAATAAGCTAGTGTGTGTGACTTAATAATATTTTTGGGAAAGGACACTTGTGAAAATGGAGAAAAAAAGGCAAGTTTGGAAATAAATGGGTAAAATGGTGACTTTACATAAAGTGGGATATTTTTATGAAATAAAATGATGGAAAAGGTGCTACACAAATTGGTCTTAAATAAACAACATTTTTGGGATTAAATCAATGCAAGTGTGAAAAGGACTAGAAATGATGACTTTAACGTGTAACACAAGTTGGTGTGAAACCTCGAGTTTTGACTTCAGTCAGTAAAGGAAAGTGTAGTAATTTGGACATTTGTAAAATGTTAAAACACATTAATATGAACTCGCACTACACCAAATCCTACGAATGGTCACGCCCAGTGGGTCACGGCCCAAGTCCGCGACCAGCTGGTCGCGGACTTGGGCCATGACCCACTCAATATTTGGCGTGACCATATTTAATATCACACTAAATTATCGATGCTCTAAAAGTGGTCACGGACTAAGTCCGTGACCACGCTGGTCGCGGACTTAGGCCGTGACCAGGTCGTGACCATCTTGGTGCCAAACTCGCGCCAAAATTCCCTCCAAGCTTGGTCGCGGAGGGGTCACGTCCCAAGTCCGTGACTGATGGCATGACGAAGAAGATAGTACACACATTGGGGGTCACGGCTTAGGGACATGACAATTTCTTGGTATGGGTCACGGCTATGGGCCGTGACCATACATCATTCAAGCAATAGGGTTGATGAAAAAGGGTTGCGTATCACTGATTGAGGGTCACGACTATGGGCCGTGACCATTTATTGGTGTGGGTCACGGCTATGGGGTGTGACCATCCTTCAATTCAAGGTCTGAAACTAGTCGCGCATGGGGGTCACGGCTATGGGCCGTGACCATCCTTCAATTCAAGGTCTGACATTGGTGGCGCATGGGGGTCATGGTTGTAGGTCGTGACCATTGACCATTCATGTAGCAGCAACAAGGTTATGGGTTGCGAGGTGGGTCACGGCTGATAGTCGTGACCATGTAATTCCTAAAAATAATGCACTTTAACATTTTACCCCTTTCATTTTCATTTACCCGCTTCTCTCTCTCTCTCTCTCTCTTGTAAAAGACAAAGATGTGGATTCTCTCTCTCGTCAAACACCGGTGGGTTTTCTCTCTCTCTGGTGCCGACCCCTGCTGCCACCGGTAAGGTTAGCTTACTTTAATTTCTATTTTGATTTGTTTGATGAGATACATATATTTGAATGAGGGTTATTGGTTTTTTTTATTTCGGTTTCATGAGATACAATCATATATATCTGTTTTGATTTTTGTTTGATGAGATACAAATATAGATACTTTAATTTATGTTTTGTTCTTTTATGTGTGTAATTGTATGTGTATGTATGTATAGATTTATGTCAAAAAAATATTAGGGTTTAAGTAAACCCTAGATTGTATGTGTGTATGTATATGTTATGTCAATAAACCCTAGATTGTATGTATGTATTTTTTTTGGCAAAATATTATTCAAAACTCTAGACATTATATTTTTTTTGACAAAATATAATTATATGGATTTATAATAAGTAAAAAAAAATTACATCCGCCTTTTTGTGGGTTATATATATGCATATATTTATGTCAAAAAAATATTAGGGTTTAAGTAAACCCTAGATTTTATGTGTGTATGTATAGATTATGTCAATAAATCCTAGATTGTATGTGTATGTATTTTTTTTGACAAAATATGCTTGTCTTTTTTTTTTTACAAAATATGATTAAATGATTATTTTGGCATACGAGTCGCAAACACGTGTGCACATTACTATAGTGAGATATTGTTGGCTTGGTTGTTGGATACTGTGTTGAATTTATTGAATTGATACTAGTGTCGATAAATGTACATGTTATTAAATTTGTTGGGTGTGCTCTTGATTTGCCTATGAAAAAGTATATCACGTATCTTGTGATTAATGTGCATTTTTTTACGTTTATGTCAAGATATTAGGAGGCTACAACTTGACATGGAACAAATACACCACCGCCAGCTGATCTTTGCTCCACCGCCGGTTGAATCTCCACTCCACCGACCACCATAGAAGGTTCCTATATCTACCTCTCCCACACGCATAAATGCACAACGAAACACACCCATGCACACCTACATCAATTTATGTATGTCAGGGTTAGATCCAGACATCAAGGTGGGCGGTCGGCACCAAATCTGCATTGGGTTTGTGCCGATTGAAGCTGGACAAGGGTTTGGTTGGTAGGGGGTTGCTGGTGGTAGGGTTTTGGTATGGAGGTGGTTGGTTGGAGGGAGTACGGGGGGCAGAAGGTAAAGGTGAGGTGGTAGTTGAAATGAAGGAGGAGGAATTGAAGGGATTGTGATGATGGGATATTTTTTATTTATTTTTACTTTTTTATTGTTTTAATTTTATTTTTGGGTTGGGATATTTTTTTCTCTTTTAGGTAAAAAATGGAGGGAATCCTGTTTCTAGGCTTTATTATAACGAATTAATATTTAAGGGGGTGAATTTGTCGGGTATTTTTTTTAAGGGGTGTCCCATAACTCTTATGGTCCTTATTAACTTTTATGTTGTTTTATGCGCTTTTAAGATTTTGACATCTAAATGTGCAATGTTTACTAGTTCAAGTTATTTAGAAATGTTTCCCCTCAAATTATTAATGATGACATTGATTATTTACGATCAAATCGTAAATGTTGTCTCCTAAGTAACATGAATTCAATTGTTTAATAAAATATGAAATGATAATAATTTTAAGAAACATTCACAACATTACATTCTTATGTTTAATGTGTAGCTGATAAGAGAAAACATTTATTGTTTTAGGTGTTTGTTTTCTTTGCTTCCAGAAACTTCTCGAGAAAATGACATGGTTAAAGTGTGAGGTGCACTGTCAACTCAATTCTTTTGGTGGATGCTCAAGGTTTGATTTATTGGCTTAATTATTCAATTATACATTACATATATATTTACTCTCTTTGTCTTTAAACTGTTCGTTGGTTTGTTGTTTTATTTTCAAAAAGTTAGACTTAGGCATAAAAAACATGCCATCGAACACCTCGCACGGGACCAATGTGACTCGCAGGAACCGGCCGCGTAGTCCCGGCATTCCTGGTTTGAGTGTACGACATAAATTTGCGAAAAATTACACTTAAGAATAAAAACATGACATCGAAGAGTGAAAATGTAAAACAACAACAAAACGATCCCGTAAGAGTCACGAACACCTCCCAGTGGACCAATGTGACTCGTAGGAACCGATCGCGTAGTCATGGGGATCCCGGTTTGAGTGTACGACGTAAATTTGCAAAAAAATAGACTTAAGCATAAAAATTTACAATCGATGGGTGAAAACGTAAAACAGCCACAAAACGTTCCCGTAAGAATCACGAACACCTCTCACGAGACCAATGTGACTCGTAGGAATTGACCGCGTAGTCACGGGGCTCCCGGTTTGAGTGTACGACGTAAATTTGTAAAAAGTTAGACTTAAGCATGAAAACATGCCATCGAAGGGTGAAAACGTAAAACAAGCACAAAACAGTCCCGTAAGAGTCACGAGCACCTCGCACGGGACCAATGTAACTTGTAGGAACCAACTGCGTAGTCATGGGTCTCCCGGTTTGAGTGTACGACGTAAATTTCAAAATAATTCGACTTAAGCATAAAAACATGCCATCGAATGGTGAAAACGTAAAACAACCATAAAACGTTCCGGTAAGAGTCACGAGCATCTCATACGGGACCAATGTGACTCGTAGGAACCAACCGCGTAGTCACGGGACTCCCGGTTTGAGTGTATGACGTAAATTTGTAAAAAATTTAGACTTAAGCATAAAAACATGCCTTCGAGGGGTAAAAACGTAAAACAAACACAAAATGGTTCCGTAAGAGTCACAAACACCTCTCACGGTAGGAACTGACCGCGTAGTCAAGGCACTCCCGCTTTGAGCATACAATGTAAATTTGTCAAACGTTAGACTTAGGCATACAAACATACTTTTATAGGGTAAAAATGTTAAAACAACCATAAAACGGTCCCGTAAGAGTCACGAACACCTCTCACGGGATCGATGCAACTCGTAGGAACCGGTCGCGTAGTCACGGCATTCCCGGTTTGAGTGTACGATGTAAATTTATGAAAATTACACTTAAGTAAAAAACATGCCATCGAAGGGTGAAAACGTAAAACAACAACAAAACTTTCCCGTAGGAGTCACGAACACCTCGCACGGGACCAATGTGACTCGTAGGAACCGACTGCGTAGTCACGGCGTTCCTGGTTTGAGTGTACGACGTAAATTTGCGAAAAATTAGACTTAAGAATAAAAACATGCCATCGAAGGGTGAAAACGTAAAATAGCACCAAAACGGTCCCGTAAGAGTCACGAACACCTCCTAGGGGACCAATGTGACTCGTAGGAACGGATCGCGTAGTCATGGGGATCCCGGTTTGAGTGTACGACTTAAATTTGCAAAAAAAAATAGACTTAAGCATAAAAAATGGCCATCGATGGGTGAAAACGTAAAACAGCCACAAAACGGTCCCATAAGAGTCACGAACACCTCTCATGGGACTAATGTGACTCGTAGGAACTGATCGCGTAGTCACGGGGCTCCCGGTTTGAGTGTACGACGTAAATTTGTAAAAAGTTAGACTTAAGCATGAAAACATACCATCGAAGGGTGAAAACGTAAAACAAACACAAAACGGTCCCGTAAAAGTCACGAGCACATCGCACGGGACCAATGTGACTCGTAGGAACCGATTGCGTAGTCACGGGGCTCCCGATTTGAGTGTACAACGTAAATTTAAAAATAATTCAACTTAAGCATAAAAACATGCCATCGAATGGTGAAAATGTAAAACAACCATCAAACGGTCCGGTAAGAGTCACGAGCACCTCATACGGGACCAATGTGACTCGTAGGAACCGACCGCGTAGTCACGGGACTCCCGGCTTGAGTGTATGACGTAAATTTGTAAAAAATTTAGACTTAAGCATAAAAACATGCCTTCGAGGGGTGAAAACGTAAAATAAACACAAAATGGTCCCGTAAGAGTCACAAACACCTCGCACGGTAGGAACTGACCGCGTAGTCAAGGCACTCCCGCTTTGAGCATACGACGTAAATTTATCAAACGTTAGACTTAGGCATACAAACATACTTTTATAGGATAAAAATGTTAAAACAACCATAAAATGGGCTCGTAAGAGTCACGAACACCTCTCACGGGATCGATGTAACTCGTAGGAACCGGTCGCGTAGTCACGGCGTTCCCGGTTTGAGTGTACGACGTAAATTTGCGAAAAATTACACTTAAGAATAAAAACATGCCATCGAAGGGTGAAAACGTAAAACAACAACAAAACTTTCCCGTAAGAGTCACGAACACCTTGCACGGGACCAATGTGACTCGTAGGAACCGGCTGCGTAGTCACGGCGTTCCCGGTTTGAGTGTACGATGTAAATTTGCGAAAAATTAGACTTAAGAATAAAAACATGCCATCGAAGGGTGAAAACGTAAAACAGCAACAAAACGGTCCCGTAAGAGTCACGAACATCTCCCAAGGGACCAATGTGACTCATAGGAATCGATCGCGTAGTCACGGGGATCCCGGTTTGAGTGTACGACTTAAATTGGCAAAAAAAATAGACTTAAGCATAAAAAATTGCCATCGATGGGTGAAAACGTAAAACAGCCACAAAACGGTCCCGTAAGAGTCACGAACACCTCTCATGGGACCAATGTGACTCGTAGTAACTGACCGCATAGTCACGGGGCTCCCGGTTTGAGTGTACGATGTAAATTTATAAAAAGTTAGACTTAAGCATGAAAACATACCATCGAAGGGTGAAAACATAAAACAAACACAAAACGGTCCCGTAAGAGTCACGAGCACATCGCACGGGACAAATGTGACTCGTAGGAACCGACCGCGTAGTCACGGGGCTCCCGGTTTGTGTGTACGACGTAAATTTAAAAATAATTTGACTTAAGCATAAAAACATGCCATCGAATGGTGAAAACGTAAAAAAATCATAAAACGGTCCTGTAAGAGTCATAAGCACCACATACGGGACCAATATGACTCGTAGGAACCGACCGCGTAGTCGCGGGACTCCCAGTTTAAGTGTACGACGTAAATTTGCAAAAAATTTAGACTTAAGCATAAAAACATCCTTCGAGGGGTGAAAACGTTAAACGAACACAAAATGGTCCCTAAGAGTCACGAACACCTCGCACGGGACCAATGTGACTCGTAGGAACTGACCGCGTAGTCAAGGCACTCCCGCTTTGAGCATACGACGTAAATTTGTCAAATGTTAGACTTAGGCATACAAACATACTTTTATGGGGTAAAAATGTTAAAACAACCATAAAACGGACCCGTAAGAGTCACGAACACCTCTCACGGGATCGATGTAACTCGTAGGAACCGGCCGAGTAGTCACGGCATTTTCGGTTTGAGTGTACGACGTAAATTTGCGAAAAATTACACTTAAGAATAAAAACATGCCATCGAAGGGTGAAAACGTAAAACAACAACAAAACGATCCCGTAAGAGTCACGAACACCTCGCACGGGACCAATGTAACTCGTAGGAACCGACCGCGTAGTCACGAGGCTCCCGGGTGAGTGTACGACGTAAATTTGCAAAAATTAGACTTAAGCATAAAAACATGCCATCGAAGGGTGAAAACGTAAAACAGCCACAAAACGGTCCCGTAAGAGTCACGAACACCTCGCACGGGATCAATGTGACTCGTAGAAACCGATCGCGTAGTCACGGGGCTACCTATTTGAGTGTACGACTAAAATTTGCAAAAAATTAGACTTTAGCATAAAAACATACCATCGATGGGTGAAAACGTAAAATAGCGACAAAACGGTCCGGTAAGAGTCATGAACACGTCGCACGGGACCAATGTGAGTTGTAGAAACCGACTGCGTAGTCACGGAGCTCCCGGTTTGAGTGTACGACGTAAATTTGTAAAAAATAGACTTAAGCATAAAAACATGCCATCGAAGGGTGAAAATGTAAAACTGCCACAAAACGGTCTCGTAAGAGTCATGAACATCTCGCACGGGACCAATGTGTCTCATAGGAGCCGACCGCATTGTTACGGGGCTCCCGATTTGAGTGTACGACGTAAATTATCAAAAATAAGATTATGAAATCCCTACCTTATAATGTCATCATGATCTTATGAATTTCAAATAGATATTTAAAGACTTTCTTGCAGGTTAGTCAATTGCACTCGAGAGCATATCCATTATTGAATTCAATATACAAGATCAGCTTCCTTGAGACCAACACTGCCGTAACTAAAAATAGTTAACCGTTCATATTATAATAGTTGATGATCAAGTGTACGTGGCAAACTTTTAGTCTGGAAATAAAACTTAGCAAAATATGGTAGTCTTGTACAAGCCCAAGTACACAGTGATATTCTTGACAGTATCTAATGTCAACAAGTTCAACTGTTCGACAATCAATACTAACTGTTAATTTGAAAGACTCGAGAAATTCTTGACAGTATCCCCTTACTAGTGCTACTGCTCCTGCCCCAAGCCCCTGCTCCTCTTGCTTATGCTGCTTCTACTACCTAAACACCTGCTTCTAAGATTTAAACCCCTGCTCCTCTTACTTATATGATGCTTGAGAAAGTGATACCAAGAATTTCAAGTTAGTCTAGAGTTCGACATAAAGTGATTCAACATAATGTAAAGATGGAAGGACAAATATATATATATATATATATATAAGTTATATATATGGTGTTATATATAACAATGTTATATATAACAGTTATATATAATTGTTATATATAACAGTGTTATATATAACAGTATATAACTGTTATTATAAAAGTATATAATTGTTATATATATAATTTTTATATATATAACAGTATAATGCCCGGTTAGTTAAAAACGAAACATCCTCATCGTCCAATTCAATCGCTTTTGTATAATGCCCAATCGCCGTATCAAAATCCTTCTAATTATAAGCCGCATTCCCAGCCTCCTTCTCCTTCTGCGCCTCTGCTTTCCTCTCTCTAATTTCCCTCTCCTCATCCAGTACTTGTTCCGGTTTCGGTCCCAGCTCAGGCTTCTTGACGGGCTCGTCATTTCTCTCCAGAATTAAATCATTCATCTCCATATCGTCGGGCATACGCGTGGAAAGTTTGACGTTGAGTAAAACCCCAAGCGCTTGCATAACTTTTTGATCCTTTAGGTAGAGATTTAAGTTGGTGGGGTTTTTCTGAATCTCCTGCATCATTTTAACGAAGTTCGGTTGTTGAAGATATGTTCTTATTGAGGGATCGAATGTTTGTTTAGCCCACATCTCAGGGCCAAAAAATGCATCCCCGAAGAGGTTTGAGGTAGCTGGGGGGAGCGTGATTTGGAGGCGGTGGATTGGGCGTTGGCGAGGCCGGATTTGAGGGGTTTATAATTGGGGTCTATTTCGAGACCTTTTTTATAAGAGGAAACGGTGTCGCCGTAGTTGTGAAGGCCGAGATGAGCGGCGCCGAGGCGGGAGTAGACTTTGGACCAGTCGCGTTTTAGTTGGACGATTTTTTGAGCGTCAGTTAAGGCTTGTGTGTATTAGTTTAAGGAGGCGTAGGTGGCGGATCGATTGGAGTAGAGGACATGATTGGGTGGGGGAATGTTGGATTGCTTCTGTGAAGAATCTAATTGCGTCGGTGAAGTTTTTGGCGACGAAGGCCGCGTTTCCTTTGGCTTTGGCTTCGTCAGCCATTGAAAGAGATTGGTAGTACTAGACTTAGGCTTAAAAACATGGCGTTAGTGGGTGAAAAGCCGAAACAACCCCTGAAACGGCCCGTGAGGGGCACCAACACCTCCCACGGGACCAATGTAACTCGTAGGAACTGACCGCGCGATCACGTGACCCCCCGGTTTGAGAATACGATGATAATTTGCATATTTCTAGACTTAGGGTTAAAAACATGGCGTTAGTGGGTGAAAAGCCTAAACAGCCCCCGAACGGCCCCGTGAGTGGCACCAACACCTCGCACGGGACCAATGTAAATCGTAGGAACTGCCCCCACAGCTGCGGGTCTCCCGGTTTGAGAGTACGATGGTAATTTGCATATTTCTAGACTTAGGCTTCAAAACATGACGTTAGAGGGTGAAAACTCGAAACAGCCCCCGAACGTCTTCGTGGGTGGCACCAACACCTCCCACGGGACCAATGTAACTCGTAGGAACTGACCCCGTAGTCGCGGGTCTCCCATTTTGAGAGTACGACGGTAATTTTCATATTTCTAGACTTAGGTTTAAAAACATGACGTTGGAGGGGGAAAACTCAAAACAACCCCCGAACGGCCCCTTGGGTGGAACCAACGCCTCCCACGGGACCAATGTAACTTGTAGGAACTGACCACGCTATCGCGGGACTCCCGGTTTGAGAGTACGACGGTAATTTGCATATTTCTAGACTTTGGCTTAAAAACATGACTTTAGAGGGTGAAAACTCGAAACAGCCCTCGAACGGCCCGGGGGTGGCACCAACACCTCCCACGGGACCAATATAACTCGTATGAATTGACCACGCAGCCGCGGGACTCCCGGTTTGAGAAAACGACGGTAATTTGTATATATCTAGACTTAGGCTTAAAAACATGGCGTTAGAGGGTGAAAACTCAAAACAGCCCCCGAACGTCCCCGTGGGTGGCACAACACCTCCCATGGGACCAATATAACTCATATTAACTGACCCCGCAGTTTTGGGTCTCCCGGTTTGAGAATACGACTGTAATTTTCATATTTTCAGACTTAAGCAAAACATGGCGTTAGAGGGTGAAAACTCAAAATAGCCCCAGAATATCCCCGTGGATGGCACCAACACCTCCCACGGGACTAATGTAACTCGTAGGAACTGACCCCGCAGCCGCGGGTCTCCCGATTTGAAAATACGATGATAATTTGCATATTTATTGACTTAGGCTTAAAAACATGGCGTTAGAGGGTGAAAACTCGAAATAGCCCCCAAATGTCCCGTGGGTGGCACCAACACCTCCCACGGGACCAATGTAACTCGTAGGAACTGACACAATAGCCGCGGGTCTCCCGGTTTGAGAGTATGACGGTAATTTGCATATTTCTAGACTTAGGCTTAAAAACATGACGTTAGAGGGTGAAAACTCGAAACAGCCCCCGAACGGCCCCGTGGGTGGCACCAACACCTCCCACGGGACCAATGTAACTCATAGGAACTGATCATACTACCGCGGGACTCCCAGTTTGAGAGTACGACGGTAATTTGCATATTTCTAGACTTGGGCTTAAAAACATGACGTTAGAGGGTGAAAACTCGAAACAGCCTCCGAACGGTTCCGTGCGTCGCACCAACACGTCCCACGGGACCAATGTAACTCGTAGGAACTGACCCCGTAGCCGCGGGACTCCCGGTTTGAGAATACGACGATAATTTGCATATTTCTTGACTTAGGCTTAAAAACATGGCGTTAGAGGGTGAAAACTCGAAACAGCCCCCAAACGTCTCCGTGGATGGCACCAATACCTCCCACGGGACAAATGTAACTCGTAGGAACTGACCCCATAGCCGCGGGTCTCCCGTTTTGAGAGTACGACGATAATTTGCATAATTCTAGACTTTGGCTTAAAAATATGACTTTGGAGTGTGAAAACTCGAAACAGCCCCCGAATGGCCCCGTGAGTGGAACCAACACCTCCCACGGGACCAATGTCACTCGTAGGAACTGATCACGCTGCCACGGGACTCCCGGTTTGAGAGTACGATGATAATTTTCATATTTCTAAACTTAGGCTTAAAAACATGACGTTAGAGGGTGAAAACTCAAAACAGCCCCCGAACGGCCCCGGGGTGGCACCAACACCTCCCACGGGACCAATGTAACTCGTATGAACTGAGCACGCAGCCGCGGGACTCCCGATTTGAGAAAACGATGGTAATTAGCATATTTCTAGACTTAGACTTAAAAACATGGCGTTAGAGGGTGAAAACTCGAAATAGTCCTCGAACGTCCCCGTGGGTGGCACCAACACCTCCCACGGGACCAATATAACTCGTAGGAACTGACCCCGTAGTTGCGGGTCTCCCGATTTTAGAATACGACTGTAATTTTCTTATTTTGAGACTTAAGCAAAATATGGCGTTAGAGGGTGAAAACTCGAAACAACCCCAGAATATCCCCGTGAGTGGCACCAACACCTCCCACGGGACCAATGTAACTCGTAAGAACTAACCCCACAGCCGCGGGTCTCCCAGTTTGAGAATACTACGATAATTTGCATATTTCTAGACTTAGGCTTAAAAACACGGCGTTAGTGGTTGAAAACTCGGAACAGCCCCCGAACGTCCCTGTGGGTGGAACAAACACCTCCCACGGGACCAATTTAACTCGTAGGAACTGACCATGCAGCCGCGGGACTCCCGGTTTGAGAATACGACGGTAATTTGCATATTTCTATACTTAGGTTTTAAAACATGGCGTTAGAAGGTGAAAAATCAAAAAAGCCCCCGAACGTCCAAGTGGGTGGCACCAACACCTCCCACGGGACCAATGTAACTCGTAGGAACTGACCCCGTAGTCGCGGGACTCCCGGTTTGAGAATACGACGGTAGTTTGCATATTTCAAGACTTTGGCTTAAAAACATGACGTTAGAGGGTGAAAACTTGAAAAAGCCCCCGAACGTTGACACGACTCAGAATGTGTCTCTAAAGTGTGTACTCTCTAGGCTCAAGTGCAAGCCTGTCGTTCAAGTAATAATCCGACAAGTCGGGTATCGATCCTCAGGGAAAAAGGACAACGGAGTTGTGACGACGGGATAAGACGGAGGAATCCTAACGATGACTCTAAAAAGAAAGGAAAAGATTTGATTTTGGTTTTTGGGATTGATTACACTAAATGCAATTATGAAACTATGATAAAATATACAACTAACTAAATTATCTAAATGAAGAATGAAGAATTAAATTGAAATTGCTAAACTTAAATGATGAGAAAATAGGATGGGAATACAATCCCCCAACCCTAGTGTAATGCAGTGACAACGTTGATCATAAATTTATCTGATTAATTCAAACCCGGAATTTAGTACTCCCAAGCATTATGTATACGAGGTTCAAGCCCGCATCATACCTAATCTGAGGATGAGTAAATCGGTATCGCGGTAATTACACTCAAATTGTACTCTAAATCATCACGAGTACCCATAGGCAAACGAGATATAAAGATCTACAATTCTTATGAAATTACGCGATACGATCAAAATTAATCATTACATTCATCGGATTGACGTTATACACATGCACTAACACATCAGGTTGGGTTCATGCATCCCAACCTTGAAAAACCTAGCCTGACATGTTAAATTGATTAATGCATGAAATAATGACGTTGCATGTGTATGAATTCATGATAAAACTAAATCTAAACATGTAAATACGTATTATGAATGCGAACACAAATTGAATCTAATGGGAAAACAAAGCATGCAAGAACAATAATAAGAAATAAGAATCTTGAATTAAAACTAGAAAAGCAAACCCGAAACAATGAAATCTTGAAGCAATTTATTCCCTTGATGTTCCTAGATGTTCCTCCCCTTTTTCTCTATCAAAAACTCTCTAAAAATAACCCTAAAGGCTGCCCCTAGGTTAGTACCTCCGTCCCCCACAAGTTTGGAGTGTTTAAAACCTATTAGGAGTCTTTGGGACAAATCAGCACAAAAGGAAAAATTCGCGTGTCAGGTACATGCAAACCGGTTCGCATGTACCTGGCTGGGGTTCGCGTGTACCAGGCTGGTCTTGCCTTCAACACTTAGATTTTTTTTCTGGTTTTTCTCTTCTTTTCTTGTATTTTTCTTCAACTTCAACTGAGCATAACTTTTCAACCGTAGCTCGTATTTGGGTGCCATTTCTTCCAGTGTTCTCTCTGTTACGATCTCTTCAACTTCCCAGAAGACCCTACCTCCAGAATCGGGCTGTAAAATTACGAAAATGCCCTTGAACTTGCCTCCCTAGCCTTTCTTCTATAATTTTTCCGCAACTTCAAGGGGTCATAACTCTTTCATCGTAGCTCGGATTGAGGTACCGTTTTTTCTGGTGTTCTTGTAATTGAAAGATCTTCAACTTTCTAGTTGGACCCACTTCCGGACTAAGGCTGAAAAATTACGAAAATGCCTTTGAACTTGCCTTCTTAGCTTTTCTTGCACTGTCTTGCTTCCTCTTTTGCACTGCTTGCATAATTAACCTGTAAAACCAATAAGAGAAGCACGAAACACGAAATACTCGCCAACGAAGGTTAGTAGTATAAATGTGAATCAAATCCATATCTGTTACATCACTCGGGTTCACAAAAGTACTGAAATTAGGGGAATAAATATACAATATTTATGCCCAATCAAACTCCCCAAACTTAGAACTTTGCGCGTCCCGAGCAATGTAAAAGAATGAAAGTAAGAGTTAAGGACACTTCAAGGGCTTTATTGGTATAGAGTACCACTTTCGCGGGCAAGCGATTGCATTTAGCGTATGCAACAAGCCTTTAAACCTCTAGGTTACCCTAGTAGGACGAGTTGTGTCTCGTGAGGGTTTGCAGTGAATATACCCACAAAATTCGACTCAAAGAAAATTCAAAATACGCAAAAATTGAGCAATTCAAACTTTTCCAGAAAATAGTCATCATTAAATCATATTTACGAGTCTCAAATCGTAGTGTGTGTGTGCGAAGCCGGAAATATAACCGCCAATTTCCATCGATTGATCATTACGTTACTTATCCGAAAATTCGTTTTGATTTCAATTTCTCACGGAATGCACTCACAACGAATCTCTCGGATTATGGCTATTCTCTCGGCATGTGTGATATAAAGAGTAAATGTAATTGAAGCAAATTCACGCATGCAATTAGAAAGACGAAAATTTTATGGCGAAAGGATCTCTTCAACGGATTACGATTTTAAAAACGGGAACATTGCCTTTATTCCGCGCACTTAGCCTCTTATATTATCTTTTGGTGTATTAACTCTCCACGCGATACTCAATTTTCGCAATTTGGACTCGGTTAGGACTTTTTCGGGTTGTAGGGTGTATAGGGTAAAATGAAGGAGGTATGGAAGGTTGGAATTGGAAAAGTCATTCGTGATGTCCGTTTGTGCATTTTCCGGGCTATTGCTCTTTTTTTTCTATTTTTTTTTTCATTTCTATTATTTTTTTTCTTGCTATTTTTGTTGAGCATTCTTCTATTTTTTTTTCTTGCCCCTTTTTGTTGCACTTTTCGGACTTAAATTCTGAATTTTTTTCATTTTTCGCAATTCCGGGCTATTTTGGGTTTTTTGGGTTGTCAAACGAAAGGGAAAATTATTTGGCTCAATTTGGGTTGCAAAGGGTAATTTTTCGCTACTTTTTCTGTCCAATATTTTTGGGGTGACAAACAAGGGCCTACTTCATTGTCCAAAATGTCAATTGCGTTACCATATGCGTTTCGAGGTGAATTTAAGTTTAGAGACTAATTTGGCACGATTTTCAAGGCAACATTGCACACATTTTTCAAAACCGGTCAAAATGAAAGGATTGAGATCCTTGACAACTTATTTTAAATGCTGAAAAGAACTTTGAGTTAACATTTAACTCGGATTGATTTAAAAACTCGCAACAAGTGATAGGCTCGAATCTCACCGGGTTTGTTAATCTCTACACTTATTCGTTAAGTCGTCAATTTTCGCTCAATTTCCATCTTTGGTCAATTTCGGCTTTGTGTATGTTGGATGTTTACAATTTGAGACTCCAATTTGACTTTTAATGATATTTTTGAAAATTTTGAATTCCAATTTTTATTTATTTTCAACAAAAATATTTTTGGATTTTTCAAAATTTTATGATTTTTTTGGAAATTTTGGGCATTTTTGAAAATTTGTGAAGTTTTAGAAATACGCACTTGTGACCCCCCCTAACTTAGACTTTTGCATTGTCCTCAAGCAAAAAGGACGAAAATCTAACTCAAGGCGAATGAAAAGTGCGGAAAAATAAAACAAACAAATATGAAAAATGCAACAAGACACTATATGACACTCATGCATGACTCAAAAATACGACAACAATCACCCCATACGCGTCGGGGGTGCGACGACCTCTCATCTCTCCATAAACTCACCCGACCCCACTTACGGGGGTCGATGCTCTCTTTGTCACTCCCGTCCTAGGATTATATTCCAACAATCGGAACAAGTTGGGACCTCGCCCATAGATAAAGGATAGACCGGGAGACTCGTCGTGACTAATTGGAAAGGGATCCTCGTGATGCTGACTCAAATCATGGTCAACGTGCACTGACTCGGAGGGGACACCTGCGTGACTAATTGAAAACTCGAAACAGCCACCGAACGTCGCCGTGGGTGGCACAAACACCTCCCACGGGACCAATGTAACTTGTAGGAATTGACCACGCAGCCGCGGGACTCCCGGTTTGATAATATGACGGTAATTTGCATATTTCTAGACTTAGGCTTGAAAACATGGCGTTAGAAGGTGAAAAGTCAAAACAGCCCCCAAACTTCCCCGTGGGTGAAACCAACACCTCCCACAGGACCAATGTAACAAGTAGGAACCGGCCCCGCAGTCGCGGGACTCCCGATTTGAGAATACGACGGTAGTTTGCATATTTCTAGACTTAGGCTTAAAAACATGGTGTTAGAGGGTGAAAACTCGAAACAGCCCCCGAACGTCCCTGTGGGTGGCACAAACACCTCTCACGAGACCAATTTAACTCGTAGGAACTGACCACGCAGCCGAGGGACTCCCAGTTTGAGAATACGATGGTAATTTGCATATTTCTAGACTTAGGCTTAAAAACATGACGTTAGAGGGTGAAAACTCGAAACAGCCCCGGAACGGCCCGGTGGGTGGCACCAACACCTCCCACTGGACCAATGTAACTCGTAGGAACTGACCCCCAAGCCACGGGACTCTCGGTTTGAGAATACGACGATAATTTCATATTTTTAGACTTGGGCTTAAAAACATGGCATTAGAGGGTGAGAACTCGAAACAACCCTCTAACGGCACCGTGGGTGGCACCAACACCTCCCACGGGACAAATGTAACTCGTAGGAACTGACTCCACAACCGCGAGTCTCCCGGTTTGAGAATACGACGGTAATTTGCATATTTCTAGACTTGGGCTTAAAAACATGACGTTAGAGGGTGAAAACTCGAAACATCCCCCGAACGGCCCCGTGGGTGGCACCAACGGGACCAATGTAACTCGTAGGAACTGACCACGCTGTCGTGGGTCTCCCGGTTTGAGAATACAACGGTAATTTGCATATTTCTAAACTTAGGCTTAAAAACATGACGTTAGAGGGTGAAAACTCGAAACAGCCCCCAACGGCCCTGTGGGTGGCACGAACACCTCCCACGGGACCAATGTAACTCGTAGGAACTGATCCCACAGCCGCGGGTCTCCCGGTTTGAGAGTACGACGATAATTTGCATATTTTTAGACTTAAGCAAAACATGGCGTTAGAGGGTGAAAACTCAAAACATCCCCCGAACTGCCCCGTGGGTGGCACCAACACCTCCCACGGGACCAATGTAACTCGTAGGAACTGACCCCACAGCCGCGAGACTCCCGATTTGAGAATACGACAATAATTTGCATATTTTTTGACTTAGGCTTAACAATATGGCGTCACTCTAACGGCCCCGTGGGTGGCACTAACACCTCCCACGAGACCAATGTAACTCATAGGAACTGACCCCGCTGCCGCGGGACTCCCGATTTGAGAATACGATGATAATTTGCATATTTCTACTTGGTTACTGATAATTTTAACTCATATATGCAATTTTTCAGCTTGATTAATTTTTTTGTAAAACTACTTGGTTACTGATATTTTTTTTATGTGTCCTATCATTTGTAGGATTTTTGCACGCGGAACAAACGAAGGAGGCAATGGTCTACAACATGAAGATTGTTTATATGTTGTGGACATTCTGGATTTTGGTTTTTGTGTTACAGCCGTGCGGGCTTTTATTGTTTAGTTTTTTGGCCGTGCTTGCTTTTATGATTTGATTGTTGAATTTTATGGCCGTGCGGGCTTTATAATAAACAGGTTTTACATTTACAGGTTTTGGAATGTCAAGAAAATAGAAGAAACTCTGCCCAATTTTTTTTTGGTCTGTGAATTATTAAGACGTGTAATATTTATAAGTTTGTATATATATTTGTTTATTAACAACGTTCTCGATTCGTAATTTGTGATTTTTTTATTGTTTTGCCAATAATAAATATTTTTAATACCTAGTACGCGCCCAACGTTACACGTAGCAACCGACGGTGCACTCACAGGACCCCCAATTTTAGGATTGGACCAAAAAAATATATATATATATTTTTAAATTATAGTTAAATATGGTCATGGACTTTGTCCATTACCATTTTTATTTTTTTCGTCACGCATAAAAATGGTCGCGGCCAAAGTCCGTGACCATTTTATTTTTATTTTTTTTGTCACGGTCGTGGGTCGCGAACTTTAGCCGCGACCAATTTGTCTCGGTTGTGGGTCACGGATTAAGGCCGCGACCAATTTTTTTATATTTTTTTGTTACGGACATGGGTCGCGGACTTTGGCCGTGACCAATTTTTCACGGTTGTGGGTCACAGATGAGGGTCGCGACCCATCACGGTATGGGTCACGGCCCAAGTACGCGACCATCTGTCGTGACCCCTCTCGGCCGTGACCATTTTTTGGTCACGGACTTGGTTCGCGACCCACGAAAATTGACGAAAATGGTCACGCACGAAATGGTCACGGCCCGAGTCTGCGACCCACAACTTTGGTCAGGAATTTTGGCCGTGACCAATTGCCAGTTTTGGTGTAGTGTCGAATGACATCGAGATAATTAATGGGAGCCCGGAGCCCTAAGGTGAAAGATCCAACATCACTGTCCAGAGCATATGGTAGCATAGCTAGCAGTGTGAAGCCCATTAAAGTATTTGAATATTGGAAAACGAGAATAAAGATAATGAAAGGTGAAACATGTCAAGAAATGGGTTGTGGGATAAATATGAGAAAAGACAACCTAACTTGAATGAATTAATAAATATTTTGATAAAGAAAAATATGGACAAGTAAATGTGAAAATTGATTAATTTCCATAAAGTAAAGGAATGGTAAAGTGAGGTGATTAAATGGGTAGTTAATCAACCTTAAGCAGTTTAATCCATAATTAACAGAAGAGTGTGTTTATGAAAGATTTTAAATAATAATAATAATTTTCTAGTATGGTGCTTGTATGTGTTGAAAGATGATTTTCAATGAAAATACTAACCTGAATTGGTATGAATGGAGAGGTAATTTCGGTGACAGAAATACTTTTCCTTAAACAAAGGGTATTATTTAAAGTATTTAACCAGGTGTGTTAAATCGAGAAATAAATTCCAAGTCAAGTAAAAGGGAATTTTTTTTACAGGATTAAGGTGAAGTAATCCGGTTAAGTAACATTTTTGAAATAAAAATGATTTCATGAATTTAAGTATATATATATGGTAGTTTCATGTTCACTTAGATATAACGTGTTAGAGTCTCCTTTTGCATTGTTGTAATTTTCCACTAGGCATTCGACTCATTCCCTCATCTTCGTTACGACAGCTTGGGTGCAGTTTCGAATTTTCAGAGCATTATATAGGTAAGTATTCTTGTTATTTTACGTTAGTAGCTCTATATGCTTGGATTTTGAGGATGCTTCCCACAGGTCCCTTGCGTAGCTTGATCTAAATGGAAATCACATGTTGAGCAAGTGAAATGTTAATTAAGTATAATTGTACTAGTAACATTATGCAGGTTGTTTCATTGCACATTATACCTAACGCTTAGGTAGGACCGGGTTTACCATGGGTAACCCATAAATCTGGTTTGGGGCATTGCAAATGGTATCAGAGCACTAGGTTCAAGGTTCCTTTCAATAGTGATGTGGTGAGGTTCATACGGATCTTTCGACGTCGGTGTTGGTTTTGGAATGGTCACGCTAGATTGGTGATGATTTCAGTTCGTGTTCTCGGTGGAAGAGTCAAGGATATTAGCATGATGAGTAATTGGTATCCAAGTGGCATGCGACCAAATTAGTTGTCATTAATCGCTTATGTGCTTCTGATTAGACATGTTAGTAAGTTTCGAGTGTCTATGCGAGCCAATAGTAACGACACCATGGTTTTTGGTGTGAGGTAATTGTGCGTCAATCCTTGATGATGTGAGAGGTCTATTGATATGTTAATAGATAGAAATGACATACATTGAGTTAAGGACATAAATCGTGCAAAGTCAGTCGTGGAGATTAGGCAATTGGAGTGCCATGCATCAACGGGGTTTATTATAATAAGAATGCGTTAAGTTCCTTGATTAGGTACTTTCAGGTAGTTAATAATGATGATGTGACTAGGAGAACTCGATCCTTGGGGCAGTGTCATGTCATAGATAATTTATTATTCGAAGGAACCATATTGTTCAACACTTGAGGATGTGTGCTCGGTCTGAGTCGGTAAGATACTGTTATTGAAAGTGAGTGCCTCAATAGATGTTGGTTGAAAGTTGTACCTTGCAATATACAATGATAGTTATGAGAAAATCGCAATAAGTATGTCACGTATGAGACAATAATGGTTAGAGTGACTCATAAGTGAAATATAGATAGTTTTCTATGGCAGTGTTTTAGAAAATATGATGTAATTTCGAGGTATAGGATCCCTAGTGATGTTGGTGATGTGGACCTAGAGGCTTATAGGTTATATACGACATCATGTATCCTGTAGAAATCCTTAGTAGTGCTAGTCTGGGGCTTGATGCATGGTTTAGGGAACCATCCATCTGAGAGAAGGTCTTCGAACCCTTGTTGGATATCTAGAAGAGAGTCGCAGGTTAAACCTATGTTGGTGTTCAAAAAAAAGGGAAATAGTCAACTTGTTATGATGACTTGAGGTTCTTAAAGGTTAAGGTATGCTAGGCATAGATGCTTGAAGACTGGTGTTCTTATGAGCGCTTGATAGTCATGATATGGATATTGAAATATTTGTGGGGCATACCTATTATAATAGGATCATAGGTGATGAAGTCTCGTCGAGTCTTTGACGATAATTATATTATGGCATGATTGGTGTATATAGGGAACTAGTTAAGTTAAGTGTTATGGAGTAGAAGTGCTCTAATAATGCTGATATTGAGAGTCATGTGATGATATCAGGTTATTCGTAAAATTTTAAGGGAGTCGAATATTGTACATACCGGGCATGGTCATTCGAATTGGCATAGACGAGTGATGTAGACTTGTAGGAGAAACTAGAAGCTTGTGTCGTGATTGGGCATGATTCTCGGGTGTCATGGGATGACTAGTGTAGACAGTGTAACACTTGATTTTAAACAGTATTAGGAAATTCCTTTGAGACTTAGATTGACTAGGTCATGATAGAGAGTTGAAATGGCACCCAAGAGGAATATTGAAGAATGATTAGGGTATCGACATGTGTCGACAGCAAAAGTTAGAATAGTCGTAGCAAGTAAGGAACTGGTTTTTGGAACATCTTGCCAAATCGATACGAACTGGGAGGTGTAGCCATGTATGGTACTTACTGCCCTTAGAATACTAATAGCAATCAGTGTAGCTGTCATGTAAGTTTGGCTTGGGTAAAACCTAGGAATAAGCCCAGTGACAACCTTATGTAGTTAGAGATTATAATAAGGTGAATGTTTTGCTTAATGGGGTACCTCCCAAGAAGACATTTGGGATATGCTCATAGTATGATAATGTTGATAATGACCTGTATTAGGGTTGTCATGACGTCACTAGAGAGATGGACAAAGTAAGCATGGATAAAAGAGTTGGCATTCGTCAGCCAGAGTGGTTCACATTCATTAAGGATGTAAGGAGGAAGACTTATCCTTAAGGAGGTAAGTCTTGTGTTTGACTTCCCAAAGGACAATAGGTTTGTATGTTGATCTTGCCTTATCGAGATGAATGGTTTATGATCTAATCTATCACAACTGGTGACTCTAGATAGGTATGTGGCTAGGTTAGGATCCAGTGAGAACATTCGGGATGATTCGTAGACTTTATAAAGTGTGGCGTAGGTTCGTCCTTCGTAAACCATAGTCAGTTGCATGCGAATGAGATTTTTTCAAAACGGTTACCTGTTCTTTTCCAAGTCCTTGCGTCCCTTTCGATTTAGGTGATCGAGGATTGTGTTCCATGGTTGTGGTCGCCCGAATTTATATGAGGTTATGGTACGATACTATTTGGCCCAGTAAAGTGTGGTTGAACCTGACATGGTTGATGCAGCTCAATAACTGGGTTCACCCTTGTCTAAGGTATCCTTGTTATTGCACAATGTTCAATGCACATGTGGCTGTGCTTTTGAGCACATAATTTTCTCATACTATCTATTCTCCTTAGAATCAGTGACCTTGTGATTGGATGACATGGCAGTCAGTGTCTCTAGTTATAAAGATCATGATAATAATTTAAGGACATCGTATAGTCTTAAAACTCGAGGAATCTTAGAACACAGTGTTACCTCCCCACGATAAGTGGATTGGTATAATACTCAGGTGAGTGCTCCAAAGTTAAATGCCTAGAGTGATATTAGGTTCATATGGGAGCCTTTAAAAAATGTCAGTTGGGTGCATGATGATGATTTGGTCGATGTGTTACTCTTCGGAGTGAGTAATTATCGAGGTAAGGTTAGTATCAAGATTAAGCATCCTAAGATTCGAAATGGTTCTTGTAGATAAATCTGATGATTGATTGTATTACAGTTTACACTTGGAGTGTTGATCACTAGAGGGCACTACCCGAAAGGGGCGCTGGTATGCTTTGGGTATTGGCGAGGTAGTCTTAGGACTTGATTGAGCGTGATTATCAAGTGAGTGTAGACTCGAGGACGGTTGTGTGACATTGATGGTTAGCATGACGAAGAGTGTTAGAGCATGTTGCTTGATAAACTTTTGGTGACAGTCCTTGTGAAAGAGCGTATGATGTCATCCTAGATATCGAGGACTTTAATGATTTAGTCTTGGACGATTCCCATGACTCAGAATAAGAGTTGATAAATCCATAGGAATCGAAATAAGAGTTGATAAAGCCTATGAACTTTGATGATTTAGCCTTCGAAGTTTCATTGGAAATTGTTCAAATGAGAAAGGGTACATCATTCGAAGGAGGTGGAAATTCGTTCGAACGAGTAAGCGTGTTTTTTTAAATGAATCTTATCTAAATATTTAATCCATATCTCTTTGCAGCAACTTTCCCTATAAATAAAGATGCAGGATTATAATTTTCTCGAAGCCTTTTTAGAGTTCTTTTTGTGATCAAACTCTATATTTTTTCATCCAAACCCCTTGGATCTTTGAAGATTATTTTTTCAAATATAAAAGAACACACTCAAAGTTCAAAAACCCTTATAGAGATTTTCTCCACTGCTGAAATGTGGAGTCAAGGCTCTACTACTAAAGAATAAAGGAATTGAGATTCCCGAGGCTGATCAGTGTGGGCGGTGCTGGACTGTATCATTTTTTATAGAATAATTAAAGACTCTATCGCATTATACATAGTTTGTCTCTAAGTACTCTGTAAGTCGTCAAGTGTCTGTATTTCTTAAATAGTGCTGAAATAGAGGTTTTTCTCGAAAAGGATTTTCCTTAAATTCTTTGTTTGATAATTTGGTTTGGAATTTGGCTTCATAATTTTATTGCATATTCACTAAATTAAATCAAAATAAAATTTGTTTGAAAGTGGATTTGCATGTTTGGACTAAGATACAAGTGTACTTTCTCCTGACCAAATTCCCTTTTATTACTATTTGGGTCCTTCTCCCTCCGAGTCATCATCTTCATGATTGTTCTTGGACTTGGCATAATCTATTTGATCGCCCTTGACTTCCATGATTCCCTGATTAGTAACAAAGTTCAATTTCTGATGAAGTGAAAAAGCCATGACTCTTATGTTGTGGAGATACTCACTGCCTAAAATGGAGTTGTAGCATAACTGCAATTCGATTATGAGTAATTCAAACTCACTATTTACGGTGCCGATTTTAACAAGCAGTTTAATCTTCCATATTGTTATTTCCATAATACCATTGAGTTCGATCAAAGGGACAAATTTTGTATCTAAGTCTCGAATGTTTTGGCCAAGTTGTTAGAGTTGGTTTATGTAGATGATTTCTGATGAGCATCCTTAATTGACCAACATCCTCTTCATGTCGAAATTTGCAACCCTTAGAGTGAGGAATAAGGCATTCTTAAGTAAGAGATTGATGACGACCAGGTCTTCATAAGAAAACATAATTCCTCAGTTAAAGTCTACCTATTTTTGCTACTTTCTTAGATTATGGAAGTGTAACTAGTTGTCCTTTAGAGTTTATTTTCTTTACATTATTGTGGGTACCAATTTTCAATCAGCCCATAAGAGTAGCCGACCAGGCCCATAAAGGCTAACTAAGTGTTCAGCCCTAATTATGATCCACAATTATGAAACTAAACCGAGATAAGACCAAGTCTATCCCTAAGCATCTCGAATAGATATTCAAGGGATTCATGGATTATCATGGAGGTTACAACCGCGTTCTGTGATCAATATAATGTAACCCCAGGTCCGGGGCATAGGGGCATGTAACAGAGAAACCCTATTAAGAGATACTTAATTTAAACAGTCGACCTCTCCGTGGATGCAGACAATTGGCCAAACCACGTATATTATTGTGTTGTGTTATGATTGCATGCTTTTCTTAATCTTCTGGTGATTACTTTCTTCTATAATTTATGTTGTATTTTTTGTCACCACAATTGGAGCCATTTGTGGGAAGACGATTGTTATTCCTATGGCAACACTCATCAACGAAAAGACATCAATGTCTCACCATGGTAGAAATGTTCCTCAAGCAGGTGACATTTATTAGCAGCCTATCCCTCCAAGGGTAAGGTATGAGATTCTCCATTCAAACCCAAGACTCCGCCAAGAGAGGCAAGTCTTTTAGGAAATCCAGGGGCCACCTAGGTCCATGGAAATTTCAATTTATCTAAATTCTCCATTTTTATACTTCTTAAAAACCTAGAATTTAGAAATATCATTTCATATCTAAATAATCAAATGTCATATTCATCATGAGTAGGATTCATCTACATGCCATACCTATCATCATTTTCATATCTTCAATAAACATATATATATATATATCCTTTACATGTAAAACCTATCCATTTTCATATTCATAGTCTCTACATGTATAAATATCCAACTACATGAATTTTCTTATCCGTTAAACTAGATTTATCAATCATTTTAATCCCAAATTCATAAGTTCATCAATCCAAAAGAAATCCTATTCTAGCGTGGATATTATAAGCACCAAAATAGAGCAAGAATTACACTTGCCTAATGTGTAGGTCTGAACCTTTGGAGACGACAAGTGTTTGGCACATCCTCTTCCTTTTTCAGTGACAATCCGGTGGGGGTGCAAGGTGTAGATATGGTGGTTTTCCCCTTAGTTTTCCCTAGGTGACTCTTCCTTTCCAAGCAACTCGTATTCTCCTCTAGATAACCTTTCACTTTCTCTCTAAGTCTTTTCACTCTCTCTCAAAAGACCTCACTTTGTTTTTTGATGAAATGAACATTACATACAATCTAAACTCACATATATAATAAGTCTCCAAGGTTAGATAAAAGAAAAAAAGCGTAGGTACGATTCATCTCCCAAGCAAAATGACTAAAATGTCCATTCGGGGTGTCCTTTCATCTTCAAATTGACCCGAGATCCAAATCAAACCCTCGGGCAGACTTTTTTGCCTATTTTGACCCTTTCAGACTCAACGGCGTACTCGAAATGATCATTCGAATGACTTAAAAATAATCTTATTTTATTTCCCAATTTTAGTCCCGACACGACTCATAAAGGCGTCCCGATTATATTTCCATTATTGTCGTATTTGTAGCTCCCTAAAATAATTATTATACATATTACTGTTATATCACTAAGTAATATTCAAAATCATATATTACTTTAATCTCTAGTAATATTCAATCTGGATTAATCCCAATTAATTTCATAATTAATTCCAGTTAATCCCCATTGATTTGGCCCATTAACTTTTAATTTAGCTCATATTAAAAGTCATTAAAATTATAGGGTATTACACAAACATGAAAAGTTTCATATGTAAGAACATCATCACCTGCTTCGGCATACCCAGTTTTATCACGTTTGTTCAAGTTTTTTTTCTGAAGAGGGTAACGAGACGTGATGTGAAATTCCTTGCACGAGGCTCCACAAAAGGAATATTTCCACCGTGATTAAGACTAGACTTACAGTGTGGTCATCCATGAGATTTAGCGTCATTAAGAGAAGGAGGAGATCTTGAAGGATATTTTTCCCCTAATGATCTAAATTTCAGATCGTACTTCCCAACATGGGAGCGGTAAGATTGGTGTGCACTCATAACAATAAACCTTGGTATTATCAATTGGTGAAATTCATATATATATTCCATGAACAAAGCCAAATTATAAGAGGTCAAATATATAATGTTTCTAAATACCAAAATTAACCATAAATATTATTGTAGTAAAGAAAATAGCATAAGAATATACGTGGTTCGGAAAGTCGCTCATGCCTATGTCCGCGGGTATAGGAGAATGACGCTTTTATTTTTCTAGATGAAATATGACTTGGAGTGCTAGAGAATGATAACTGAGAATCCAAATCATCGATAAAATGTTGTTTTGTATTCCTCCGTCACAGCAGAGGAATTCTATTTATAGATATAAGAGTCTAAAATGTTGTTTTTTATCACTCCCTCACAGTAGAGGAATTCTATTTATAGATACAAGAGTCTTATTTAACATAAACTATTTTCTCAAGTAGTCTTGATAAAATCACTCTCCATCTTTAGCCTTATATTTTAGGTTGTTAAGTTATAATATGACTATATTCAGTTATCTCATTCTTATCATCTGTAGGCCCATCTTTATTCGGTCTCTAGTGGTCAGGTGACAAGGACAATGGTGATTTTGGAATCTTTGAATACGAGGTGTAATGCCACATGGACAACTCGACTTAAACTCCCTTGAGTATATATAAGAGCTTTTTTTTATTTACCTTAAGTAATAATATCAAAATTATATTTAACCCCCTAAAAGATTAAACATAACACTAGACTGGGATAAATGTTAGTCCGTTAAAAAACACCCATTAATGTGAATTTTGACTTAGTCCCTAACATGGTTTCGATAAAATTGTCCTCTTCTTCATGCCTCAACTTTTTACCAAAAAATTTAAAACCGTAAACATAATTGCTAAAAACCTAAAAAATACAAATAAGTTAAATAATAAATTAAATAAATAACTACATATTTAATTGAATAATTACATTGCGCACTTTGAAAGAAATAATAGATATTTAACTCTATAAAAACAGACTTCTTTTTCTCTAAAGACAAGTTTTAAACCTTCTCCTTTCGTCCTTATAATATGCACTAGAAAATTCTATAATTATTTCCTCAAGCCTGCATGAAAATCTATTGAAAAAAAAACATGTCTTCTTAGGGATTTTTTAGTCCAAATTCATCATCTGGAACATTCAAAATCACATATATGGAATTTACTCCAATTCACTTATGAAGAGAAATCATACATTTTTCACTTATGTCATTTATCACTCACCACTTTTAACTTCTCTTGTTAAAGCTATCAGTTTAAAAAAATGCCCCATCTCCTTTTTCTCTCTAAAAAGCCCTAAAACTTCTTAATTATTGCTCCTCTTTCTCACTTTCTTTCTATATGGGAGAGAGGGATGTACCTCATTCCATCCTCTTTTCTTCCTAATATTCCATATTTAATCCATATTGCCCTTGTTTTCTTCTTTCTTTCTCATGATTTCTTCAAGTTTTGCTCTAGATTTGTTCTAGTTTTGCTTACGGTTTATCCCTAGTTTTTTCGTTTTCTTTCATTGTCATCAAATCGATTCGTTTAAGAAGATGCTCTACCACTTTTATGATTGTCATATGGTTTAAATCGATGCCCCATTGTTAAGTTGTTTCAAATCTATTTTTGGATTTTCATCAGCCTTATTAGAAGTTTGAAGAATAAAATGAAAGGGGAAAAAGGAGAACATTTAAAACATAGAGGAACGTATACCAAAATCTGATAAGTTACATATAATTTTTCATTAGGGGGGAATTTAAGTTTAATATGAATATTATATAATTTACTTTGAACATGCATATGAAAAAAGGAGGTTTTATATCAACCCCTTAATTTTATCTAACCACCCTAATTTTAATATATCCCTATTGTTGGGTTGACTTTCTATGGGGTGATTTAAATGAAGAATAAAGTATACTTTAAGCGCACATGCAAATGTTCTAAACGATTTTTTTTCTCTTTTGTTTTTATATATTTTATTCATCCTTGATACTTTTCACTTTTCAACAAACTTACGCTTTTTTATTTTTTTCATCTTTGATACTAGTGCATAAACATTACTTTTTTGATGCTAGAACTTTGTTTTTAAGAATTTAATAGTTACATTTTTCATCATTATGTTATGAATAAATCTAGGGAGACCCAGAAAAAAATCCATTTCGTAAACCCAGTGCATTAAAAGCTTATACTTTATGGTTGCGGGTCCCGTCAGGGCATCAAAATGTGCATTAAAAACTTGTACCCATTTTTGTCTTATGCACTGAGTTTACGAAGTGGGTTTTTTTTTCTGGGTCCCCTTAGTGCTACTCTTATGTTATTACTATTTCACAGAATGTTAATTACAAGTATATTTTTTATCGTTATTTTAATTTTTCGCATTTTTAATTTTTTTTTCATTTTTCGCATTTTTCGCATTTTTCGCATTTTTAATTTTTCGCATTTTTAATTTTTTATCGTGAAAAATAAAACTGAAAAAGGTAGAGCAAAAATACATTTACTAAGAAATGACAAAGATAAAAAAAAATAAGAAGAAAACAAGCGGAGGCAAAAAAATGAAAAAAAAATAAAGAAAGAAAGTTTATTGAAAATGTGAAAAGTATCAAAGATGAATAAAAAATATAAAAACAAAAGTGAAAAAAAAATTAAAGTGTTTATATGTGTATTTAAAGTATATTTTATGTTTTTATTTAAACTACCTCATAAAATGAGATGGACAAACGGAAAGTGAATTTAATAATAAAAATATATTAAAATTGAGATACTGGGATAAAATTAAAGGGTTGAAATAAAAATTGGCCAAAAAATGCTAGCACGGACTGTGCATATGAGAAACGTGTCGCACTATTGTACCTCTAGATCACGCGAGATTAGACTAGAAATCTAACAACATGAACCTACAAAGATTCCGCCACGTTCTTAAAATACGTCCTCATTCGTTTTTATTTTTACTAAACACCTTTTAGGGGATTAAGTATTTCTTAGTATATTCCCTTATCAAATCTGCACTGTCATGTCCCCTATCCCCAATTCTTGGCGCAATTTTGACTCCTCCATTTCTATATAAACATCGCTTCTCTCCAATAGCCTCCTCATCCCTCTTCAATATTCTCTCTCAAAACTTTAAAAGTGAATAATATTCAGTTTGTTTGTAGCAATGGCAGAAACAGGAATGAACAACGTTGGTTTCTCCGCAAAGAAACGATCAAACCCCGAAGACATCCACCGTGACGATTTTATGGCTGCCAAAAAGCATATGAAACCAAAGTGGGAAGACCCGGCAGCAGCGTTGGCTAATGCCCGCCACGAATTTGGCGAGCACGGTGGTGTCAACATGTCAATCGAAGCTTCAGCCACGTTCATCGTCATGGAACCAGAAACCATGCGCCGTATGTTCTCCGGCGAATTGGGACCCGATCGAGATTTCTTCATCTACAGCCGCCACTTTAACCCAACTGTATTGAATCTCGGCCGTCAGATGGCCAGAGGCGGATCCAGGAATTTGTTTCGGGTGGAGCAGAAATCATTGTCGGGGGCGGAAGCCCCCGAAATTTTTTTTAGGGTTAAAACAATTTTAGTCGTAAAATTTTGAATTTTTTCTTTTTTGGGGTGGGGCACACAACTCTAAAATTACAATTTTTTAGGGGTAATTTGAGATTTGGGGTGGGGCACTTGCCCCACCAAACTACCATATAGATCCGCCCCTGCAGATGGCTGCGTTAGAGGGTACCGAGGCGGCTTATTGTACGGCCAGCGGCATGTCCGCCATCTCCTCTGTTTTGTTGCAGCTTTGCAGCAGCGGAGACAACATTGTGGCGTCGCGGACGCTTTACGGTGGGACACACGCGCTGCTTACTCATTTTTTCCCGAGGGCGTGTAACATAACGACGTCGTTTGTGGACGTGAGCGATTTGGAGATGGTGAAGGGGGCGATTGTGGAAGGGAGGACTAAGGTGTTGTACTTTGAGTCTATGTCCAACCCTACGCTGACCGTTGCTAACATCCCCGAGCTGTGTAGGATAGCGCATGATAAGGGGGTGATGGTGGTCGTTGATAATACCTTTGCACCCATGGTTCTCTCTCCGGCGAGTCTCGGCTCTGACGTGGTGGTTCATAGTATATCCAAGTATATTAGTGGTGGGGCGGATATCATTGCAGGTATGTTGTTTTGTTCCGTTTCCTTTTGTTTCCCGCCCTTCACGTGTCATGTAACTATATGCAATACAACTTGATGATGAGAGATCAATATTCTATGTAGAATATTAACTTTAAGCTGCTTACTTGTCTTTAATCCAATTATGGATTGGATTTTTCAAGGCATGTTCTATATATATGTATATATGGTTAGGGACTTGTATTTTATACTAAACTAAGTTAAAACAACAGTCGACACTAAAGTTCTCTACCCTATCAGTAATTCTAGAGAAACCACACATTAAATTTTGAGAGAGCATTGGAAATGCTCATAGCCATCAAAAGTGTCCACCATGAAAACTTGGAGCAGAATTGTTCTAAATCACTCCTAAACTAAAGAGTCCAAATATGATATGAGTCTCAAATAAGTTCATACTATAAAGACAATAGAATAAGTAAAATTTAGATTACTTTTAGAAGAAATTTTGATACTCATGTCATTATTTGATCTTAAGACTAGTTTTTAGGATGTTTTATAGATGTGTTATACTCCTAAAAGAGAAGACGTGTTTAGTTTTGACATTTTGTTTAAAATAGGAGTGTGAACACAGGTTGATGAGAGTAAAAGTTACGTGGTTAATCTTACCAAACTCGAATGTTAGAAAAGTCAATTGTTATAGAAGCCAGATAGGAAGAGAGGTTACTATCATTATTTTTCAGAAAGCTAGAGAAATTAGTTTACTAGACCCATAAACCAAGAGATATCGTTGTAATTATCCCTGTCCTTGAATTCTCTACTTTTTATCCCCAATTATTGTCCTTCCTACTTACGTGTCCTCAACAAATTGACAAGCAATAGTTTTACCAATCAAGGTATACATGACCGGATTCGCTATGTGATATAATTGCTTTTCATATTATCAAATTACTGACAATTATTTTAAAATAATATATGTTTCACGGGTGTATAAAAGCTTCTGGTACAAGTGATATGAAAAACCTATAAAGTGTATTATGATCACATGCAACCCGTATAACTTCTTTTACTTCTGCATGTATTTAGTCTTTACCATTTTGGGATCATCCATGTGATTGTAGTGTTGGGACGCGTCTTTTCCTAGTTTGTCCTTTTTCATACATATTTCAGAAAATCTCTCTCTCTCTCTCTCTCTCTCTCTCTCTCTATATATATATATATATATATATATATATATTTTATTGAGTTGATTCTTTGAATCTTGCGCTTTCCAGTCTTTGTTGATTTTGACGGAAGACGTTTGTGAGAGACTTGTGTTCTACTGGGTATCTTGTTACATAAAAGTAATCTTAAATCCTTATTTTATTCTAGTTGATAGTTTATCATAAGCATTCTCATTTATTATTTAATGGGTAACATTAGCGCTATTCCTTTTGATACCCCTTTTTGTTACTCCCGACATGGTATTATTGTACCTTGTTTTGTTTTTTATGCCGTGGCGGGATCCATACAAATAAAGACAATGCAAGGTACAACACTTTAAAATCGGGGTAATAAAAAAAATAACAAAAAGGGGTAGCCCTAATATTACCCTTATTTAATATGTATGTGGTCAATAACATTCTAGTATCATAAGACAACGGAGTGGAATTATATGTTGGTGGTAAAGCAAGGCATTGCATGGTTAATATCACCCCCTTAACTCTAAAATATATTCTTCATATAGGTAATGTAAAATTGTTAAATTTAATTTTTCTTAGTGTAAAATCGTATTCTTTATTCCGTCCAAAATAACATAATTATAAGGTGTACACCTTGTTACAAGTTTATACCAACAATTTCACTAACTTCAAGTAGTCAAAATGATTTTCATCACTTTACTTTTTACTCAGATGTAGTGAGTGAGTGGCAATAAAACTATTATCCCACTATAGAGGAACCCTTCGAATGTGGGGTCCAAATTTGACCACATAAGTCATTTATAATTGAATATGTTGTATGGCTATTTTTTTTTAGTTGCCCGTTACCTTGTCTGTTAAACCTAATGTTTTCAATGGAGGGAAAAATAGTTTTAATTGCAAAAGAAATAGTTGCTCGACTTGTTTTTTTCCCCCATCTTTTGAAGTATGGGTTTTGTTATTGTGAGACAAAAGAAATAGTTGCTCGGTACTAGTTTACCAAGGCCAAATTAGTTAAGGAGAATCATGTGTGGCGTGGTGTTCAAATTGTGTTATTTCAAATTGAATCAAGTTATAGTTTTCCATAACATTCAATTAAATGTGTTAAATGTTTGGACAACATGACTTGTTTTTAAATGTGGCGTGTTTGGTTAACATGCATAATCGTAAAGCAGATGATGATGATACTCTTCTCCTTCAACCAAGTATATCACTTATAGGCCATTCATAAATTATATTTTTTAAAATCCGAAAAACGAACAAGTAAAATATAATCTAATTATATTTTTTTATTTTGTTTTATAAAATAACTGTTTAAGGTAGAAAATAATATGTGATGTCTTGTTAGGGACTAATCCAACTCGCTTATTATTCATGTTTGTGAGCAATCAAAATTTGAGTTTAATTCATGAGAGGACAAACCACAAATCGCTAACCTTATATATGTTTCAGTCCTGTAAAAAATTTCCCCCACTAATGCAAATGATGTTACGGGTACACAAGGTGTAAGCAATTTCATCTTTTTTTAATTACTAATAACAAATGACTCTGGACAGGGGCTGTGTGCGGGCCAGCAAGCCTTGTGAACGCCATGATGGATCTTCATCAGGGGCCTCTTATGCTACTGGGACCAACCATGAACGCCAAGGTGGCCTTTGAACTATCAGAGAGAATACCTCACTTAAGCATTAGGATGAAGGAGCACTGCCACAGGGCTTTGGTGTTTGCAACGAGGATGAAGAAACTTGGGCTGAAAGTCATATACCCGGGCCTCGAAGATCACCCCAATCATGCTATTTTGAAGTCCATGGTTAACAAAGATTATGGATATGGTGGAATACTTTGCGTGGACATGGAATCAGAAGAAAGGGCTAATCGGCTGATGAATCTCCTGCAAAACTGCACACAATTTGGGTTTATGGCTGTTAGCTTAGGCTATCACGAGACACTCATGTCGTGCTCTGGAAGTAGCACAAGCAGTGAAATGAATGCTGAAGAGAAGGAGCTAGCAGGGATTTCGGCTGGGTTGGTGAGGATGTCCATTGGTTATAGCGGAACTCTGGAGCAGAGGTGGAGTCAGCTCGAGAAGGCACTTTCCAGATTGCAAGATTCCAACCTGTTCCCAAAGAACTGAATGCTGTTTACAAGTAATTAGATATGTGGATGGAACCAGCAACTGCACCTGATCAATATGCGACATGAAGTTATTGCGGGTATTACCATATAAATTTGTGCCCTCTGGTGTAGGTAGGGCGATACGGCTGTCACAAGGGTATTATGTATAGAGCACTACATGTTCGTTCCGCGACTCTTCCTTAGCGTTACCACCCTTTAGATGGGTTGTTAAATAAAAATTGTATTTTGGCCTTAGTTAATGTCAAACTTCTTGTGAGATTATTGTATTATATTTTCGCTATCAGCGATAGTTCTCCTTGATCCGAAGATTAAAAAGAGTTAAAAATATTATCCCTATTATATGTTTGGCGTTTGTCTAGATGGGATATAAGCTTACACAAACGAACTAAACTTCATTATCATCCTATTGGGTGTTGGTCTATATGGGATATAAAGTTACACAATTGGGATATAAGATTACTTAGTCTAAGCATAATTCGTAGCAAATTCTTAAAGTGTGAACAAAGATGAAGGAAAAAAAGGTACCGGCCAAAGCTTGTGAGCATGGCCTATTTCGTGAGCTACTCATTCCGCACCTTTCAACATGTAATAAATGCTGACTGAAAAAGTGTGGAAGAAGTTATTTCATCAGCTACATTTTGAACCAAGTGAGGGCTATGGTAGAATATTGTGAACTTTGTGTCCATTTCTATCACTATATGAAGGGGAACATATCAATCAAAAATAAATACCAACACCAAGTATTGAGTTGTGTAAAAACCACACTGAGAGTTAAGTTTCGTTGTGTATACTAAATGAGAGAAAAATGAGCGAAAATTGAATGTGTAACAATCCCAATTAATTTTTACTGAAAATTGGGTGTGAGTTGTACACGTAGGAAAAATTTGTCGAACCACGTAAATTTTTGTCTTGTGCATTTGTGCGTATTTTCTTGCATCATTATTCTCGTGTTATTTTTGCATGTGGTATTATTATGGATTCATGTCCCATGTATTGGTGTTTCCAGACGAGTAGCATTTTGTTATTTTCTTGACACATTGAATCCCAAGGTTCAGATAGAATTATTGGTGAAATTATTAGTTTCTAATTTTGTAACAATTGGTATGAGATCTTTTGGTTTTATTTTTTGAAACCTTGCGCACAGGGAAGCGTATCACATAACTACTATTCGAAGTTAATATTCGTATTCAACATATTTGTTCAAGTGGGAGCAACGACATAAGAGAAAGAGACTTCCAAAGTCGATAAATTTGATGGTACACATTTTAGATTTTGAAAAATGCAGATGGAGGATTATCTCTTGTAGAAAGATTTGTATGTACCATTATGTGAAAATCCAAAATTGAGAAGGATTTTGAATGACCATTGCTTGATTGGAAATCTCTTGGCACCGTGAGGCTATTGATTAGGCATAAATTCTTTCTAATTTATCCCTTGATTTATTTACTTTTAGAACCTCGAACAACGTAATTGAGTTGGATTTATCTCATAACTGTGCTACTGACTGATCCTAATGAGTACACCGAGTTTCTGGTATTTTGTAGTGATTTTGCAGGTATTTGATGTCAAGAAACGAAAGAAGGAAATCGGTAGAATCAAGAAAGAAAGAAAGAAAGGTCTCAAGGGAAAAAGCGTAATTTCTACACGGAATTCAAATGAGGTACCTAAAGAGAAGTTGAATAAATCTCATTCACGAGCACAAAGGAAGAAACGGCACCTCAATCGGGATCCCGGAACAAAAGTTATGAGCAGTCAAAGAGGAACAAAAAAAGTCAAATAGCCGGACCGGTCCGCCCCTACCCCGGACCCGTCCGCCTTGCCAAACTCCAGAAGACCCCGGATCGCATGCAAACCGAAGGAGGCAAAAATAAAAAGAACCGGTCCGCCCCAAAATAAAAAGAACCGATCCGCCTTGGAGGCAGACCGGTCCGCCTAAGACCCGGACCAGTCCGGTCTTCGAGATTTGAAAATCTTTTCTCTTCCTAAAAAGGCTCCTAGTGCAGCTGACTTCCGAGATTGTTGTAGGGTATAAAAGACCCGATTTAGTATTGTTATGGGGACGGGGAATTAGCAGGTTTTACCTCTTCTTTTCCAGAAACCCTAGCTTTGTTAATATTTTGAGATTTATTTCAAGGATTGAAGATTTTATTCAGGGATTTCTGTGAGTATATGTTTCTTTCATTGTTTCACTTATTGCTTGGATAATATTAGTGAGTAATTTTTAGTTCTAATTCTTTTCTGCATCTAATCATTATTTTCCTTAGAGTAATTATGAGTTCCTGTACATTAATCCTTGTTTCTATGCTTTTCAACATGTTAGGCTAGATCTCCCAAGGCCGGGATGCATGAACCCAACCTGATGTGTTAGTGCGTGTGTATAAAATTAAACCACTAAATTTAATGATTGACCTTGATCGTATTGCGTAGTTGCACAACGATTGTAGATCTTTATATCTCGTTTACCTCTGGGTACTCGTGATGATTTAGAGTGCAATTAGAATGCTATTATCGCGATACTGATTTACTCATCCTCAGATTAAGTATGACGCAAGCTTGAACCTCGTATACGTAATGCTTGGGAGTACTAAATTCCGGGTCAAATCAATCAGATAAATTTAATATTAGTATTATATCCGCACTACACTAGGGTTGGGGGATTGTATTCCCGTCCTATTTTTCTCATCATTTAAATAAAAAGTTTCGAACTATTTTTCACTCATAAGTTAGGTAGATTAGTATAGTTGCATCTTTTTATAATTTCATATTTGCATTTAGTTATAATCATTACCAAAATCAAATCATTTTCCCTTTATTTTTAGAGTCAAAGTAAGGATTCCTCCGTCTTTTCCCGTCGTCACAACTTCGTTGTCCTTTTTCCCTGAGGATCGATACCCGACTTGTCGCGTCAGCTATCACTCTTAAATTCAATTATTACTTGAGCGACAGGCTTGCACTTGAGCCTAGAGTGAACGCATTTCTGAGACACATTTTCAGTCGCGTCAGCTATCACTCTTAAATTCAATTATGTTCAATATTAAAAATGAGAAGGCGATGTCATCTCTCATGGTCCCCCTTTCCAGCAGGTATGAACAATCGTTTGCAGCAAATAAAGTTTATTTGATTAAAAAATTGTTTAATCTGAAAATGGCAGAAGGTGGATATTTAAGAGAACATATAGACGTGTTGAACGAAGTAATGGATCAATTGGAATAAGGTTAAACCGATTTTATATGAAGAAATATAAGATAAATTATTTTTGGGACAATTGCTCTCGAGAGTTGGAGTGAAATAGTTAGTGCCATCAGTAGTTTTTTATAAAAGTTTAAACTGAAGCTCGATGATAGCGTAAGTATGATTCTGATAGAAGAGATCCAAAAGCAATGAAATGGTGCTTCCACTTTGGCATCAGCGTTGAACATGGAGAACAGAGGTAGAGATTCAAATAGGAGGAATGTGCATGGCATAGATCAGTCAAGAAATAGAAGGTCGCGGTCTCAAAAATCTAAAAACTCTAGTAATGAAAATCAAATTTTGTAATTAAAAAAATAATGGACATTATAAGAACCAATGTCGATCTCTCAAGAAAGACATAGAAGAAAAGACTGAAGAAAACGTTGTTTTTGAAGAAGTGGATGAGGCGTTGATATGCTCTTTAGAGAGCAAGGAGGAGTCCTGGGTGATAGATTTTGAGGCATCATTTCAAGCTATCTCAAGTAGAGCATTATTTGATAGCTATGTAACAGGTAGCCTTGGCAAGGTATATCCTGGTGATGATCAACCTTGCGGTTGTGGATTGTAATTGACATAGAAACGGGGAAAAAATTCAGCCTAAAGAACTTCGATCGATCATGATTTGAAAAGTAAAAACAAAAACTAGGTTTAAGACATAAACCTAGGGTTTCGAATTACAATACCATTACAGATATTATTGTGATCTGTATAAGGAGAAATATGTTAACGAGGATGATGATCTTGCTTCCCTCCCATGGTCTCCAAAAACCTTTATAGAATTTTTTTAACATCTTGAATCTTTTAGTATATGATCCATCCAAAGTAAGCTTTGTGTGTGCGTACTCTTGAATATTTGAACTTCATGAAATATGAGAAGAATCCCTTTCTATTTTCTCAACCTTTACAAAAATATGAATAGTGTTTTCCTCCGGATATTACCCTAAAAACCTACCTTACAGTAATATAAATAGGTATAAGTCACGACCTTTGGCTAAATTGGGATTTTAGATAGTTTGAGGCCTATTACTTGGGCAATGGACTATACTAGGGACTCAAGACTAAACAATCAAACTGTTTTCCAAATAAATACTCAAAAATTTCAAATTACATCAACATAATTATTTCATTTCTTTATTTAATCGTAATTAGTTTCACTAAATAATCGGGATTGCACTCCAATTTAATTTTATCTAAATCACTTGGAATAAAGAGGTGTTGTTTGCAAAGTTGATTCGGTACATAATATGATTCCTTACATTAAGAGTTCGATACCAGCTTAGTCAAATCAATTTACTGCTGCTCAATTTTAACCAATATCTAATAAATCCCTTGATTACCAGACTAAATTATTTGTTACTCTACTAGATTATAAATTATCCCCTAGTCAGGTTTAACTAGTAGAAAAAATATATTAGTCAATCAAAGAGGTATCACTATCTAAGATCTTTATTGGACGCTAATTCCTCCTAATTATGATCTCATACTGACTCATACAAAGATTGATATTTCGATCCAATATAAAATTGCATCTCACCCATAGTAATCAAAGTAATAATTTTTACATTATTACACTACTCATAACCCTCGAAATTAAGAATATATGCACTTTTGGCAAACAGTGTGAGATTGCTCTAGTCTAATGAAGACATTCCTTAGGCTTGAATCTCACCAAATGGTCCTATCCAACAAATTCCTAAATGTACTGGTCACAAAATCCTCTTTTGAACTACCCAATAAGTTCTCGAACAATTAGACATGTTCTCATAGTTTGAGATAAACTGATAGGATTGCACACGCATCTATATAGATAGGCTGTCACTTCTCATCTAGCGTGTGAACTATTCAATTGAGCTAGAACCAAAATACTGATCTCTTGTGATCAATCCGAACCCAACTCACCGAAATTTCTACTAAGTCCAATTGACTAACATATATACAATATATTTAAGACAAATATAAGGCATTCTTATAAACATGATTCTTATTTTAAAATGAATGAACACACCTTTACTAAAATGTAAACATCATACATGATTTTAAGAAAATTACACAAATAATATCCCACTTAGTCTTAAAGTCATATACATATGCATCCAGATGCCAACCCATCGACTTGATAATTTATAGCCTTAATTTTAGAACGATTAATCGAGAATTGTCCAATGTAACCTTGGCCATAAACTTATCATCTACCTTGTTTAATCTCTTAAACTTGGTGAAAACTTCACTAAATGTGCCTAACCCTTTTATGAGTTATGTGTTCTTTCGAACTTACCATTGTACCACTATATACATAGAAAAGTGTAATAACTAATTTCACTTGAATGAACCTCACCCAAGTTACTTAAAAAGCTAATGAGCTATACAACCTCTTTAGTTGCCTCTATAATAGCAATAACTTCAATCTCCTTTATGGGGTCAACAATACAAGATTGTTTCTCATTCCTACAACTAACAACTCTACCTATTAAGGTAAAAACATGTTCCAAGGTAGAAAACTTAGAATCCTTATATCATTGCAAACGTAGTCTTTGTACCTAAATGGTACAAGATTATCAGATTAAAATCTGTTGACCATGCTAAGGGTACAACATATATTCAATCTACCACACAATATAACATATATGAGGCGGTCCACCACCAAAGTTTAAGGTATATTCCTTATTACTTAATTTAATCAAGTGTTTAGGAAACTGATCCCTAGACAGAGTGATTCCGTACATGAAAAGAAAACCTTTTCTTGGAATTTTAATCCTATTTTTCTTAGTGCAACATCGATATAAATGACTTAGGATAAGCCCAACTTCTTTTTCATCCAATCTAGCAAAATTTTGATTATAAGGATGTGACCGACTTGTCCTAAGTATTTATATAGCGCTACCTGGACAACCACACTCTTATGTAAGACAATATACCCAATTCATTCCCGATTAGAAGAGTACACTACAACACAAATCGAAAATGGTCACAGTAAATTGGTCACGGTCCAAAACTGTGACCCCTAGATAATTACCATGACCAGGCTTTAGGTTGACCACTTATAGGGGGTGTTCATGATTAGGAGCTGTGACTAATGGGGTCACGATCAAAAACCTTGACCGAGCTATAACCCATTATGGAACCAAACTCCCACCCTTTTGGTCACAATGGTGGTTACGGTCCAAAATCGTGACCCACTCGTGACTAATTACTGCGAACCATGGTCACGGTTTGGAATAGTGACCCTAAACCCTATTTAAAATTGTCACGTTAACTTGGTCACGATTCAAAATCGTGACCATTTCTCGAGCTTCAATTGGTCACCAGCAGAGTCACAATCAGGAACCATGACTAATGTTAACTTATTAATGGCTTAGAGAAGGGGTCATGGGTTTGGACCAGGACCACCTTTTAGGTATATATTAAACCATAACCCTCTTTATTTCATTTCACCCTTACTTTCTCTCTCTATCTAGTCGATGCCCACTTCCTATCTCAACACAGAATCCTCCTTCTTCGGCCATCTACAATTCCGACCTCTTTATTTCCATCCATCTCCATTTTTGGCCTCTCTAAACACAAGTATATTAATCATATCTCTCCCCATTTATGTGTGTGTGTGTGTGTGTGTATTTTAGTGTGCATGTGTGAGTGAGTTGGAAATTGCCAATAATGTTGAAAACTATTAGATTTTGAATATCGATATATAAATTGTTAATAATGTTCAAAATTGTTAGGATACTAATGTCGATATATAAATTGTTAGCTATTTAATATTGAACTATATCTCAGTTGAAAATTGTTTGGTTAGTAATGTTGATAATGTTGGAAATGTTAGGTTAGTAATGTTAATATGTAAATTGTTAGTTTGGTAATGTTGAATTATATCTGAGATGAAATTTTTTAGGTTAGTAATGTTGATATGTAAATTATCTCTAAAGGAAAAGGGGTTGCTGATGAATTCGGCACTAGGGAGAATAGATTCGGGCGTGGAAAAATTCATTTACATGGTTCTTTTAGGATGTTCAATGGACCTAGTTTAGTTATTTCACTTAAAGGATTAATGGGATAATTAAAATATATTAGTAATCAGTAATAAGTGACGTAGTTAGTTTATATCAATAAGGGTAATTAATTTATATCAATAACAAGTCACCTAGCTAGTCGGGGGTAAAATGAATATTACAAATTAAAAGGAATATTACAAATTGAAAACCTTTTTGGTTTCTTATACACACAAAATAAGATCCATTTTATCTAAAAATATAACCTCCCATAAGATAAACCTTTTAAAATCCTTATCAAATGTACATAACAAATGTGTGTGTGTTTATGATTATTCTCATATGTTTTATATTGAAGTACGACCCTCTGTATTGTTAGAAATTGTATATGAAACCCTTGATGTAAAATTGTACATGAAATCTCATGTTCTATAATTATGTTCTTAGAATCAATCAAGTAAATGATTTAGAAGGAGTGCGAGATAAACTTGTATTGGATTGTTGGGTTAATGGTTATTATGGCTTGCGTTGAATGATCATAGTTTGATATGCTCACTCTATTAATTCTTCATAACAAGGTCATTTGTTTAACTTGTTATGGTTATGTTCACCCCTTCCTTAAATGGATTTTATTTGGATGAACACAAATTGGTGGAAGGGCTTGCACAATTGGTGGACAGATAGTAATTTTTTGGTTTAATAAAATTAAAATGAACTTAAATTGGACTTGTCGTGTTTGATTGATCGGATGGAAAACTATAATTTGTTTAGAGTTAATTAAATACATTACCTCTACGACTCATATTCACACATTTCTATATATTTTCTTAGGATAAATGAGCCATAGTAGTAATTACTAGAAACCAGAGTACGAGAGGATGCAACTTGACCGCACTAAAACATATTTTATTAGTGCACGCTATATTGAGGAAACTCCTATTTATAAGTATGGTAATAGGAAAATTGAACAATTTGATTACTTTAAAATCGTGGAGTTGATCTCTCCCAAGATAAGATATTCGATCGTATACTATTTTCCTTGACAAAATACGGGGATGAGTCAGTAGAGAATACATTTAGCCTGCATAATTTGGACAGGGAATTTATATTGGTGACACTGTTAGAAAAGGCTGAAAAAATAGCCATCCTTTGTGGATAAATTCCATAAAGAGAGCATTCTCCTAGATTGCTAGGTCTCGCGACATATGCATATTAAAAATGATCTTGCAAATAAGTTGAAGAAGAAAGGATTTTGAGTTCATGCCACTAACCTTTATATGTCAATCCGCTTCCACCCAATTGGTTGCGTGAAAAATTTCATATGTTTTTAAAAAGTAATACTGATTGGTCGGAAATCCGACACATTGAGCATGTTTTAAAAGCTGTTGAAAATGTATATGAATATATATAGTGGTAAATCGTATCTTCTTGCATATGCAAATAATTTTTTAATTATAAGAAATGTCAAAGAAAAATGACAATAATCAACTAAATAGCGGAACACCGCCAACTGGGCGCTCTCTTACACATCAACCTCAATTCTCATCTTTTATGAGTTATTAATACTCTACTCTGTCGTAGATTCATTTTACTCCATCTCTGAGTCATCAAACTAAAAAAACCCCAAGTAATCCAACACCACCAACTGTTGTTGCCGAGGGATCCCAAACCAACCCTAAGAAGTGCATTGGGTTCTCTATTGGCAGGAATAATCTAATCAATGATAAATGAGACATTCATCTTTTTCAAAACCGTTGTTTATCTCTTGGAATGATGACCATGGGCATCAGCGGCATAGACAACTGGATAAAGTTGATCATGCCTTAAAAGATGACATTTGGGCAATCGGTTCGAAGCCAAAGGTTTTTTCCAAAGTAGCTGATGTTTTGAAAACCTATCGAAAGAACCTTTGAAAGAATATTTTCTCGAAGGGGGCACTGAGTTTTGATATTTTAGGGCTAAAAGGCAAAGTTCTCTCAAATATTAAAATCCCCACTGATTAATGGAATAACTTCTTGGAGAATGAGGCAAGGGAGGGAAAATTGAATGAGAGGGAAAGAAATAAATGGAACGGATTAAAAAAGTGGATGTCAACTGTGGCCATCCCAAGGTCGAGGTCAAGGGTACTCTCGAGGTGGATCCCTCGATCCTTTTCCTTTCGGTGTGAACATGAGATTGCCTCCTTTATCAAGGTTCTCTGTCGTCATCGATGTGGGGTGATATGTAGATTTAGTGTCGTCAACCTATTTTGTAAAAAACAGGCAAAATAAATGTTGCTGCCTTGAGAGAACGACATCAATGATAATACTGATGCCTGCGAACCCAAGTAATTTAAGGGTATGGGGACTAAGTTATGGAATGGAAAGTTATTAGGCACCCATCCCTCCCTTTCGATCTCTCATATGAATTTGTTAATCTTCTCCTGTAGAACTTCGTGATGTGTGTGCTTATGTGCATAATATAAATGGAGGATTGAATCGCTCGACTCGCGTCATGGATAAAGGCCGATCGAGGTCATCCTTAGGAGTGTTCCCAAAATAGAAATTAAAAATCTAATGTAAGTTTTTATCGATTCACAAATTGTTATAAAAGAGCGATTGCGTATATCGAACAAGACACAAGAAAACGAGCATATAAAATATATATATTAAGGATGTATGCTAAGAGAAAAGTAATAAATGTATGTGGGAGGACTCGAGACGAGGGATTTACCCAAGATGCCTACTTAGCCTGGGGGCATCAAAGTACACGTGGTTTGAAGACAATACGAGGTGGGGTTTAACCCATAAATCCAACCAAGGACTTTATTTTATGTGTGTGTAGAAAAATGAGTTTTAGTGTGAGAAAATATAATGAGAAATCTCTGTTTGGATTTTACAAGTGAACCCTCTTTTTCTTTGTTTTGGATTTTTCTATGAAAATAAAGTATGTGTGACTACTAATAATAAAGAGTTTGAAATTAAGATGTGCAATGTAATGAAGTAAAGTACTAAAGAGAATACGAAGTAACTAATTTAAAAATAAGAAAATTTAAAGACAAGAGGTAAGAATTAGACCTCCTTATGAAGACTTGAAGTAGATATTGATTGTAAATGCGTTGATTTCATAATGAAGTGATGGTCATTTGAGTAGGTGGGTTGGATTTTACTCAAAAGAGTATGAAAATAATGGAACGAATATTAGAAATGGGCTTTTAAGAAAAGAATAGCTCTGAATTCGAGAGAATTCTCTCTGAATTGCTAAGAGAGATATTAAAAGGTGCCTTTCAAAGTGAGGTCATGGCCTATATTTATAGGGCCAAGGGGGTGCCGATAGGCATGGTCTTAGACCTTCCTATCAGCATAGAACCCTAAACGCACTTTTGATAGGCAGGGTCCTGGGGTTACCAATTGATAGTCTGAGGCAGGTTTTTCAAAAAAATAGTCGTAAAACGCAAACTATAAGTCAGAATCATGCACGGGGCAGGCCATTGGAAAGGGTATTCAGAGTCCTTTAATAATCCATTGAGCCACTCCCAATTTTGGGAGTTGACCAAAGTCAAACGGGGCCCAAAAGTGCCTATTGGTCATTAGATAAGAAATTCTCGAAGGAAAATGGATTGTTCGTCCGAATCGTAAGGACGATTTGTGTACGAGATGGAGATTTGGAAAGGGTAGTTAGTTACCTTAATATTTCATTCAGCTTCATTTGGTTCAAAGAGTTGATCTAGGTCAAACGGGGACCGAAAGCGCCTATTGACTCTTTGCAGTAAAATGAGTAGTTCGTCCGTTCCGTAAGGTATATTCATGCATGGCGCAGATCATTGGAAGCGTATTCAGAAAATTTTAAAGATTCATTTAGAATCGTTCAAGCCGAAGAGTTGACATGAGTCAAATAGATCCCGGGAGCGCTCGATGGCCTTTAGATCAGTTTTTGGGGTAAAATAATCGTTCGTCTGTATTGTAAGGTCAATTCATGCACGAGGTGGACCGTTGGAAAGGATAATGATACCTTTGAAGATTCATTAAAAATTTTCTCACCGTTCTCAAACAGGGACAGGGAGCACCCACTGGCCTCCAGATCAGTTTTTTAATAGTAAAACAGATTGTTCATCTGAATCGTAAGACCAATTCACACATGGGGTGGACCGTTGGATAACGTATTTAGAGCCCTTGGAAGATTCATTGAGCTTTTACTTAGGTGAGGAAGTTGATCAGAGTCAAACGGGACTAGGAGTTCCCAGTGGCCTTCAATTCAGTTTTTTCATAGTAAAATGGACCGTTTATCTGAACCGTAAGGCTTATTCATGCACGAGATGGAATTTTGAAAAGGGAATTCAGAGACCTTTGAAGATTCATTGATATTTTTTCAGGAAAGGAAGTTTAACGGAGTCAAATGGGGACTGAGAGTTTTTGATGGCCTTTAGATTGGTACTCGAAGTATGACCTAGGTTTTGCGGTGAACGAGTCATTGATACGGATCCTAGGAGGTGCTTAGGTGCGATGGCTATATGCACAAACTCGAGGAAAAATCATATAATAATACTAAAGGTGAATGGGCGGAACAGACCAAGGGGACTCTGGAAGAAGGTAAAGATGATAATGGGGTCAACTTGTACTTGCATGCCCAACGAAAAAAAAGGACGAGTAAATTCTAAAAAAAAATGGCTCTGACTTTGGTGAGTTTGAATATAGTTATCATATATATATATGTTATAATATTATTATTGTTAAAGTCATAGCCCTAAAAATAAGATAATATTACATGAAATGATAGAGTGCATGTCCAACAATCAATCTGAGTGCAACCTTTATGCCATTCAATCAGATGCTCTAACCAAGGTGCTTGGGAGGGACCATAAGGGGAGGAAAATAAGTGTGGGCTCACATATTACAAGTAGTAAATTACAATACAGTTCACCTTTATGGGATGAGATCACTTTAGTGAGGGGTGAGGCGGCAAGAGGTTTGGAAGATAAGGCCAAGATGAAAGGAAAGGTGTCACAGCTTCAGAGGGAGGTGGGCAATGTTTTCAGCAACATGGAACTCCTAAAGAATAAAATCCATGGGTTAGTCTGACTCTGTACTCAACAAAAGAGTTACCCCCCTCAGATGCCTCCAACATTCCCCTATCATCCCCTAGAACATACCCCACCCAAGTGCCTTATGCTATAACATTTCCCTCCCAAATGCCTCCTTTCAAAACATTCTCCTCGCAAATGTCTCCACCTGTAATATTCCATGTATTATCGTCATTCACGAACGGTGACTTTAACGAGTTTTATTGTATTATGAACTTGACCAATAACAGGGTTATTGGCACGTGCACTATTGTTTCCATTTTTATTAAAGCACATGTCCCCAATCGACCTTTGGTAATGGGTGAAGCTTAAATATTAGTCGATATAACATACTCTGGTTGCGGAGATGACTCTATGTACGTTGACCACGAGGAAGGGATTATGTTAAAAAATTATGAAAATTGTTTTATTACTTGGTTAGTTAATTCATTGGCAAGTTTACTCGTTGAACAATGTTTTCTTTTTTAATAATTTTTTAAAATTTTAATTAATTGGGATATTTGTTTGGTTTGAATGAATTGTCTTGTAATATTACTTTTTGATCGAGTTGAATGAATTTTCTTTGAATTTATTTTGAATTTGTTAGGGCCGAATGAATTTGCTTCAATTATAAACTGAGAGTTTTTGTATCCAACGTGACCTTTGTTTTAACCTATTTATATAGGTAACTTGAATTTTTAAGACTAATTAATGGCTTTCCGATAATACAAAGAGTGGATGGGAGAGAATCATAAAGTATTTGATAATCAAGTAAAGGGCATTCGAGAATTTTTTAAATATGCAGATAGACATCTTAATACTGATAAGATTCTGTGTCCGTGCAACCATTGTATAAATGGAAAATTTGAGTCTTTGTAAGACGTTGAATTGCATTTACTAATATGGGGGTGTGATGTAAGACTATAAGATATGAACATTCCATGGGGAAAATAATGTACCATATGTTTCAAAGGAATTATTGGTACATAATCGTGTGACGAAACCCCAACAGGTAGAAGTGGTGAACGATTCGCTAACACATCATCCTTTGATCGACCTAATTGATGATGCTTACGAAGTCCACCAATAAAAAAAACACCAGTCTATGGATATAAATAATATGCATAATGACCAAGTTAATGAACAAGTTTATGCTGAATTAACCGAAGATCGAGAATGCATATAGTTAAAAGTCGATGCGGCTATAACTTTGTATAAAAATTACAAAAAATATCACTTAGTATTGTATGAAATAATCCATTTGCATAATTTGAAGATTCTATTTAGTTTGTCGGGAAATAGCATAATTGGAATTCATAAGTGTGTTAAAGACATTTTCCCAGAAGAGAACACGTTACCCGATAATTATTATTGTATGAAGAAGGCCTTTGAGGGTTTAGGTTTTAAGTACAAATATATTCATGCATGCAAGTATGATTTCATATTGTACTGCAATGAGCACAAAGAGAAGGATGAGTGTCTTATATGCAATGAGCCTAAAATGTCTTGTGAGAATGGAAAAGACAAGACTGAAAAATATCGCAAGTGCTCACAAGGTCCACAAAAGGTTTTGAAGTATTTTCCCCTTGAGCCACGGTCAAAATATTTTTTCACTATACCATGGATAGTAGAGGATATTACATGGGACACTCGATGCGAGGTGGGTGGGAATCTCATGCATCATCCGATTGATTCACCCATCTGGAAAATTTTAAATGCACAACACCATGAATTTGCAAAGGAAACGAGCAATGCCCGTCTTGCATTATCATCCGATGGATTTAATACTTTCACTAATTTAAGTACTAAATAGAGTTATTGGTCAGTTCTAATGGTGCCTTTTAGTCTCCCTCCGATAATGTGCATGAGAAAAGGATTTCACATTATTACCTTTATTGATACCAGTTCGAAGGCTCCCGATGATTATATTGATATATTCTTAGTCCTATTTACCGAATAATGAAAAGGGTTGTGGATAAAGGCATGACAACATTTGACTCTCATAAGGGTGAAGAGTTAATAGTTAAAGTAACGGTGATGTGGGCAATCCATGACATTCCTGCTTATGGGACCTTATTCGGTTATAATGTTCATTATTATTATGGATGTTCCATTTGTGGGGAGGAAACTGAAGCCCTTTGGCTACGTCATAATGGTAAGATGAGTCACTTTTAGGAACGACAAGTCTAAATTCTGACTTGTCAGTTAAGAGCATAGGACGAAAACTGCTTGGGTTTTTGGTTAGCATATTGAGGATAAAGTGAAGGCTGCGACTGCAAGGAATGCATTTATTGGAAAATACCCTCAATTTATAAACCTGAAGGATAAAGCTAGGGGGATCTGAATGATCCTAAGAAGGTGTTAAAGTGTTAAAAACACTTAAGAAGTTAGTGTGGATAACTCAATGGTGTTTTGAAAAATTAACACTTATGAAAATGGAGTAAAGTTTTAGTTTCGAAACAAATGGGTAAAATGGAAATTTTACGTAAAGTTGAACGTTTTTATAAAATAAAAGTGTTGGAAAGGGTGTTACATGTTATAGTCCTAATGAACATGATTTTTGGAATAAAGTCAAAGATAAAGCATAAAGGACATGAAATGATGATTTTTAAAGTGTAACACAAGTTGGAGTGAAGCCTTAGGTTTTTACCTCGACCGGATAAAAGGAAAAGTGGAATAATGTGGACATTTGCAAAATGCTGAAATACATTAATGAGGACTCTGATAACAACGAGAAAAATTAATGAGGGACCGAAGCCCTAGGGTGAATGATCTGAAATCACTGGTCAGAGCAAATATTGGTGGCATCAAGCTCGTTAAAGTACGCTGTTTATTGGAAGATTCCAAAAAAAGATAAAGGAATAAGGAACATATCAACAAATGGGTTGTGTGGTGAAAATGTATTAAGACAACTAAACTTTAATGAATTAATAAATGTTCCAGTAAAGGATAAAATGGACAAGTAAATGTGAAAATTGATTAATGGCCATAAGGTAAAGAAAATGTAAAGTTAAGTTATTAAATGGGTCATTAAGAAACCTAAGTTGTTTAACCCATAATTAACACAAAGGTGTGTTATGAAAGGTTTTGAAAGGCTAAATAAGTATTTTCTAACATGGTGTTCGTGTGTGTTGAAAGGGTAATTTTCAGTGAAAATGCTAATGCTGATTGGTTAAAATGAAAAGGGTTATTTCGATAAAGAAATGGCTTTCAATTAAACCAAGTGGTGTTGTCTCAAGTACTTAATCGTGGGTGTTAAATAAAGGGATAAATGTCAAAATAAGAAAGAGGTAGTCTTTTACAAGATTAAGGTAAATTAATCATGATAAATAACATTTTCGAAAGTAGAATGATTTCATGCATTAAGTATATATATAAGGTAGTTGGATGTTCATGTAGGTATAACGTGTTAGAGTCTTCTTTCTGCTGCTTGATTCTATACTGCATTTTGTATATTTCCCACTGAGCATTCGGCTCACTCCATTGTTTTATTACGATAGGTTAGGTGCGGTCTCGTATTTTGAGAGGGTTATACAGGTAAGTACTCTATTTTATTTTACGTTAGTAGTTTTATATGCTTGGAGTCTGGGGATGCTCCCCATGGGTCTCTCACGTAGTTCGATTTAAAATTGGAATCCCATGCTAAACAAGTGAAACAATGATTAAATAAAACTGTACTAGCAAAATTATTTAGGTTGTTTCATTTCACATCACACCAAACGCTCGAGTTCGACCGGGTTGACCACGGGTAACCCATAAATTCGGGTCAGGGCATTTCAATTAGTATCAGAGATCTAGGTTAAAGGTTCCTTTCGGGAGTGACGTGGTGAGGTCGGTATTGGATCTTTGGACGTTGGTATTGGTTTATGATGATCACGGTACTTTTGTTGATGGTTTAGTTCATATACTCGATGGTGAAGTCAAAAACATTAGCACGATAGGTGAATTAATTATCAAGTGGTAGGCGATCAATTTAGTTGTTGTTAATTATTTCCGCGCTTCTGATTTAGATATGTTAATAAGTTATGAGTGTTCGTACAAGCTAATAGTGGTGACACTATGGGTTTTTAGTTTAAGGTGATTGTGTGTCAATCCATAGGGATATGACAAGCCAATTGAGATGTAGAGAATGGTGAATGACATCTGTCAAATTAGAAACATGAATCGTGTAAAGTCAACTGTGGAATTAGGTGGCTAGTGCATCATACCTAAGTAGTATTAATTTATGATAGGGATGCGCTCAATTCTCTGACTAGGTACTTTTATGTAGTTAGTGCGAATGACATGATTAGGTGAATTCGATCCTTGGGATAGTATCACGTCGTAAGGAAATTGATGATTTGGTGGTCATGAGTGTTGGTTAACACTTGGGATGTGTAATCGATATAAGTAAGTAAGATAATATCATTATAAGTAAGTGTCCTGGTGATTCTTGATCGAAAGTTGTACCTCATGCGGTATGATGAGTGTTATGAGAAAATTGCAATAAGTATATTACGTATGCAATGATGATGGTTAAGGAGACTTAGGAGTGAACTCTAGGTAGTCTTCTATTTCTAGGTTTTAGAAAATATGATGTGATTTCAAGAAATATGATCTTTAGTGATGTCGGTGATGCAGATCTAGAGGGTTCACTACACCAAATCTGCCGAATTTTTACGATCATTGACCTTGACAATTTCTAGGGTGACAACTTTTTTTGTCACGGACTTGTCACGGTCATTGACCGTGATAAGTTCGTTAGAATTGCCACGGTCATGTCACGGTCCTTGACCTTGACAAGTTTGTCATGGTTAAGGACCCAGACAAGCCCGTGACAATGGTTAAAAAATTGTCATGGTCGTTGACCGTGATAAGTCCATGAAAAATTTCTTTGTCATGGACTTGTCACGGTCAATCACCGTGATAATTCTGGGCAGAACTGAAAAAACATCTGCTAGGCAGTTTGGCCACTGCCACTGCCCTGCAGTATATTTATACCTGTTATAGCAACGTTGTACCTGTTCAAGCATCATATATCCAAATAAAATAGAGATAATGCAAATATACATTCAAAATAGAAACAATATGCATCACGATATAATCCAAATATAATTCAAATGTACCAACTTAAAAGCAATTCAATTCAAATAATGTCACTACATGTCTTGGTGTAAGGTTAGCTCTGAGGAGGTGAGTAGACACACGATATACGAATTGACACACCCACTAATATACATCATACCGCATTGTTCGCGTGACCACAATGGGGAGTTCTCCTTCCGGGGTATCACATTCATGACGAGAACCTTGGACTTGATGTCTTGAAGCTCACGTCCATGAACTGGTGCACCCTGGACGATATTCGGGTCCCTCAACCCCCTCCCTATCTGCTGTCCATCAAATATGTCCAGTATAAACACGCTCGGCTAACCAAGTATCGACATTGGTCGGTCGAAGGGAACCTAATAGGGAAGTGGATCATCAAAGTCCGCACTTGTCAGCGATGAAGCATCGAGGTCCACATCCTCGTCCTCTTGCACCTCCTCCTCCACCACCTTCTCCTTCTCCTTACCTTTCCCCTTAAGGTTTCTGCCCAACGAATGCTTCATGAATGAGAACATATCTTGGACCGTCGCCTCCAAATGGGACAGCTTCGCGTCATGCGAGTTCACCGTTCGAACCAACCCGGTGTCGCTCGTCTCCAATCTAGATTTGGCCACCCGTGAGCTCACCCCCTTATCCTCTCCTTGCGATCAACTCTAAGCACTTGGCTGAGTGCGTCAGTGGACAAATATGCCTTGTTGGCATCAGACTGTGACTCATGCACTTCCCTAAGCTTTGCCTAAAACGACCAAAAACACATTATTAGTAAAATAAGTAAAATAAAAAATTATAACGTAATCAATAAAAAGTAAACTATTGGATTACTTACACTCGTGGTCGCGACGCTCGGGGACACCTCCTTATCCTTCCCCTTCTTTGTCCGAAGATCCACATAAGTATCGAGCCTATGTGGCCTACCCTCAGGGCCACTCCTTGTCCCCTGAAATAAAATAAAGTAAAATTAGTACCGGCCCCGCAAAGTAAAATAATGCAGAATAATATATTTCTGTAGTTATAGAAAAATTAAATCTTATCATCATCCTATCTTCCCCCTCAGCGTAAGACGTCCGGCCGGAGTAGTGCACGTCCGTCTCTTTTTCCCGATGTTCCCTCCCCGATTGGCGAGATGCCAATTGTCTCTCCCCGATCTCATTGTCAATGAACTTTTGACATTGTGCCAATGAGACCGGCTCCTTCGGCAGGACGGATTCACGCATTTGGATAACGCACTCTCGTGTCTTCCCAAAGTACTGGGTTCACATATTTTTCTTCCACGTCTTATGTTGCTCCCTCAACTACTCCAAGACGGAATCGCGTAGCTTTGGATCCAGACTGAATTGTTCCTGTCCAAAAAATACAATGTTAGTTGCGAATAAATATAAATATAAATATAAAATAAAATTGAAATCGAAATCAAAATCAAAATCGAAATCAAAATCAAAATTGAAATTAAAATTGAAATATAAATATAAATACATTACCTGTAGTGGCACCCAAACAGCTAACTTGAGCTCATATGGCACTTCTTTCTAACTAATGTACCCCGGGCCGATGATCGTCTTTACCAGCTCGAGGGATCTCGCTAATAGCCCCAACTTGTTCTCGATGGCCATCTCCAACTTACCATATTTGGGGAGCCTAGGGGTCGAGGAGCCCTCGTCGCCTCTGCTACCACCGAGCCCAGAGGACATCATCATAACCAGCATCATCATGCTCGCCTGAATACCTGAAGGAGACATTTGCTGTAACAAAATGGTATTAGTACAAATCAAAATGAATTATAAGAAGACATGCAAATATGTACAATTACTACAAATAAAAATGAATTGTTACTGTTAAACATCCCCACCCCCACCCCTACAGCCCACACACACGCACACTACACAAGAGTGAAAATAATAAAGTCGAAATAAAAAATGGATGTTTCGGTACAAATTGGAATATTTATTACCATCCATGCCCCCTCCCCCCCACCCTGCCCCCCTTCCCCCCCACCACACAAACAACCCCACCCCCACCCCCCACCACACACACACGCACACACCCCCACCCCCACCCGCTCCCCTTCCCCCACTACGCGCGCGCGCGCACACACACACGGACACACACATACTGTTAAACATCCCCACCCCCACCCCTACTGCCCACACACACGCCCACTACACAAGAGTGAAAATGATAAAGTGAAAATCAATTAAAAGAATTAAAAATGGATGTTTCGGTACAAATTGGAATATTTATTACAAATTGAAAAATTCTTTAAAATTCGGGTTATCATAAAAAATTGATTGATATTCGGTAGGAGCGGCCAAGTCATCCACACCACTATTTAGATGCTTTAGCGCGTGTTGGACAATTGACCATGGCTCGTTGTTGATATACTCCGAGTAAAACACTTGGTTAACCTTTTGAAATGCACAAATATATGGCTCATCGCTCACGTGGTCGTTGCTCTTCAACTTGGACAAGTCAACCATGATCAAATTGGTGACATGATCAACTTTACAAGAAAGTCCCCGTAGTTCTCCAAGTACACGACGTAGATTGGCAAGTGTGAGTGTTATTTTAATTGATAAATTAAAATAACAATCGCACTTGTCAATCTAGTATGTACCCAGAGAACATTAGGATATGATTGCAGAACTTCCTCCAAAAGTAACAACTTTAAGCCTCTAAGAATATTATTATACAGAAATTATACAGTCCCAAACTGTCCAAACGGGACAATTCGAGAGATCTCATTGCAGGGGTAATGACTCTAGAATGGGTCTAAGGGCTATTGAATGCGTACACATAAGAACTAGAAGGCTAGTATCTATGAGCACTATATGTAATTTCAAGTATGTTTCATTTAATTATCATACTATATATATATTGTTCGTTATACAAAGTAATTTTAAAAAAAATGAAAAATCCCACCTCCATATGAACAATAATCCAGTGGTCATGCCACTTTTAAAATTAACCAACCCAATATTGATCCACTATAATCTAACCGCAATGTCAACAACAAATGTGTATCCCGTACTCCTTCTAATTATTCTACTCAATTAATTATTTTCATCAATTAAACTAACAATTAAATTATACAATTATTAATTTACTAATTTACAATGAGGGGCAATCCTACTTTCATATATTAATTTACTAAAAATATTAATAATCAATCAATTCGTTTACAAGGGACACTACTTGCATATGCGGGAAAATATCTAATAAAAAAATTAACAAGCCCCACCCTCGCCCCCCTCCCCCTCCCCACACACACGCGCGGACGCACACACACACACACACACACACACACACGCAACCCCACCCCCGTCACACCCCCACATTATTTCCCTATCTCGCACATACGCACAAACATGCACACTACACATACATACAAACTGACTTGGCATAAATTCTTCCTAATTTATCCCTTGATTTAGTTACTTTTAGCACCTCGAACAATGTAATTGAGTTGGATTTCTCTCATAATTGTGCTACTGATTGATCCTAATAAGTACACCGACTTTCTGGTATTTTGTAGTGATTTTGAAGGTATTTGATGTCAAGAAACGAAAGAAGGAAATCGGTAGAATCAAGAAAGAAAGAAGGAAAAGTCTCAAGGGCAAAAGTGTAATTTCCACCCGGAATTCGGATGAAGTACCTTAAGAGAAGTTGAAGACATCTCATTCACGAGCACAAAGGAAGAAACGACACCTCAATCGGAATCCCGGAACAAAAGTTATGAGCAGTCAAAGAGGAACCAAAAAGTCAAATAGCCGGACCGGTCCGCCACTACACCGGACCGGTCCGCCTTGCCAAACTCCAGAAGACCCCGGATTGCATGCAAACCAAAAAATGCAAAAATAAAAAGAACCGGTCTACCCACGGACCTGTTCGCCATAAAATAAAAAGAACCGATCCGCCTTGGGGGCAGACCGGTCCGCCTAAGCCCCGGACCGGTCCGGTCTTCGAGATTTGAAAATCTTTTCTCTTCCTAAAAAGACTCCTAGTGCAGCTGACTTCCGATATTATTGTAGGGTATAAAAGAACCGATTTAGTATTGTTAGACGTAGGGAGAATTAGTAGGTTTTTCGTCTTCTTTTCCAAAAACCCTAGCTTAGTTAATAATTTCAGATTTATTTCAAGAATTGAAGATTTTATTCAGTGACTTCTGTGAGTATATGTTTCTTTCATTGTTTCACTTATTGCTTGGATAATTTTAGTGAATAATTTTTAGTTCTAATTCTTTTCTGCATCTAATTACTATTTTCCTTAGAGTAATTATGAGTTCCTGCACATTAATCCTTGTTTTCATTCTTTTCAACATGTTAGGATAGATTTCCCAAGACCGGGATGCATGAACCCAGCCTGATGTGTTAGTACATGTGTATAAAATTAATCCACTAAATTTAATGATTGACCTTGATCGTATTGCGTAGTTGCACAACGATTGTAGATCTTTATATCTCGTTTGCCTCTGGGTACTCGTGATGATTTAGAGTGCAATTCGAGTGCTACTATCGCGATACTAATTTACTCATCCTCAGATTAGGTATGACGCGGGCTTGAACCTCGTATATATAATACTTGGGAGTAGGGGTGTGCAAAAAAACCGACCGACCCGAAAACCGAACCGACCCGGACCGAACCGAAACCAATGGTTTTTTTTAGCCCGGTTCGGTTTACGGTTTAAGGAATTAAAAAACCGACCATGTCGGTTCGGTTTGCGGTCTAGCCATGGAAAAAACCGAACCGAACCGAACCGATATCAATATTTATATTAAAAAACTTATATTTTTATATGAAAAATCCATTAATCGGGCTTAAAAACCAGCCAAAACCGAAAACTGTCCAAAAAAAACCGACCAAAACCGAACCGAAACCGATATAAACCGAAACCGACGGTTTTTTTCATTGTCGGTTCGGTTTCGGTCTAACCCTTTCCAAAACCGAACCGATCGGTTCGGTTTGGATTGCGGTCCAAAACCGAACCGAACCGACCCGTGCACACCCCTACTTGGGAGTACTAAATTCTGGGTCAAATCAATCAGATAAATTTAAGATTAGTATTATATCCGCACTACACTAGGGTTGGGGGATTGTATTCCCGTCCTATTTTTCCCATCATTTAAATAAAAAGTTTTGGACTATTTTTCACTCATAAGTTAGGTTGATTAGTATAGTTGCATCTTTTCTTATTCTCATTATTGCATTTAGCTGTAATCAATCTAAAAACCAAATCAATTTTTCTTTTTCTTCTTAGAGTCAAAGTTAGGGTTCCTCCGTCTTTTCCCGTCGTCACAACTCCGTTGTCCTTTTTCCCCGATGATCGATACTCGACTTACTGGGATTATTACTTGAGCGACAGGCTTACACTTGAGCCTAGAGTGAAAGCACTTCTGATACACATTTTCAGTCGCGTCAAGTTTTTGGCTCCGTTGCCGGGGAATTACGTAGACTTAGGATTAGATTGAGTCAATCCAAAGCTTTAACCAAAAATTCCAAAAACATAAAAAATTCAAAAAGCACAAAAATGATCCACCATCATCTCTTATAAGCCATTAATGCAAAATTCTGAACTCACTTCCACACCCCATAATACTCCAACCAGCATTCGCGAAAATCCAATTGTTGAGTACAACCCCGATAGCCCTCACACTCCTAACGCTCCACAGTTCTGGATTCCACCTCCCACACCGTCACACTCAATCACTAACAACAGTCCATTTTCCTTCTAAGGACACACCTCCGAGCACACCAAGTGAGAGCACCGAGTCGTTAATAGAGAGAGAGATGTCTCAACACGGTAGTGCAGCAGCCGGTGAGGAAGAGGCCCCATACCGCCCAATAAGAGAATTCTTATATCCCGAGCGCACTGTCACTCCGGGATGCATTATACTCCCGTATAATGCCGGGAAATTTAATTTCAAATATGGGATGATACAGATGTTACCCCATTATCATGGTATGGATTCTAAAAAGCCATATCTCCACATTAGGGAATTCTAGGATGGGTGCGATACACTCAATGATCAAACCTGCACACAAGAGGCGATCCGCCTCAAACTCTTCCCTTTCTCGCTTAAAGATAAAGCTAAGGCCTGGCTATGGTCTTTACCTCCGAGCTCGATTCCATCATGGAACGAGTTGCAATCTAGATTTCTCAAGAAATTCTTCCCACTACATCGAACAATTTCCATAAAGGCTCAAATCCAAGAGTCCAGACAATCTGAAAGTGAACCATTTCATCGATGTTACGAGCGTTTCAATGAGTTATTTACTTCATGCCCCCATCATGGATTTGATGCAGCGCAAATCATTTCTTTTCTCTATAATGGGCTGAATCTTAACTCCAAGCAACTTGTTGAAACCATGGGAAGTGGTCCCTTTGTCGACTTAGACGCCCATGATGCTGAGCTTCACCTGAGGTACGTCGCTGAGACTACCGAATCCTGGGATACTTCTGATCATAACACTCAAAATCGCAATCGACAAATGACCACCACTCCGTCGGCGCCCGTCCTATTCCACGTAGATAAGAATTCTATGACGGACAGTCGATTGGACACCCTTGAGAAAGGATTTTGAGACCTATGCGAGATATATGGAAAAGGACCAGCTGGATCCATAGCAAACCCCGTCGAGAAAGTGTGTGAGATTTGTGAGGCGGGACATTCAACTGAGGAATGCCCGACCATACCCGCCTACAAAGTAATACTTCAGGAGCAAGTTAGTGGTATAGGAGGATTTAAGGGTAATTTCGGTGCATCGCACGGGAATTCATACAACCCTTCGTGGAAAAACCATCCTGGTTTTAGCTATGGGCAACAACATGCGGCGATGAACCCTACTTCCCGTGTTGCCCCTCCGCCACCACAACATTTTCAACAAGCTCCACACATGCAAGGACATGTGCAAGCACCACCACCTCAAGGATCATACATCCCTCTACCGTGGAGAAGTCTTGAGGATACTATCAACCACTTTATCAATACCGAGACTGCAACTAATTCTAGGCATGAGCGCATGATGAATGACATGAATGCGAACATTTCACAGTTGCAATCATCGTTGAGTGTTCAATAGAAGGGTAAGTTTCCTGCCCAAGGCCAAAGACCTCTCCAATGTCAAACTAGTGTTAGCTCGACACCCCATGACCATCCTGAGCAATGTAGCGCAATTACCACTCTACGTAGTGGGAGAGTAGTTGACTTGTTACCTCTTCCACATGACGTACCTAAAGACAAGGAGATTTCGCCCGGAATGAAAGAGGGCGAAGATGTCCCCTTGAATGAGAGTGATAAAGACGACAGTAGTGAGCCCGAGGTAGTAGTGAAACCACCCACCGCGGCACCATTTCCTCAAAGGTTGATTCCTTCACATAAAGGAAACCCACGTGATGAAGTTCTAGACGTGCTAAAGCAAGTAAAGCTGAATTTACCGTTCTTCGATGCCATTAAGAAAATTCCAGCTTATGCAAAGGTCATCAAAGACTTGTTGACGGTAAAGAGAAAGATGAAGGTAAAGAAAAACGTCTTTGTAGCACAGAATGTGAGCTCCATTCTACTTAACGATCTCCCGCCTAAATTCAAAGATCCCGGTGCACCCACCATTTCCTGCATCATTAGAGCAAATAAAATTGAAAAGGCCTTACTAGATTTGGGAGCAAGTGTAAATATCCTCCCTTACTCCATTTATAGGCAACTTGACTTGGGCGACCTAAAGCCCACAAAGGTCACTCTCTAATTAGCGGATCGAACCGTGAAGATTCCACGAGGCATAATTGAGGACGTGATCGACCAAGTTGACACCTTCTACTTCCCGGTAGATTTTGTCATTTGGGACACGAAGCCCTCCTTTACCTCAAGCAACCATGTTCCTATCATCCTTGGGAGCCCATTCTTAGCTACGGCTAACGCAATCATCAATACTCGGAATGGGCGAATGAAACTCACTTTTGGGAACATGATTTTAGAGACCAACATCTTCCATATCACCCAACAGACAGGGGAAGAAGATGATCTTCACGCGGTAACTTTTATAGATGAGATCGTAGAGGAATACTTTGAGGAGAATTATAGTGGAGACACCTTAGGATCCTCTTTAGTGTCAAATCACGAGAATAAAGGGTCCCACAAGAGAGAGACGTTAGGGGTGTGCCCTATTTCATCAAGTAATAGTGGTAGTTGTGACAATGAGAGAAAAGTGGGGGAGAGGTGTGAAGTGATCGCAATTGAAAGAGAGAAAGAGGCGTTAGAAGAGAGAAAACTGGTGGAGTTGGAGATCGAGCAAGTAAGAGAGGATGTAGGCACTACTCGAGAGAGAGAACTAGGAGACATGATCATTGAAGAATTTGAAAGAGAATTCAGGCAGGTGGATGAAAGTATTACTATTGAAGACCAATCCCTATTGGATTCATGTAGTAACTTAGACGAAAGTGAATTGAAAGAAAAAATTGATGAATTCCTTCGTTGTGACAATCCACCCACAACACTAGAGGCCCCGAAGGCAAGTGAGGAGAAAAGTTGTGGTTCATCTGACTTAGAGCCCGACCCATGCATCTTAAAAATTGAACGAAACCTAGGTGTTCCCTCCGAGTCAGCGCACGCAGACCACACTTTGAGCCAGCATCACGAGGATCCATTTCTAATTAGTCACGATGAGTCTCCCGGTCTATCCTTTATCTATGGGCGAAGTCCCAATTTGTTCTGATTGTTGGATTATAATCCCAGGACGGGAGAAACGAGGAGAGCATCGAACCCCGTGAGTGGGGTCGGGTGAGTTCATGGAGAGATGAGAGGTCGTCGCACCCATGACGCGTATGGGGTGATTGTTGGTGTATTTTTGAGTCATACATGAGTGTCATATAGTGTATTGCTGCATTTTTCCCATTTGTTTATTTTATTTATTGCACTTATTATTTTGCCTTATTTAGATTTTAGTCCTTTTTGCTTGAGGACAATGCAAAAGTCTAAGTTAGGGGGTCACAAGTGCGTATTTCTAAAACTTCACAAATTTTCCAAAATGCCCAGAAATTTCCAAAAAAATCATAAAATTTTGAAAAACCCAAAAATATTTTTGTTCAAAATAAATAAAAATTGGAATTCAAAATTTTCAAAAATATCATTAAAAGTCGAATTGAAGTCTCAAGTTGTAAAATTCAACGTACACAAAGCCAAAATTGACCAAAGATGGAAATTGAGCGAAAATTGACGACTTAACGATTAAGTGTGGAGATTAACAAACCCGGTGAGATTCGAGCCTATCACTTTTTACGAGTTTTTAAATCAATCCGAGTTAATTGTTAACTCAAAGTTCTTTTCAGCGCCTAAAAAGTTGTCAAGGATCTCAATCCTTTCATTTTGATTGGTTTTGAAAAATGTGTGTAATATTGCTTTGAAAAAACGTGCCAAATTGATCTCTAAACTTAAATTCATCTCGAAGCGCATATGGTAACGCAATTGGCATTTTGGGCAATGAAGTAGGCCCTCGTTTGTCACCCAAAAATATTGGCCATAAAAACTCGTGAAAAAAATCACCCTTTTTGCAACCCAAATCGAGCCGAATGATTTTTCCTTTTCGTTGATAACCCAAATAACCCCAATAGCCCGGAATTGCAAAAAATGGAAAAAATCAGAATTTAGTCCAAAAAGTGCATATAAAGGGACAAGAAAAATTAGTGATGCTCAACAAAAATACCAAGAAAAGAAAAGTAGTGAAAAACAGAAAAAAAAAATAGATGAGCAATAGCCCGGAAAAAGCACAAATGGACATCATTAATGACTTTTCCAATTCCAACTGTCCATACCTCCTTCACTTTTCCCGATATACCCTAAAAACCCGAAAAAGTCCTAACTGAGTCCAAATTGCGAAAACTGATTACCGCGTGGAGAGTTAAGACACCAAAAGATAATAAAAGAGATGAATTGCGCGAAATAAAGGCAATGTTCCCGTTTTTAAAACCGTAATCCTTTGATGGGGTCCTTCCACCATAAAATTTACGTCTTTCTAATTGTATGCGTGATTTTGCTTCCATTACATTTACTCTTTATATCACTCATACCGAGAGAATAGAAATAATCTGAGAGATTCGTTTGTGAGAGTATTTTATGAGAACTTGAAATCAAAATGAATTTTCGGATGAGTAGCGTAATGATCAATCACTGGAAATTGGCGGTTATATTTCTGGCTACGCACACACACACACTATGGTTTGAGACTTGTAAATATGACTTGATGATGACTATTTTCTAGAAAAGTTTGAATGGCACAATATTTACATATTTTGAATTCTCTTTGAGTCGAATTTTGTGGGTATATTCTCTGCAAACCCTCATGAGACAACACCCATCCTACTAGGGTAACCTAGGGGTTTAACAGCTTGTTGCATACACTAAATGCAATCTCTTGCCCGCGAAAAAGGTATTTTATCCCAATAAAATGATTTTCAAAGAGTTGAGCCACGCTACGATTCTTTTAAATTGCTCGAGACGCGCAAAGTTCTAAGTTAGGGGGGTTTGATTAGACATAAATTCTTCCTAATTTATCCCTTGATTTAGTTACTTCTAGCACCTCGAACAACGTAATTGAGTTGGATTTATCTCATAACTGTGCTACTGACTGATCCTAATGAGTACACCGAGTTTCTAGTATTTTGTAGTGATTTTGTAGGTATTTGATGTCAAGAAACGAAAGAAGGAAATCGGTAGAATCAAGAAAGAAAGAAGAAAAAGTCTCAAGGGCAAAAGCGTAATTTCCACCCGGAATTCGGATGAAGTACCTTAAGAGAAGTTGAAGACATCTCATTCACGAGCACAAAGGAAGAAACGGAACCTCAATCGGAATCTCGGAACAAAAGTTATGAGCAGTCAAAGAGGAACCAAAAAGTCAAATGGCCGGACAGGTTCGCCACTACACCGGACCGGTCCGCCTTGCCAAACTCCAGAAGACCCCGGATCGCATGCAAATCGAAAAATGAAAAAATAAAAAGAATCGGTCCGCCACAAAATAAAAAGAACTGATCCGCCTTGGGGCAGACCGGTCCGCCTAAGACCCGGACCGGTCCGGTCTTCGAGATTTGAAAATCTTTTCTCTTCCTAAAAAGACTCCTAGTGCAGCTGACTTCCGATATTGTTGTAGGGTATAAAAGACCCGATTTAGTATTGTTAGACGTAAGGAGAATTAGTAGTTTTTTCCTCTTCTTTTCCAAAAACCCTAGCTTAGTTAATAATTTCAGATTTATTTCAAGGATTGAAGATTTTATTCAGTGATTTCTGTGAGTATTTGTTTCTTTCATTGTTTCACTTATTGCTTGGATAATTTTAGTGAATAATTTTTAGTTCTAATTATTTTCTGCATCTAATTACTATTTTCCTTAGAGTAATTATGAGTTCCTGCACATTAATCCTTGTTTCCATTCTTTTCAACATGTTAGGCTAGATTTCCCTAGGTCGGGATGCATGAACCCAGCCTGATGTGTTAGTGCGTGTGTATAAAATTAATCCACTAAATTTAATGATTGACCTTGATCGTATTGCGTAGTTGCACAACTATTGTAGATCTTTATATCTCGTTTGCCTCTGGGTACTCGTGATGATTAGAGTGCAATTCGAGTGTTACTATCGCGATACTGATTTACTCATCCTCAGATTAGGTATGACGCGGGCTTGAACCTCGTATATATAATACTTGGGAGTACTAAATTCTGGGTCAAATCAATCAGATAAATTTAAGCTTAGTATTATATCCGCACTACACTAGGGTTGGGGGATTGTATTCCCGTCCTATTTTTCTCATCATTTAAATAAAAAGTTTCGGACTATTTTTCACTCATAAGTTAGGTAGATTAGTATAGTTGCATCTTTTCTTATTCTCATTATTGCATTTAGCTGTAATCAATCTATAAACCAAATCAAATTTTCTTTTTCTTCTTAGAGTCAAAGTTAGGGTTCCTCCGTCTTTTCCCGTCGTCACAACTCCGTTGTCCTTTTTCCCTGAGGATCGATACCCGACTTATTGGGATTATTACTTGAGCGATAGGCTTACACTTGAGCCTAGAGTGAACGCACTTCTGAGACACATTTTTAGTCGCGTCACAAACACACGCGCACATACATACACACACACACACACGCAACCCCCTTACCCGCTCCATCCCTGCCCCTTCCCCCTTGCCCCACCCCTTCCCCCACCACACACACAAAAATAGACCCCCCTCCCCCCCCCCCCCCCCACACATATGCACACACACCCTGCCCCACCCCCCACCACACACACACACACAGCCCCCCACCCCCTTCCCCCACCACTCACACACATGCACACACACACACACACACGCACACACATATATATATATATATATATATATATATAAAATAAGGAGTAAGTGTTTTTCTACTGTTCAATAAATAAGTAAGACATTTAACGGTTTCGATTTAAGCCACCTCACCAAAAAATGAAAGGGTTCAGATCATTTACGCCTTTTTAGAGCACATGACTCGAGGTCTTTTACACAATTAACACAAGTCTCGAGAAGGAGAGAGTTATGACATCTCTGTCTCTCCATTACTTATTTTATCTCCCCTCTCTCCTCTCTCCACATAGCTATGATCGTACAGATATTCACCCAGATCTGAAATATCACCACCATATTCGTCCATCAATGCTTGAGCAGTAGTTTTTCCTTTTTGTTTATGTGGCTATTTGCAGGACTGAAATGGAGCACCATTTTCACAGGGAAGGTATGTATTTTTTTTAATCCAAAGTTGTGTTTTTGTAAGCTTACAAAGTCTCTCTCTCTCTCTCTATTTCGTGTTTTTGGAAATGACATGAGAATGTCTGTAAGTGTATGCGAAATGAGAGATGGTATCTAATGGGTGGGTAAGGCTGGATAACACATGAGCCTTGGGTAGAAGAAGTTTTTCCTTTCTATTTGTGTGGCTATTTTCAGGACTAAAATGGAGCACCCATCAAGAGTTGTGATTTTTTTAAGCCTACAAAGTCTCTCTCTATTTTGTGTTTTAGGCAATGACGTGAGAATGTCTATAGGTGTATGGGAAATGAGAGATGGTATTCAATGGGTGGGTAAGGATGGATACCACATGAGCCTTGGGCAACGACGCATGAAATACGGATGCTACTAAACCGACTCCCAAATTCAAAACTATCCCACATTCTCTATCAAATCCACAGCTGCTACTAAACCCACTAGAGGATTTTTGTTATAGTTGTTTACTTTATTTATATCTCTTTTATTGTAAATATGGTTGCTACTAACTTTATTTATATCTTTTTTATAGTAATATCAGGTTTTCAATTTCTTTGCTATGGTTTGTTCCCAATTATTTGAAAGTTATGTAAAAATATCCATCCATCTCTTCCTACACCTCTATTAATTCTTTATCTCTCTGTCTCCAAGTGGGCAGTTCATTCTCAGGATTTCTCTCTGACGATGGGTGAGTAGAGTACCCAAAGTAGATGAATGGGATACCCCCATCTTCTCTATCGCTCTACCCCTCACCATCGACTGAATGCCTTAGTATATGAGGTAAGAGTTTTTGAGATTTTTGGTCTATGAATCTGTCACCGGTTACCTCTGAGGTTATTTAAAATATTTATGAGATTTTTGGGTTATGTCGGTTATGTTTTACAGTTTATTCTGAGTTCTGATGTTAATCTGAAGCCACTAATTTGTATTGATTTATTATGTTTTGATATTGTTTTGTAGATCTCAAAAGGCATTCCATGCTTACTATTTACCAATCAAGTGTCGATGGTGTTTTGCAGTGGTATGAAAGTGAGAAGGATATTTGTTACGTTAGACTATATATGGTTCGTGTAAACTATAGTGGTTCTAGAAAAAAGTTAGATTAATTTTTACTGAATCATTTTTTTATTTTTTTTGGATCTGTAAAGATGAGATGTTTTAAAGTTTTTTTGGATCTGTAAAGCTAATTATTTTTCAAATGTTTGGTGTCCGTGCCAAAATATTCACCTCAGACCAAAACAGAGCCACCGCCGAAAGTCTCCACATTGGCAACTTAATCGTAGCTTCTGTTCTACAAGAGGTTGCTATTTTTTTCGAATTGCTGCTGGTGTTTTCTAATTGCTGTTGGTGTTTTCAATTTTTTTGTCATATTCTATTTAGTTGAAATTTGTTTTTTCAGGTCAAATTTCTATTTTGTTCTTTGCAGGTCATGTGGAGACTTTTTAGTTTTGGCCATTTTTAATCAACTTTTTAGTTCTTTGCAGGTCTATTTTGTTCTTTGCTGTTGGTGCTTTTATATTTTGGGTTTGTTGAGCCAAGTACTAATTTGGTATTTTTCCATTTAGTTTTCCTTCACCATTTGTGTAATTTTGTGTTGTAGATACGGTTTCGACAATAATGGTACACTCATGTTAGTTTTATATTAAGAACATTCATCTTTCTTTCATTTTTAAATGGGTGATTAATTTTTTGTTCTCCCTTTTCAGGTTGGGTTCCCTGAAAGTATCGTGCTTGAATTTTGAGATTTGAAGGCCCTCATTTGGAGCTTTAAGTATTTTTTAGTGTTGTTTAGTGTTGAAATTTTTAATTTGTTTATTTTATATCCTTTCCACTTTAAATATTAATTGAATTTTATTTTCGTAGAAACATGTTTTATCTGTCATTGTTATTTTGTTAGTGAAAATGACATAAAGTTCCATTTCTTTTGAAAAGACCAATTATAAGAGCATTTAAAACCAATCTATTTTTGTCGCAATAATATTGTGGCAATAAATTGTTAAGAAGATATGCCTGATCCAAGAATTGTCCCTGGGAACAAATATCTATTTTGTTTTTCAATACATCGAAGAAAAGATTTGTATTTAAAATGGAGAATACTAAAAATATGAGTGCACAGATTGTTGAATGGAGAATTTTTATTATGACATTTAGAATGATTTATGAACAATGGAAAAATTATAATTTTTGTGAAGCCTACCCTCTGTTAAAAAATTTCAATTAGATTATTTCAAACATGTTTCTTATTTTTTGGTAGTACATTTAAAATTAATAATACACTCATTATTATTTTTTATTACTATAATTTTATTTTTTTGATGTGTTAAATTGCCAATATTTATCATGTCAATTGTAGAAGTTTTTCACCTAATGAGCAGAAATTTTATGGTCTAATTTTGAAATTTAATAATCGGTAAAAAGGTGGTGCTATTTTTGTCAACAGAAATATTCCTTGGGCCTCACAAAAAATATTTTCCTCCTTGACCTCAAAAAGATTTTGTCAACAAAAATCTTCATTGGATGCAAAGGACTACAAGACATGATGGGTGGTGGCTAAGAGTAAGGAGTAATTACAACTTAGAAATTGAACCTAGATGAAGCTAGGGGTGTCAATTGGATCAACGAGTCGTGTTTTGGTCCGACACGACACGATAAAGTTTTTTTGGACACGAACATGACACGAATTCGTGTTTTTTTAGTTGAAATGAACACGTTCCGGATAAAAAATAACACGGCACGACACAAATATTAGAATTTTTTGAACTTCACGTCTAAAAATGTGATAACACGACACGATTCATAATTAAGACACGAACACGGGATGATCCGACTTAGTGTCAAAAAAATACGACACGAATATGAAACATCGTGTCAATTTTGGGCAATTTCATATTGTTCCGTGTCATTTTTTTGTATTGTTTCTAAAATTGTCATCCCTGGATGAAGCTTAATTCAATGGTCTCATTATTTACAGTATAAAATGTCACTTATTTTTAAATTTCAATCTAAAATTTAATTTGTTTTTATAATCTACAGTTTAATGCGTTATTTTTTTTAATTATTTTTCAATTTAAAGTGTTAATATTCATAATTTTTTGTTTAAAATATTAAATATTTTATAATTTTCAGCTTAAAATATTATTTATTTATAGAAATTTTAGGTTAAATATTATTTGTTTTATATTTTTAGTTTAAGATGTTACTCTTTAAATTTTTAGTGTAAACATCCCCATTGAATAACTTAAACATTTTTAAACATATAAACTGCTACTTTAATAGTCTAATTAAAGATGACCTAAGCATCGTTTTTTTTTTTTGGTTTCAAGAATGAAAAATTGCTTTGGATTAATGATATCAGAATTTGCAATAGTTCATTTGGCGCACTACACATGTTTATCTCTACTTTGGAAGATGTTTAAATATACATAAGGCTAACTTCACCCCCAATGAATGCAATAAACTAATCAATCAACTATTCTTTCGAAATCAAAGATAAAGCTTAGAATAAGCTAACATATAATATATATAGAACTGACAAATCTGCCCAAGGAGTACTCTGCAAGTCGCGGGACATAAATTATATACTCACTAAGAAATCTCTGAAGATTTATATTAAATATATGAAGAGAACTAATAAGATAAACATGGGTGATAATGATGACGGAACGTGGGTGAACATGAATAGACTAGGTAAGAAATTTAACATGATAGCAGACATGAAAGCAAAGTCTCTGTCAAAAAATTGGTCAGAACAATTTATTCTATCCTATTAGGTCTGGTCAAAAGCAATAAAAACTAAGGCCGCAATAAAAACTAAGGCGAAAGTGTATGGTACAGATGTATAGACATTTGCTTTATGGAGGCTAATCATAAAAGTGATCAGGTCATCTATCTATTCTTAGTGTTCATTACCTATATTGTGTGGCCAAAAGTTCCTAACACGTGTAGTGATATAATGAGTAGGTTAACACTACAAAAAGATAATATACCACAATATAAAACACACAAATATACGTACGTAATTAATAAAAAATGTTTAAATAGTATTTGAAAATTATGAAAAATTATTTTAATTCAGATTAAAATTCTAAAATATATTGTAATCAATTTCAAGTTATTCTGACATTTATAAAAATGTGACATTATTAAATTGATTAAGTAATTTTAATTCAATTATAATCATGCCAAATATGAAAATAAAAAATGCAGAAAATTATTTTTTGCATGTACGTGATGTGTGTGCATTACACTTTTTGTCGTTGTACCTTTTATGATCTGTTCGGCATTCGGATCGCTTCAATTATTTTTCTAGGATTGATTTGTCATCAAATATCCCGAGGTAGCCCAATAAATTAACACTATTGACACCCAAATTAACATGAAAATACGTGATAGTTTTTACACTCAATTTTTACACGGTTAACAACTTTGACATCTAATTTTGTACGAGTAAAACACGACCAAAACGATAATACATGATAACACTCGGGATTTTATCCAAGCAATAGCGGCACAGTACAAAATATTTGTTTAAACCAAAAACTAATCAACAAAATGTATAAAAAACATTTTGTTAAAACGAATATGTATAAAAAATATTTTTTTTATAAAAAACAGTTAAGCCGTTATAAACATTTTTTAATAAAAAATAAAATTTTTAATAGTATTTTACCCCTATTTTATTTTGAACGAAAATATCCCCATTTTCTAAGGGTTATGTCAAATTCGTTATTCTTACTGGTGGTTAAGCCCAAAATATCTTTTGTTAAAAATATAAAAGGTTAACTATTTTTTAAAAACTGTACATTAATTTTCTAAGGGTTTTGTCAAATACGCTAGGTTATGTTTTTTTGTTGGTTTTTGGTGTTAAAAATGTTACATTATTATAAAAAAATATTATGTTCTTTTGTTCAGTTTTGGAGTTAAATAGGTTATGTTCATCTTATTGGTTGCAAGATTGAAAAACAATCATATGTTTAGGACATACCATTAGAATTGTCATTACTAAAGATCAGTTTTAAATTACAATTTGTTTTGTTAAAGAACGAAATTTTTTCCGTTTTGTAATTACGTATTTTGAAAATTTTCACCGTTTTGGAATTATGTATTTTGGGAATTTTCGTCGTGCCTTCAGGCATGGGCATACCCTAGTATATATATATATATAAACACACATATATATAAATGGGAGAGAGAGAGAGAGATAGAGAGAGAGAAACCAACCTGAAAGTAGAGAGAGAGAGAGTGAGAGCAACGCATAGAGAGAGAGAGAGAAATTGGAGGGAACGCGATGAGGAAAAAAGGAGGGGAAAGGGCTTTTTGCTGACTGATTTGTCACGGTCATTGACGGTGACAACTTTAGAGAATTGTTACGATCAATGACCGTGATAAGTCCGTGACAACTGTTCTTGTCACGGACTTGTAACGGTCAATGACCATGACAAGCCTTCATTACGGACTTATCACGATCATTGATCGTGACAAAAAATGCGTGTTTTTTGTCAAGGTGAATGACCGTGACAAGGCTAGCCGCTGAAAAAGTGCCAATTTCCCCATTTTAGTGTAGTGTTTATAGGTTATAGGCGATGTCTTGTATCCTACCAAAATCCTTAGTAGAATTAGTTATGGTTTGTACGTGGTATATGGTCATAGCGGTTTGGAAGGAAGATAAAATTATTATCTAAGTGTCGAAGCTCGTTTTAGGGACCTAGGTAATGGCTAGATGCAAGGTAATCGTAGTGTGAGTGTGGTTAAAGGCATCTTAGAGTGTCCATATAACTAATTGTGTGTGGCATCATTGGGGATAGAAATCGGCTTATTGTGACATCCTAAAGGTATTCAATGGTTAATGTGCTCTATATCTATAAACTCGAAGACTAGTGTATTCACAAGCACCTAGTAATCACGATGAGGGTATTGAAAGGTTTGTAGAGTGAACCTGCAATGATAAAGGCATTGATGATGAAATCTTGTTGGGTCTTGAGGACTTTTACATGGAATGTGCTTTGTGTCCTTAGGAGAATAGTTAAGTCCGGTATAAAATAAGTGTTAGAATCTGAGTAATGATTGTGTTGAGGGTTAGGTAATGATCAGGTCGCTAGTTGAGGTTTACAAAAAATTGAATAACATACGTGTTGGGTGCGGTTTCCCAAATCGGCACAGATAAGTGGTGTATCCTCCAAAGTGGAATTAAAATCTCGTGTAGTTTATGGGACGTGATGCCTGGGTGTCATGGAATGACTAGTAGTGGAGGCGCGACACTTAATTTTGAGGAGCATTAGGAAATATATTTGAGACTTAAGTTGATGATGCCATGTGGAGACTTGAAAATGTCAACAAGATGGCGTAATATCGAAGCATGATTAGAATATTGGCATGTGTCGACAGTATATGCTAGGATAACCTTCGTAAGGTAAGAACTAGTTCTTGGAACATCCTGCTAAGCCTGTACAAATTAGAAGATGTAGCCCTGTGTGATACTTACTACCTTTAGAATGCCAATGACGATCGGTGTGGCCATCACGTGAGTTCAGTTTGGGTAGAACTTGGAAGTAAGATTAGTGATAATCTCGTATAGCCAAAGGATATAATAAAGTGAATGTCTCTCTTGAATGAAATAATTCCTAAGGGGATTTTGGGCTTACGATTATGATATGATAAGGAAAATAGTAACCTAGGTGTAGCAGGTTAGTGACATCATCACCGATAGATGGACTAGGTCAGTGTAAACAAGGGAGTTAGGCATTCTTCAACCAGAGTGGTTCATGTGTGCCAAGGATGTAAGGGGGAGGGACTTAATTCTAAGGAGGGAAGTCGCGCGTTTGACTTTTTAAAGAACAAAAGGTTTGTATATTTCTTTCACCTGCGAGGATGAATGGTTATGACTCAATCAGTCACTGTTGGTGACTCAAGGCAGGGTACGTGGCTAAGTTAGTACCCAATGAGAACATTTGGGATGAGTGATAAGACTTCAAGAATATAGCGTAAATTTGGTTTTCGTAAATCATGTTTTCACATGTATGTGTAGAATTTTCTCGGAACGGTTGCTTATTACTTCTGAATCTTGTGTGTCCCTTTCAGTTTCGATAATTGAAGATATGTATTCTCTCATATGTAGTATCTCAGATTTGTACCCTATCATGGTACAAAGTGATTGGGCCTTTTAGAGCGTGGATGGACCTTGTATGGTCAATATATCTCGGCAACTGGGTGCGACCTATCTAAGGTATTCTTGCTATTGCACAAAGTTCAGTGTGCGGGTGGATGCCCTTTTGGCCGCATGGTGTTCTCATAAATTTTCATTTTTTAGGATTTACGACCTTTCAACTGGCCGACATGGTAGTCAGTGGCTATGGTTATAAAGAGCTGGATTATGACTTGAGGATATTGTATAGTGTTAGAAATCGAGGAAAATTAGCACATACTGTTGCCTTGTCACGGTGAGTGGATTGGTGCGAGGCGCAAGTGAGTGCAAAAAGGTGATATGCCTAAAGTAGTACTAGGATCATCAGAGTGATGCGGCTGAAGGTGTTAGTTAAGTGTGCAATGAAGATTTGGCTGGTGTATTACTCCTCTAAGTGAGTAACTAGCAATGTAAGGTTAGTGTCAAGCTCAAGAAATATTGTGTAGTCAGAATGACTTGAAAATTATGGGGACGCGTGATATGTAGCCCTAAGAATGGAAATGGTTCTTGATGATGCATTTGAATTTTGGTTGTCTTACGGCTCACTCTTGGGTGAGTTTTGATCACTAAAGAGGGTTGCCCATGGAGGCACTAGTATAGTTGGGATATTAACAAAGGTAGTCCTAAGACTTAATTGAGCATGATCATCAAGTGAGTGGAGACTCAGAGTTGATTATGTGATGTTGATGGTTAGCGAAATGGAGAGCATTAGAGCAAGTCCCATGTTGGCAACAAGTCTCGTGTAAGGACGTTTAGTTTGATCTTAGTTATTGAGGATTTTTATAATTTAATCTTAGACCGATCTATGATTTATAATGAGAATTGATAAACCCCATGATATTGAAGAACTGACGGATCGGTAATTTTGGTTACACAATTCCCTAAGGAAGGAAGAATGTAATACCCCTCCCTAATATTTTATTATTTTTCTCTGCATAAGTGGTAAACATATGAGAACCTTGGGATTTGAATCTTTCTGATTGGGTTTATATCTTTAATTAATTGTTTTGGAGTGATAAGGATTGTTGAAAGGTTGTGGGATCAATTTGGAATGTGGAGAAATTTAGTAGAGGTCGCTCGAATGATTTCAGGGTCATTTGAACAAGATTCCATGTTATTTGAAGTATTGGATCAAAAGAGGTTCGAACGAGATCCCACTGCGTAGTAAGTGCAGGTTGTTCGAAGGTCGTTTGAAGTAGGGATCAAACGAGGTTCGAACGATATGCCTTTCTCATTCAAAAGAGGGGAAAATCTCATTTAATGAGCCATTTAGAATTTTAAATCAGGTCGTCATTGTGCATTATCCCACTCTAGGAGTATTGATGACTTGTCGAGCTCTGGTGAACCCAAATTGGGTAAAATGGGATTTTAAGCATTTGGGGTGTTTTTATAAGGGGGTCATTTGGGTCATTTAGAGTTGGAAGAGGAGATAAAGAAAAAATAGTGGGGCTTCCACCATTATTGAGTATCTCTCCATCTCAAACCACCGTTCCACCATCATATTATTGTAGTCTTAACCATATCCAAGCTTTAGATGCCCATTTCAACCATTGTTGTGCATAGTTACGAATTTTGGAGATGTTGTTGGGGGATTTGAAGAAGATAAAGATGAATATAGGAGATTTATGGAGCCTAAAGAGGGTTTTTATTGGAGCTTTCATGAAGACAAGCTTGGTAAAGCTAGGCCACATCCTTGAGGTCACCTTATGAGGTAGGAGGTTGCCATATTATTAGATATTTCATGCCTTCCATTGTTGCAGCACCATTTGAGGTGGGAAAACCTACTCTTAGTTTAAGACTCTATCTTCGTGTACTAATAGTCTTGTAGTTAGAATTTAAGAGTAGAATGCACGTGATAAAATGATGGGTTTTTAATAGATATGTATTAAACATTTTTATGGAAAAAAATGTTGACAAAATATTATTTTGTTAAAAATAAAGGATGTGTAAATATTTAAAAAATTTCTTGAAAAGAAACAATGTTTGGGTATTTTGTAAAAAATGGTATTTCTAGAAGTTTGAAGTTACACATTTTATAAAATAAAACATTTTGGAAAATGATGTTGATTTTGCTAAATATGTTTAGTGAAATAATGTCCCAAAGTCTCTTAAAAATGAAGATTTTATGAGAGTGGGACATTTGTTCAGTTTTATGAAACATATTCCTTTTGTGTCTTGAAAGTGCATTTATGAAAGTAGTAAGAATTTCAAGAATGAAATATATGTTTTATCCATTTAATAGGATTTTAGGATTAAAATTCGTCTTTTCACGCATATAAAGTTGTAGTATTTTGATAATGGACATACTTTGGCCATCCCGACATCTTCCTTCTCTGCCCGAGCGATTTTTTTTTTTGGGGGGGGAGAAAGGTCCTGCACCCCTCGCTACATCGGGGGCGCTTCGGCCATCATCGATTTTAGGGTGATGTTAAGAGATAGAGTCGCCAACCTATTTTGCACAAAACAAACAAAAGAACATATCTCTACCTCGAGAGAGCAACATCAAAGACAAACTGATGCTTACGAAACCAATAGTTCAGAGCTTCAGGGGCTAACTTACGGAATGGGAAGGTGTTAGGCACACATCTCGCCCTTTCGATCTTTCATGGGCTTGTTACTATTTTCCTTAATTTCTCCGTGAAGTGTGTGCGCGCCTATATATAGGTGGAGATTGGAATTGCTCAACTCGCATAATGGAAAAGTTGGATTTAGGTCATCCATAGGAATCTTCCCAATATAATTAGAAAATATGACATGTGCGCTTATTGAGATACTGATCATTGTGGTGAAACAATAATATGGGTTAGATAAGACGTAAGTATGAATCACATTATGATATATATATGAATAATACATGGATAAAATAGGAAAAATATGAAAATAGGCCTCTTGTCTTGGGTTTTAGCCCTAGATGCCTACATAGATTATAAAGGCATCAAAGTCCACGAAGTTTGCATGCGACATAAGTGGGGTTTCTCCCACAGATTCAAACGGGAGTTTATTATATGTGTGCGCAGAAAAGATATTTTTAGTTTTGAAAAGTGTGGTGAAAAATACCATTGGAATATATAGGTGTAACCCTCTTTTTCTTATTTTTTTTTATAGAAAATAAACTGGGAACAATATAAGTAATAATGGATGAGATATTAATGTGTATGATCTGAAGCCAAAAGATATATTAAGAAATAACGAATGCGAGAATAAAAAGAATTTAAAGAGAGAAGGATGTTTGGACCTTCTTTGGTGACTTGAAGGTTGATCTTGATTATTGATGAACTTTCTTGCAAGTTGGGATGAATGTGGGACGAGAGAGATGGATATTTTGGATAAATTGGGGATGAAAGTGATGGGAATGAAAGGTGGAGAAAGGTTTCAAACAATTATACTTTTTAATTGCAGAAGAATGTTGCTCAGATCACATAAATGAATGGTTTTGAGGTGCCTTGGTAGGTGATATCATTCTATCCTTACATAGGGTAGGGAGAATGCCTATCGACATTGTCCTTGTCCTTCCTATCAGCAGGTATTCCTAGGCACACTGTCAATGGGCAAGAAAATGGATATGGCAATTGACAGTCTCTTATTGATTTTTTTGGAAAAAAGGTCGTAAAATGAAATCTGTAAGTCCAAATCACACACAATATATAGTGTTAGAAAGGTAATTCAGAGACCTTTGAGAATATTTTAGGTTGCTCCCGGGCCCATGTGTTGACTTTAGGTTAAACGAGGCTCGAAAGCGCTCATCGGTCCTTTAGATAGAAGATCGTCAGGCGGCAATGGATTTTTGTCCAAACCGTAAGTCCAAATAATACATGGCGTGGACCATTGAAAAGGTTGTGTGAGTTACTCCGATGTTGCAAAGGGCTTCGCTCGGTTAAGAGAGTTGACTTTGGTCAAACAGGTCCCATAAGTGCCCGTGATCTTTTACAGTAAAACGGATCATTCATCCCAACCATAAGGATGATTAAATTATGGAGTGGACCATTGGAAACGGTATTCAGTTCCCTTCGAAGATTCATTCAGTCTCGTTCGAGATGAAGAGTTGATCAAATGAATCCTAGGAGCGCCAGGTGGCCTCTAGATCAATTTTCGGTGGTTAACAGATCATTGCTCCAAACTGTTATGTCATTTTATGCACTGGGTGGATAATTATAAAGGGGATTCAATGACCGTTAAAGATTCATTGAGATTTTACTCTGACGGTGAAGTTAATAGGTGCCAAATCGGGGCCTAGGAGCGCACGGTGGCCTCCAAATCGATTTTGGGTAGTAAAATTATCCGTTCTTCAGAACCGTTATGCCCTTTCATGCATGGAGAAGACTATTAGAAAGGTTATTCAGATCTCTTCAATGATTCATTGAGCTTTTTCTCTGACGATGGAGTGGATCGGAGTCAGTCGGGCCTTGAAAGTGCCCAGTGGCCTCTAGATCGGTACTCAGAGTATTACCTACGATTTGTAGTGAATTGGGGAGGTGATAGAGAACTAAGAAGAGACTTAGAGGTGTCCTAGAATTTGGTGTCTATAGATCCCCTCGATGGGTGATCTTGAAATAAGAGAAAGTCGTCGAATAACGACCACATGATGTTCTGGAAAAAGAGGTGAATTCTGTAGACCTAAAAAGACGAGGATGACTATTTTAGAGGGTCGAGGTCAATTTTGGGGACCTGAGGAAATGCTAGGGATGGTCAATTCTATGGGCCGAGGTTAATTTTAAGGACCTAAGGTTATGGCAACCAATTGTGAGGGTATAGGTCAGTTCCGAGGACCTTAAGTGTAACATCCCGCTTAATTGAATACCAAGTGATCATGTCTTTTTTAAATTAAATAGAATATCAAGATTGCTTCATTATTAGCATCACCATAGAAAAACTTTTTATTATTTACTAACCACCTAGTATTTGAAAAATTGGCGTCAAATTTTATTTATTTATATAAATTTTTTATATAAGCAAGGATTTAAAAGAATTAAACAATTAAGTATCACATCCACCATACTAAATAAATCAATGCCACAATTAATGAAATACTGAATATAATAAGATATGACGGGAGTAAATACCCCAGTCTGAAACTCTAATACAATAATCCATATAAGAACTAAATCCACATCTGAATAGTAAATGAAGCACAATATCTCTAGAAATAATTGCTAATAGAAGAAGGTCGACATGCTCGGATGAGATAAAAATAAATGATGCATCGGATCTTGAAAGGAATGGAGGTGTCTAACAAATAAGTCCTGCAATCGACCAAAACAACTGTAGCAATGGCAAATGATAGTGAACTCCTAAGATGGCTCTCCCTGTGGATGGGCATCTAAAAATAGTTCTTACAAAAGAAAAGAGATTTGGAGAAAACGGGTCAGAGCCCGGGTAAAATATTTTAAAAATTAGCAAGTGATTAAATGAAAAAGTTTTCAAATATTATATTCATGTTAGGTTTACGTGCTCTCACTTGAATTGTGCACCTCTCATCTAGTGTGCATGCCTAACGTACCTAACTAACCCCTTCTAGTTAGGCTACCCTGCACACGATAACTCGTAACGTTCACCCGTACCACCCAGATAATACATTATAGCAATTTCTATCCATGTGTCGTTTATAATTTTCTCATTTTATAGGTAAATATTCACATACTAGAGTTATCTTAGATATTATTATTTTTCTCATCTACTAGGCACACACATGCAGTAGAATAAGTCATCAGCATATATATATATATATATATATATATATATAATTTACTACTGCACCTTTAGGATAAAACCTCTTGGCGCATGCATACTCTGCTATCATGCCCCAGTACCCACTACACCAAAAATGTCAAATTGTCACCTTTCAGCCGGCCACCCTTGTCACGGTCAATGACCGTGACAAAAAAAATGCGCATTTTTTGTCACGGTCATTTACCGCGATAAAGTTGTCACGATCAAAGATCGTGACAACTTATTCAGTAAAAAACTCTTCCCTATGCTTTTTTTCCCACCGTTTTCACTTCCCTCTTTTTTCTCTCTCTAAACGGCTGCTATCTCTCTCTCTCTAAGTGATTTTCAGGTTTCCATTTCTTTCTCTTTCCTTTGTATATATGTGTGTATGTGTGTGTGTGTGGTGTGTGTGTGCATGTGTGCGCGCGTGTGTGTGGTGGGGGGAGGGGGTGGTGGGGCGGGGGGCATGTTGTATGGGGTTGGGTGTGTATGTGTGTGTGGGGGGGGGGGGGGGGCAGGGCATATGGGGGTGGAGTGTGTGTGTGTATGCAGGTGGGTGAGTGTGTGTGTGTGATGGGGGGGAATGAGGGAGTGGTAGGGAAGGGGGTGGGGCATGAGGGAGGGGTTGGGTAGGGGAGGGGTATGTGTGTGTGTGCTGAAATTAATTGTTAGGACCCGTTTGGCAACCCAATACCCAAATATATGTTGTACCCTTAAGTATAAATACCCAAATATTGTTGGCTAATACATAATTAGTCTCTCCATTTTTAAGAGGCTTAAAGTTCAATTTCAGATTTTTCTCATGGAATAGTCATAATAGGAATTGGAATTGGGACTTATAATTATTATTGTTAATTTAATTATGACTTTAATTGGATATAAATGAGTTAGGAGCCTTTAAATTCCCCTTATTAATTGTTGGTTTTGAATTAGGTAGTTAGTTTGAATTGATGTTTAGGATTTTTAGTGATTGTACATATTATATATTGTTGTTTTGGAATTCAGAATTAAGTTTTTAAACATTATTATTACAGCTTCAATGATGATATATTTATAAGACGTGATGAAATGAAATAATTCAGTAGATGAATTATAAGGAGTGCGGGATATACATTTGCTGGTTTGTTATTGATGTTGCTGTTGGATTATAGTGGACCGATGTTGGGTTGGTTAATTTTGGAAGTGTCATGACCACTGGAATACTGCCCAAATGGGGAGGGGGGGAGTTTTCAACTTTTTTCTAAAATTAATTTGTGTCATGAACAATATATTATTAATTGAGATATATGATAATTAAATGAAACATACTTGAAATTACATATAGTGCGCATAGATACTAGCCTTCTAGTTCTTATGCGTACATATACAATAGTCGTTAGACCAGTTCGAGAGTCGTTACCCCTGTAATGAGATCTCTAAAATTGTCCCGTTTGGGACTGCAAAATTTTTGTATAATAATATTCTTAGTGGCTTAAACTTGTTACGTTTGGAGGAAGTTCTACAATCGTATCCTAACGTTCTCCGGGTACATACTAGATTGGCAAGTGTGAATGTTATTTCAATCGATAAATTTAAATAACACTCACACTTGCCAATTTATGTTGTGTACTTGGAGAACTACAGGGATATGCTGTCGATTTTTTCTCTAATCGTAACAATGTGGATGAGCTGTTAAGTATATTACAAAAATAAGCGGTCTTGAATGGTGATAAGTGCATTGTTTTGTATATTTTATACCCAAATTTATACTTTGTTAGTCCCATTTTAGTGTATTTAATAAGTTCTTAGAACTATTTTATTAAAAAGAGGAAACAATTCGAGAATGATTGAATTCATATTGAAAATGGAAATTTTAAGTAAAAAATGGGCACTTTGATAATTTTACAATATTCTTGTGCTAATTTGTGAAAAAAGTTGCCTATTGAAATTTTTGCAGATAATAATGGAATTTGGTGCAAATTGATGATCAATTCAAAAAAGGCGCGAAAAAGCTGATTTTTATGGTCGTTCGAAAAAAAGCTATTTTTACGCTTGTGAAATCGTAAAAAAATCAAAAAAATTTATTCTTCGATTTGGACGAAACTCGGCATGCATGTTCATCAAGAAAAGATAAGAGTTTTCGAGTGGGGGGAAATTCCGTCCCTTATCATGATCCAAAGATTAAAGAGGTAGAGAGGTAGATACCAACACTATTCGGCCAGTCAGAAAGAGTCCCACCACAACTCAAATACCTAACCACTTGTTCTATAAAAAGGACCCTTGGGCTTATAATTTCGTAGACAATTAGAGAGGAATTTCGTGGAGGATTTTGGGGAGCAACTTTGAGTGATTGTAATCAATTTGAGGACCAAGTTTTTACCATTTTTTTTAGAGGATTGAAGATTGTTGTGAGAGAACTATTTGAAAGTTTGGTTTATTAATGAAGATCGCTACTCATTATTGCAATTTCTCTTTCATTATGATAGCGTGATTCTTATATTAGGAGTAGGGTGAAGTTTATCATAGTTAGCTAATATTGTCACGTTAATTCTATCGTTGTTTATTCCCTACTTGTTTTAATTGTTATTAAAGATTCAATATTCATTTTAAAGCGACACGAGAGTGTGTTTTAGAACCTTTAAGATTGTTTTGTCAAATCAAGTTTTGAGATTTAAAAATAGTAATTTTTGATGGATTATGCTTGCAATTTGATTGTTTTGATAGTCCATGCCTAAATACATTTGCGAATTTTAAAACCTGTATTTTATAAGGGAATAGGAATTTTAGCCGTCTATTAGAGACGTTAAAAATATTTGGATCATAACACCAAATTTTGAAATAAAAAAGTAATAATTTCCTTATTGAGATATGCGGAAGCTTCAGGTGGTTCACAAAAATACCAAATTTTAATTTACTTCAAATTAAATTAAATCAAGTGGAATAAAATACAAACACACGCACTTATTTAAATTTCACTTAAACCAATTAATTAACCCAAGTCCTAGAAAATTTACTTGAGTCATATTTTCAATATCACCAAATTAGGCCAAACAAATTTTATCAAATTAAATTAAATGACTTGAATCAAATTAACTAAACATTACCCAATATTCAATTTAGCACCAAATTAAACAAGTAGTGATTAAATTAAACCAATTTTATCTTTTTACCTAAGCATGCATTCTAGGTGATTTTGCAAAAGATAAAATAAACAATTAATCCACTACGCTGCGATGTACGAGGAAAAACCCACAATGGGAAAAAAATCTCGGACGACCCTAGCCTCAAATTCACAAAGTTCGGAATTTATAAATACAAGACAGTAGACTTACAACACTCGACTCGATCCCTCTCAAGCCCCGATGTTCATTCTTGTAGACACCTCCACCTAGCGAATAACCACGGAGCTCCACCGTGGTCTCAAAATCCACCGATCGGACTTTATATGGTCACCGTCACCCGAAAAAGGAGCCTTTCTCCAAGTGGGTAAAGAAACGCAAACATCTTCTTATTTGTGGGATTTAGAAGCAAAGCCAAACGTCTCTTCAAAACGGTAGAGATGAAAAACCGATGCCAAAACTCCAAGCAATGAATATATATATGGAAATTAAACAAACAATTGGGTGTAAATTAGAGTGTCAAATGAATTTTTCTTTGAAAGATGAACACTCAAAACCATGAAATTTTCTTGGAAGAATTTGATTTTAAAAACTCTCTCCAGAAGTTAGAATGGAATGAAAAGTTAAGTTAGAAAATATCATTTCCGCACTTAAGAAATCTGCCAAAAAGTTAGTGGGAAAAATAAGTGGGAAAGTGGGTTAAAACTGCCATTTAACTGTTCCAGCCAAAACTTGTTCGAATGACATTTTCGTTCGAACCAAATCTCGTTTGAATGAGGCTTCTAATGAAGTTCCAGTGTGAACTCGATAGAGATCTCGTTGGAAATCTTATTCGAACAGCCATCTCATTCAAACGACATTTCAAACGAAATTCTATTAGCAAATAAGGGAACTCGTTGGCAAACTCGTTCGAACGACAATCTGGTTCGAACGACATTTCGAATGAACTTCCAGAATGTTTGAAAATTTATTTTTATAGACCAGAAACTTTATAAACTTTATTTAAAGTTTTAATTAAATCTTTCTTAAAATAAACAACAATTTTAATTAAACATACACCAAATATAAAAGCGTTCCAAGCTCCTATATGTATATGTAATGCATTCATACCTTGGGAGCTTGGAACCACTGTTTATGACGTATAAACGAGGCACTTAAACTCGGCATTTTGAGGAAGCTTTACACTTGGCCGCTACGTCTTCAAACAAACACGTCATAAGATTGAAGGATGATCAATATACTCTATCCTATGACTTAAACGTTTTTGTCTGGAATTGAGCCAAAACTACAAAGGACTCAATTTGAAATTTGTGTCCTTACAAATCTCCCCCTTTGACTATTCCGGGACAAAAACTGAACAAAAATCCTAAAGGGCCGTCAAGCTCTACTAGACTGATAAAAATGTCCCACCCAAAATAAGAATAAATTGCTTGACTCAAACACCCCAAAGGATCACAATCTTTGCCGGTGAATGTTGCCACTTACAATATAATTCATGCACACTTAAGCAAACACATTACACACATAGGGAATATAAAATCAAAACGCATTACACGCATAGGGAATATCAAATAAAAATATTTAATGCAAGTAAAGTAAGTACTCCCCCTTTATCAACTATGATCAACTTAGAAAGACGTCTCCCCCTAAGATAAATCTCCCCCAAACTAAAATACGATTACAATAGGATTAGATACCATTTCTCCCCCTATCATTCTCCCACTTTTTGTTCAGGAATAGACAAAGGCTAAAGAACTAAACATTAATTTTTCTGCCCCAATTAAAGCATATTACCCTTAAACTAAACAAGGGATAAATAAAATGGGAGAACAAGCTAAACATGGAAATGTGCAAAAGTGATAAGAACATTAAGCATATGGGCAAAAAAAGTCATAACTAATCCAACAAATAATAGCGGATACTAACTAGGATGAAAGAAAATGATACGAATAAGATATATAAAGTATTAAGCATGTGATATCAACAATGAATGCAACAAGATCGATACCAATTACGAATTAAAGTATATGTAGAAAGACTAAACAAACATATCATATATATATACATACTCTAGATATACCAAAGATACACATGCAAACTTATATATAGATATAAACACACAAATGACATAAAATAAGATAAGCTTTTCTGACTCGTACGGTAAAAATGTGTCATATGGAAACGGAAGTGTTGGGGTGTGAACTAGCAACAATTAAATTTAGACCCAATCACTTAAAACATGTTCACGGAGTTCTCAATTGGTTGCAAACTTCATCACATTTGAATATAACCTCAAGTGACAATGTAAATTGAACTCAATGAACAAACATACACAATGCATACAAGCCTAGCATGCTGATGATTCTACAAACCAATAAAGTCATGACATTGAAAACGCAACTAGGATAAACGAACATTGTGCAAACTATTGATATAGCATCCAATCTCCCTCAATAAGCATTTATATTAATTTTGAATGAATATATCAATCAAATATAGGCCTGGGCAAATATTTTCTTTTTAATGCCATATTTTCTTTTAGGCCTTGGACCACATATTTCTTTTAGGTCCAAACAGATGGTGGAATACTATTCACAAAGGACAATAAATCCTTTCGGAGCCCTTCCCCTTGCACATTTATATATATCATTTTTTTATTTTTCACACAAATCTCACAAGCAACGGATTTTTACATGAACTTGTCCTCCTAGTTCACAAATATGTAGATGACAAGATTGGTAGGAGAACACCTCACAAAGCTCAAATATACATATGAAGTTAAAACTTCAAAAGAGCTCGTGCATGTGTGAGTAGAGGCATATAAAAATAGAATCCATTTAAGCAACACAATATCCAACTACTCTATTTAAGCATGGTAAAGAACATAATAAGGATTGACAATCTAAACCAAAAGTTGTAGCCACATGGGAGCGTAAAACATGGGATTCAAACACAAGTATATGCCACATAAAGTGTGTCAAACTAAAATACACACAAAAAAAAATCTTTTTGTGTTTTTTTTTTTGAAAATTCTAAACCAAAAAAAATATGTACTGAAAAGACAAACCAAAAATCATTTGTATTTTTCATTAAGCATAATTTACTAAAAGGTAAAACACAAATGATAAATAAAAATATTTTTGTATTTTTTATTTAATGCAAACAAAAATGAATGAAATATAATACAAAAGATAAACAAAAATCATTATTCTAGCATGTGATTTAGCATAGAGAATACACTAGAAAATGACTAAACAGACATGCATTTAGCACGATGATATAGCATGAAGTACAAAAGCTAAAGTATGCAAACAAAACTAACACATTCAACCTTTAGATTTTGCAAAGGAGGAAGCATGTGAAAGTAAATGAGAATCAAATACCCTATCTTATAAAGATACCAAGTGGGATCTCCTAACCCAAACTAATAAAGAATGACTATCTCGAGGTGTAGGAAACTTGGCTACCTTGGTTGCCTTATATTGGGATTTTCTAGAAAATCTTTTAAGATCAAAACAATATTTCTTAAGATGACCTTTTCGACCACAATGTACACAACTAAAAACATGTCGAATAGATTTACCTAAGGGGTGATTCTAATGGCTTTCCTAGGCGATTCTCCAAAAAAGTTGGTTTTTGATTTGTGAGTTGATTCATTACAAGTATCGAAGCCTAAACCACAACTGTCATTTTTAATTTGGACCGTTCCTTATATTTTATCTAATTTTTCCGAACGACACTCCAAATCAAATTTGACATTACTAGAATCTTTTAATTTATTTTTTAATTCTAAGATGTTAAAGTCTAATAAAACATTTCTCTCTTCGAACTCGAGATCTCCTTTTTCAAGGATTCCATTAAACCTCTAAGGCTATCTCTCTCGCCGTCTACGTATTCAAGCTTCTCTCGAAGAGTCCTCTCACGTGTCCTAAGATCTTCAACAGACACTCTATTATCAACGACCTTGACACGTTCTTTCAAATTAGCTTCTAACTTCAAATTAGCTCTTTTTAATTTAATTGATTCTTCATATAATTCTTGAAAAGCATTTTGAAGTTCACTCACATTAACCTCTTCTTCATTTTCACTCTCTCTTTCTTCTTCATTCTCACTATCATAAAAAAAAGGGAATCATAAACTATAACCTTAGAAGTGTCGTGTGATAAAATTTCATCTATAGATGAGTTCTCACTATCACTCACATGACTAACCTTAAACGCCACAAAGTTGGGCTTAGTGGGGGAATCAGGTCCCTCTTCGTTATCACTATCACTAAGGGTCGCATTATATGAAATGGGTCACTTACCCTCTCTCCTTAGTTTAGTGGGGAACTCAGAAGCCCTATGGTCATAACCCTCACAAGCAAAACACCTATTTGACTCGTCCCTATTTAAATTTTCATTAATAGTTTTAGGGATCCTTTCGGCTTTGTCATGCTTAGAAGTTTATAATTTCTTAAACTCATTTTTAAATTTATTTTTGTTAATTTTAAGAAAATTTCAAAATTTCCTAGCAAATAAGGCCATATCTTCTGAGTCACTATCACTCTCGCTCTCTACTACTTATTTTTCCTCTTTTCGGGCTTTTAAAGCAATGCCCTTTTCAATTTACTTTTCTGTTTTAGAGCGAAACATGTCCAGTTCATAGGTCTGTAAATCACCTACAAGCTCTTCTAAATTCGTAGAGGCTAAAGTTGGTAAAGAATTTAACACGGTAACTTTTGGAATAAATCTATCGGGTAGGGACCTTAAAATTTTTTGTACAACTCGGTTGTCGGGAATTTTCTCTCCCAAGTTAAAAGATGAATTAACAATATCGGAAAGTCTAGCATAAAATTCATCAAACGTTTCTTTTTCATTCATTTTGATAGTTTCAAATTGACTGGTGAGGTTTTGGAGTTTCGAAGCTTTTACGACACTTGTACCTTCATGAGTGAGTTGCAAAATATCCCACGCTTCTTTTGAGGTCTCACACGTCATAATACAATAGAATTCATCCGGTGTGACAGCGCTAAACAAGGCGTTTAAACCATAGGAATTGAAATTTGAAAGTTCAAACCGATTCTCTCTCCATCTATCGGTTAGTTTGGGTACACGTTCATTATCTACTAAATGAGTTGGTGGAGACCACCCATTAACTACAGATAACCAAACCCTCTCGTCGATAGATTTAGGTTCTGATTTCATATGCGCTTTCCAGAATGCGTAATTAGAACCATCGAAAATAGGAAATTTTGAAAATGGGGAAAATTCCATTTTAGCCAAAAATAGTTAAAGGATCTTTAACGAAATAATTTATCGTGTTTGCTCTGATACCAATTTGAAAAGGAGTAGTCCCCCAATTTTGAAATCAAAAAGTAATAATTTCCTTGTTGAGTTATCCAGAAGCGTAAGGTGGTTCACAAAAACACCAAATTTTAATTTAATGCAAATTAAAATTAAATCAAGTGGAATAAAATACAAACACACGTACTTATTTCAATTTCACTTAAACCAATTAATTAACCCAAGTCTTGAAAATTTGCCTAAGTCATATTTTCAATATTACCAAATTAGGCCCAACCAATTTTACGTAATTAAATTAAATGACTTGAATCAAATTGACTAAACATTACTGAATATTCAATTTAGCACAAAATTAAACAAGTAGTGATTAAATTAAACCAATTTTATCTTTTTACCTAAGCATGCATTCGAAATGATTTTGCAAAAGATAAAATAAACAATTAATCCACTACGCCACGATGTACGAGGAAAAACCCACAACGGGAAAAAAACCTCGGACGACCTTAGCCTCAAATTCAATAAGTATGGAATTTACAAATACAAGACAGTAGACTTACAACACTTGACTCGATCCCTCTCAAGACCCGATGCTCCTTCTTGTAGATACCTCCACCTAGCGAATAACCACGGAGCTCCACCGTGGTCTCGAAATCCACCGATCGGACATTATATGGTCACCGTCACCTGAAAAAGGAGCCTTTCTTCAAGTGGGTAAATCAACACACACATCTTCTTCTTTGTGGGATTTAGAAGCAAACCCAAACGTCTCTTCAAACGGTAGAGATGAATAACCGATGCCAAAACTCCAAGGAATGGATATATATATGGAACTTGGATTAAACAAAAAATTGGGTGTAAACTAGAGTGTCAAATGAATTTTTCTTTAAAAGATGACACTCAAAACCATGAAATTTTCTTGGAAGAACTTGATTTCAAAAACTCTCTCTAGAAGTTAGAATGGAATGAAAAGTTAAGTTAGAAAAGATCATTTACGTACTTAAGAAATCTGCCAAAAAGTTAGTGGGAAAAACAAGTGGGAAAGTGGGTTAAAACTTCCATTTAACTGTTCTCGCCAAAAATCGTTCGAACGAAATCTCGTTCGAACGAGGCTTATAACGAAGTTCCAGTGTGAACTCGTTAGAAATCTCGTTGGAACAGCCATGTCATTCGAACGGCATTTCGAACGAAGTTCCAGTGGCCAATATGGGAACTCGTTGGCAAACTCGTTCGAACGACAATGTGGTTCGAACGACAAACTCGTTCGAATGACAAACTCGTTCGAACGACATTTCGAACGAACTTCCAGAAACTTTATAAACTTTATTTAAAGTTTTAATTAAATCTTTCTGAAAATAAACAACAGTTTTAATTAAACCTACACCCAATATAAAAACGTTCCAAGCTCCTATATATATATGTAATGTATTCATACCTTGGGAGCTTGGAACCACTGTTGATGACGTAGAAACGAGGCACTTAAACTCGGCATTTTGATTAAGCTTTATACACTTGGCCGCTACGTCTTCAAACAAACACGTCATAGGCTTGAAGGATGATCAATATACTCTATCCTATGACTCAAACGTTTTTGTCTAGAATTGAGCCAAAACTACAAAGGGCTCAATTTGAAATTCGTGTCCTTACAAATCTCCCCCTTTGGCTATTCCGGGACAAAAACCAAAAAAAAATTCTAAAGGGCCGTCAAGCTCTACTAGACTGATAAAAATGTCCCACCTGAAATAAGAATATAATGCTTGACTCAAACACCCCAAAGGATCACAATATTTGCCGGTGAAAGTTTCCACTTATAAAATAATTCGTGCACACTTAAGCAAACACATTACACGCATAGGGAATATAAAATCAAAACACATTACACTCATAGGGAGTATCAAATCAAAATATTTAATGCAAGTAAAGTAAGTACTCCCCCTTTATCAACTATTATCAACTTAGAAAGACGTCTCCCCCCTAAGGTAAATCTCCCCCAAACTAAGATACGATTACAATAGTATTAGATACCATTTATCCCCCTATAATTCTCCCCTTATTTGTTCAGGAATAGACAAAGGCTAAAGAAATAAACATTAACTTTTCTCCCCCAATTAAAGCATATTACCCTTAAACTAAACAAGGGATAAATAAAATGAAAGAACAAGATAAACATGCAAATGTGCAAAAGTGATAAGAACATTAAAGCATATGGGCAACAAAAGTACTTACTAATCCAACAAATAATAGCGGATACCAACTAGGATGCAAGAAAATGATACCAATAAGATACATAAAGTATTAAGCATGTGATATCAACAACGAATGCAACAAGATTGATACCAATTACGAATTAAAGCATACGTGGACTAGAAGACAAATCAAAGAGTAAACAAACACATCATATATATATATATATATACTAGCGGAATGCCCGTGCCTGAAGGCACGGCGAAAATTTCGAAAGCACGTAATTACAAAATGGTGAAAATTTTCGAAGTACGTAATTGCAAAACGACAAAAAAAGAGTAATTTATAACAATTAGCCATAATCTCCTTTGTTTATAAACTATTCACCCTGCTTAACAAACAACAAATAGTCCAACAACATTCAAATAATCTAAATTCATCAAACAAATTCACAAATCCAATTTAGCGAGAACATTTCTTTGTTTAAAAAAATAGAGTGTCAAAGTTTTAAAAAAATTGGGCAGAGTCTCCTTTGTTTATTGGACTATCCACCCTTCTCAAGGGATAACGACAAATCCAACAATATAGAAAAAAAAATCGCAAGTTTTGTCATAAACAAATCCATCTTATTCTTTTTACATACCGTAAGCTTTGTCGTAAACTTCTCTGTGACACTTATTCTCCCAAGTATGTCTATACATAACCATCACGGTGATCTCTATACGCACCTGATAATTACAAAGAACCGATGAGAATGAAGTTGGATTATTTATCTTTACAAAAACAAAAGAAAACACAAATCCTATGTATTAGGGGGCACTAAACACAGTTCAATAATTATCTCACGAAAGAAACACAAATCCATGACATTTTAATAATCCAAAAATAACAATTGATTGTACCAATTCTTCCAACAAAAACAACAATATGAGAGGGGGTGTTTTACTGTCAGAGTATCACTTTATTTCTGCCTAAATTAGATGACTTTCAAACCATTATGCATGTATTGAGTCGTGATCCATAATATAGAGAATGAAAAATTCACTTCAACAACAAAAAAGAAAGAACCATATTGAATACGATTGTTAAAAATATGTAAAGTTATTAATTTTACACCTTACTTCGTGCCTACTTTTCAACAAATCAGTATTGCCTAAAAAAACAACATAAAAAAGAAAAGGTGTATACCTGTTTGGTAGGTTCAACTATAATCAAGTCATCTGCAAAAGAAAAAATAAATAACAACAAATGAAGCTCGCATTTTAAATAAAAAGTGATAGGTAGGTTATATATGCATATATGCATATTCATATATGCCATATGCATATTGTCTAAATTCATCCAAATTGTCTAAATTCATCAAGTAAATTCACATATAAAATGAAATATACAATATTCATCAATCAAAATCCTTGCGTCTCAATAAAACAAAGTGTCAATTTTTAAAAAAAAATGGGCATAGTCTCCTTTGTTTATTGGACTATCCACCCTGTTTAAGGGGAAACAACAAATCCAACAATATAAAAAAAATTTCAAATTGGATGTAATCCAACAATATAAAAACATCCACAAAGTCTCACATATTGATGTAATTCAAATAATAGGAATAGAAAAAATTGGATACGAAAATGGGATTCAATAAACATCATAAAAAGTAATAGTAATTATCCATTCCAATATGGAGAAGATTTAGGAACAAATAATTAATAACTGCCCCAAACATTATTTATAAAAAAAAATGTACCTGAATACGTGTTATTTATGCAAAATAATTGTTTAAATGAGTCCAGCTTCCATCTGAGATGCATCATAAAGAAAAAAAGTAGTAAGCCAATAACTAAAATACACGTCAAATAAATTAAATTAGAACACAAAAAAAATCAAACTTAGATGACATTACCAGAAACACACCCAATGGTTACCTGCAACATATTCATTATATAATAACATAAATCCACGAATTTCACCAAAACATGTCCCAAGAATTTAATTTGGTTTGATTTAACTTGTTCACTCTCTTTGTATCAAATCATATATTTTCTAAAAGGTTTCCCAAAAAAATCAGTTGATTATTTTTTCAAGCATGTGGAATTCAACATATGAAACAAAAAATCTTCAAGAACTACTAAATTCCTAAATTATAAAAGCAAAAATAGAAACTAACAAAAATTATTCAAAATCAAAAAATACTCACAGTATTGGAAGTAATCTCTGAATAACCCAACCCATACACTATTGAAAAAGTAAAAAAACTCTCCCAAAACTAACAAAAATTATTCAAAATCAAACCACAAATCAATTTTACAAATTATAGAACCAAACCAAAAAAATGCCTCTAATGTGATCAAGAAAACCCCCAAATCTAATTTCAAAACCCTAAATTCAAGAATATCAAAATCTTAGTGGGTGCCCCAAATCTAATTTCAAAACCCTAAATTGAAAAAATCTCAGTGGGTAACCCATATTTCTAAAGCAATAGATCTGAATGACAAATAAATCTAACAATCACAAATTTAGAAATCGCACCTTGAATCATTGAAGAAGCAAAATCGCAGCATCAATGTGTGTGTAGATTTGTGTGTGTGCGCGTGATCTGTGTGTGTGTAGATCTGTGTGTGTGTTCGTGAGTGATCTGTGTGTGTGTGTGTGTGTGTTCGTGAGTTATCAGTGTGTGTGTGTGCGTGGAGGCAGCGGTTGCGCGGAGGCAGGGGCGGGGAGCGTGGAGGCAGCGGTTGCCCGGAGCGTGGGGCAGGGGCCGCTGCACGCCGGAGCAGGGAACTGGGCGGCGGTTGAAAGAGGGAGGGGGAGAGAGGGAGGCAGCCATGAGGGGATAGAGGGGGGCAGAGGGGAGGGGAGATGGCAGAGCAGGGGAGAGGGGAAGCGGGGAGGGGAGATGGCAGAGCAGGGGAGAGGGTTTGGGGCAGCGGGGAGGGAAGAGGGTGGGGAAGGGGAGAGGGTTTGGGGAATCGGGGGTAGGGGAAGGAAGAAAACGGGGGAGTGAGTATTCAAGGTTTTTTTTTTTGGATTGTGCCATGTCACAATGGGTATAATCCCACATGGCACAATCCCAAACCATTAGATCGTCCCCAAAAAATTGCTCTCAACCGTTGATTTTTTGGAACAGTAAAACACCCCCCTCCCATATAATATATATATATATATATATATATATATATATATATATATATATATATATATACATACATACTCTAGATGTACCAAAGATGTACATGTACACATATATATAGATATAAACACACAAATGACACAAAATAAGATAAGCTTTTCTCACTCGTATGGAAAAAATGTGTCATATGGAAACGGAAGTGTTGGGGTGTTGACTAACAATAATTAAATTTAGACCCAATCACTTAAAACATGTTCACGGAGTTCTCAATTGATTGAAACTTCATCACATTTGAATATAACCTCAAGTGACAATATAAATTGAACTCAATGAACAAACATACACAATGCATACAATCCTAGCATGTTGATGATTCTACAAACCAATAGAGTCATGATATTGAAAACGCAACAAGGATAAATGGACATTATGCAAACCGTTGATATACCATCCAATCTCCCTCAATAAGCATTTATATTAATTTTGAATGAAAATATCAATCAAACATAGGCCTGGGCAAATATTTTCTTTTTAATGCCATATTTTCTTTTAGGCCTTAGACCACGTATTTATTTTAGTTCCAAAGAAATGGTGGCTTACTATTCACAAAGGACAATAAATCCTTTCGGATCCCTTCCCCTTGCACATTTATATATATATCATTTTTTTATTTTTCCCACGAATCTCACGTGCAACGGATTTTGACATGCACTTGTCGTCCTAGGTCACAAATATGTAGATGACAAGATTGGTAGGAGAACATCTCACAAATCTCAAATATACATATGAATTAAAATTTCAAAAGAGCTCGTGCATGTATGAGTAGAGGCATATAAAAATAGAATCCATTTAAGCAACACAATATCCAACTACTCCATGTAAGCATGGTAAAGAACATAATAAGTATTGACAATCTAAACCAAAAGTTCTAGCCACATGGGAGCATAAAAGATGGGATTCAAACACAAGTATATGCCACATAAAGTGTGTGAAACTAAAATACTCACAAAAAAAATCTTTTTGAGTTTTTTTTTGAAAATTTTTAACCAAAAAAAATATGTACTAAAAAGACAAACTAAAAATCATTTGCATTTTTCATTAAGCATAATTTACTAAAAGGTAAAACACAAATGAGAAACAAAAATCTTTTTATATTTTTCATTTAATACAAACAAAAATGAATGAAATATAATACAAAAGATAAACAAAAATCATTATTCTAGCATGTGATTAAGCATGGAGCATAGACTAGAAAATGACTAAACAAGCGTACATTTAACATGATGATATAGCATGAAGTACAAAAGCAAAATTATGCAAACAAAACTAACACATTCAACCTTTAGATTTTGCAAGGGAGGAAGCATGTGAAAGTAAATGAGAATCAAATACCCTATCTTATAAAGCTACCAAGTCAGATCTCCTAACCCAAACTGATAAAGAGTGACTATCTCGGGGTGTAGGAAACATGGCTACCTTGGTTGCCTTATATTGGGATTTTATAGAAAATCTTTTAAGATCAAAAAAATATTTCTTTAGATGACCTTTTCGACCATAATGTGCACAAGCAAAAACATGTTGAAAAGATTTACCTAAGGGGTGACCTCTAAAGGCTTTCCTAGGCGATTCTCCTAAAAAGTTGGTTTTGGCTTTGTGAGTTGATTCATTACAAGTATCGAAGCCTAAACCACATGTGTCATTTTTAATTTAGACCGTTCCTAATATTTTGTCTAATTTTTCCGAACGACATTCCAAATCAAATTTGACATTATTAGAATCTTTTAATTTATTTTCTAATTCTAGGATGTTAGACTCTAATAAAACACTTCTCTCTTCGAACTCGAGATATCCTTTTTTAAGGATTCCATTAAACCTCTAAGGCTATCTCTCTCGCCTTCTGCATATTCAAGCTTCTCTCGAAGGGTACTCTCACGTGTCCTAAGGTCTTCAACCAACACTCTATTATCAATGACCTTGACACGTTCTTTCAAACTAGCTTCTAACTTCAAATTAGATCTTTCTAATTTAATTGATTCTTCATATAATTCTTGAAAAGCATTTTGAAGTTCACTCACATTAACCTCTTCTTCATTTTCACTCTCTCTTTCTTCTTCATTCTCACTATCATAAAAAAAAGGGAATCATAAACTATAACCTTAGAAGTGTCGTGTGATAAAATTTCATCTATAGATGAGTTCTCACTATCACTCACATGACTAACCTTAAACGCCACAAAGTTGGGCTTAGTGGGGGAATCAGGTCCCTCTTCGTTATCACTATCACTAAGGGTCGCATTATATGAAATGGGTCACTTACCCTCTCTCCTTAGTTTAGTGGGGAACTCAGAAGCCCTATGGTCATAACCCTCACAAGCAAAACACCTATTTGACTCGTCCCTATTTAAATTTTCATTAATAGTTTTAGGGATCCTTTCGGCTTTGTCATGCTTAGAAGTTTATAATTTCTTAAACTCATTTTTAAATTTATTTTTGTTAATTTTAAGAAACTTTCAAAATTTCCTAGCAAATAAGGCCATATCTTCTGAGTCACTATCACTCTCGCTCTCTACTACTTATTTTTCCTCTTTTCGGGCTTTTAAAGCAATGCCCTTTTCAATTTACTTTTCTGTTTTAGAGCGAAACATGTCCAGTTCATAGGTCTGTAAATCACCTACAAGCTCTTCTAATTTTGTAGAGGCTAAAGTTGGTAAAAAATTTAACACGGTCAGTTTTGGAATAAATCTATCGGGTAGGGACCTTAATATTTTCTTTACAACTCGGTTGTCGTGAATTTTTCTCCCAAGTTAAAAGATGAATTAACAATAGCGGAAAGTCTAGCATAAAATTCATCAAACGCTTCTTTTTCATTCATTTTGATAGTTTCAAATTGAGTGGTGAGGTTTTGGAGTTTCGAAGCGTTTACGACACTTGTACCTTCATGAGTGAGTTGTAAAATATACCATGCTTTTTAAAAGGTCTCACACGTCATAATGCGACGGAATTCATCCGGTGTGACAGCACTAAACAAGGCGTTTAAACCACAGGAATTAAAATTTGAAAGTTCAAACTCATTCTCACTCCATCTATCGGCCGGTTTGGGAACACATTCATTATCTTCTAAATGAGTTGGTGGAGACCACCCGTTAACTACAGACAACCAAACCCTCTTGTCGATAGATTTAAGTTCCGATTTCATACGTGATTTCTAGTGCGCGTAATTAGAGCCTTCGAAAATAGGAAATTTTGAAAATGGGAAAAATTCCATTTTAGCCAAAAATAGTTAAAGGATTTTTAACGAAATAATTTATCATGTTGGCTCTGATACCAATTTGAAAAGGAGTTGTCCCCGATTTTGAAATCAAAAAGTAATAATTTCCTTGTTGAGATATGAGGAAGCGTAAGGTGGTTCACAAAAACACCAAATTTTAATTAACTTCAAATTAAAATTAAAGCAAGTGGAATAAAATACAAACACACGCACTTATTTCAATTTCACTTAAACCAATTAATTAACCCAAGTCCTAGAAAATTTGCCTAAATCATATTTTCAATATTACCAAATTGGGCGAAACCAATTTTATCAAATTAAATTAAATGACTTGAATCAAATTAAATAAACATTACCCAATATTCAATTTAACACGAAATTAAACAAGTAGTGATTAAATTAAACCAAATTTATCTTTTTACCTAAGCATGCGTTCTAGGTAATTTTGCAAAAGATAAAATAAACAATTAATCCACTACACCGCGATGTATGAGGAATAACTCACAATGGGAAAAAAACCTCGAACGGCCCTAGCCTCAAATTCACTAAGAACGGAATTTAGAAATACGAGACAGTAGACTTACAACAGTCGACTCAATCCCTATCAAGCTTCGATGCTCCTTCTTGTAGATACCTCCACCTAGCGAATAACCATGGAGCTCCACTGTGGTCTCGAAATCCACCGATCGGACATTATATGGTCACCGTCACCCGAGCAAGGAGCCTTTCTCCAAGTGGGTAAATAAACGCAAACATCTTGTTCTTTGTGGGATTTAGAAGCAAATCCAAACGTCTCTTCAAAACGGTAGAGATGAAAAATCGATGCCGAAACTCCAAGCAATGAATATATATATATGGAACTTGGATTAAATAAATAATTGGGTGTAAACAAGTGTGTCAAATGAATTTTTCTTTGAAAGATGAACACTCAAAACCATGAACTTTTCTAGGAAGAATTTGCTTTAAAAAACTCTCTAGAAGTTAGAATGGAATGAAATGTTAAGTTAGAAAAGATCATTTCCGCAATTAAGAAATCTACCAAAAAGTTAGTGGGAAAAACAAGTGGAAAAGTGGGTTAAAACTACCATTTAACAGTTCTCGCCAAAACTCGTTCGAACGACATTTTCGTTCGAATGAAATCTCGTTCGAACGAGGCTTCTAACGAAGTTCCAATGTGAACTCGTTAGAAATCTCATTCGAACTGCCATCTCATTCGAACGACATTTCGAACGAAGTTCCAGTGGCCAATATGGGAACTTGTTGGCAAACTCATTCGAACGATAATGTGGTTCGAACGACAAACTCGTTCGAACGAAATTATGAACGAACTTCCAGAAAGTTTGAAAATTTCTATTCGTAGCCCATAAACTTTATAAACTTTATTTAAAGTTTTAAATAAATTTTTCTGAAAATAAATAATAGTTTTAATTAAACCTACACCCAATATAAAAACGTTCCAGGCTCCTATATATATATATATATATAATGCATTCATACCTTGGGAGCTTGGAACCACTGTTGATGACATAGAAACGAGGCACTTAAACTCGACATTTTTATAAAGCTTTATACACTTGGCTGCTACGTCTTCAAACAAACAAGTCATAGGCTTGAAGGATGATCAATATACTCTATCCTATGACTCAAACGTTTTTGTTCGGAATTGAGCCAAAACTACAAAGGACTCAATTTGAAATTTATCTCCTTACAAATCTCCCCCTTTGGCTATTCTGGGACAAAAACCAAAAAGAAATCCTAAAGGTCGGTCAAGCTCTACTAGACTGACAAAAATGTCCCACCCAAAATAAGAATACAATGATTGACTTAAACACCCCAAAGGATCACAATCTTTGCCGGTGAAAGTTGCCACTTATAATATAATTCCTACACACTTAAGCAAACACATTACACGCATAGGGAATATCAAATCAAAACACATTACACGCATAGGGAATATCGAATCAAAATATTTAATGCAAGTAAAGTAAGTACTCCCCCTTTATCAACAATGATCAACTTAGAAAGACATCTCCCCTTAAGATAAATCTCCCCCAAACTAAGATATAATTACAATAAGATTAGATACCATTTCTTCCCCTATCATTCTCCCCTTTTTTGTTCAGGAATAGACAAAGGCTAAAGAACTAAACATTAACTTTCTCCCCCAATTAAAGCATATTACCCTTAAACGAAACAATGGATAAATAAAATGGGAGAACAAGCTAAACATGCAAATGTGCAAAAGTGATAAGAACATTAAAGCATATGGGCATCAAAAGTCATAACTAATCCAACAAATAATAGCGGATACCAACTAGGATGCAAGAAAATGATACCAATAAGATACATAAAGTATTAAGCATATGATATCAACAACGAATGCAACAAGAACGATACCAATTATGAATTAAAGCATATGTGGACTAGAAGACAAGGCAAAGACTAAACAAACATATCATATATATATATATATATATATATATATATATATATATATATATATATATATATACATACTCTAGATATACCAAAGATGCACATGCACACACACACACACACACACACACACACACACATATATATATATATATATATATGCACATGCACACACACACACACACACACACAGATATATATATATATATATATATATATAAACACAAATGACACAAAATAAGATAAGATTTTCTCACTCGTATGGCAAAAATGTGTCATATGGAAACGGAAGTGTTGGGGTGTGAACTAGCAACAATTAAATTTAGACCCAATCACTTAAAACATGTTCACGAAGTTCTCAATTGATTGCAAACTTCGTCACAATTGAATATAACCTCAAGTGACAATATAAATTGAACTCAATGAACAAACATACATAATGCATACAAGCTTAGCATGTTGATGATTCTACAAACCAATAGAGTCATGACATTAAAAACGCAACTAGGATAAACAGACATTGTGCAAACCATTGATATACCATCCAATCTCCCTCAATAAGAATTTATATTAATTTTGACTGAATATATCAATCAAACATATGCCTGGGAAAATATTTTCCTTTTAATGCCACATTTTCTTTTAGGCCTTAGACCACGCATTTCTTATAGGTCCAAACAAATGGTGGCTTACTATTCGTAAAGGAAAATAGATCCTTTCGGAGCCCTTCCTCGAGCACATTTATATATCATTTTTTTATTTTTCACACAAATCTCACAAGCAACGGATTTTGACATGCACTTTTCCTCCTAGGTCACAAATATGTAGATGACAAGATTGGTAGGAGAACACCTCACAAAGCTGAAATATACATATGAAGTTAATATTTCATAAGATCTAGTGCATGTGTGAGTAGAGGCATATAAAAATAGAATCAATTTAAGCAACACAATATCCAAGTACTCCATGTAAGCATGGTAAAGAAAGTAATAAGGATTGACAATCTAAACCAAAAGTTCTAGCCACATTGGAGCATAATAGATGGGATTCAAACACAAGTATATGCCACATAAAGTGTGTCAAACTAAAATACACACAAAAAAATCTTTTCGTGTTTTTCTTTTGAAAATTTGTAACAAAAAAAAATATGTACTCAAAAGACAAGCCAAAAATCATTTGTATTTTTCATTAAGCATAATTTACTAAAAGGTAAAACACAAATGACAAATAAAAATCTTTTTGTATTTTTTATTTAATGCAAACAAAAATGAATGAAATATAATACAAAAGATAAACAAAAATCATTATTCTAGCATGTGATTTAGCATAGAGCATACACTAGAAAATGACTAAACAGACATGCATTTAGCACGATGATATAGCATGAAGTACAAAAGATAAAGTATGCAAACAAAACTAACACATTCAACCTTTAGATTTCGCAAAGGAGGAAGCATGTGAAAGTAAATGAGAATCAAATACCCTATCTTATAAAGATACCAAGTGGGATCTCCTAACCCAAACTAATAAAGAGTGACTATCTCGAGGTGTAGGAAACTTGGCTAACTTGGTTGCCTTACATTGGGATTTTGTAGAAAATCTTTTAAGATCAAAACAATATTTCTTAAGATGACCTTTTCGACCACAATGTACACAACTAAAAACATGTCGAATAGATTTAACTAAGGGGTGATTCGAATGGCTTTCCTAGGCGATTCTCCTAAAAAGTTGGTTTTGGCATTGTGAGTTAATTCATTACATGTATCGAAGCCTAAAGCACAAGTGTCATTTTTAATTGGACCGTTCCTAATATTTTATCTAATTTTTTCGAACGACACTCCAAATCAAATTTGACATTACTAGAATCTATTAATTTATTTTCTAATTCTAGGATGATAGACTCTAATAAAACATTTCTCTCTTCGAACTCGAGAAACTCCTTTTTCAAGGATTCCATTAAACCTCTAAGGCTATCTCTCTCGCCTTCTACGTATTCAAGATTCGCTCGAAGAGTCCTCTCACGTGTCCTAAGGTCTTCTACCAACACTCTATTATCGACGACATTGACATGTTCTTTCAAACTAGCTTCTAACTTCAAATTAGCTCTTTTTAATTTAATTGATTCTTCATATAATTCTTGAAATGCATTTTGAAGTTCACTCACATTAACCTCTTCTTCATTTTCACTCTCTCTTTCTTCTTCACTCTCACTATCATAAAAAACAAGAGAATCATAAACTATAACCTTGGAAGTGTCATGTGATAAATTTTCATCTATAGATGAGTTCTCACTATCACTCACATGACTAGCCATAAACGCCACAAAGTTGGGCTTAGTGGGGGAATCGAGTCTCTCTTCCTTATCACTATCACTAAGGGTCGCATTATATGAAATGGGTCGCTGACCCTCTCTGCTTAGTTTAGCGGGGGAACTCAGAAGACCTACGACCATAATCCTCACAACCAAAACACCTATTTGACTCGTCCCTATTTAAGTTTTCATTAATAGTTTTAGGGATCCTTTAGGCTTTGTCATGCTTAGAAGTTTCAAATTTCTCAAAGTCATTTTTAAATTTATCTTTGTTAATTTTAAGAAACATTCAAAATTTCCTAGCAAACAAGGCCATATCTTCCGAGTCACTATCACTCTCGCACTCTACTACTTGTTTTTCTTCTTTTCGAGCTTTTAAAGCAATGACATTTTCAATTTTCTTTTCTGTTTTAGAGGGAAACATGTCCAGTTCATAGGTTTGTAAATCACCTACAAGCTCTTCTAATTTCGTAGAGGCTAAAGTTGGTGAAGAATTTAACACGGTCACATTTGGAATTAATCTATCGGGTAGGGACCTTAAAATTTTCTTTAGAACTCGGTCGTTGGGAATTTTCTCTCCCAAGTTAAAAGATTAATTAACAATATCGAAAAGTCTAGCATAAACTTCATCAAATTCTTATTTTTCATTCATTTTGATAGTTTCAAATTGAGTGGTGAGGTTTTGGAGTTTCGAAGCTTTTACGACACTTGTACCTTCATGAGTTAGTTGTAAAATATCCCACGCTTCTTTAGCGGTCTCACACGTCATAATGAGACGGAATTCATCCGGTGTGACAGCGCTAAACAAGGCGTTTAAACCACAGAAATTAAAATTTGAAAGTTTAAACTCATTCTCACTCCATCTATTGGTCGGTTTGGGAACACGTTCATTATCTACTAAATGAGTTGGTGGAGACCACCTGTTAACTACAGATAACCAAACCGTCTCGTTGATAGATTTAAGTGTCGATTTCATATGCACTTTCCAGTACGCGTAATTAGAACCATCGAAAATAGGAAATTTTGAAAATGGGGAAAATTCCATTTTAGCCAAAAATAGTTAAAGGATCTTTAACGAAATACTTTATCGTGTTGGCTCTGATACCAATTTGAAAAGGAGTAGTCCCACGATTTTGAAATCAAAAAGTAATAATTTCCTTATTGAGATATGCAGAAGCGTAAGATGGTTCACAAAAACACCAAATTTCAATTTACTTCAAATTAAAATTAAATCAAGTGGAATAAAATACAAACACACGCACTTATTTTAATTTCACTTAAACCAATTAATTAACCCAAGTCCTAGAAAATTTGCCTAAGTCATATTTTCAATATTACCAAATTAGGCCAAACCAATTTTATCAAATTAAATTAATTGACTTGAATCAAATTAACTAAACATTACCCAATATTCAATTTAGCACCAAACTAAACAAGTAGTCATTAAATTATACCAATTTTATCTTTTTACCTATGAGATGATGCTGGAAACAGCACCACCGTTCAAGGTGTTCGTAAGATCAATTATTGATAACAATGGAAACACAAGAGTACATTAAGTATAAGATATTGAGATGAGGAGAAGAGGACGAACACCAATATATAAGTGGTTCAGCCAATCCGCCTACGTCCACTGTGCAAGTGAGTGAGTAAGATCACCAAAATAAGGCACTAACGACCATGGATACAATCTCTCAAGCTTTCTCTCTCTATTATGTAGTTGGACAGAGTTTCATCTAGGGTCCTTCTTTTCGGATACCCCTCCATTTTGGAGAAGGCAAGTATAAATAGCATTTTGGGGGTGTAATGCACCCTCCATGCATGCCTTGAGCATGTGTGTGTTGATCTAGCCAATCTGATGAAGACATCTGTCACTGTCACATGTAGAGAATGATGATGAAATATTCCCCCACGTGAGGGGATTTATTTTTTACAACTAATTTTAGTACACGTGTTCCCAGACACGCATATGCGAGTAAAGGCTCGACTGTCTTCGATTGGTACCAACCTCGACCTGGAATGGTACGAGGTTGGCGAAGTCAGACTGCTGCCCAATTCGAGATTATTCATGATGGTCTCGGATCAGTAAGGAAGCCGAGGTGAGACATGTGGAGTTATAACGTCGGCCTGCACCGGGGTTATGTAGGAGTAGTTGGAGCGTTGGTTGATTCCCATCCAAGGCTGATTACAATGATTGTGCTGTCCTTATTTCCTCAGCTTACACCCAGCCGAGGTTACTGTATGACATAGGCGTGATGTAGGCTCCGACCGACCTAATGGATAATTGTCCTTATGGATCACGAAGACCTTACCTGTTGTCTGACTATAAGGTAACTAGTAACGTCGGCCATGGCTGACCTAGCTTAGGAAGAGACCGCTGGATGACAATCTGGGGCGCTTTTAACCTCAGCCATCTCCTTGGCCGAGGTTAGTGTCTCTGAGCTGTTGGTTACATATAGGGCATATCACTAAGCATGCGTTCTAGGTGATTTTGTAAAAGATAAAATAAATAATTAATCCACTACGCCGCGATGTACGAGGAAAAATCCATAACGGGAAAAAACCCTCGGATGGCCCTAGACTCAAATTCACTAATTGCAGAATTTACAAATACAAGATAGTAGAATTACAACACTCGACTCGATCCCTCTCAAGCCCCGATGCACCTTCTTGTAGACACCTCCACCTAGCTAATAACCATGGAGCTCCACTGTGGTCTCGTAATATACCGTTCAAACTTTATATGGTCACCATCACCCGAACAAGGAGCCTTTCTCCAAGTGGGTAAATCAACGCAAACATCTTCTTCTTTGTGGGATTTAGAAGCAAACCCAAACGTCTCTTCAAAATAGTAGAGATGAAAAACCGATGCCAAGACTCTGAGCAATGAATATATATATGGAACTTGGATTAAACAAACAATTGGGTGTAAACTAGAGTGTCAAATGAATTTTTCTCTGAAAGATGAAAACTCAAAACCATGAACTTTTCATGGAAGAATTTTCTTTCAAAAACTCTCTCTAGAAGTTAAAATGGAATGAAAAGTTAAGTTAGAAAAGATCATTTCCGCGCTTAAGAAATCTTCTAAAAAGTTAGTGGGAAAAAAAGTGGGAAAGTGGGTCAAAACTGCTTAAAACTGCCATTTAACTGTTCCCACCAAAACTCGTTTGAACGAAATCTCATTCGAATGAGGCTTCTAACGAAGTTCCAGTGTGAACTCGTTAGAAATCTCGTTGGAAATATCGTTCGAACAACCATCTCGTTCGAACGACATTTCGAACGAAGTTCCAGTGGCCAATATGGGAACTCGTTGGCAAACTCGTTCGAATGACAATGTGGTTCGAACGACAAACTCGTTCGAATGACAAACTCGTTCGAACGACATTTTGAACGAACTTCCCGAAAGTTTGAAAATTTCTATTTGTAGCCCAAAAACTTTATAAACTTTATGTAAAGATTTAATTAAATTTTTCTGAAAATAAACAACAGTTTTAATTAAACCTACACCCAATATAAAAACGTTCCAAGCTCCTATATATATATATATATATATATATGTAATGCATTCATACCTTGGGAGCTTGGAACCACTGTTGATGACATAGAAACGAGGCACTTAAACTCGACATTTTGATAAAGCTTTATACACTTGGCCGCTACGTCTGCAAACAAACACGTCATAGGCTTGAAGGATGATCAATATACACTATCCTATGAATCAAAAGTTTTTTTCCGGAATTGAGACAAAACTACAAAGGACTCAATTTGAAATTTGTGTCCTTAAAACTATAAATCTAAGTCTTGTTTATACTAATCCACGAATATATACTTATTACCTTTAATAAGCGATTGTTTATAGTTGCTGTGATGGGATGTCCTAAATACAAAGAGTGGATGGGTGAGACAAATAGAATGGGGGATGTGTTTCACAGAGGTGCTAATGAATTTGTGAAATATTCAAAGAGATGTCGTAATGATGAAGAATTTATGTGTCCATGTATTAGGTGTGAGAATGGTAAGGTGTTTGAGTGGAAAATAGTTGAACTACATTTGTTAAGCTGGGGTATCATGGAGAATTAAAAGTTCCTTTTGTCCCCGAGCAACCTTCACAACAACCTTCAACAAGTAGGATAGATGTAGAAGGGGATGACGTAGATTATAATAAGTTAGAGGATCTAGTTGATGATGCGTACGGTGTTCATGAAATGGAAGATAATGACGTCACTGACGATGTACAAGGTTCAGGTGCTCATGTAGATATCGGGATAAACCTTGATGATAACTACCAAAGTTTAAAATTTAAGGTAACCTAACCATTATACTCTGGCTGAGAGAAAGATCAAATGATTTTACATGCCATGGTTGACTTGCATAGTTTTAAGACCCAATACGGTTTGTCTGGCAATAGCGTGACAGGAATTCTGAACTGGGTGAAGGTCTTACTACCGAAGGAGAGTACGCTTCCAAATAACTATATTGTTTTGAATAATAGTCTGAAAGGTTTGGGAATGAAGTATAAATCGATTCATGCTTGTGTGTATGACTTTATACTATAACGAAAGGAGTATGAAACTCTAGATCGGTGTCCGGTATGCGATGAACCTAGATATGTCCAATCTACTGGCAAGGAAGGCATAAGCTCAAAAGTTCCTAAAAAAGTGTTGAAATATTTTCCCGTTGGGCTTAGATTAAAGATATTTTTCACAGTACCATGGATAGTGGAGACAATGACTTGGCATGCTAGGGTAGAAGTAGGGATAATATCATACATCATCCTATTGATTTTACATCTTAGAGGAGGATGAGTTCTTAGTATCCAAATTTTTCTCGAGAACATTATAACATTCATTTGGCTATATCAATATATGGCGTTAATCCATTTTGAAATATAAGAACCAATAAGAGAGTATGACCAGTGATCTTATCCCCACTCAACCTCCCTCCTTCACAGTGTATGAGACCTAAATTTTCGATGATGTCTTTATTGATACCCGGGCCAAGTGAAGACATCGTTATCTACCTGAATCCTTTGGTAGAAGAATTAAATGAGTTATAGGAAGAGGGTGTTCAATCATTTGACTCTTTTAGAAAAAAAAGAGTTTACACTGAAAGCTATGTTGATGTAGGCAATTTATGATTATCCAGCTTATGGGACATTATCCGGTTGTGTAGTACATTGTTATTTGGGGTGTCCTATATGTGGAGAGGAAACTTAATCTCTTCATCTCCCCTCTAGCTAAAAAATGTATACCACTTCCATAGGAGATTTTTACCCCCCGCTCATAGTTTTTGATTTGAGAAAGGTTTCAATTTTTTATCGGGTGGGGTTGAACATAAGCTATCGCCAAGAAAACTTTCAGGTTCAGAAATTGAAAGTAATTCTTCTAATTATGGCCATAATATGTAGGTAATAATCCTAAATTTAATAATGTCAAGAATAAGAAGACCCCAACTGAATATGAAACTAAGACAAGAAAGGCATGGTCTAGGAGGTCAAATTTATTTGACTTGCCTTATTAGAAGAATAACCCGGTGCGCCAGGTATTGGATGTGATGCATGCAGAGAAGAATATCGCTGAACATATTGTGGGCAAATGCCTTTGGGGGAGTCATTTGAAGGATGGAGAAAATGCACGAAAAGACCTTAAATTGTTGAAACTTAAGCCACAACTATGGTTGAAAGAAGATAGTAAGGGAAGGACAATAATTTCCCCTCGTGCGTTTACTTTGACGAGTGGGGAAAGGAAGGTTCTTTTAGACACAATATATAATTTGAAGGTTCCATCTAATTTTTTGTCCAACTTTTAAAGGATTGTGAATTGTGCTACCCATGATTTACATAAGTGTAAGTCCCACGATTGGCATGTGATCATGCAATTGATTCCTCTATTGTTTATTCATTGCTTCTCCAAGCAAAAGGATTTGCGGAGGGCTATTATGAAAATTAGTATCTTCTTCTCACTTTTATGTGAGAAGGTAGTCAATCGAGAACACATAGTGGCCGTAAAATTGGTGGTGATCGAAGTGATTTGTGTATTGGATAAGTACTTTCCACCCATCATTCTTTGATAGAAGTGTTCACTTATTGGTACACCTATGAGACAAGGCACTTCTTTGCAATCCAGTTAGATATCGATGGATGTATCCCTTTGAAATATTAATGAAAGTTTTCGAAGATTACGTTAAGAATAAACGATACATTGCAGGATCAATTACAGAGGAATACATCACTGTGGAGTCATTAATCTATACTCTAGAATATATGCCTAACTCGACCAGTGTTGATGACATTGACGAGTTTCGATGAGGGTGGTCATGTGATGGGCAAACGAGTGAAATTAACGAGTTTTTAACATGAACAAGTAGCTTGTTATCTATTTGACACACGTGAAGATGTCGAAGAATGGAAAAAGTAAATTTAAATTATTTTAAGTTTTACATTATTTTAGATTATTTTATAAATGATTAATTTTGTAATAAGTTCATCACATTAATTTTATGCAGAAAATATGAAGCCCATGAGTACAATAAAATATGAAAAACAATGGCACAATCAGACAACGAATTTAAGTTGTGGTTGTCACACATGTTAATTATAATGAAAATGGTTGTTATATAATGTTACATTACGATAAAACTTTACAACTAAACTAATTAATTTTTTAATATTCTCAGCTCTTAAAGACGGGTGATGCGACATCAAGGCTTGCTCGTCTAGCCAGTAGACCCTTGTTCATGGCATAAGAGTACAAAAAGTATCAATTGAACGATTACTTATTCGGCGCAAGGGTGTACGAGGAAAGTACAAATGTACATAACTTGGGCATTTCATACAAGGATCTTACTTTCTTTCGAGCGAGCGCAAAAGATAAAAGCCTCGTTGAAGCTAAAATGACTTACTATGGTGTAATTCAAAATATATTTGAATTGGACAATCTAAGCTTCAAAGAGGTTTTATCTTATTATGATTGGGTAAGAGTTGATGATAAAAATGCTTGTAAAGTTGATCCTCACACCAATTTGATCATGATTGACTTGTCCACGTTGAAGAGCAACGAACACGTGAGCGATGAGTCGTTTGTTTGTGCATTTCAAAAGGTCGAGCACCTGTTTTACTCTGAGTATATCAATAATGAGTCATGGTCAATCGTCCTACATCCGTCAAAGCATCTAAACAGTAGTGTGGATGACTTAGCTGCTCCTACTGAATATCAATCCATTTTTTATGATAAGTTGAATTTGAAATAATTTTTAGATTTCTAATAAGTATTCCAATTATCAGACAATAACTAATAATTTTATCGAACATTAGTTTACTGCTTTAAATTCATTTGTACTTGATCATTTTCCCTCTTTCTCTCTTTCCTTTGTGTGTGTGTGTGGGGGGGGGGGGGGGGGGGGGAGGGGTGGAGTTTTCAACTATTTTCTAAAATAGTTTAATGTTTGTATGTCTTCTTCAAGTGTGTGTGTGTAGCTGTGTTTGTATTCTTCTAATTCATTTGTATATGTACTACTAACAAAGTTTTTTTTTACAGAAAATGTCTCCTTCAGGTATTAAGGTAAGGATAATGATGATGATAATGATGATGTCTTCATCAGGGCTCGGCGGCAGCGGAGCCGACGGGTGATTCTCGACCCCAAGGCTCCTCAAATGGGTCAATTATGAATGGCCATTGAAAACAAGATGGGCTTATTGACTAGATCCCTCGAGCTGGTGAAGACGATTATCGGCCAGGGGTACACCAGTTGGAGGGAGGTGCCAAATGAGCTCAAGTTAACTATTTGGGAGACACTATAGGTAATGAATTTATATTTCAATTTCAATTTCAATTTCAATTTCAATTTCAATTTCAATTTCAATTTCAATTTCAATTTATTAGCAACTAACACTTACATTGTTTTGTTTTGTATTTGTTTGACATGAACAATTCATCCTGCCCCCAGAACTCCGTAATTTTGTGTTGGAGCAGTTGAGGGAGCAACACGAGACATGGAAGAAGAATTTGTAGGCCCGGTACTTTGGAAAGACCCGAGAGTCCATTATCTGAATTCGTGAGTCTGTCCCGTCGAAGGAGCCGATCGCATTGGCACAGTGAAAAAAGTTCATTGACAATGAGATCGAGGAGCAAAAATTAACATCTCACTAATCGGGTAGGGAAAACTAAGCGAAAAAGACGGACGTGCACTACTCCGGCCGAACGTCTTACACTGAGGTGGAGCATAAGATGGTAAGTTTTTATTTTTCTATAATTATAGAAATATGTTATTCTTCATTATTTTACTTTGCATCACTTACTAATTTTACATTATTTGATTTTAGGAGACGGGTATTGGCCCTAGGTGTAGGCCACATAGGCTCGATGCCTATGTGGTAATTCAAATGAAGAGAGGGAAAGATAAGGGGGTGTCCCTGAGCATCGCGGCCACGATTGTAAGTAATCTGACGGTTTAATTTTTATGAATTACATTATAATCTTTTTATTTACTTATTTAACTAATCGTGTGCTTTTGTCATTTCGGGCAAGACTTAAGGATGTGCATGCGTCGTAGTTCCCAACAAGGCATCTTTATCCACTGATGCACTCAACCAAGTTCTTGGCGCTTATAGATAGGGGAGGACTAGGGGTGAGCTCACAGGTGGGAAAATCTAGGATCATCGGAATGGAGATGAGCAACACCGAGGTGGATTGTCAGGTGGACACGTATGACACGAAGCTATCAAGGTTGGAGGAGAAGATCCTAGATATGCACGCATTCATGAAGTGTCAGTTGGGAGTAAAGCGCAAGGGCAAGGGAAGGGCAAGGGGAAGGAGAAGGGGTGGAGGGGGATGTGTAGGAGGATGAGGACGAGGACGTGGCCATCGCTTCTTCATCGTCGATATAAGAAGACTCACCGCTTGATGATCAACTCCCCTACTTGTCTCCCTCTAGCGGCTTATGTCAACAATTGGTTGGCCGAGCGTGTTTTTATGCGACATGTATGATGGACAGCGGATAGCGAGGGGGTTGAGGGACCCAAATACCGTCGAGGGTATGTTATTTTATGGACGTAACCTTCAAAACATCGAGGCCAAGGTGCTCGTCACGCATGTGATACCTGAAAAGGAGAACTCCTCATTATGGTTGCACGAACAATGCGACATGACGCATATTGAGGGGTGTCTCAATGCGTATATTGTGTGGCCAACCTTCCTCCATGAACCTACCCCATACATTATGTCTTGACATTATTTGTATATATTTTTATTTGGACACTTGGATTATATTTGAATTGTTTTGATTTGTTACATTTTGGTTTGGACATGGATTGTATTTTTATTTTATTTGGATATGGAAATATATATTCAATGAATCGGTGCATTATTTCTATTTTATTTGGATATATGCAATTTGAAAAGGTATAATTTTTCTATAACAAGTACAAATATACTGCTGGGCACTGGCAGTGGCCAAACTGCCCAGCAGATTTTTTTAAAATTTTCTTCAGATTTGTCAATAATTATTTAAAGGTTGTCATGGGTTTATCATGGTCTTTGACCACTAAAAACCTTATCAAGGTCAAAGACCGTGACAAGACCGTAACAAGTTCTTGACAACAAATGTTGTCACCCCTAGAATTATCATGGTCATTGACCTTGATAAGTCCAACTTGTCAAGGTAAATAACCATGACAATCCGATAGATTTGGTGTAGTGACCTCACTTACTAAATAAAGGACTGTTGTTTCCGTATCTCACTTGAACCATAAATTCAATTCACACACAATGGATGCGAACATAGTCCCCAGTTAAATGGGCAAACACATACTTTCACTCCCATTCAACAGTCAAAACAATCATACTCTCAAAAAGCACGTATCCAAGGTTATATGTTTTGGGTACTAGTCCAAAATCCCCCCAATGGGCTCATCAGGATAAAACCCTCCATGTTGTGAAACCTCCTCCCCATAGCAAGTAGCGTAAGTATGTCATACACATAATATATATCATTTAATAGGTATACACACAACCTATGAAATACGCAATTCAAGTAGGTAGTTTATTTCTCTCTATTACCTATGGTACATTATAACACACGATCATTATCTCTATCGTGTTTCCTCCCTTTAAAGTCTTTCATTTCCCTTTTTATCATTCTATTAGTTAACCCACGTTTCTCTCTACTAGATCATGTAATCAAATTACTCAAATGTTATCGTAGGTCATTTTCCTTCTTTTTAAATATGCATAAAATTCTCATTTTTCTAAAATGTCGTTCGAAAGAACCGGATATCTCGTTTGAATGAAATGTCTAGGTCATTCGAACGAGGTGTAATCTCATTTGATCCTAGTAGTTCGAACGACGTCTCAGGTCGTTCAAACGAGATTTTTCCAGTTTGTCTTCTACCTCCAGAATCTTCACTTTCCCACCATTTTTGATATACCAACCCTTCATTTGACAACTCCAAACTCCCATACAAATTTTCCCAGCAATATATTAACTTATATACATGATTCTAACCTTTTGTATTCATCAAATCATCATATAACCTCAAAAAAATTCGATTAATTCATGGTTGTTCTCTAAAACAATAGTTTACCATTTATCTCCAAGAACCCTTATAAAACTCAGATTTCTTCATATTTTAATTGTTAAATAGTCATCCATTCCATCTTCTCACATAAACATTAATTCCTACTATCATATCTACCCAAAAATATAATTTTTATTCCTCAAATTTATCATAAACGTTCATGAAATCCAAAGAAGTAAATATCTTATTCTAACATGGATATGATAATCACAAAAATTCAGCAAGATAAACACTTGCCTCTTATGGTAGGTCTGATATGTTGAAGAAGAATTATAAGATTGTAGTCTCCTCTCTTTGATCTACACTTTGGCAAATGTTTTGATGTAAGATGATGAGTTTTGGACTTACAACTCTTGGGAACTCTCTTCTTTTCCCTCCTATTCTCTCCCTTTATTTTGGTAAGTGTAAACTCTCACATCTCTTACGCTCCAGTACATATAACCTTTCAATTTTCGTCCGTCCCTGTTTCTCAAAATTTCAAAAGACCAAAATACCCCTTCGGGGTGCTGGTTTGGCCTAAAAGTACCCCGAGATCCAAACTAAATCCCGGGGTAGACTTTTCTAAATAATTCGACCCTTCTGAATGCACTGGCACACTCAAAATGACCATATGGAATAGCAAAAATGAAATTATATTTTATTTCCCAATTTAAGTCAACACACGACTAACACGCGTATCCCGACTAAATTTATCATAATTGCCGTATTTTCACTCACCACAATTTTAATCGTCTCATATCATTATTATTACTCATTCACTTAGTAATATTCAATATAAATAAATATTAACTCTTATCTCACTAATTAATATTTATTTAAATCATGATTACTCTCTAATTAAATTTGCCCATTATTTTAATTAATCGCAATAATTAAATTAATCCCACATTTAAAATCATTAAAAATTACGGGGTATTACATACTTCCCCCTAATAACGGAATTTTATCCCGAAATTCGAAAATAAATTATACCTAGTAAGAATAATTCTGGATATTTGTCACCCATCGCATCTTCGCATTCCCAGGTAGACTCCGTGGCATTATGATGTCCCCAGTGATCACGTACAAGCAATAATACCTTTGATCACAATCTCCTCTCATTACGGTCTAAGATAGCAACTAGTCTCTCCTCGTACGAAATAACTGGTTGTAAGTGTATCTCCTCCCTGCTGGTCTCTGGTGGTCCATCTTTACTAGCTAAAAAGTGGTATACTTCGAGACAAACTCCGTGATGTATCTCTTTATTGCACTCCACTAATATTATCGTCTCATGTCTTAGTACATCTTATCCCATCCAGGATGTACCAAAAATTGGGATACGTGTGCCTTTTCGATCAGAACAGGTCGTAAGTTCTCCCCCTCGGGAATGATCAACCTCCCATTGAATTGCAAATCTACCTATAAATTAATGTAGTAGGACTTGGTTTCCCCAGTTAATAGTTTCCTAATATGCTCCTGACAAAACAACACTGTTGCTTGTGCATGTACCATCCTCGTGACAATATGGGGTGTAACGATCATCACTGACATGAATGATCTGGAAATGGCATCCTGATGACCCACATCTTTCCATTTTGTCTTCCACGCCTCAACCCCCTCATTGGTTTATGACTCAATGCATTGGCCACTACATTGGCCTTCCCCGGGTGCTACTGGATCACAAATTAAAGCCACTTCCGCTGACACATATTCATCTCCTTATGAGTGAACAAATACTGTATTGACTTGTGATCTGTGAACATGAAAAATTTCTCTCCCAATAGGTAATGTCTCCAAATACAAAGATCAAACACGACTGCTATTAGCTCTAAGTTATGGGTGGGGTAATTCCTCTCGTGAGGCTTAAGCTTTCAGGAAGCAAAAGCTATAGACTGATCCTCCTACTGAAGTACTCCCCCAAGTCCCTGTAGGAATGCATTAGTGTAAACTAGGTACTCCATTTCTGGCCTAAGTAGGGCGAGAACTGGTGCTCAAGTAAACTTATCCTTCAGTTCATCAAAAGCTAACTGATAAGCATCATCCCGAATGAATGGTACCCCTTTGCGAGTCAAGTTAGTCAAAGGAGCCATAATCTTCAAAAACCCTCAAATAAACCACCTGTAATATCCTTCTAAGCCCAAGAAACATCGTATCTCTATCGATGTAATGGGTTGTCCCAACTAGGGGTGGCAATTCGGTCAATCGGTCGTGTTTCAGGCCGACACAGCATGACGCGACAAGTTTTTTTCCGTCCCGAACACGACACAACACAAATTCATGTTTTTTTAGTTCACATGAACACGAATCGAATAAAAAACAACACGATACGACACGATACGAATACTGAAATTTCTTAAATTTCACGCCTAAAAAACATGATAACACGACTCATAATTTAAACACGAACACAACACGACACGACTTCGTGTAAAAAAACACAACATGAACATGACATATCGTGTCAATTTCAGATTAATTTTGTGTCGTTTCCTGTCTTTTCTAAAATTGCCACCCCTAGTCCCCACTCCCTTATCGTTGAAACGTTACTTGGGTCCATCAATATCCCACTCTTCGAAACAATATACCCCAAAAATTGCACCTCACATAGCTAGAACCCACCCTTTTCATATTTAACATACAATTGGTGCTCATTAAGTGTCTACAAAACCTGTCTCAGATGCTCGGCATGCCCCTCCTCAGTCTGGGAATATATGAAGATGTTATCTATGAAGACAATGACAAACTAATCTAAGAACTCTTTGAATACCCAATTCATCAAGTCCATGAACACAGTTGGAGCATTGGTTAGCCCGAATGGCATAACTCGAAACTCGTAGGATCCATATCTCGTCAGAAAGGCAGTCTTAGACACATCCTGCTCCCTAGTACGCAATTGATGGCATCTCGACCTCAAGTCTATCTTAGAGAAGTAGGCTAATCTTCTCAACTGATTGAATAAGTCATCGATTATGGGTAACGGATATTTATTTCGTATCGTGACTTTATTTTAATCTCGACAATCAACACATAATCGTAATAACCCATCTTTCTTCTTTATAAACAACATGGGGGCACACCATGGTGAGGTACTGCTACGGATGAAACCCTGTCCCTAAATTTGTTCACTATGGTCCCTTAACTCCCTCCTTTCGATAGGAGACATACGGTAAGGCTCATGCGCTATCGATCAAGTGCTCGACACTAAATCTATCACAAACTCAATATCCCTACTTGGCGATAATCCTAGTATCTCCTAAAACACATCGATGAACTTGTAAATGACCGAATTTGAATCTAAGGGAATCACCACCCCCTTAGAGGTCTCCTCCTTAATGTAATATAAGTGTGTAGACAACCCTCAATCAGGATATGACATCTCAACCAAAAACATCTCTTGGCTTGGTATAGAAAATTTAATTCTCTTACTATAACAGTCAACCATGGCCTGATAATTATCTAGCCAATCCACGCCTACAATAACATCATACTCAGTCATATCTAACACATGCATGTCTATGGGAAAAATCAATTTCCTAATCTCTACATTCACTCCCCGACAGATAAAGAATATCAAAGTACCATTACCCAATGGAGAGTCTACACATGTAACCGTACTATCTTTTGTATCTAGTAACCCCGTGGTTCGTGCAAACCTAATGGATACGAATGAGTGTGAAACACCAGTATCAAATAAAATGCATCCCAAAGTACCATGGATAGAGAACATACCCTCAATTGCAAGTGGGACCTAAGGAACTGTTGGCTAATGAATGTTATACACACACCTGGAATGTAAGTGTCCCTGCTAAGGTGGACTACTAGAACACTCGGAATGGAAAGAAAATATGGCATCGGTGTTGGTACTGGGAGAGCAGCTGGGAAAATCAGTTTATGTGGCTCCTGGTGAGTACCCTATTGCTGATGAGCCTTACTCTTATCAAGGCAATCTTGTTTCTTGTGGCCAGTCTTTACACAAGTGAAACATCTCCCAGTAAAGTTTACCCCTCGCTGACCCTACGATCCTCGGCCCTGTTGGTTGTTGCCACCCTTCCATTAGTCCTGTTGGCCCCGCTGGCCCGCCTGACTTTGTTGGACCTGATGGACCTACCGTAAACCTCTCTGCGTATAATCATCGGCTCTGAATCACTTAGCAGGATCCCCCTGGTGGGAACTCTACTCACCCTGTCTAGACTAACCCTGAGCTGATGGTGCCCCACTAGCACTGCTACCCCCAGTCCTACCCTGATGACTGGACTCTCCTCCTCGCTTGCTCCCCTTAAGATGGAAACGGTGGTCTTGACAATGTAATAAGGCAACATTTAACACCTCTATGTATGTCCGTAAAGAAATATTACCCAATAGTTGCTACGGGATCCTCTAAATCAGGCCATACATAAACATTTAAATCTTCTTTCCTTCAGTAGGCACCTCCCATGGCATGAGATTTACCAACATTTTAAATTTACTCGGCAACTGTCTTCCCCTCCTGAGTGAGATACAACAATTTCTGCCTCATCTCAGTATGGATGGCGGGTGGAAATTGTTTACTATCAAATCACACCCAGAACTCCTGTATTACAATATTATCTCTCTCATTCGCTGTGGTAGTGGACTCCCACTACGTCAATGATGCTTCGACTAGCTTAAAAGTAGATAGGATCTTCCTATGAACATCAGTGCACTCGTATATCCTTAAGTGCCTCTCGATGTCCTTCTTCCATTATCTCGCCACCACTAAGTCTGAACTCCCTGATAACTCGCTCACAAGAAGAAGGGAACGTCGGTGCCGGTGCTGGTTCCACCACCTGTGCCTGGGGTGGGGATTGATGTGCTACTATGGCTAATGTTGCATTCACTACTTGGGCAACTCTAGCAACCACCTCTGCAGAATTCATGATGCCTTGTGATGGGTATGACTGAGGCTCTGGCTGTGCCCCTGGGTTAGCTCATGTGGCACATCGAGGAGCTATCTAAAATGAGAGAGAATTTTTACAAGTTCTCAATTAAAAATATCTCTGATAGCTGAAGACGTAAATGTGCAAATAAGAATACAACAATCGTAGGAATAAGTCTCTACATCAAAGAACACTGCGCTAGAAACAAAATAAGCTGCAGAGATCCTAAAGACTCTAGAACCCGATGCTCTGATAAACACCTCACTTAATTAAATATCGGGAGATAAGGTATTTATTAAATTAAAACAAAATATCCCGATTGATTCATTCTTAAAATCACTGTCGAAAACCTTTTTATTATTTACTAACCACTTAGTATTTGAAAAGCTGGTGTCAAATTTTATTTATACAATCAAAGATTTAAAACAATTAAACAATTAAGTATCACATCCACCATACTAAATAAATCAACACCATAATTAATGAAATACTGAATCAAATAAGATATGACGGGAGTAAACAGCCAGTGTGAAACTCTCATAATCCATGTTACAATTAAATCCACATCTGAATAGTAAAGGAAACACAATATCTTTGGAAACAACTACTAATAGAAGAAGGGAGACATGCCCTACTAAGATAAAAATAAAGGATGCATCGTAGATAAAAGGAATGGAGGCGTCTACCACGTAAGTCCTGTAATCGACAATAGCAACTCCAACAAATGCAACAACAACAAATGCAACAACAACAAATGATAGTGAAATCCTACGCTGGCCCTCCCTATAGCTGGGCAACTAAAAATGGTTTTTACAAAAGAAAAGAAATTTGGAGAAAACGGGTCAGAGCACGAGTAAAACAGTTTAAAAATTAGCAAGTGATTAAATGCAAATATTTGCAAATATAATATTCACGTTAGGTTTACATGCTCTCACTTGAATTTCTCACCTCTCATATAGTGTGCATGCCTAATGTACCTAACTAACCCATTCTAGGTATGCTACGCCGCACACGGTAACTCATAACATTCACCGGTATCACCGGGATAATACATTATAGAATTTTCTATCCATGCGTCATTTATAATTTTCTCATTTTATAGTTAAATATTCACACACTAGAGTTATCTTAGATATTATTATTTTTCTCATTTACTAGGCACACATAGTAGAATAAGTCATCAGCATATATATATATATATATATATATATATAATACTACTGCACCCTTAAGCTGAAACCTCCTGTCGCATGCATACTCTACTATCATGTCCCAATACCTCACATACTAGATAAAGGAGCATTGGTTCAGTATCTCACTTGAACCTTAAATTCAATTCACATATAAGGGAGGCGAACATTGTCCATAGCCAAATGGGTCACGCACATACCTACACTCCCATTCAACCGTCGAAACTATCATAGTCTCAGATAGCATGTATCCACGGTTTTATGTTCTCGGTACTAGTCTAAAATCACCCCAATGGGCTCATTAGGATAAGACCGTCCATGTCACAAAACCTCCTCCTAATAGCAAGAAACTTAGGAATATCATACACATAATATATATCATTTAATAGGTAAACACACAACCTATGAAACACACAATTCAAGTACATAGTTTATTTCTCTCTAATACTCATGGTACATTATAACACACGATCATTATCTCTATCACGATTCTTCCCTTTAAAGACTTTCATTACCCTTTTTACCATTCTATTAATTAACCCATGTTTCTCGCTACTAAATCATGTAATAAAATTACTCAAATGTTATAGTAGGTCATTTTCCTTCTTTTGGATATACTACATGAAATTTAAATTTATCAGAATAAAATTCTCATTTTTTTGATATATTTTTCGAATGAACCTGGCCTCTCGTTTAAAATAAAGGTCTAGGTCATTTCAACAAGATGTAATCTCGTTTGATCCTAGTTGTTTGACTGACGTCTCAGGTCGTTCAAATGAGATTTCTCTAGTTCGTCTTCTACCTCCAGAATTTGCATTTTCCCACCATTTTGGATATACCAACCCTTCATTTGGTAGCCTCAAACTCTCATACAAATATTACCAATAATATATTAACATATATACATGATTTCTAACCTTTTGTATTCAGCAAATCATCATATAACCTCAATTAAATTAGATTGATTCATGGTTATTCTTTAAAACAATAGTTTACCATTTATCATCAAGAACCAATATAAAACTTAAATTTTTTCAAATTTTAATCGTTAAACAGTCATCCATTCCATCTTCTAACATAAACGTTCATTACTACTATCAATTCTACCCAAAAATATAATTTGCATTCCTCAAACTTATCATAAACGTTCATGAAATCCAAGTAGTAAATATTCTATTCTAACATGAATATGATAATCACAAAAATTTTGCAAGATAAACATTTTCCTCTTATGGTGGGTCTGATCCATTGAAGTAGAATTATAAGATTGTAGTCTCCACTCTTTGATCTACACATTGGCAATGGTTTTGATGTAAGATGATCAGTTTTATCCTTAGAACTCTTAGGAACTCTCTTCTTATCCCTCATGTGCTCTCCCTTGGTTCTGTTAAGTGTAAACTCTCATGTCTCTTACGTACCAGTACATATAACCTTTCAATTCTCGTCCTTCCGTTTTCCCTAAAATTTCAAAAGACCAAAATATCCCTTCGAGGTGCCAGTTTGACCTAAAAGTGCCCCGGGACCCAAATTAAACCCTAGGGTAGACTTTTATAACTATTTCTAGCCTTCTAGAAGCAGTGGAGCACTCAAAATGACCATATGGAATACCAAAAAATAAAATTCTATTTTATATCTCAATTTAAATCCAAACACGACTACACAGGCGTCTCGAGTAAATTTATCGTAATTGTCGTATTTTCCACTCATGATAATTTTACTCGCCTCATATCATTATTATTACTCATTCACTAAGTAATATTCAATATAAATAAATATTAACTATTATCTCTCTAATTAATATTTATTTAAATTCGGATTAATCTCCAATTAAATTTTCGCATTATTTAAATTAATCATAATAATTAAATTAATCCCACATTAAAAATCATTAAAAATTACGGGGTATTACACTTCTCCCCCCGAATAATGGAATTTCATCCCAAAATTTAAAAATAAAGTATACCTGGTAAGAATAATTCTGGATATTTGTCACGCATCTCATCTTCCCATTCCTAGGTGGACTTCGCAGAATTATGATGCCCCCACTAAACACGTACAAACGGTATTACCTTTGACTTGAATCTCCTCTCACTACGTTCTAAGATAGCAACTAGTCTCTCCTCGTACAAAATATCAGGATGTATGTCTATCTCCTTGAGTGCAATATGAGTATAAGCCAACTCATCCCGTAGGTAACGCTATAACGAAAAAATGTGAAGCACATAATGAATACTATGAAGGTTCTTAGACAACCCAAGTATATATGCCAATGGTCCAATTCGTTAGATAATAGGAAATGGCCCAACGTACCGTGGCCCAAATGTCCCCTTTTCCCTAAATCTTATTATCCCCTTCATAGGAGATACATGCAGTAACACCTAATCCCCCACATTAAGTTCCAGAAAAGACCGCTTAACATTGGCATAACTCTTCAATCTATCCTTAGCTATTAATATATTACTCTGAAGCATCTCTATACTATCTGAAGTCTTCTGGATCAACTGTGGTCCAAGTAGCTTGTTATATCCCACTTCTAACAAACAAGCGGGTGAACGATACATTCTACCATATAATGCCTCAAATGGAGCCATGCCAATAGTGAAATGATAGGATTTATTATAAGCAAACTCCACTAGTGGAAGGTACGGCTCCCAACATCCCCCAAAATCGATGATGCACATCCGTAGCATATCCTCTAACATCCGATTAGTCCACTTAGACTTCCCGTCCATCTGTGGGTGATAGGTCGTACTCTATTGTAACTCTGTGCCCATGGCCTCCTAAAAACTCTCCCAAAAATTGAGACACAAATATCTTGTCCCTATCGGATAAAATACTGAGGTGCACTCCGTGAAGTCTCACTATCTCGACAAAAAATATCTGAGCGTACTGTGCCGTGGTGTAATTTGTCCAAACTGGCAGAAAATGGGCTGCCTTGGTCCATTGATCCACTATTACCCATATCGAATCGTGATACTTCTGAGAAGTAGGAAGCCCGGTAATAAAATCCATGGAAATGCTCTCCCATTTCCATAGAGGAATCTCTAGCGATTGAAGAACCCCTGCTTGTCGTCGGTGGTCCACTTTTACTAGATGACAAGAGGTACACTTCGAAATAAACTCTGCGATGTCTCTTTTCAATTATGAGATCCTTAAGTAGGAGCGAACAATTTTTAGGGTCGAGGCCAATTCTACGGGCCTTAAGTAGGAGCAAAAAATTTTGATCTTCGAGGTCAATTCTGAGGACCTTAAGTAGAAGTTACCAATTCTGAGGGTCAAGGTCAATTCTAAGGATCTTAAATGGGAGTGACCAATTTTGAGGGTCGAGATTATTTCCGAGGACCTTAAGTAGGGGCGACCAATTCTGAGGACCTTAAGTAGGGGCGACCAATTCTGAGGTTCGAGGTCAATTCTAAGGACCTTAAGTAGAAGAGACCAATTCTAAGGGTCGAGGTTAATTCTAAGGACCTTATGTTGGGGAGACCAATTCTGAGGGTTAAGATAAATTCTGAGTACCTTAAGTAGAAGTGAGCAGTTTTGTGGGTCGAGGTTAATTCTGAAGACCTTAAGCGGGGGCCACCAATTCTGAGGGCCGAGGTTAATTTTGAGGAACTTAAGTAGGAGCTACCAATTATGGAGGTCGAGGTCAATTCTTAGGACCTTAAGTTTTAATGAGGGGGTTTGCTTTTTGGGGAGTCTTTATTTTACCTTTTCAAGACTCTACTAGGGAAGAGCATCTATCTGGGTGATAATGTCTTTTTAAAATGAGAGATCTTTGCTGGGGGAGCTGAATTGCTTAGACTGCAAATTCCACTAGGGAAGCAATTGATGACTTTGAGGTTTTGGGATTTCATAAGGGAATGTGTTTCTTGGAAACATCGCTGAGGTGAGATAATCGGTTAGGGCTTATATATGTACTTGAAATTGGACTTTTTTTAGGAAAAAGTTTAATTTGGGAATTCTCACTTGGGAAATGGGTAGGATATCATGTAGCTTTATTGAGGAAGCATTTGATTTCTACTGAGGATGAGATTTGGGATTCCGCTAGGGAGTTATATAGGGTTTTTAGGACGTGAGTGCGCTGATTTTAAGGTTTAAGCTGAGGATGAAATGTGGTATTAATCCAACTGGGGATTTGGGATATTGAAAAATGGTTTTCTTGGTAATGAAATGTTCCAATATTCATTTGGAAATTTTTGGAAGCTTTTGCGATTTTTTTGGCATTTTCATGGATTTTTTGTCCAAAAATTCGGGGTAATGCCGATCGGAGGGTGGAAAGGATTACTAATCGGTAGTGGTGAAGTCTTCTGGGATACCTTGGGAATGGGGATAGGCAGTTATCGATCGACATACCCCTTATCCTCCTATAAAAAGGGGTGAATTTTCTTTATTTTTCACAGCTTTTATTTCCTATCTTTTGATTCTCTCTTCAGCAATTTGCTATTGTGTTCTTTCCTTGTTTAAGACTAGTAAATGGTGGATTTCTCAAGTAGCAAGACTCACATAGTGTGGTTGGGCATTGATGAATGGGCAAACTTAGAGTGGCGGGCTAGGGGGCCCCTGGCTTTGGGCAGCAAGAATGCTTTCGATCTGTTTAATCCCCTTACCGATGATCGAACTGTTCTGCGTGAACCCTTGCACCACCGGTCATCTATGATGAGAAACCCTAATGGCTATGTAGGTACCGCATAACTTTTAGCATCCCTTTTCTTCTTTGCATTTTCTTGTATTTTGACAAAAGGTTTCTCTTTTGTTTTGGAAGACTAACATGGCTACTACAAACTTTTGTTCCCGGGGGACGATGGGATTTAGGGATGTATGGCACCACCTTATTAGGGTGGTGCACTGGGTAGTCTCTTTTGTGCGTTTAGTTCGTTTGACATCTTCTTTGAATGAGACGCTGCGCTCTACGATCGTTTTGTGTGCACTGGGGGAGAGGTGGTGGAACACTACCTAAGCCATACACTTGGTATTCAGGGAGATGATGGTGACCCCCATTAATGTTCAGTAGTTGTTGGTTATCGACTGCAAGGGTACACAAAAAGAGGTGGACGTGTCTCTGATGGAGACATTGGTGGCATTTGATGTTGCGCTAGGAGATGAGGGACAAATAGTCTCAGGGGACTCGATCCGTATTTCTCTTCCCCGGAGGTTTTGTGGAGTTGTAGGATTGATGGCATCGATGGTCTATAGGTGTGGTAGATGTCCCGCTTATTTATTCTTCTTCTGTTGGGAGGGTTCTTGGTGGCGTCGGGTGACGACGTCATCCACTTATGGTTTTTACCATATTTGAGGGTATTTTTGAATATCCCTCTTTATGACTAAGGGAGCTTGACTTTGGTGACCCTTTATTCTTCTTTGAATGCTTTCAGTCGGTGCTGCTAGCAGACTTTTATTAGAACCATGTATTTTTTTGAGGAATTTTTCTCATTTCTCTTTATGTATTATCTTGCATTTTTCTTTCTTTCTTTCTTTCTTTCTTTCTTTCTTTCTTTCTTTCTTTCTTCTTCTTCTTCTTCTTCTTCTTCTTCTTCTTCTTCTTCTTCTTCTTCTTCTTCTTCTTCTTCTTCTTCTTCTTCTTCTTCTTCTTCTTCTTCTTCTTCTTCTTCTTCTTCTTCTTCTTCTTCTTCTTCTTTCCTTCTTTGCAGACTGAGTTCTACGAGGTGATCGGGATCAATGGACACTTGATTAGTTTGTATGATGAGTTAGTAGGGAACTCTTGTTGGATGTAATGATGGCGATAGTCCAATTAGAAGTCGAAGTAGTCTCTTTCCTTGCTGGCAGTGCATCAGGTCTTGAATGTCCTGATACGAGACCAGGTTATTTATTCTCTTCTCTGTTGAATTCTTTTCTTTGGTGTTTTCTTTGTTTGCATGAGTATTGACTTTATCTTGGAAAAATGCAGGTGACATTCGATCCATGGGGGATGACTATTCAGCACACAGAGGTGACCGAAGGGAATGTGCAGATGCGTCGACTGCTGGCACACGAGTTTGGTTATTCTTAGTATATGGGAGAGGAAGTAGTCCCAAATATCACGGAGGAAGAAGTGGCGGTCCCACCGATGATGCCCACGAGATATATGAGGAAAGTGCGAGAGATGTCGGAGTAGGCCAAGGAAGTGGCGATAATTGGTGAGCCGTACTCGTTATTTACTGACACGGTGGTGACTTACAACTATCGTAACTTCATGATGAGTTGGTTAATGCCCTATTGCATCAATGAAGTAGTGAACATGCCTCCCCCTCCTATGGCTTCGAGAAGGGGTATGAGTCGGTCGGTGGGGTCTTCCCACAGCACTGGTGGTGCGTCGTCATCAGCGGTGTCAGAGGTTCCATTTCTCAATCTTGATCCTCCTTCTTACAATATTTGACTGGATGGAAGGGGATCATTAAGTATGCAGGACCACCCTAATGTGATGGACCCGACGATGTTGGGGCTGATGGATGACGTCCTTCAGTCAGAGGTATATATTTTCATTTATTTGTCCTTTGTCTTTTTGATTTATTCTTTTTTTTCTCTAGAATGATTGATTTTCCTTTTTGTTTTTCCTACAACATGTTCAGGTGTCAACTACTTGGATGAGGGATATCCGAGACTAGGTGGCTTCTATGAAGGCTCATATTCAGGACTCTAATCCCATTCCTTCGTTCCTTGTGTCGTCTGCTACTTCTGAGAAGGGATTTGGATCAGGAAGTTGAGGCTCCTTAGCTTGTCGCCGAGGGAAGCACGTTAGTCATAGGGATGGGGGTTCCTAGAGAGAAAGAAAGAGAGAGTTTGGGGTTTCGGGATGAGTCTAGTTGTTTTATTTTCTTTTATTTTCCTAAAAAAAGATGTTAATGGTAATATATATATATATACACACACTAGGGTATGCCCGTGCCTGAAGGCACGAGAAATTTTTTTCTTGAGTGAAGATGTGTATGTAATACTGCAAATGCATGTGGCATTTTAATATTGTGGAGACGCGCTTAGTAAAATATCAACAAATTTGAACATATAAAGAACAAACTAATTTTGTTAACACCATTACCAAACATGATTTATATTTCTCAAAAGAAGCTACCTTACACTACATAGATTATAAAATATATATTGAGGATAACCAGGTGCAAAACATAAAAAGAAGTTATTTTTTTCAAAACTGCATTCGAAAGCATTCATATATTGGGAATTCAAATCCAAGTTCTTAAATCCAAGAATAAATGAATCATTTCTATTAATTTTGATAATAAATTATAATGACTAATTCTAAAATGAGAAAAAAAGTAATAATATTTTCTCCTTGCAATGTTTTGTTTTCGCACAAAATGAATCATTACTCCTTAAAATGAAAGGTCATACTAATACCCTGATATTGGATTATTTCATGTTCAGTGTGAATTACCACCACTGTAGCAGATAAAGGTAAAAGCCAAGACAAAAGAATTCCATTTGATAAATGTAAAAGCCAATACAAAAGATTCCCATTTTCTTAGTTGAGGAGTATCCTTTGAATCCATTAAAAAACAAAATGAACACTACTTGTATAATGAAGGAAAATAAAATAAACTAAGTGTAGATCTACACTGGGTTCTGTTCCGTTTTGGGTTTACTGCATATCTACGCACTGATGCTCTTCCAATTACTGGCAGTAATCTTTATTTCCTGCCCGCACCTTCTCTCGCCATTTATGATGGCATCATTGGGTGTTCTCCAAAGTTCCTTTAGTTCTTTTTATGTTTCGTCCAACTCCTTCTTATCCTAATTCTTTTCACCCTTACCTGCTCTCTTCTCACTTTTAGTGAAATCTACAGAAAAGCCATGTTCTATTGTAGCAAAGCTAAAGTTATGGGAGCGGATGAAATGTAAACCAGACAATCTTCTAGTGATACCCAAAAGGCACGTTAAGCTTAGAGAAAGAGTAAAAGTTATATCCGGGTATGAAAAGGATAAAAATTAGTGAGACAACTAAGATTATTAAGAACAGTAGCAACGTTGTAGTGTGAGCAATGTTAAATGTCAAATGTAAAAAATATGAGTAAGAGTTTAGATAAAAGCACTTGACAACAGAACATTCAAATTGAAAATTCAATATACTCAATGAAAACACAGACAAATAATTTGTAATCCTTTATAATCAAAACAAATCCTTCTTTATTGAACCTATAGAAACATCATATCCCAATTAGAACACATATACATGGCAGTGCATCTGCTTTACTGATTTCTTTGCTGGGACACCAATCATAAAAGGATATTATTGTTTCCATTTGAGTAAATAACAATGCCTCACAATTTTTATACATTTTAGTAAAGAAGTTTGTCTGAATAGATTCACACCAGATAGGTAGAGTACATGCCATGTTGAAATCAGTTACAACTTATGCCTTGAAATTGTAATATATTTCCATTTGAGTAAATAACAATAATAAATGTATAAAACTAATAACAGTTATAAAAAAAATACCATTTCATTTGTTGAGACACCAATCAGAAAAAAAGAAAAAAGCACAAATCTTTTATGAGACAGTGTATATGTATACACAAAGAGAAGTAGAGAGTTAAACATTAATTTTAAAAACCTGAAAATGCATATATAATCAAACCCCCAAAATTTCTTTCATGATTCCTTGATACCTACCCAAATTTCCCCCTCATGTCAAAACCCAGAATTGAATAAAACTAAGAAATACATTAAAAATTACCTACAACAAAACCAATTGAAATTCCAAAATCTAAAACTTGTTCCCATATCATAAAAGTTGAAAATTTTCCATAAAAAAAGTTACAGTATAACAAACAATTATGACAGGAAAATTGATGAATTCTTAACTTATTCCATTAAATTCTCCTAGTTGAATATGTATAGACACAACATATGTCAAAAAATGTACAGTAATAACCATTTTCCCTTTGTGTAAACATGTGTTTCATTGTCCAATCTGTCAAAAATAACAATTTCCAAAATTCTTCAGTAGCTCAAAAAATATTAAAAATTAGTAATCCATTCATAGGACAAAAAATATTAATTGTAGATGGAGATGAAATGAAAATGTGTTTGGGCTTACAAATTTCGAACATCTTTGCTTAAGGTAAAAGATGATGTAAATGTTTTACCATCAAGGTATATGTTCTCCCCTTTGATTCTCTGTTTCATTCTCACTTCCAGTTCATCCTTAATCGACACAAATGATAAATTCGATGCCCGTCATTTACACATCCAACTTTTCATATGTTACCGTACAACATGCTTAATGATCATAAACTATAATGGAGCATTCGTCTTGACAACATCAACATCCCAAATTTCACATTCTATAAATTTTATCTCCTCATTAGCTTGATATATTTCTCTTGCAGGTTCCTCTTCCAGACGTCGAAATCAATATCCTCCATCATTTCAACTACAACCTCTAATTTTGACTTTGGTGCGACTGAGTACCTATCACATCGACTTGTTTTCCTAACTGTGCGAGACTCGAGAGGTATTTTAAGAACATCCCGCAAAAAGGGGAAATAGAAACAAGAATTGAGGCTAAATAAATGAATAAAACTTCAAAACTCAAGTCCATCGATCCCTTTAGAAAGAGTATCTAAAAAATGGAGGTCAAACTAATAAATGCATGAGTGAAGATTGCATAACTATTTTCTAAACATAAAAGTCAACAAATATAAATTAACATACATGTATATGCTAATGTGTTGGATGTGATGGTCAGATATGCTATATGTTTCAGATAAAAAATTTCCAATGGTCATCCATTATTCAATTACTTGTAAAATTAATTTTTTAGATTACAAATCGTTAAAAAAATAACTCATGTGAACTAATAATGTAGTTAGCACATTTTATGTAGAAAAAAGGGAGAAGTTTTATGTTTCTTTAGAGTCAAAACACGAGAGGAGGGGAAATTTTGGCATTAAGGAAATCACGTCAAAAATGAACCCTCAGTTGGCTGCCATTACAGTGTGGATGTCATATCATCACAATCCTACAATGGTGATACTGACCGAGACCCTAAATGGTATTGATGCTTGGCGGGAAGGTCATTCCAATTTTTGAGAGGAGTGTCGGTTATGCTGTTCATGTGTCCATTTAAGATATTTCGTTTGGTTGTCCCCCCTGAATATCCCTTGGCAACTGTTTTGAATTTCTTCACTTGTTATTTCATCAACTTTGACCCATCCAAAGAGAACTGAGTAAATTAGTTTGTGGAGTACAGAGCTCGATGTCTGCAATGGTCGGTGCCCTGGTGTGGGGAGTTACAGCCCATTTTAGAATATGGGGAATAAAGATATGTTCTGTTTGTTGGTATTCAACATACCAACTATTTGACTGGAGGATCCCGTGTCAAGTCGGATGGGAGAAAATTGTGCCGTTTCGTATCGTGAATTTATTTCTTGTAGAGGATTTGACTGAAGGCTTGCACATGCGACTGGACTCTCTGTGGGAGAATCATCGATCGCCAACCCGTCCTTCACTATCTGTTGGAAGGGTTTGACATGTTTTTGGAGACTATATGAAATTGTTGTGGAAGAGGTTAGTGACCAAGATCTTGGCAGAGGAGACCAATCATATATGGTTTGCCATATTTGACACTATGGAGTGAGGCATATTGGTTTTCTCTAGGTTCGTCCTGGCCTATCATTCTATGGAGATCCTCTGGCATACCATGAAAGAAGGGGATGTCTGGGGCCTCAAGGAGTGGATGATCATGGGTCTGGGTCTTCGAAAAGCCGCGGACAGGGTCTTTTATGAAGCTAGTGTTTGTTTGTGAAGCTATTGCGATGGTTTTATGTTTGGTTATTTTTTTTTGGGGAATAATTTTGGAAAGGTTTAGTTAGTTTGTTTTTTGGAGTATATTGGTTTGATTTGTTTTTAGTAAAATTTAGTTGGTGGGGGTAGTTGTTGACTCCTTACGTTGATATTTCGTGTAATTGCACCGAATTTTCCCTTAATGGAATAAAAAAAGACTGTACTTATATTATTGTGCCTCTTGATGAGTTTTACATTTTGAAATATCTCTACCATTACCTAAGGAATATATAATCCTTTTATTTATGTAAATGATAAAACAAACTGTCGTACTTGGAGGTCAGAAAAGAATAGTATTTTCGAAAAACGATGGAGACCATGTATAATAAAAGTGTGTGAGCTGCCTACATACCTCCAGGGGTTTTCAAATTTTTTTAAGTTTCATTTTTAAAAGCAAAAGTTTTATTTTTCTTAGAATATCAGGCCCCACGTAGTTCTGAGTAGAGGGAAATGAAGATTTTTTTTAAGAATAGAACAGGGATGAGAGGAGTCATAGTGCGCTGAGATTTCAAATTAGGGACAGATTTCTTGAGATGGTCCAGGTTGACTGAGCGCATTATCTCTTCTTCATAAAGGTCAGTTAGCATAACGATGCCACCGAACATGATTTTCTCTATTATGTAGGGGCCACTCTAGTTTGACTTGAATTTCCCCCTAGGGTCCCAAACGGGTTATATGATTTCTTTAAGGGGTAAGTACCCTTCTCGGACACCACACTCCTTGACACTCCTGTTAAATGATCGCACTATTCGACGATGGTATCGGTGTATATGATATAGAGCCTCTAGCCTCCTTCCATCTATGAGCAACAACTCGTCAAAATGGCTCTGATGCTAGTCTTCTGAATTGACTTTGCTTTCAAGCAGGACTCATAATGAAGGTATTTCTAGTTCAACAGGTAGGAATATTTCCATGCCGTATACCATAGAGTAAGGGTATCCCCAACAGACTCTCGAATTAAAGTGCAGTATCCCTAGATGGCGTAAAGGATTCGATCGACCCAATCTCAACAAATTTTGGTCGTCTTGTTGATGATTTTTTGAGGTTATTATTGGTGGCTTTAACTGTGCCATTAGTTTTAAGTTGGTAGGGCGAGGATTTGTGTATTTAAATCCCATACTCGTCGACCAATTCTTCGACTTCTGCCTTAAAATGTAACTTGTTGTCTGATACTAGCTCATGCGAAACCTCCTATTGGTAGATGATGTTCTTTTGAATGAACTTGGCTACTTTTTTGGAATTCATCACTGCATATGACTCGGATTTGACCCAACTGTTAAAATAATCAATGGCAAACAGGATGAACTCGTGCCCATTAAAGGCTTTAGGTGAGACTTTCCCTATGATATCAATGTCTCATATGGAGAACAGTTAGGGAGATTTATTGTTATATACTTCCCATGGAGGTAAATGTTGGATATTGGAAAATTATTGGAATTTAAGGCATCTCTGGACATAAGAGATGCAATCCCAAACCATGGTAGTTTAATAGTAATCCTATAGGATTATCTTCTTAGAGAGCATATGGCCATTCATGTGGGGTTCGCATTCCTCGCTATGGAGTTTTTGCATCAACTCTTCAATGTCAGCCCCTGCGATGCAGTGTAAGTCGGTTTCATTGAAATTTCTCTTCAACAATACTTTATCACAGATAATATACTGGGCATCCAGTTTGCAGAGGGTTGCTCGGTCTTTCTTATTAGCATCTTGGGGGTACCTACAATGCTTGAGCATGCCCCAAATGTTATAGTACCAACACTTGGCCATATTGGAATCCTCTTCAATGACGAGCTGAATGTGATAAAAGTGGGTTGGTTTAACTTTCTTTTGGACTAGGAAAAGGGACATTATTATTCCCTTAGGCATATAGACCATGAAGGCTAACGTAGTAAGGGCATCGGCCAAGCTTTTCGTTACTCGGGGCAAGTTGTGGAAGGTGATATCTCGAAACTGGGAGGCTATCTCTTTTAGGTGTGCATGCAAGGGTAAGAGATTTCCGTCCTTGACTTTCAATCTTTTAAGGACCTAAATAATGATAAGGGCATAATCCCCATAGACAACAAGGCATTGGATTCCCTTATTGAGAGCGACTCTGAGGCCTACGATGCATTCCTCATATTCGGTCATGTTGTTGGTGTAGGGAAAATCTAGCTTGATGGAAATGGGAGTGTGAGAGTAAGCAGAGGTAATCAAGAGTATCTCAATGCCGTATCCTTTTTTTGTTTGCATCATCGTTAAAGAACATTTTCCATTGATGATTTTACTGAGAGGTGAAAAGGATATCTTCATACGGGAATTCGGAGATCCAAACGTCAACTTTTTCTATGGGGTATTCGATAAGATAGTCAAAGACGACTCTCCCTCTTATGGCTTTCTGCGTGATATACACGACATCAAACTTGGCTAGAAACATCAACCATCGGCCCATTCGGCTAGGCATGACAGGTTTCTCGAGAAGGTATTTGATAATCTCCATTTAGAACACAAGTCTGATAGGAAAGGTGAGCATGTAGTGTCTTAATTTTTGAGTGACCCAAACAAGGGTGGCACATAATTTTTCCAAGGCCGTGTGGTTGAATTTATACCTAACTAATTTTTTACTGACATAGTAGATGTCCCTTTCTTTGCAAGATTCTTAAAGGTATGGGCTACTAAATCCCCAGCTGCGGTGTCTGTTACAGTTAAGTATAGGGGTAGAGGTAGACCAGGCTCTGACGACATGACTACTGGAGGTCGGGTAAGATACTGATTGATTCTGTCAAGATTTATTTTAGACTTTGGTTGAATCCTTTCAGAGGATCTTGAATGGGCTCACAATTAGAAGTCAAGTGGGTGATGAACCAAATGATATAATGTAATTTTTGTAAGAATCCCCGCACTTACTTCTCTGTTCGGGGTGGTGGCATTTCGAGTATGACTTTCGATTTGGTAGGATCTGCTTCAATCCCCTTCTTTCTAACCGTGAATCCCAAAATGTTTCCTTTGGTGGTGCTAAAGACATATTTCTATGGGTTAAGTCGGATCTGGTATCACCGCAACCATTTGATGATCTTTCGAAGAGCGGGAACATGACCTCTCTGAGTTTTAGACTTGATGATCATATCATTCATGTATACTTCGACCTCTTTATATATCAGATCTTGCAATATCGTTCTGACAGCCCTTTGGTAGGTAGCCCCTGCATTTTTAAGATCGAATGGAATAATTGGGTAATAAAAGGCTCCCCAAAGGATGATGAATTCGTTTTTTTCTTGATGATCATAGTGCATCTTAATCTTTTTATATTCGACAAACTTGCCGACAAATGACTTGATAGCCTAACCAGTTGTGTTGTCCATGATGTCGATATTGGGCAGTGGGTAATCATATTTTGGAGATGCTTTGTTTAATACCCGATAATCAACGTGCATGCAAACTTTTCCTCCAAATTTTGGCATATGTACAATATTGGCTAGTCATGTGGGATATTCGATCACTTGGATGAATCCTACGTTCAATTATTTGACCATCTATCTTTTAAACTTAAATAACCATTTGGTGTGGAGTTTTCCCAGTTTCTATTTGATCGATTTGCATTTCGAGAGAGTTAGAATCTCATATTGAATGATTTAAGGATCGATATCAGGTATGTCATCGTAGGACCATGTGAGGACATCCATAAATTCCTTCAGTAGTTCTTCGAGTTTCGCGTGCTCATGATCGTCAAGGGTGGACCCTATCCTAATCTCATACATGCCATTACTAGAGCTGAGATTGATAACAAAAGTTTCATTTTCAATAATTTAAACGCGGTTATGATGTTTGTTATTAACCTTACTAAGATCATATACGAATTATTCAATTGCAAAATCATTATCATCAAGAGTTTGGTTAGAGTTAAGATAATTAATCTAAGGCACAAAAAGATACTCAAAATCTTTGTTTATTTCATTCTCATGGAAAAAGAGTGTTGAGAACCTCATCAAATTGGGTCTCACTTACATATCTATCAGAAAAGGGAGGAATAACAAAAAAATATGAAATAGGATAAACATCAGGGCTGAGTTGCATTTTTGTGAGTGGAACTGGTATAGCGTTCTAGTTTAGGACGGGTTCATCAAGAACTTTGATTAGGATGGACGAATTTGATGATATAATGCCTGAGTGGATCATGCAAAGTGTCATCCCCAGTGTTTGCATATTGAACGAGTCCTTGGAGTCACCTCACCCTCAATAACAACTATTGTCTTGTCAATGAGCGATTACACATGATGATGGGAACTTTCACCCCATGAGTAGTTGTCTTGGAAGAAGATATCCATCCTTAGCTTCATCTTTTTGTCCACATGATCAAACCATGGTTCGAGAGAGCTAGAAAAGGAAAACTTCACCCCCTTTTAGTAATGTTCCATTTAAGGAATCTCCCAAAACAATCTTGGCATTTTCTAAACTGCGCTTCAACTCGAGTTAGTGGAGCATTTGAGTTCCTTTGATAATGGTTAGTACCCCAAGCCACATGGAGGAAAGGACTTTTTCATTACTATGGGTTCCAGTATCTCCTATTGTCATGATTCTAGCCCCATTTTGAGCATGAAGTGCATAATCTTGAACATCTGTATAACGTTGACATTGCTGTGAGGGTTGTGATCTCGATAAACTCTCTATTTGAAATCATCCTCAGCTGGGAGTGGAAGTGGTTTTGCTCCAAAGCCATACATAAGCATGTCATTTTCGCCATGCTGTATTTTTAGTACTGAGTTACTAGTTCTTACATTATCTATATTATCATCATCTCCCATAATTGTGATGAGTTATCCATCGGCGAAGAACTTCATTTTTTGAGGGAGAAAGGAGGATACCCCTTGATGTTGTGAATCCATGATCGATCGAGGATTAAATTGAAATAAAATGGTATATCGATAACGGGATTGATATGACCAGTACCTATTGTAAGATTTATGGATCCCATCACCTCTTGGCAAGTGTTATCATAGCCACGCACTGCGGTGGAAGTTGGAGCAAGGTCGCTTACTTTCAAACCTAGGTAGTTGAAGGTTCTTAATGGGCAAATATTGAATGTTGATCCACTGTCGATGAGTAAGAGTGGTATTGTCTTCCCCATTACTTCAACATAGATGTTAAGGGTATAGTTGTGATTACGACCAAACTTTAAGATTTATTCTTCGAGGAAGAAAAGCATTCTAGTAGAGGTTAAGGACCCGACCAGGTTCATAGCTTCTTCTAGAGTGGTGTAAGAAGAGACTATCGGCCCAGTAAGTAATTTTATTAGAGCATTTTGGTGTAGATGGGAAGACATGAAGAGTCCCTACTAGGTGATGTTGGCTTGAGTTGTCTTGATCTGGTCGAGGATCTTATTTTCCTCGAGGGTCATTTCTTGGCATGGGGAGTTTCTCGACAACTCCCTTTTCTTTATCTGTTAATACTGATTGTGGATTCAAACTCAGGTGGTGCCTCCTAAATCTTGTCATACAGTTCACGAAAGAGGGGAAGAATAGTAACCCTATTTCTTCATCTATATTGAGTTGTTCAGCCACTTTATTGATTCCCCCTAATAGATTTATCAATATCATCCCACATATACTGATTATTGGGCTAACCCTTTCCTGTCTTGGCTCTTCATATGCACTATCAAACTTATCCCCTCATCCGACGGGAATAATGTTGTCTCTCCATGAGAAGTGAATGCCTTCCATAACTTCTATAGCTTCTTCATATAGGTCCTCCCACTCAAGAGGTAATTGAATTAGTGAAGGGACCAACTGTCCTTGTAGCTTTAAGGCATTAAGTAACTCGAATATACTATAAATCTCATTAGTTTGTCCATATAAACCTTCCATAATCTATACTGTATTAATCAAACTGACTTCGTCCATGGGTACCACCTAATTATCTAACTCTCGAGGCCACTTTCGAGCCTTCATGAACAAGGTGTTGAAATTCTGACAATCAATGGTCATCTTTGAGGGTATTTTCAGCCTAAACTCTAGAATCTAGTTCAGTATTATTCTAAATAACATATCTTTTGCCCCAGACCAAGTATGAATGAGAATGCATGCTCTTGTAATAAGCGATAAAGCTTGGTCGGCAAAGCAGGTAAGGCTTACGAGAAAATATGGGAAAACTTTAAGGGTTTAGGTGAAGATACGGGTATAATGGGTTATTTACTGGGTATACAATCAAGATAGATGGGTTAAATTTCGGATCATTTTCTAAGAAGGTGGAATTTGCTTTATTTAGAAGTATATTATGAGTGTTGTTTGGATTAGGATTGGCTGGTGGGGTGATGACACCCTGGTCAATCAGGACTTATATTACATTTCGAAGATATAAGCACTGATCAGTGGTATGCCCGGTATTTTGATGGAAATGGGTGTCGAATTCGAATTTGAGATTTCGTCTTAATAGGTCTTGCTAGACTTTAGAGAGGGGAGCGTAAAGATCAATGTATTCTTTTCTGAATGGTTTGGAACGAATTTCTGGCCCCTAAGAGGTAGTAGGTTGTGAGATGTTATTGGTCGAGACTGTAGAAGGCTTCTCATATTTTCTTGGAGTGAACTGTCCGGATACCTTCTTTGGATCAATTTTTGTCTTAGAAATATTCTTCGATCTCGACTCTTGCTTCCTGAAAGTCTAAAAAATGTGGTTAATGCTTTCCTCCCATCGTCCCTTGAATATGGGGTAAGAATTTTTTCTTCACAATACTAATTTGCTCATTTTCGAAAGGTCGGTTAGTCATGGTGGCCGCTTTCTCCCTCCACCTAGCTATGTAATTACTGACAGTTTCTATGAGGGTCTACTTGAGATGTTCTAAATCACGTCATGTAACCTCTAACTTCTAGATTTATTTGTATTGGAAGATGGATTCACTGGTAACATCTTCCCAACTGTTAATTTCTAATTCCTCGAGAGATAGGAATCAAATAAGGGCATTTTCTTTTAGAGTTTTCTAGAACATGTGGGCAATTATTTCCTCAAAGCCACCTAGGAGAGTCATGTATCGATGGTAACTTCAAAGATTAACAATTGGGGGCCCGCTACCCCAGAATTTCTCATTGTTAGGCATATTAAATATTTCCACCAACCTTGCTTTAGGGTAGGATTCCTAGAGATTCGAACCCAGTCAAATTTGTTCATCAATAACTTAAGGTCTTCCTTGACCTTCCTTAACTATTATTCCTTTGAATCGACGATCACTGGTAGGTTGGACCCTGGTTGAGCAAGATTCGTCATAGGGAGACGGGCTAGTGGTGGCCCATTAGTAGGAGTGCCCGTGGAGTGTCCTGATATTCTCTTAAGACCCGAATTGGCTCAGGTGTGGGTGAACACATAGAACAAGGGAAGAGTAGCTAAAACTCCTCAATAATAGGGACCTGGTTTCACTACATCTTATAAACCTCGATTTGAAGGTTGTCAATATTGGCAGTAGGTTAGACTAGGACTGTTATGAAATTAGGTTGCACATTTGGCACTTGGGATGTGTTCTCCATAGAAAGTGGGTGAGGTGGATTCTAGACTTGTGTGAAGCAGCGAGAGAACTGGCGGAGCTTCGGGGAGAATCTATTGAAGATCGAAGCCAATAGGGAGCCAGGCTAAGGTTCGGGTATGCAATTGACTTGAGGAGAAAAATGACTCGAATATATTTTTAAAATTAAAAAAAATAAAATATTTTTGATATTTTTTAGAAATAGGAGGACAAAATGTTTTCGGTATTTTTCTAAAATAAGGGGAAAATGTTTTTTTCTATTTTGATAAGAGGGGAGGAAAAATGTTTTGGAACTTTTCGTAAGGATGGTGGAAAAACGAGAGAAGAGTCTTAGCATGATTATTATTATTATTATTATGTTTATGTTTTGAATTCTATTAGGTTTACCTAATGGAAAAAGAAATGACGGACGGGACCCGAGCCTGGGAAAATTGGGTGTGGGAAAAATAGGTAAAACATGGTTTAACTTTTTACCAAGCTCATGGATAGGGTCCCGTTTTGAAAAAAAAGATGATATCACGCGAAAATTTCGACGGCATACTGTCCAAAATTTATGTAGAGTTTTGTGTTGTAAATGGAAAATTAAATATGGATGCCCTAGGTTTGATGACTATATGAGGGTATACAGTTGTTGGGTTATTATAAATGTCCCCCTCTTTGGCATTCCACGATATACGTCTTACTTTTGAGGGAAAGTGGTACGTGTGGACAAACCAATTGATATACCTGAGTGTATATGAATTGCCTCACTATATACCTCATAGGGATGGTATGTGTGAGAGTGAATTTTATATACGTGAAGTACATGAATGAGATCCCTGCTATATATATCCCATTATGAGTTCGATCAAGTAGTACGATGCAGGGGGAACCGTTTGATATAGATCAAAGGTATTTGGCCAATGGAAGGTAAGTGTCATATTGCTTAGGCTAACTGCGACCTGTCGGACCAGCGCCCATCACAAAGTAGACCCCCAGTATGGGATACAATTTTGGTCAATAGCCATGCTCTCTATGATGTAGTGTGAAGATTGCATGATTATTTGATTGATATATTATGGAAAGAGTATTTTATTTGGCATGATGAGTACTATGATAATAAGGAAGACTGTACAAGTATCATGAAAACTAAATCTAGCATGGAGCGTGAAGATTAAACTAAGCATGGGTACGTGAGAGTGAGTGATGTATGAATATTCTATAAGTGAGTGTGTGGTAGTGAATCTAATCATGGATCAACTAAAAATGGTGTGTGATAAGTATAAGTGAGCATGGATATTTACGAGTGTGGTAAGTGGAGGTGTGTTCTAGTGACACCTAAGCATGGATATTCTAATTGGTGTGTGAAACATGTGGATATAAGTGAACCTATATAAAAGTGCAGGTAGTGTGAGGTGTGCATGGATATCATTTACACAGTATGCGGATTGAAAAGTGAGTGAGAGGTTATATAAAAAAGAGGTAGATATTTACAAGAAATAATAGAGGAGAAAAGGGAACTGTAAAGCGTGTGATACCGATTTAAATTCGCAAATTTCTAATTTGGCACACTTATTTAATTAGAGTCTATTTTTAAACCAAATTAATCCAGCCCCTAAACATGCATCTAAAGTGTGTGTCAACCCATAAATAAATAAAGCATGTGACACAAATATTCAAGAAAAATCCCTGCAGGGAAAAACCTTTTATTTCTAGAACTTTGAAAAGTTTACAAGCCCATTGACTAACATACCATCTTGATTTCTCCACAAGAGTAACACACGGTGTCTTCGCCAAACCTCCAACGCAACGACTAGAAATCAGCAGTGGTTCACACGCAGCTATACCACAAGAACACACAGTCATAGACACGCAGTCTAAAATCTTCACAAGGACTCCTTCCACAAAAGCACGCAACTGTCGGTTGTAGAGATCTCCCCACAAAGAATCAACAAATAAAAAATTTGTTCTTGGGTTCCACAAAACAATTCACATAAAAGTAATTGGGAATTTTTGAATTAAAAACAAATTATTTGAACCCTTAAATGAGAGAAGGAAACATTCTGCCAAATAAAGGTTATCGAGATTTATGGCAGACAAACCAAAAAAAGTTTCTAAGGGTTTTAAAACTCTTCTCTGCATCAAAAGCAAGGCTGACATGCCTTTTTATATGAAATTTTTGAGTCAGTTAACGTAAAGAAGTAAACTAGTGTATCAACGTAAAAGTCATCTCGCTCGAACGACAAACCATCTCGTTTGAATGATATAGATATGTGGTTTTAATGAAATAAGGAGGTTGTTCGAACGAGATTCATCGCGTGCCTCTAGATAGTTTTGATACGAATGCGTGGCCTCCAATTTCGTATTTTTCTGATTTTTTTTGAATTAGTTATGATTTTTCGACGAAAAGGTGTCCGAGAATAAAATCTTTAGAAAATATTTGATAAAAATATCCCAACACTTTAATATGAAATGTAAATGAAACTTTAAACATTATCTTACCGAATGTCATATTGTTGGGCTTGAATGTTGAAGACCACTTGTAACTCAGATTCATCTATTGTAGATGAAAACTTCTTCAATTCTTCGACAACTTGTAGCGACATATGACATACTCAAATTGTGACAGACATTTATAAAATTATGTCCTTACAGGAACATATAGGTAGGCACATGTGCAAACGAGAAGAATATGATAACACTCACTCAAATAGACTTTGTCCCTCTTAAATCAGTCCCTAGTAGAGTCACCACTATGGCCATCCCGAGATATTCCCCCCTCTCCCAGGGCACTTTCAGGAGTGAAAAAGGGAGAGATAAAGGTCCCCCATCCCTCTCTACTTCAGGGGGTGCTTCGGCCATCCTGGGTTTTGGGGTGATGTAACGATATAGAGTCTCTAACCTATTTTGCACAAAACAAGAAAATGAACATGTCACCGCCTCAAGAAAGAGGCGTCAAAGATAAACTGATGCTTGAGAAACCAATACTTCAGAGATTCGGGTGCTAAGTTACAGAATGGGAAGGTATTAGACACCCATCCCGCCCTTTCGGTCCCTCATGAGCTTATGTTACCATTTTTCTTAATTTCTTCGAGAAGTGTGTGTGCATGTATGTATAGGTGGAGATCGAAATCGCTCGACTCAAATCATGGAAAAGATGGAGTGAGGTAATCTATAGGAATTTTCCTAAAATAATAATTAGAAAATATGATGCGTGCGCTTATCGAGATATTAATCATTATGATGAAATGATAATATATTTTAGATAAGATTCAAGTATGAATCACAATTATGATATATATAATAATAATAATAATAATAATAATAATAATAATAATAATAATAATAAAGCAGGAGGGACTTTTAGTCTTTCGCAACTGATGGTTGAGATCGAAAGTTGGCGAGTTTGGTCTTTATCAACTCGGGGTTGAGAATAAATCTTACAATGGCACATGGAATATTCATTTAGTGGCAATATAGAAATTTTTGCCTCGAGACAAAAAATTTCAATACCCGTGCCTCCCTTTGCATCGAAACAACAAATATCTTTGTCAGATTCAAGAGTAACTTTAATTTGAAAATTTTTAGACTTTGTCTCAACCCTCACAACTCATTTAAGCACATTTACAGTGACAAATATCTCTCAAAACCATTTTATTTCTAAAAAAATCTCACGCTCTCTTAGGAATCGCCGTAACCCACATCTATTTCACATTAATGTTCTCTCTTCTTTATTTTTTTGGGTATTTTACAATTCTTTCTTAATGCATGTTTTTATTATGGGTTTTTAGGGAATATGAGATGATCATTTAGGAATAAAATGTAGTGCGAGTTTTAGTTTATCATTTAGGAAGATGAGTTGATCATTATTTCTTCATTTACTTGGGGTTGTGGAAATAAAACGTGAGTTTCAAATAATGGTGGATTTGGGTTTTCCTTATTTTTGTCAAACTCAATCTGTTTTCAAAAGCTCTATAATTACTTTGTTTGAACTCTTCCAGTCTATCCGCGAATCTTCTTTCTTCCTCGCTCATAAACACACATAAACCCTTAATGTTGAGGTAAGCTAAAATCTTTGGAGTTTAGTTTCTAATGAGGATCTTTAACAGTTCTTTTTTTTCCCATCTATTCGAATAAACCATGTTATTTTCACAATCTTACTTATATTTATGTATCTTTAATTTTTAAAAGATAAACAAAGGTGATCTGGAACGGAGGTGCCTTTTAATAGATGAACAGAGGTGTATCTTTTCATGATCAGGATGCTCTAATCCCAATGTGGATGTTTATGGTAACGTATCTTTGGATATCTTTAGGTCCCTGTATGTTTGTGTTAGGGGCTGATGATATAAATTTTATATTTTCTCTCTCACATGGTACTCCTTCCCGTCTTCATTCTTTTTATTGTTAATATGTTCAATGTTTTAACTTATTGGAGATTTTGTTTTGTTTATTAACTTTTCACCGGAGGGTAGCCACTGCTATTGAAAGGTTGATGGGTTTCCACTAGAGCTTCTAACTTCTTCTCTCTTTTTTTCATAGATTATAAACACTTCAAGTCCGCTATTTGGTTTGATCCCAGGTCATCTACTCAAATGAAAAGGAACAAAAGAAGGGCTGCAAAAAACTAGCACTTGGCAAGATCTCTTTAACACATATACTAGTTATCTAAATTATGTAAACAAGCACTTAGTGATAAGGTCACCCAAGGTTAAGTCTTAAATTATTTGCAACCACTCTTGTCCAACCCTACAGATCTAAATATTTGTAATATATAAGAACATATATTTGTAGTTTTGCTTTGTTTGTAGTCTAGAGGAAGAGGGGTTTTATATTTAATGTCTTGACAAATCTACATATTTGTGATTAATATTTAATGTCATGACATATCTTCATTTTTTTAATTTGGAGTGGAGAGAGATGATTTTGGGGTAAGCCTACAAATCTCTTGTGTTTTCTTCCATGTTCCTCTTCTTTTGGGATTTGCCTTTCAATTAAATTCTTTTTGTATGGAATATTTGGGGGATGTTTTTTTAAAACATTTTTTGTTATTCATTAACCCAATTTTACTGTGTATCTCTCCTTGAACAGCTTCAACATAATCCATGTTGACACCTCGATATTTCATCTCATTGATGGTGGGGTCCTCACGATCATGTTTGACAACAATTGTAGATTTCAAATATGTGTAGGTTTGGCTTCACCATCATTTGGAAACTGTAGTGTTAATGCAAATATTTTACGATTTACCACTCTTTGCTTGATCTATTTTTGTAAACAATTGTTATTTTATAGCTTTTAGTTTTCTGCTATAGGTTTAGTTTTACGAAGTGTTCAAATTATTAGAATAATTATTGTTTTTTCCTCGATTTTAATACTTTTTTAGTTTGGGAAACTAATTAGCTTAAGTCAGGTGTGTAATTTTATCGCTTTTTTAAAGTGACATTAATGTTCATATGTAGTATTACCAAGGCGTGAGCTAAATAATACCATACGTGGCATTGAAAAGTTTTTTAAAAGAGAAAATATCACGGGAGAAAAATTATCATCGTGCCACTGGCACGGGTACACCCTAGTATATATATGAATAATATATGGATAAAATAGGAAAAAATAATAAAATTTGACTCGAGTCTCGAGGTTTAGCCTGAGATGCCTACGTAGCGTATAAAGGCATCAAAGTCCGCCTAGTTTGCATGCGACACAAGTGGGGTTTCTCCCATAAATTCAAGCGAAAATTAATTATATGTGTGTGTAGAAAATATATTTTTAGTTTTAAGAAAATGTGGTGAAAATCCTATTGGAATTTGTAGGTGTAATCCACTTTTTCTTGTTTTGGATTTTTTTTATAGAAAATAAATTATGTGAAATATAACTAATAAAGGATGAGATATTAATGTGTATGATCTAAATCCAAAAGATAAATCAAGAAAATAATTAATGCGAGAATAAAAGGAATTTAAAGATATATATATATATATATATATATATATATATATATATATATATATATATATATATATATATATATATATATATATATATATATATATATATGTAGAGAGAGAGAGAGAGGTCTGGACCTTCTTCGGAGACTTGAAGCTTGATCTTGATTTTTGATGAGCTTCCTTGAAAGTTGGGATGAATATGGGATGAGATAGAAGGATATATTTTCTAAATTAGGTACGAAAGTGATGTGAATGGAAGGTAGAGAAGGATTTCAAATAAGGAAACCTCGCTGATTGCAGAAGAATTCTGTTAAGATAACTGAAATTTATTGTTCTGAGGTTACTTAGAAGGTGATCTCATTATATACTTATATATGGAAGGGGGGCTTTTGATCGGCATTGTCTTTGTCCTACGTATCGACAAGTAACCCTAGACACACTACCGATAGGCAGGGAAATGTACCTATCAATTGGAAGTCTCGTGTAGATTTTCCTAAAAATAGTCATAAAACACAATTCATAAATCCAAATCGTGCATGGGCCATACAATTATAAAGGTAATTAAGAGAATTTCAGAATCCCTTGGGTCACTCCCGAGTTCGAGAGCTGACATTGGGTTAAACGGGGCTCAAAAGCACCCGTCAATCCTTTGGATCGAAGATCGTCGAACGACGATGGATCATTTGTCTCAATCACAAGTCTGAATCGTGCACGGGATGGACCATTGGAAAGGTTGTGTGAGGTACTTCGATGTTGGTTCAGAGAGTTGACTTTGGTCAAATGGGGACCAGAAGTGCCTAGTGCCCCTTTGGAGTAAAACGAATTGTTCATCTGTACCATAAGGATGATTTGTTCATGGACCGTTGAAAAGGGTATTCAGTGGACTTCGAAGATTAATTCAGTGTCATTTAAGATGAAGAGCTAACTTTGGTCAAATTGAGCATAGGAGCACCCGGTGGGCTCTAGATCAGTTTTCGAGGAAAAACAAATCATTCATCTAAACTGTTACGCCGTTTTATCCATGGGTAGGACCGTTGGAAAGTGGTTTTAGTGCCTTACAAATATTCATTGAGCTTTTGATCTGACGGTGAAGTTGATTAGGGCCAAATCGAGGCCCAAGAGTGCCCGGTCTCCTCTAGATCCATTTTTGATATTAAAATGGTTCGTTCGTTCTAACTGTTTTGCCGTTTTGCGTATGGGAGGGATCGTTGAAAAGGGGATTCAGATCCCTTTGAGGATTGATTGATATTTTTCTTTGATGATGGAGTTAACCGGAGTCGAATGCGATCAGGGAGTGCCCAGTAGCCTCTAGATCGACACTCGAAGTATAACTTAGGATTTGTAGTGAATTAGGGAGGTGCCAGGGAACTAAGGAAAGACTTAGGGGGTCCTGTAATGTGCTGTCTATACTTAAAAACAAGTTTAAAGAAGGTTTCGTTGGGTTTAAATATGAAATAAGAAAAATAGAAATTATAGTCTTCAAAATGTGTAAAAAAGAAGTTATAGGAGTGATAAGTGTAAGCTTGTAAGACTACAAGTCTTATTAAAGCAAATAGTGTTTTTCTTATAATGTAATCTTACATGTCTAATTATTCTTGGAAATAAAGGTATTGAATTACTTATGTTTCCAATTGAGAAGAATATTACTCCAAAAGGTTAAAAAGTCACTAAAAACACTTAAGAAGATAGTGTCGATAACTTAATGGTCTTTTGAAATATTAATACTTGTAAAAATTGAGTAAAAGGTGAGTTTGGAAACACATCGGTAAAATGATAATTTTACGTAAAGTGGAACATGTTTATGAAATAAAAACATTGAAAAGGGTGTGACACATGATAGTTCTAAAGCGTAAAGGACATAAAATGATGATTTTTATCGTGTAACACAAGTTAAGGTGAAACCCTAGTTTGGCTTCGGTCGAGTAAAAGAAAAAGTTTAATAATGAGGATATTTACAAAATGTTGAAATACATTGATGAGGACTCGGATGACACTGAAAAAAATTAAGAAGGGCCCAGAGTTGTGTGGCGAAAGACCCAAAATCACTGGCAAGATCATATGGTGGCATCGTCGGCAGTGTGGATCTTGTTAAAGTATGTAGTTTATTGGAAGATTAAGAGAAAAAGATAAAGGAATAAGGAACATGTCAAGAAATGGGTTATGTGGTGAAAATATGTTAAGGCAACCTAACTTTAATGAATTAATAAATGTTCCGATAAAGGATAAAAAGGACAAGTAAATGTGAAAATTAATTAATGTTCCCAAGGTGAAGAAAATGCAAAGTTAAGTGATTAAAGGGGTCATTAAGTAACGAATATGGTTTAACCCATAATTAACACAAAGGTGTGTTGTGAAAGGTTTTCAAAGGCTAAATAAGTAATTTCTAACACGGTGTTCACATGTGTTAAAAGGGTGTTTTTTAATGAAAATACTAATGTGAATTGATTAAAACGAAAAGGGTAATATCTATAAACAAATGGATTTCGTTCAAACCAAGTGGATTTGTTTCAAGTACTTGATCGTGTGTCTTAAATAAAGGGATAAATGTCAAAATAGGAAAAATGAAGTCTTTTACAAGATTGAGGTGAATTAATTGGGATAAGTAATGTTTCCAGAAGTAAAACGGTTTCATGCATTAAGTATATGTGTATATACACACACACACACAAAGACACACACAAACACACATAAGGTAGTTAGATGTGCACATAGGTATATCGTGTTAGAGTCTTATTTTTTTCATTTGATTCTACACTACATTTTGTATACTTCCCACCGAGCATTTGGCTCAGTCCCTCGTTTAGCTATGGAAAGTTGGGTGCGGTTTCGTATTATAAGAGCGTTATATAGGTAAGTACGCTCTTTTATTTTATGTTAGTAGCATTATGCTTGGACTCCGGGAATCCTTCCCATGGGTCCCTCACGTAGTTAGATTTGAAATTAGAATAACATGCTAAACAAGTGTAATAGTATTTAAATAAAACTGGACTAGAAAGATTATTTTTGTTGATTCATTCCAATTCACACCTAATGCTCTGTTTAGATAGGGTTGACCACGGGTGACCCATAAATCCGATTCGGGCATTACAAGTCACGGTCCAAAACCCTAACCATCACCCAATTTCTGTGTAGTGATATCATCCACATATTGTACCAGAAATACCACTATGTTCATATCATGCTTCTTGTACAAATAAGTATTACCAGGCATTGATCAAAATCAAAGGATTGATTGCTTTATCAAACCACATCTTCAAAGGCCTTAGTGTTATCTTTCTTAAGCTTACTCACTTTTCTTTCCTTACTCCAGACTATGTAAAAGTTAAGACCATCATTCAAGAACTCAGTCTTGATGTTAGATAATCCCGATATCATGAGAAAGATTTCTCATAATCAATCCTTTTCTTTCTAAGTAAACCATTTTGTAATCCCTCACTTGAAGGTTTTCACCTTACCATCCATATCTCTTTTAACTTATTATAAATACACGTACGACCTATGGGCTTTGTCCCATTAAGAAGTCTACATGTTCCAAAAACTAGATTTCAATACATCGAATCCCTTTCTAGTACTCATAGTCATAAGTCAAAGCTGAAATCATTATCTTGGAATGTCTCATTGAAGTTCCTAAGACCCGATTTGTATTTTTCTAGAATCTCATTAAAATGATTACCCAAAACACTAACCTTTTTGGATCTCTCACAATGTTCCAACTATGACATGGAACCACATACTATCCAGTATAAGTGATACGAGGATCCTGATCATTAGTAATAGTCCCATAAAGTCTAGGTAGTGTATTATCAATATCAGAATGTATTTCATCCTATGTGAGTGACCTAGTAACACCGACAACAAGATTTTACTTTTTATCTTGTAAGTCTGGCTTACCCTTGGGCCTGTGTGTTATTACATAATTATTTAGCAAGAATCGATCATTGATGCAATCATTGACATTTTTATACTAAAAAATATGGCATATACTACGTTTATATCCTTTAGGATGACCAACAAAGAGACATACTTCTATCGTTGATTCCCATTTCATCGTCTTCTTCTATAGCACTAATTTTGGGCACCCCGAGACCTGAATATGTCCCTGAATGTACTTATGTAAATTCTAATATTCAATGGGAGTTGAATAGATCGATTCATAAGAAACTAAATTTAGAACCTATATTTTGGTCTTATGTAAAATCCCAATAAAAATGTTATAGTCCTGAATAATTAGCCATGGACTTTATCATATCTAAAAGTGTCACATTCCTTCCTTTCCTCTACACCATTTTGAAATGGAATACTCGGTGTAGAAAATTTGGATATAATCTTACACCAACGATAACTTATCCATCTAACCATGGAGTACCCAGTGTAGAAAATTATTCAATGAAGGATTTAAACGCATCATATGTCATGTGGTTGATGATCATGTCGATGGTTGATAATGGGTATTTGTATTTTGGTATATCTCTGTTCATGTGTCGATAACCGACACATATTTTTTTTACCTACCCCCTTCTTTTGTGACTGGTATAATGATGGGCAACCATGTGTAGTATTCAAATACTCTTAAGAAGAATATGATGAGTTGTTTCATGATTTCCTCCTTTACTTTAAGGGACCATTCCGGCCTGAGCTTCCTGATTTTTTTCTTGACTGCCTTGGATTCGGGGTATGTGGGTATACGATGAACGGTGATCTCAGGGTAGATACATGGCATGCCGTCATATAACTAAGCAAAAACGTTAATGTATTCATTGAGGAGTTAGATGAGTGCCGATTTTTCCATATCATTTAAATAAGTTCCTATCTAGATTTTTTTCATCTCGTCAGAGGACCCTAGGTTGACCGTTGTCATTTTGTCAACAAGTTGTGCACGACTGGTTTTGTTTTTATTAAGATATTTTAGGTCATCTTTTAGTTCTTCATTACATAAATTTGCTTAATCACTTTTATTTTCACATTCATCATCATAAATGTTTTGAAAATAAGGATTCTCAAGGAAAACGTTTATATTATTTTCTAATGGATTGACATGGTCAAGTACATCAAATTAGTCGGCAAAGACGACCCTCTCCTCGAAGGGGAGATTATATATAGGGGCTAGGTGTTCCTCTTCGAACACATAGTCTATTTTATCCTCGAAGGGGTTCTCAATATATGGAAGATGATATACGGTCCAGTTGCATTATTCTTGCTCCATCACTTCTCAAAACATTTTAGTTAGTTTAAGATCCTCGAGCGGGTTCCAATTAGCAAAGGGCTTTTCTCGCTTTTCGATCAAATCTCTAATATTGTGCATTTCTTCTTTTGTCTATGAGGGATGGGCCTTAAGGAAAATGAAGAATGGGGAGTCATCCACCCTTTACTAAAGCATCCATTAAGGCTATTCCTTTGTATCTTCCAAGATGGTTTCTATAGGTGGATTACGTTAATACCCACTAATATAAATGTCTCCCCTCTTATATTGACTCTCGAGAATATGTGTGTTAGATTTTTAGCCCTTGATAAAGACAGAGTCTTCATCTACTGTAATCAAGTTTTCTTCGTAAAATAATTTCAATTTTTGGTGCAGTAATGAAGTGATACCTCCGATTTCATGAAGCCACGGCCTTCCCAGAAGGAGGTTAAAAGATGAAGGCATGTTGATCGCTTGGGTCAATACTGAGACTAATTTTGATGGACCACATTACTTCTCTATGAGTGTTGTCATAATCCCTTACATCTTGAGTGATAGGCATGGGATCTTCATTCTTAATTTCTAGACATTTGGATGTTCTGAAGAATATACATTTAAATAAGTTTTTTTATCGACAAGTACCATGGGGATCATCTATCCTTGGATGTTCAAGGTGATGTTAAAATCCACTGTGGTGTGGTCCGGTCTTAGGTAGTTCCTTGATGGCCAAAGAGATGTTTTTTGCAAAGTTTAGGCTGCTAACAGTTCCTTTGAACTCTTCTAGGATGGCAGATATATGTACCATTTTTTGAGAAAATTTCTTGAGGACAAAATCCCTATATGGTTGGTAAGACATGAGAAGCCCTTATATGGAAATTTTGTCTTGGGTTTTCTTCATATGTTCAAGGACTATATTTTCCTCAATTTTTTCCCATAGGGTTTCATTGAGTACTTCATTTCCCTTGTTATTATCTTTTTCTCTAATAGGTACATGATTCTATATGCGGTATTTATAGAATCTTCTGGAGCGAGTTATGTTTTCAACTTCCAAGTATTACAATTCTAGAGTGAGGAATTCTGTAATTAGTTTGCCGAAGTTCAGAGTGCAGACTTGGTCTTTATTTTCCCATGGAGGTTAGATAATTAGATCATCGAAGTGGAACATCAAGTCTTCCTTGGAAAAGAAATTTAATCGTTTGGAGACTGAAATAGCCACGAGTCTTAGTTGCCCTAAGTTTTAAACTCCTCAACCCATCTAGTTGGGATGATATATTAATTTTTTGGTCCTCTATTATTACTCGTTGCTTATTTTTCTTCATCATATATCACTTCCAAATGTTCATAGAGATTCTCACATTTATTCATTGTGTCCAACAACAAAAGATGGGAGATTTCTTAAAACACTAGGTACATTAGTTTATATAGTCTCACTTTAAGATGGTCTCGAACTATGGCTTTCAAATCTCAAAGTGTTTAAGGCATAAGATCAATCTGGGTCTGAGTATGTGTCACGTGATCTAGGTGCCTATTGATGAGTCTTCCTAAGCTTGTACAATTTTCGTCATCTGCTGAATCAAGTGGTCTGATTATGAGAGATGGATCCTTGATTTCATCTTTTCTAGAGATAATGTATACCCTCGTGTAATGGTTCGGTAGAGGGTAATGCTAAAATTAGGCCTGGTCTTAGTAAGAGCCATGATTTTTCCTTGATTTATCAATTCTTGGAAGGAGAACTTCACAGCTCGACACGTTTATAAGTTATGTACTATCATTTGATGGAACTCATAATACATATTAGTTCGAAAGGCCTCTTTAAATGGTCAGGTAACGTCTTAGGGCCTTAGGTCTTAAGAAGACCATTTTTCTTGAGGGATTAGTTGACTGTACATATAGGACCATAAATAAGTGGAATGTGGATTGGACCCTTTCAATACTCCAAGGTACCCATGCGTGTGCAGGCATTGGGGTTTGAATGGTACTAAAAATAGTTGTGTCTTTCTTATCAGTCATCCTTCTCGCAAAAGGAGGGATTTTCCAATGATTATCGATCTCATTCTTGGATGGTTGATTCATGATATTGTCCTCTAGTTGGTCTCACACATCCATCGAAACATTGAAGTGGGGTGGGTACATGGTTTTCAACTAATCTCGTTAGGGATGGATTATACTTTTTTTTTATAATGGTTACTTTTTCTTCCTACAAGGTTTGATTCACCATTTGAGTGTCCATGTTCCTCTAGTGTGCTATGAAGGTACCCAAGTGTTCATTGATTTCATGACTTTTCATTTCCATATATCGACGAGTGACTTCTGGATCGTCATTGTACTTATACTGCCTCACAAATTCCTGATAAATGTCATTCCAACTGGAGGTTCTCGCATCGTCAATGGACAAAAACCACTTGAGGCCCCATCCTAACAGGGTGTGCCCAAACATTTTGTCCATTACTTTCTCTAACTCTCCTATTGATGGCATGGTAAAATGTATAATTTGAGAAAAATTATCAAGGGTCCCATTTCGGTTAACTTTTTGATATTTATCTTGAATTTATTTAGTAGTCTAGCACTAGCGTAGAGGGATAGACATTGATTATTTGTAAGTTCAGCGACTGGTTGGAGGTGCTAAAAGTTCTGTTAGAATATTTGGAACTCCATTCTGAGGTGTCCAAGATTCGTTGGAAGCTATGTTATATTGGCCATAATTGTGCTTTTTGTGGTCATGGTTGGGGGGAGGGGGGGTTTGTACCTTGTACCATTGATGGATGAGTTATGATGTTATTAGGGTGAAGATTTTCTACCTGACTCTTAGGTGTTCTCTAATTGATTTTTAAGGGAGGTCTTCTCTTGACTTAGGGTTTTGATTTCACTCTTTATATACATTAGGATATCCATGATGTCGGATAGTTACATGGTTTCCTCATTATGCATGTTGTTAGGGTTATGAGATATTAGAGTTTGATAAATGCGGCTTTCGTCCGTTATCAAAGACGCTGACTGCAATGTTATACGTGGTTGCAAAATATAGATTTCTTGACTTAAGTATATCTTAAGAGAACCAATCACTATTTTAATCATAACATATATTTTTCTTTTTTGAGGTGATCTCAGGTAATGACCCACTTCCTACGATCCTCTTCCCTTGGTTCGCAACCCATAGTTCAGATTTGTTAACAATGATTGGGTTCTTTGAATCTTGGAGTTCCATATTATGTTAGGAAATTTTTTTGGGGTACAAAACACTTTTTAGGAGATTCACTATTTAGTGAATCTCTCATCTCATTTATTTGGTTGTGTCCTTGAGTTCTATTGCATAAGGTTATCTAAGGCTTTTCACGAGGCTAAAGGCTGCCTTATTTGACTATGACTCCTTACAATATACCTCAGTTTTTTTTGTAATAGAGACATTTTGATATACCCAAATATACGTGAATCGAGCTTCCCAATATACCTCATGAATGTGTAGGAGAGCTGACTCGATATACTCTAGGTAATTGAGTTATGTTCACTGAGAACATACCACTATATATATATATATATATATATATATATATATATATATATGCTAAGAGTACGTGGACAAGAAATGTGGAAACTATCACTAGAACATGTATTTTTGGACCCAAACCCATGGATAGGTTTCCTAGGGTAATGGGGTATGAAATGATATTAAAATGTTATGCTAGTGAAGTAGGGTGTGTCTTTCTTTGGAAGGTCTTTTACTTTTTGGCAAGGTCCATTTTCACTTGTGATTATTGTGATATTGGCATACATGTCACAAAAAAGGTTCAAGGGATGCCTTGTGTGTAATCTTATCCCTACGAGAGCCTGAAATACCCATTTGTTTGTACCTAGTCAGGTATCTAGAAAGAATAAGAATAAATGATAATGAATAGTATATACAAGTATGTACAATAATAATATGCTGAAATAATTAAAGATCCACATTAAATTAAGTTCACCCCTCCTTAGAAAGAATGTTCCCCAGTAGAGTCGCCATTGTGAGAACCCGAGGCAACGCACCTCCCCCCCATGCGCTAGTGCATCATTTTTGGACAAAATTTGGTGGACATGGGTCATTGGCAGTGTCACCTGGGTATTTCCTTTGAAAAGAATGGATTTGCCAGTCTATTTTACCCAAAAAAGAGAAAAAATGGGGTAGGCCTCTATAGAGACCTAGTGACGGAAATTAGTCTACATGTTTAACCAGAGAGTTAATGGTTCAGAACTAGGTTACAAATTGGGAAGGTGTTAAGCACCCTATCTGCCATTTGGTATCAAATATAGATATATAGTCTATGTTATCATGTTATAGTGTAAACAAAATAATAAAGTAAAAATAGTTATTATGTACCTAGACTGTGCAATGCAATGTGAGATGTGTGTAGATAATATAGACAAGAGATAAATATTTATGAGGTTGGACTTGTTCACTAGGACATTGGTATGAGTAATACTAAGTACTCGAGCGGGGAAATTTAAAGTTCACGTAGTTCGTAAAGGTACAAACCGATATTATACCTCTTATAAAGGATCGATGCAAGATATCTGAACTCTATTTGATATCTCAAAGTGTTTTTAGAGTGAGGTAAGTATATATTTAAAAATGTTAATAAATATTTGTTCATAAAAAAGGATTTGAGGAATTAGGTTCACTCGTAAAACAACTTTGATGGATAAACAGTGTAGAGACTTCAAACTTCAAGAACAAAATAAAGAGTATAATCCCCGGATCTAGTGATCCTCTACCATAAACAATAATATTTCATATTTTTTTTATTTTTTAAAATAAAATATAAAAATGGTGGATATGTACATGGTTTGACTTGTGTTTTAGAGATCGAGTTTCTCTAACATGCGTATGTATCCGCCATACGTAGAATCAAAGTCAACATAGTTCGGATGTCACCCTTGGAGAGAGATCAAGCCTTATAGATCACGAAAATACACAAAGATAGTTTGGGGTAGTGTTGTGGAACAACACCACCCTCTTTTATCAAGACTTTAGAATAAAAGAGTTAGATATGGAGTACCTGCAAAGTTACACATGCTCCTTTCCATTTCGATAGCGTTCCATCTTGGGATCAACATTTTTTTAAATGGGTCTAAGTATACTTTTAAAAAAAAGTATCTTTAAGTGAAGACAAAGTTAAGAAAGATAAAAAGGGTATTTTATTGACATTGGGTATGGATAATGATGAAAGAAGACAGGTATAGAAGTTATAATTCTAGATCTAAGATTGGGAGATGGTTTGGAGTGAATCAGAGATTGTTTTGAGGTCATTTTTTTTTTTGGGGGGGGGAACTTTTGGGTAGACAGCTCTGCATTTATGGTGCAAAGTTAACGCATCTAAATGGTTGGTGAAGGTATCCTTTTATAGGTAAAAAATAGGGCATATGATCAATCACTCCAGGGTACGGTGCGCCCTGAGCGATCGGTCAAGCGAATTTCACCATTGGCCTTTGGGTATTTTTTAGTTTGGACCTAACTTTGGTGGGTGATTTTGTGAGTTCATTTTTGGTGTTTTGATCTCTTCGGAATGTCACCATGAATTTGGTCAGTCTTTGGGCCTTTGAGAGTCTTTGGTATATGATTACCTTTGTGGAGTAGAATTAGGTGTCTATAATCCATTTTTTGATAAATAATAATTTTATTATAATAGTTGAATATTCATTCATAAGAAATCTAGAAATAGAAACCAACTTTTCTGTAATCAGCCAAATTAAATAATTTACCTACATTATTATTGTGTCTTCTCCCTATTCTAAAAACATATCCTAGTCCTAGTACTGGTGACTTATTCCTATGGCCCTTAATTAGGAATATTTCTATGTTAAGTATTTGCTCGGTTACCTGAAACCTCTACGAACAGTTGCAATCTTGACTTGTGATACCCGATTCTACACACCAAGTTATTGTAGATAAACCACAAATCATGCAATTACTTTTCATAAAAAAAATCATTACCATGCCCTTTTCCTTATAAAGCTAGGAAATTTTACACGTTGATAGAAAAATTCTAATTACTTGTAGTGAAAACAACCACCTTTTGGCTGTTTTGTTAATACCGAGAAATATGAGAATTATTAATCCCAAACCATTATTCCTAAGACTCATCCATATCCTTCCATCTCCCTTTCGATAAATAATAAAATATCTTCTCAACAACCTACACCATTTATTGTCTATGGATGATGCTTACTCCCGATTTATAATGGAATTAGATTTCCCCACCAAATCTAATCCAAGGAATCCAATGTTCAATTAATGATGAATATCATTTTTGAGTGCATGATTATTACTTTAGCACCATAAACCAACATCGGTGTTTATAAATTTCTACCACTCAATATTTTAAAATTAAAATGTTCTTATAGAACTTTTCCTAGCGAACCGAACATATGCGACACTCTGTTTAAAATAATTACCTTCAATTTTAAAATCATTGTGATTCCATGATCAATTCCCTCCAATGGGGAGGATATACATATACTAAAATGAGGAATTGATCACATCACAATTTTAAAATTTAGATGAGAATGATGGTTTAAAGTAGTTTATTATCCCCTTAAGTTAGAATGATGTCCAATTTCATATTCAATCCTTGAAACTTATTCCAAGTAAAAATTTAAGAACAAAACTAGTGAGTAAAAGTTATTTTTTTTTAAATCATAGAATCACCATTTACAAAATTAATATTCAATTTAAATGCGCAAAAATAATGTGATATTAAAAACTAATTTGTTCGGGCATCCTAGTTCCCTTCTGAAGTGATATTTCTCGATGGGAGCTAAAATCATATTACCTTGAAATAGACAGATTTTCACATTTCATTAATCAAAGTGACTATGATGGGGAGGATATCATTATTTATATTTGAGTGTATACCATCGGTTCGTTTATTAAAAATAAATCCACTTGTGTAGATTTTTCTCAATGGGAGGACAAAACTCATGCACATTCAATTTCAATTAATTATTGGTTAGGATTCTCAAGAATACCACATGCAATGATTAAAACCATACGATTGGGGGGGGGGGGGACGATATGTGTTTATATTGCAAGTGTTCAACCTAAAACAAACCTCAAGGGTGGCGGTGAGTAGGTTTTATAGCATAACATGACCAATTTTTTTTTAAAAATATTTTTTCTTGAAAATTCAACTCTACTAACACATGGATTAACTAGGTGAAGTGATGTATGTACTAAATTAACCATACAACAAGATTAATTAGGTTAATCTAGAGATAATAACTAGAAATCACAACTTAACTCCCATTTTAGCACTATCACTAGGTCTAGATGTTATCTACGTGCGATGTGTGATCAAAGTGTGCAATTAAATGAATAGCAATAAAAAATATTGCATAAGACATATTTTATAAAGAAAACCCTCACTAGGAGGTAAAAAACCTCGATCCACTCTAATTATTGTCCTTACTTGAAAAGAGTTTTATACAAAGCAAGAATGTACCTCTCAATCACGTCCTAATGAGTAGTTACCTATGGATTTTGAAAATTCACTATAGATGAATATAAATCCCATCTGATCTCCATGTAATAAATAAAAACCTCTAATCTTCTCCTTGGAATCACGCCATGCTCTAATTCCTCTAATGAATTAAAGCAACTCCGATTTTAGATCAAAGAGTGATAGATCGTGCAATTCAAAAAGTAGTTGTTTAAATTGAATTGAGTAATGTAGATCTGAACCAAAAATGCTCTTAATTCTCTAACAAAATCAAAGATCAAGTCATGGATCTAAGTTTGAATAATTTGAAGGGAACAAAGTAATTTTGGGAAAAAGAGAATGATGAATAACTATAGACCTCAAAAATGAACTCAAAGAAGTTTTTGAATTGTGAGGTTTTAAGATTTAATAAAGGGGAGAGAAATGACCTGTTTATAGAGAATTTTTAAAATACAGTGATATGCCAATATGACACCTCGTCTCGCCTCAAGCCAGTCTCGGCTCAAGACGACTCTCCAAAGAAGGCTCTCATGAGCCATCCTATACAACTGACTCTTTCTATCTGAGCCAGTGTATCTTGTATTAGTCTTAAGATGAGACCACATAAAACCTTGGATAGCCTAATATCTCTTCTCGTCTACATTAAGAGGACAAAACCTATTAAGTTAGCTTATACTCTCGTCTCGGCCTGTCGTCTACACATGGAAATTACCAACATGTAATCTAGAGGTGATACAGTGGTCTCATACTCGGCCATGATGACACCTTAATACAACTGAAGAGGTTTGGCATCTAACAGGGCACGTGCAATAAGGGACGTGTGAGAGAGTGCGCATGGGCTGCGAGCCTTACGTGGATAAAACTGTTACAACAACATCATCCCATAATGTGGAGAATGTCTCCTAATGATTACATACATTCACAAGAGACAAATGGCACTGTATCATAGGCCACTAGGTGTTGTGAATGCCTCATGCATGTCTGGCTGCGTCTGACACCACCCTAGGCATATAAAGACCCGTCTTCTACATCATTGTAAAGGAAGGCAATTATCAACCCTTTTGAAACTCTGTTAAAACCATATCTTAGAGATAGATATAGCTTGAGTGATTATATCAAAAGTCCATAAGATCCCATATTTAGTGAATTTCACACCCTCACAGAGTGGACATAGTCCCTTCAAAGGCTGAACCACTTACATTTGGTATTATCTTCCTGTTTTCCTCATCTCTTTCTATATTTTTATTCCTGTTCATATTCCATTGTTGTTCTAGTTTGAGCTTCCATACTAAGTTGATTTCATGATACCATTTCCTGTATCATCAATATGGTGCCTCCTGTGGGAACAAAGTACTACTTCTTCCTCATCTTTGTTTAGCTTGAACTCACCAAATTATCTGGTGGTGATCCATCTCTGCTTACGTGGTCCTGTATCACCATTGAAAGAGCTCATGTTGAGCCTCTCAGGCTTTTCTTTAGATTTTAAGTTCTTTCAGTTCACCAAAGATATGGACTCCGATTTGCCTTTAGGCAATGTCCTAAGTTCTAGTCAGGCCCCACCTTAGTTAGAAATGCTTGAGGTGGCGACGACATTATGCTCCTTAGCAAACAACAAGTGGCAGATTCGAGCAACTATTGTTGCATTTAGCCAGAACATGGTGGTTAAACCTTCCAGAGTAGAGGATAAGATGATAACTCTGGCCTCCAGGGAAGGTGTTCCAGACCCAATGGCCAAGGGACCATCATAGTCCCCATACAAATATCTTCATCCTCAGTAAAGGAATAAAGAACTAGAGGATAGGATAAAGGACATACTGAAGAGTAGAGACCCCCAGCAGAGGGGCTACACTGAAGGCTCCCCATTTGTGGCAAAGATTATGAGTTATCCAACCCTGAAAAAATTCAAGCCACTGGTGGTTACACCCAAATATAATAGGATCACTAATACCGTCCACCATGTGGAGATGTACTAATAAGACGCTTATATATACTCGATCTCGAATGAGATGAGGTGTCAAACCTTCTCTAGCACACTGACCGATTGTACTCATGTGTGGTTCACCTCTCTCCCTAAAAACTCAATGTAGAATCTCAAGAAGTTAGCATAAAGGTCCATACACAATTTTTGCTTTGTTGCGAGGCCTCAAAAGAAGACGACACATATTGTACTAAAAGTAAAAAAATGATGAAAGTCTGAGGGCGTACATAGCGAGGTTCAGTACGGAGAAATTAGAGGTTGAAGATTATGAAGAGAGCATTTATATGACCGCCCTGATGGGAGGGATATAGAAAGGAAGCTCTTTTGGATGATTGCCAAAGATCCTCTTAAATCCATGGCCAAACTCCTGGATAAGATCGTAAAGATCATGAATGTGGACGAGCAAATGGCTACTAAGGGTGAAGATGAGAAGGGAACATACAATGGAAGTAAGGATTTTGAGGTCATGCCCTCAATAGTTCACCAGATAATTAAATTCTCTACTCCATATGGAGTAGGCGAAGTTCAGGGTGACCAAGTTGAGGCATGTGAATGTTAGTTCAACTCGATTGAGGTGAGGGAGGCATATTAAAGGTCCACTCCAACTTATAACATTGATACTCTTGACCCCGTAGATGAAATCAAGCTGAAGATGGGCGAAGCCTCCAAAGAGGTAGAATCCATCGGCCTCATTGAGGATGAGCCAGAAAAAACATCCAAATCGATAAGGCCCTGAAGAAGGAGATTAGACAAGAGATGATCAAATTTTTGAACAACAGGCAAAGCATTTTTTCTTGGAGACATGAGGATATGCCTAGCATTGATTCGAAGATCCTCTACCATAAGCGCAATATGGCCAAGGATGCAAAGCCGATCAGGAAAAGAAGGATAGTGTACTCAAGAGAGAAATATAATGTCATCATAGAAGAGGTAAAGAAGTCTGTGAAAGATAAATTTATCAGGGAAGTCATCTACCCTGAGTGGTTAGCAAGTGATGTCATCATCCTCAAAGCCAACGGTAAGTTGCGGACGTGCATTAAATTTACAGACCTGAATAATGCCTGCCCTAATGATAGATTTCCCCCACCAGGGATAGACTAGATGGTCGATGCGGCTGTCGACCATGAATTAATGAGTTTTATGGATGTCTACTCAGGATATAACCTGTGACACCCCGCCTAATCAATCCCGGGTGATCAGTCCTAAATCAAGTTAGAACAGGTTTCTCATTTGGTCCATTCTTAGCATCACTGTCGTCTTATTAAGTTACTAACCACCTAAGTGAGAAAAATAGACTGGTTCCAATTTTTATCTTTCACTATTTAAACAAAAACCCATGCGGAAAATAAAATAATATAACAATCACAGATAACTGAATTAATCATCCACAAGTAAAAATAATTAACCGAATAAACCATCGGTCCAAATAATAATAAATCCCGTAAAGACAAGAACGAACTCCCAACAAGTCTAATACAAATAAACGGAATGTGAGCGACATGCTCGAATAACTAATCATGAATTTATACATTAAGATTGAAGAATGAGGCGTCTATCAAAACCCCGCAACATCCACATATGCTGCAGCAACGGATCCCTGGAATTTAGTCAAGGCTGGCGTCCCTGTGGCTGGACACCTAAAAGGTTTTGAAAATAGATTTATAGCAAGGGTTAGTACCCAAAATATTTGGAAAACATTTAACAAATGATTAACTTGCAGTAATAAATAAATATGCATGCTCTTCATATTCTAGTTAGTATCGCACTCTCTTGAGGACTTTCTTACCCCTCCTCTAATGTACACTACTAACACTTTAATTAAATTACCGAGTTATTCATCTCATGACTTGATAATTAACATAGTTTCTTTATACCCACCCTACTTTAACTGAGTATATAGTGATGATGATTTTTAAGTTATTAGTAACATCAACTTAACTAAAACATTTCCCTTTTTAAATTCATATAACTTCTACACTTGTTATACATGTAAAACCACTCATATTTTTCATTACTAACCCGTATATAATTAATTATCCAATTATATACTTATAATCATATTTCAGCATTCACAATCATACTGTAATATATTTAACAACTTGCATCCACCCGAGTAAAATACTCACCAAATGTAAATTCTATAAAGTGATATCCCACTAGGTACAATCACATAGCCTAGTTATCCCAAGTCAGAATTTCACACCAACTTGATAAAAATAAATAATTGGAGGCGGTCATATTCCTTCCCTGAAAGTGAGATGTCCCTCACCCATATAATGGACGCTATGACCTTGGGAATATACTCACCCTACTCCTCAAGCTAGGGGATTCATCCACTACGCACAACCTCCCCCTATAGCACTATAGTATAAAATATCTAATCACTGATATTAATGTACACACCATATATATATACTATCACATCCGTATAAATATAAAAGTCCCGGCTATACCGTGCGGTAAATCCGTAACATAAGCCTATTAAAATTATTAAGAGTTTATGGTCCAACTCTAAATATTAATTAAATTGCACCTTAATTAATTAAGTTACTTTTGGTGTCGCCCCTACCATAAATTTGGACGTACTCTCGTAGCCCAAAATAAATTTACCCGAGTCAAAATCCCCGACTCTAATTTATTAGCCTCTGTCTAATTAAATTATTACATTTCGGTTTCGCTCAACCAAATTTTCTGCCTCAAACCTTAATTAATTTATCTACAATTAATTAGATTTAAACTCATGTATTTAATTTCTCAATAATTAATTACATAAGATTTTTATATGAATTTCCCCTTTTATATAATTAACTGGCGAAACTGCCAAGTTCTGCCGACCGTCGATCGATCGACCCCAGACCGTCGATCGATCGATCGAACAAGTCTTCGTCTTCTTCGCGAAGACAGGGCAGCCATGGACGGATTTACTCAAACCCTAATCTATTCTAACATGAATTACAAGCCTTCTTATCACAGGTACATATTAGAAACCTTATTAGGATCCCCCCAGAAAGTCCACCACAATCATCAATTCGTCCATAAACTACTGATTCATAATTTTGGGGAAAAATCTATCTTTATCCATAAACACATTTACACCTCAAATTTCTTCATCAAATTCGTTTTAATTTATCTGGATGTCATTCTAACAGATACACATCAATATTCCAATATCAGATTTTTACATAAATCCTCTTAAACTTTGGCAAATCAGATTAATATTTTCTTTTGTTTTTTTCAAAACCCCATGTTTATGCCATGAAACCCCAAAACGAATTTTAATTCATTACATCACACAGATATGAATTGAAAGACAGATTTAATACTATTGCAAGTTATTCACTTGCCTTAGGTTTCGTAGTGTCTGAATTTGAGATGGGTTCCAAGGTTGAAGATGACCTTTGTTGGCTCTTTTGAGATCCCCAAATGGCTTTGGCTGCTGTTAGGGTTTTGTAACCCTTTAATTCTTCTCTCTAATGAAGCTCAGCCATGCCCTTATTTCTTTTTATTAGGTTAATTCCCCTAATCCCGTTTTTTGACTAATGGGCCAAGCCCAAGTGACCTAAATGCCCCCGAGTGGGCCCGACTATGTCTAAAAACGTCCCGTGACCCGTTTACTACCCCCGAGTACACTTTTCCGACTATCTCGGCCCATCCTTACTCAACTGTACACTCAGAATTTGCATCCGATTTAATTTATAAAAATACTTATCCCCCACCCAATATAGTCTATACCGACTTTCGGATGTGATAAGTACATACCTCGTCATTAATACTCGAAACGACGTAATTACATTATTACTATTCACTTAGTAAATAAGTTTCCCTAAATATTAACCATTCAATCCCAGATTAATATTTATATATTATTTTACCATAATTAATTTATTAAATTACAACACACTAGTAATTTAGAATTTTCGAATTAATTAAATTTTAAATGTACCAAAAATACGGGGTGTTACATACTCCCCCCCTTACAAAGGAATTTCGTCCCCGAAATTAGATCGTACCTGCGGTGAAAAGCTCTGGATATTATTCCCACATATCCTCCTCCCGCTCCCAGGTAGACTCGTCAACATTGTGATGACCACACTGTACTCTAACCAATTGAACAACCTTGGATCGCAATTTCCGCTCACTATGATCCAGAATAGCTACCGACCTCTCCTCATATGAGATGTCTGGTTGTAAGTCGATCTCCTCGAGTGGAATGTGCCAAAAGGCTCTCTCGCTCCTTCGATATTTCGTCAGCGATGCCACATGGAATACATAGTGTATCCGCTGAAGATTTTCTGGTAACCCAAGCTTATACGCCACCGGTCCCATCCTCTCAATAATAGGGAAAGGTCCTACGTACCGCGGTGCTAACTTACCCTTCTTGCCGAACCTCATCACCCCTTTCATAGGGGATACCCGGACTAAAACCTGGTCCCCAACTTCTAGCTCCACATGTCTTCGAGAACCATCAGCATAACTCTTCTGCCTGTCCTGAGCTATCCGAATCCTTCCTCAAATCAACTCTATCTTGGCAGATGTCTCCTGGACAATCTTCGGCCCCAATAGTTTGTTGTCCCCCACCTCTAACCAACAAGCCGGAGAACGACAAGGTCTCCCGTACAGTGCCTCAAACGGTGCCATGCCAATCGTGAATTGGTAAGAGTTGTTATACGAAAACTCTACCAAAGGAAGATATTTCTCCCATCCTCCCCCGAAGTCCAAAATGCACATTCTGAGCATATCTTCCAGCATCTGATTAACTCTCTCAGTCTGTCCGTCAGTCTGTGGGTGATACGATGTACTCAAGCGCAACTTCGTGCCCATTACCTCCTGAAAGCTCTGCCAAAAGTGGGCGACAAAGATTTTGTCTCGGTCGGATACAATATTTATTGGTACCCCATGCAGCTTAACAATCTCTGCTATGAATAGATGTGCATAACGCATCATCTCAAAGTCTGTGCGTACCGGCAAAAAGTGGGCCACCTTAGTCAACCGATCCACAATAACCCATATGGAGTCGTGACCCCTCTGCGATGCAGGTAACCCTGTGATGAAGTCCATGGAGATACTTTCCCACTTCCACACGGGAATTTCTAACGGCTGTAGCATCCCAGATGGTCTCTGGTGGTCAACTTTCACAAGCTGACACGTGGCACATTTCGAAACAAACTCCGCTATGTCCCGTTTCATCCCTGCCCACCAATACTGCCTCCTCATATCTTGGTACATTTTATCCCCATCGGTATGTAACGCAAATTTCGAACCATGGGATTCTGTCATATCAGCGTGCCTCAAATCCTCATCCTCTGGCACCATTAACCTCCCATTAAAGCGTAGGCCTCCTTCTGAGCTAATTGAGTAACCCTCTGCTCCCTCAGCTAACAATTGGCCCACCCTATCCCGGCAAATCGGATCCTCTGCCTGAGCCTTCACAACTCGCATAATGATCTCGGGTGTGATGGATAATGCTGACAAGCAAGCCTTGGCTATGTCATCCTCATATCGAAGCTCTCTCCACTTCGCTTTCCATACCTCCGATATCTCCCCAGTCGGCCTTCGGCTCAATGCGTCTGCTACCACATTGGCCTTACCGGGATGATACTGAATATCAAACTGGTAGTCCTTCACAAATTCTAGCCACCGCCTCTGCCTCATATTCAGGTCCTTCTATGTGAAGAGATACTGAAGTGACTTGTGATCCGTGAATAGAGTAAACTGCTCTCCTAGAAGATAATGCCTCCATATCCTCAAAGCAAAAACGACCGCTGCCAACTCTAGGTCGTGAGTGGGGTAATTCCTCTCTTGGGGCTTTAGCTTCCTGGAAGCATACGCTATAGCCCTTTCCTCCTGCTGGAGCACACCCCCAATACCCCGTAAGGATGCATCTGTGTAAACCCGATACTCGAGCCGTACCTTTGGCAATGCAAGCACGGGTGCAGATGTCAACTTGTCCTTTAGCTCGTCGAACGCTAATTGACAATTATCATCCCACTTGAAAGGTACCCCTTTCCGAGTCAGATTCGTCAAAGGTCCTACAATCTTAGAGAATCCCTTAATGAATTGCCTGTAGTAACCGGCCAAACCCAGAAAACTGCGCACCTCGGTCGGTGTCGTGGGCTGTCCCCACTCCCTCACCGTCGACACCTTATTCGGATCCACTGCAATACCTTGGTCTGACACGACGTGAACAAGGAACTGTACCTCCCGTAGCCAGAATCCACACTTCCCTAATTTGGCGTAGAGCTGATGATCCCTCAGTGTCTGTAAAACCATGCGCAGATGCTCTGCGTGCTCCTCCTCGGTGCGCGAGTAGATTAGGATGTCATCAATGAACACGATGACAAACTGATCTAGGTACTCCTTGAAGACCCTGTTCATGAGATCCATGAACACTGCAGGTGCATTGGTGAGCCCGAAGGGCATCACCCTGAACTCATATGATCCATACCGCGATAAGAAAGCGGTCTTAGGAACATCCCCCTCTCGGATACGCAGTTGATGATACCCTGACCTCAAGTCGACCTTGGAGAAGTAAGACGCCCCTCTCAACTGGTCAAATAAATCATCAATCCGAGGTAACGGATATTTATTCCGTATCGTCACCTTGTTCAGCTCCCTATAATCCACGCACAAGCGGAGTGAGCCATCTCGCTTCTTTACAAACAACACCGGCGCACCCCACGGCGATGTACTCCGCCGAATAAAACCCTGACCCAGTAGTTGCTGAATCTGTTCCCTCAATTCCCGCATCTCAGAAGGGGCCATACGGTAAGGTGCCCGAGCAATTGGCCTCGTCCCCGGTGCCAAATCGATAACAAATTTGATTTCTCTGCTGGGTGGTAATCCTGGTATCTCCTGGAATACATCCTCAAAGTCCCTCACTACAGGAATAGAGTCTAAAGGGACTACCACCTCCTGTGAGGTTTCCTCCTCAATGTAATATAAGTGAGTGCGCGACCCTCCCTCAGGAAGCGGCATTGCCATCAGGAACATCTCCTGTCCCAGAATGGAGAACACGATTGTCCTCTCATAACAATCCACCGTAGCCCGGTAACCTGCCAACCAATCCATGCCCAAGATGACATCATACCCCTCCATATCTAACACTAAGAGGTCTGCTGCTAAACTAAGCCTCCCAATCAAAATGTCTACTCCTCGACAAATCGAGCGAATCAAAGCCCCGCTGCCTACTGGCGACTCTACACTCATACGGAGGCTACCCGTTGTCTCTAATAACCCAGCCCGTTTAGCAAAATTAGATTTAATGAATGAATGTGATGCTCCCGTGTCAAAAAGAATTCTACCCTCATGCCCATGAATGAAAGACATACCCTCAACCGCTGGCGGCGCCTGCTGTGCTGGAGGATTAGGAACATCCCGAACGTTATACACACGTTCGTAGTGCATCTTCCCCTGCTGCTGTGGGGCGGGTGGAGCTGGTGCTGCTGGCGGCATCTGACCCTGTTGCCCCTGCTGGGCACCCTGCTGATGGCCTCCGCCCCTCTGCAGGCACTCCCTCTTGAAGTGCCCTGGCTGGCCACAGGCGAAACAGCGTTTCTGGTCGTCACCCTGCCGTTGGCCCTGCTGACCCTGACGTTGCTGGCCCTGTTGGCCTCCCCCGTTGTTCCCTTGGCCCTGACGGCCCGGAGTAACCTGTTGTTGCTGATTAGGGCCTGGTTGCCCCTGCCTGAACCCCTGTCCTCCCGGTCGGAACCCACCAGGCTTAAACTTCTTAGCCTGATTCCCTTGCTGAATGATAATCTTCTGCTGTGTGCCACTTGTCTCACTACTAGTAACCGCCTTGCCCTGCTGGCTCGGCTCACCTGCCTTCTTGTTCCCCTTAGCATGGAAACGATGATCCTGGCAATGTACAAGTGCGGCATTAACGACATCTGTATAAGTTACTAACGCCAGATTTCCAATCAAGTGCTGCCTGATCCTCCAGGCTAAACCATCCATGAACTTTGACTTCTTCCGCTCCTCATCGCTCACCTCATTTGGCACAAAGTTTGCCAAACGGGTGAACTCCTCCTCATATTCTGCCACTGACCTGTCACCCTGTACCAACTCGCTGAATTTCTTTCTCATCTCAGACTCTACTGCTGGAGGGAAGTACTTGCGGTCAAACCGCACCCAGAATTCAGAAATCGGCATCAAATCCCGCTCCTCAGCGGTGGTAACGGACTCCCACCACTGTAAGGCTGCCCCCGACAGACGGAAGGTAGCCAGCATCTGTTTCTGCACCTCTGTAGCCTCTAACATGCGCAGATGGCGCTGAATGTTCTTCTTCCAGTCACAAGCCTCCACCACATTGGTGCTACCTCGGAACTCAGGTGGGTGACCCTTCTGAAAGGTCTCCCTCACTCGCTGCCAAGACGGTGGTCCCACTGGAGCCTGAACTGCTGGAGCCATTGGAGACGGTGCCTGGGGCTGTGGAAAATGAGCTGCCATAGCTCGCATCGCTGTATCGACCGCTTGGGCCACTATCACTGCCACCTGAGTGGTAGAAATCAACTCGGGTGGGGGTGGTGGTGGCGGTATCTGTGGCTCCTGGCGAGCCTCCCTCACCTCATCTCTAGCCTCAGCCCTCTCCGCTCTCTGTCTCTTTGGTGGCATCTGAAATAGATTGAATTGTATAAGTACACAATTTATACAAAAACTAATAGCAGGAATACGATATCTCACAAGCAGAAAATATAATCAACAGTCCTAATAATAGGGCTCTATAACAACCGAACGCAACGCTGAAACGTAGAAAGCCGCACAGATCCTAAGGACACTAGAACCTGATGCTCTGATACCATCTGTGACACCCCGCCTAATCAATCCCGGGTGATCAGTCCTAAATCAAGTTAGAACAGGTTTCTCATTTGGTCCATTCTTAGCATCACTGTCGTCTTATTAAGTTACTAACCACCTAAGTGAGAAAAATAGACTGGTGCCAATTTTTATCTTTCATTATTTAAACAAAAACCCATGCGGAAAATAAAATAATATAACAATCACAGATAACTGAATTAATCATCCACAAGTAAAAATAATTAACCGAATAAACCATCGGTCCAAATAATAATAAATCCCGTAAAGACAAGAACGAACTCCCAACAAGTCTAATACAAATAAACGGAATGTGAGCGACATGCTCGAATAACTAATCATGAATTTCTACATTAAGATTGAAGAATGAGGCGTCTATCAAAACCCCGCAACATCCACATATGCTGCAGCAACGGATCCCTGGAATTTAGTCAAGGCTGGCGTCCCTGTGGCTGGACACCTAAAAGGTTTTGAAAATAGATTTATAGCAAGGGTTAGTACCCAAAACATTTGGAAAACATTTAACAAATGATTAACTTGCAGTAATAAATAAATATGCATGCTCTTCATATTCTAGTTAGTATCGCACTCTCTTGAGGACTTTCTTACCCCTCCTCTAATGTACACTACTAACACTTTAATTAAATTACCGAGTTATTCATATCATGACTAGATAATTAACATAGTTTCTTTATACCCACCCTACTCTAACTGAGTATATAGTGACGATGATTTTTAAGTTATTAGTAACATTAACTTAACTAAAACATTTTCCTTTTTAAATTCATATAACTTCTACACTTGTTATACATGTAAAACCACTCATATTTTTCATTACTAACCCGTATATAATTAATTATCCAATTATATACTTATAATCATATTTCAGCATTCACAATCATACTGTAATATATTTAACAACTTGCATCCACCCGAGTAAAATACTCACAGAATGTAAATTCTATAAAGTGATATCCCACTAGGTACAATCACATAGCCTAGTTATCCCAAGTCAGAATTTCACACCAACTTGATAAAAATAAATAATTGGAGGCGGTCATATTCCTTCCCTGAAAGTGAGATGTCCCTCACCCATATAATGGATGCTATGACCTTGGGAATATACTCACCCTACTCCTCAAGCTAGGGGATTCATCCACTACGCGCAACCTCCCCCTATAGCACTATAGTATAAAATATCTAATCACTGATATTAATGTACACACCATATATATACACTATCACATCCGTATAAATATAAAAGTCCTGGCTATACCGTGCGGTAAATCCGTAACATAAGCCTATTAAAATTATTAAGAGTTTATGGTCCAACTCTAAATATTAATTAAATTGCACCTTAATTAATTAAGTTACTTTTGGTATCGCCCCTACCATAAATTTGGACGTACTCTCGTAGCCCAAAATAAATTTACCCGAGTTAAAATCCCCGACTCTAATTTATTAGCCTCTGTCTAATTAAATTATTACATTTCGGTTTCACTCAACCAAATTTTCTGCCTCAAACCTTAATTAATTTATCTACAATTATTTAGATTTAAACTCATGTATTTAATTTCTCAATAATTAATTACATAAGATTTTTATATGAATTTCCCCTTTTATATAATTAACTGGCGAAACTGCCAAGTTCTGCCGACCGTCGATCGATCGACCCCAGACCGTCGATCGATCGATCGAACAGGTCTTCGTCTTCTTCGCGAAGATAGGGCAGCCATGGATGGATTTACTCAAACCCTAATCTCTTCTAACATGAATTACAAGCCTTCTTATCACAGGTACATATTAGAAACCTTATTAGGATCCCCCCAGAAAGTTCACAACAATCATCAATTCGTCCATAAACTACTGATTCATAATTTTGGGGAAAAATCTATCTTTATCCATAAACACATTTACACCCCAAATTTCTTCATCAAATTCGTTCTAATTTATCTGGATGTCATTCTAACAGATACACATCAATATTCCAATATCAGATTTTTACATAAATCCTCATAAACTTTGGCAAATCAGATTAATATTTTCTTTTGTTTTTTTCAAAACCCCATGTTTATGCCATGAAACCCCAAAACGAATTTTAATTCATTACATCACACAGATATGAATTGAAAGACAGATTTAATACTATTGCAAGTTATTCACTTGCCTTAGGTTTCATAGTGTCTGAATTTGAGATGGGTTCCAAGGTTGAAGATGACCTTTGTTGGCTCTTTTGAGATCCCCAAATGGCTTTGGCTGCTGTTAGGGTTTTCTAACCCTTTAATTCTTCTCTCTAATTAAGCTCAGCCATGCCCTTATTTCTTTTTATTAGGTTAATTTCCCTAATCCCGTTTTTTGACTAATGGGCCAAGCCCAAGTGACCTAAATGCCCCCGAGTGGGCCCGACTATGTCTAAAAACGTCCCGTGACCCGTTTACTACCCCCGGGTACACTTTTCCGACTATCTCAGCCCATCCTTACTCAACTGTACACTCAGAATTTGCATCCGAATTAATTTATAAAAATACTTATCCCCCACCCAATATAGTCTATACCGACTTCCGGATGTGATAAGTACATACCTCGTCATTAATACTCGAAACGACGTAATTACATTATTACTATTCACTTAGTAAATAAGTTTCCCTAAATATTAACCATTCAATCCCAGATTAATATTTATATATTATTTTACCATAATTAATTCATTAAATTACAACACACTAGTAATTTAGAATTTCCGAATTAATTAAATTTTAAATTAACCAAAAATATGGGGTGTTACATAACCATATAATCATGGACCCGAATGATGGTGAGAAGACATATTCGAATACTGACAAAAGGACCTATTATTACAAAATCATACCTTTTGGATTGAAGAATATCGGGGCTACATATCAGAGATTGGTAAATAAGATGTTTGAAAAAAAAATCGCAAAAATAATGGAGGTGTATGTCTATGAAAAGTTGATAAAGAGTCTCAAGTCTGACACTAAGGTGGACAACCTTGAGCAAACTTTTGATACTATGGATGAGTATAGGATAAAATTCAACCCCTCTAAGTGTGTCTTCAGCATAGGAGCATGTAAGTTCTTGTGATTTATTATTAACCAAAGGGGGATTGAAGCCAACCCCGAGAAGATTAAAACTTTGAGGGATATGAAGACTCCAATAACGATAAAAGATGTGCCAAGGTTAACTGGACGGGTGACACCATTGAACATGTTTGTGTCCAAAGCTATTAGTAAGTTCCTTCCCTTCTTCAAGGTGCTCAAGAGATCTTTTTAGTGGAATGAGGAGCGTGATAAGTCCTTTCAAGAATTAAAGATCTACCTCAGATCTCCACTCCTGTTGTCCAGACCAATTCAAGGAGAAAACTTATATTTGTATATATCAGTGTTAGAATCGGACATTAGTACTGCCATTGTTAGAGATGAGGATGGTGTGAAAAACCTAGTGTACTTCCACAGCAAGGCCCTCCAGGGGGACCTAGAAGAGATATTCTAAAATAGAGAAGCTGGACTAAGCTTTAAATCATGCCTCAAGGAAGATGAAGCCGTACATCCAGGCACATACTATGGTCACCCTCACCGACTCGCCTCTCAGCCAAGAATGACCATTAAAGGGGAAGGCCCTAGATAATTTCGTAATCGAGTTCACATGGGATAAGCTTGATGCAGATAAGATTGAGACTCTAGCTTATGATCTAGAAAGACGAATATGTCTCCCCCGGATGAGGTCGAAAAGAGTACATCAAGGAGTGAGGTGTGTGAGAATGAATAAGAGAGATACCTCTTTAAAAATGGGACTCTGGAAGAGGGTAAATTTTCCAAAGATGGTACTGTGTGTAACTTGTTTGTTGATGGCTCTTCGTGCAAGGCCGAAAGTTGAACAGGATTGATTTTGGCGACCCCAGATGGGACTGGCATTAACTATTCTCTGAGTTTCAACTGCAAAGCCTCCAACAGCGAGTCAGAGTACGAGGCCCTTCTGAAAGGATTCTCCCTTTCCATAGCATTGAATGTCATCCATCTCTTGGTTCTTAGTGACTCCAGGTTAATTGTGAATCAAATTTTTAGAACATATGAGGCCAAGGATGACATAATGGCCAAATAATTGGAAGGGTAAAAAAAATATTGAAGCATTTCATAGAGGTGAAGCTGAAGAAGATACCTCAATTAGACAACAGTCAAGATTGATCCGTTGGCAAGACTAGCTTTCGCCACAAGAACAAAAATCAAAAGGTCGGTGCCGGTAGACCTGTGAAGAGGAAGATAGCACTGCGGAATTTTTCCTGAACTTGAATATGTGATCTTCTTGGATGTAACATATCATTCAATACATCAAGGATGGGGAATTGCTCTATTTAAAAGCGGAGAAGAAAAAACCGAGGTATAAAGCGACAAAGTTCTCTATTATAGGAGACATCCTATAAAAGAAAGGATTCATACTCCCTCTAAATAGATGTGTGCATCCATATAAGGTAGAGTATATTTTGAAGGATGCGTACAAGGGATCTTGCTCCTATCATATAGGAGTAATATCATTAGCGAAGAGAATCATCACTCAGGCATATGGGTGGCCAACATTGTCCAAGGATGCAAATGCATATGTGAGGAGGTGTGACAACTGCCAAAGGTTTTCCATCATTACCCATCAACCTCACCATCATCTGAATTCTATTACTTCCACCTGGCAATTTGCAGTTTGGGGAATTGACTTGGTAGGACCATTGTGGAGGGAAGTGAATAATTAGCGATATCGAATTGTAGCTATTAATTACTTTTTAAGTGGGTGGTGGACGAGGGGATGGTCACGATAACAGAGAAGAAAACCTTCCAATTTATATGGAAAAATATTATCTCCAGGTATGGTGTGGAAAACTGTTTGATTTTAGATAGCGGCAAGCAGTTTAAGAAAATCTTCCTCAACAAGAACTATGAGCAGGTCGACATCAAATAGTTCTTTTCAACTTCAGGCCGACCCCAGGCTAACCGGCAGACATAGGTGATGGACAAAACAATTCTTGATGGAATCAAGGAAAAGATTGAAGATGCCAAGGGAAGGTGGACTGAAGATGTTGACGCCATCCTATGGGCATATAGAATGATGATGAGGACACCAACGGCGGAAACTGCATTTTAGTTAGCCTATGGCTCATAGGTTGTGGTAATGACAGAGATTGGTCTCCCAATCCACAAGGTCCAAACATATGACTAGTAAAAAAATGTTTCAAAACGAAGATTTGATCTGGACCTAGTGGAAGAGAGAAGGGAGGATGCTGAGGTTAGGCAAGCCGCCTATCAAGAAAGGATAATGAAGTTCTATAATAAGAGAGTGAAGGACATACCACTAGCAGTAGGATACCTAGTTTAAAAAAAAACTTGGCAAAATCCCAACAAGCTTCATCCTAACTGGCATGGACCCTATCGCGGGGTTGATGAAGTGGTTCCAGGAATATATCGGCTAGAGAAATTAAATGGAGAGTCATTCTATAATCCATGGAATGCTGATTATCTCAAAAAATACTATGAATAGGAGTTTGTGTTAATGTATATGAGAAGAAAATTATGAATGCAAATGTCAAAGTATTCTCTCATATTCTATTGTTTTAATAATTTTAGGTTGTATGTATCAACTCATCTTAAGTTATAGAACATTGTTCGTGGTGAAGTAGCTTTAACTTACTCTCGGTGACATGATAGTCCAAATGGGGTCAACCTCATCCTTGGACTCGCAATAGAACTGATAGGGGAAAAATATCACTTGGTTGTGTTACATCTTAAACATAATTAATTTGGTGGAAGAACTCTCTCGATCGAGACGAAAGTGCATGGATGAGATTTCTCTCATCCATACACTCTCAAAATGACGAGGGGGACTTGTGATGCAAACACCATAATTTGATGAATTTAAATTTAAAAATCACTTAGTTGTGGTTCATTATTAATTTAATGACAAAATCTCTCGACTGAGACGACAGTGCATGGACGAGATTTCTCTCATCCATAGACTCTCAAAACGATGGGAGGGGACTTATGATGCAAACACCATAATTGAATGAAAAACTCTCTCAGTCGAGACGACAGTTTGTGGACCAGATTGCTCTCGTCCATACACTCTAAAAACGGCGAGAGGGGACTTGTAAAAGAAACACCACAATTTGATGAATTCAAATTTAAAAATCACTTAGTTGTGGTTTATGTTAAACATCATTAATTTGGTGGAAGAAATCTCTCGATCGAGTTGATAGTGCATGGACAATATTGCTCTCGTCCATAGACTCTCAAAGTGATGAGAGGGGACTTACGTAATTTGGTGGCGAATTCATATTCATGATTAAACATCATTATATTTATATCGTCTTAGAATGAGATGATGCTCATATAATGGAATTTGTTACTTATACTCCTCTCATCTAAAGACATGACGGTGTGTGCATTATTTCATTAGATGCTAATATCAGGATTATAACCCGTTTAGTATGGTTACATGATTATACATCAATAGGAGGCATACATATAAGTAAATAAGGACCAATCATAAATATGGGAAGGAATACTATTCATCCATTTCGAGTAAGACAATAAATAATCAGAGCATTTTTCATTATATGAGATGATAAGTGTTCAAAGAAGAGCTAAGATGTTGCCAACAAATTATAAAAAACGTATCAAGTGTTTAAAAGAACAACAACCAGGAGGGGCATTAGTCCACAAGTAGCCACCCAGAAATAGAAAGACTAAGAGTAGATAAGCTTCGGGGTTCATACCTTAAGTATTCAGGTTCTCCATTTCCTTAGGAGCCGACACATCCCCAGCTGCAGTGTTGCCAAATTCGGCATCATTGACCGACTCTGTCTCGTCCACAAGGTTCTTAGTCTGGGATGTAGGATCCTGCTCCGTCGACCCCTTAACCCGACTCAGGGCTATCATCTCTAACGGGTCATCCAAACTAAAGCTCTTAAGCTTCTCACATATTGGGGCGATCTCAGGGAACTTCTTTGTTGCCTAAAGCCAACCATTGTGTGATCACCTTTCAAGGTCCTGCACAAAATAGATTAAAAACTCCTCAAAAGTTTTGAAGACCTCCATAACCTGCTTTTGGGCCTCTGAGATCTTACTATTGACAACCTATTTTTCCTTCCCAGTGATCTTCGTTGTATTATTGTTGTCCAGAGACTTAACAGCGTCATCATGACTTTTGTTTAGGTTGCTGATAGGCTCATAGTGTTGATTCTTTAGCTTTTTAACCTTAATCTCTAGCTCTGCAATGAAACTCCTCTAATTCTTATCATTTCTGATTGCTAGGATATCCTGAAGAATCTCAGGGACTTTCTTCCCAATCCATTAGTGGGGTTTCTGAAGGAAAATAGTTGTCTGCATAAGACACATTTTTGACAAAATATGAAAAGAACAATAACTTACTTGGATAGCCATGTGTAGGAAAATTTCATCCGTCAGGGAGATGTTGGTTTCCTCCAAAAACCTACCATCACACTTTGAGGTATTAGAGGCTAGGAACTCAATTGCGTTGTCCTCTTTCCCTAGGACAGGGTCGGGGTTGATCTTCAGATTTTCTAGTCGTGCAACAAGTGCATCCTCTAAGGAGATTGGGATGGCCTGACTTGGCCTAGTCATGCATGGGACCTACTTACTTTTCTTTCTTCGATGGGTTATGCAGAGATTTTCCTGATTCTCTTTATAGTTTTTGGACCCCTCGACTTATCTAGGGTTGATAGTAGTGGATTTTTTGTTCTGAGGCACAGGGGCCGAATTCTTCCTAACTTGTTTGAGCAAATTGGTTAGGCTTGGAGCAGCCATGTTCCACACAACTTCCAGAGTATATGGAGATTGGTATGCAATGAAGAGAGTAAGATCATAACCTCATATAGATGAAATAAGACATAACAGTGAAAATAAATAATATTAGCAACACTTACATAGCTCAGATAGGATGTCCACCCTCATACTCGTCTACTCTAAGAAATAGGGGGTCATCAACTTCTCGAACTATACAAGACCCCATTACTTTCCTTGCCTCCTAATTTTCTTAAGTTTTTCATCATCTTCAACACTTAAGCCCATATAAACTTTATTCAACATTAGAGCCTCAGCCCATCATTTGGGAGATTGGGGCTCGGAGGAGGTGGAAGGGACATCAGGGCCGAATTCTTAGGCTCCCAAAATAAAGAAGTAGTGAGGTTTTCAATTATGATTGGAAGTCTGGGTAGCCATCAAGGCTTTCTTTTTGAACTTTTTTACTAGGAGATGATTTTATCCAGACTAAGTCTTGGGAGAAGAGATAGTGTAGCCTCCTTTGAAGACACTAACTGGAAGGTCTGTGTGAAATACCTTCAATAATGTGACAAATTCGAGGATAAATCTCTAGGCATTTCATGCTTAAGCTGAGACCACATACAACCTTTGATATCCTAATATCTCTCCTCGTCTACATTAAGAGGATAGTACCTATTAAGTTAGATTATACTCTCGTCTCGGCCGGTCGTCGGTCAGCCGATCCTACACTTGGAAATTCCCAACAAGTAATCTAGCGGTGAAACGGTGGTCTTATACTCGGCCATGCCGACACCATAATACAACTGAAGGCGTTTGGCATATGATAGGGCACGTGGAATAAGGGACGCATGAGAGAGTGCGCACGGTCTGCGAGCCTCACGTGGACAAAATTGTTACAACAACATCATCCCGACATGTGGAGAATGTCTATTAATCATTACTTACATTCACAAGAGATAAATGACACTGTATCATTGGCTACTAGGTGTTGTGAATGCCTCATGAATGCCTGGCTGCGTATGACACCACCTTATGCCTATAAAGACTTGTCTTCTACATCATTCTAAAGGAAGGAAATTATCAGCCCTTTTGAAACTCTGTTAAAACCATATCTTAGAGATAGAGATAGCTTGAGTTATTATATTAAAAGGCCATAAGATCCCATAGTTAGTGGATTTCACATCCTCAAAGAGTGGACGTAGGCCCTTCAAAGGCTGAACCACTTATAGTTGGTATTATCTTCCTCTTTGCCTCATCTCTTTCTATATTTTTATTCCTGTTCATACTCCATTGTTGTGATAGTTTGAGCTTACATACAAAGTTGATTTCATGATACCATTTCCTGTATCATCAATATGGAGCCTCCTGTGGGAACAAAGTACTAATTCTTCCTCATCTTTCTTTAGCTTGAACTCACCAAATTCTCTGGTGGTGATCCAGCTCTGCTTAGGTGATCCTGTATCATCATTGAAAGAGCTCATGTTGAGCCTCTCAAGCTTTTCTTTATATTTTAAGTTCTTTTAGTTCACCAAAGATATGGACTCCAATTTTCATCTAGGCATTGTCCGAAGTTCTAGTCAGGCCCCACCTTAGTAAAAAATGCTTCAGGTGGCGGCGGCATTATGCTCCTTAGAAGACAACCAATGGCAGATTCGAGAAACTCTTGCTGCATTTTTCCAGAATATGGTGGTTAGACCTTCAAAAGTTGGGGATAAGATTATAACTGTGGACTCCAGGGAAGGTGTTCCAGACCCAATGGCCAAGGGACCATCATAGGCCCCCCACAAAGATCTTCCTCCTCAGCAAAAGAATAGCGATGTGGCGGATCCTAGGCTTTTACGCCTAGGGAGGTCGGGTTAGGAATTCCCTAACGATGATAATGAAAAGTATGATGATGGGGACGACAGAGAGTGTTAAGAACCTTATCAAATTTACGGAGGCATTGTGTGAATAATTTATCCCACTAGAGGAAGCAGTGGTAGGCCGAGTCGAGAGTGTAGGCCAAGGGCATCAATTTTGGACAGACTAAGTAGAGGGTCAGTAGGCTTGGCCCAGTACCATATGACTTGAGAAATTGCCTCTCCAAATCTCGAACTATCACTAGGTCTAGAAGTAATAATAAATGTGACGATCGTCGACCTCCTCGAGGTTAAGACGAGTAACACGGAGAGGTGAAAAGTCGACAAAGGATAGTTTCCAGAAAGCCTTCAGTTCATCCAGTCGATAGGGAAGGGGTTAGGAATAATGTTGCTCAGACTGAGGTTATAGCTGTGATTGAGAGACACTGGAATGATTCCATACAACAACAATCTTCATCCTAACTAGCATGGACCCTATCCCGTGGTTGACGAAGTGGTTCCAAGAATATATTGGCTAGAGAACTTAAATGGAGAGTCATTCTCTAATCCATGGAATGCTGATTATCTCAAAAAATACTATGAATAGGAGTTTGTGTTAATGTATATGAGAAGAAAATTATGAATGAAAATGTCAAAGTATTCTCTCATATTTTATTGTTTTAATAATTTCAGATTGTATGTATCAACTCATCTTAAGTGATAGAACATTGTTCGTGGTGAAGTATCATTAACTTACTCTCGGTGACATGATAGTCCAAAGGGGGTCAACCTCATCCTTGGACTCGCAATAGCACTGAGAGGGGAAAAATATCTCTTGGTTGTGGTACATATTTAACATAATTAATTTGGTGGAAGAAATCTCTCGATCGAGACGACAGTGCATGGATGAGATTTCTCTCATCTATACACTCTCAAAATGACGAGGGGACTTGTGATGCAAACACCATAATTTGATGAATTTAAATTTAAAAATAACTTAGTTGTGGTTCATTATTAATTTAGTGACAAAATCTCTCGACTGAGACGATAGTGCATGGACGAGATTTCTCTCATCCATACACTCTCAAAACGATGGGAAGGGACTTATGATGCAAACACCAAAATTTAATGAAAAACTCTCTCAGTCGAGATGACAGTTGGTGGACCAGATTGCTCTCGTCCATACACTCTCAAAACGGCGAGAGGGGACTTGTAATGCAAACACCACAATTTGGTGAATTCAAATTTAAAAATCACTTAGTTGTGGTTTATGTTAAACATCTTTAATTTGGTGTAAGAACTCTCTCGATCGAGATGATAGTGCAAGGATAATATTGCTCTCATCCATACACTCTCAAAATGATGAGAGGGGACCTATGTAATTTGGTGGCGAATTCATATTCATGATTAAACATCATTATATTTATGTCATCTTAGAATGAGATGATGCTCATATAACGAAATTTGTTACTTATACTCGTCTCGCCTAAAGACATGACTGTGTGTGCATTATTTCATTAGATGCTAATATCAGGATTATAACCCGTTTAGTTTGGTTACATGATTATACATCAATAGAAGGCATACATATAAGTAAATAAGGACCAATCATAAATATGGGAAGGAATACTATTCATCCATTTAGAGTAAGACAATATATAATCAGAGAATTTTTCATTATACGAGATGATAAGTGTTCAAAGAAGAGCTACGATGCTGCCAACAAATTAAAAAAACGTATCAAGTGTTTAAAAGAACAACAACCAGGAAGGGCATTAGTCCACAAGTATCCACCCAGAAATAGAAAGACTAAGAGTAGATAAGCTTCGGGGTTCATAACTTAAGTATTCAGGTTCTCCGTTTCCTTAGGAGCCGACACATCCCCAGCTGCAGTGTTTCCAAATTCGGCATCATCGACCGACTCTGTCTCGTCCACAAGGTTCTTAGTCTGGGATGTCGGATCCTACTGCGTCGACCCCTTAACCCGACTCAGGGCTATCATCTCTAACGAGTAATCCAAACTAAAGCTCTTAAGCTTCTCACAAACGGGGGCGATCTCAGGGAACTTCATTGTTGCCTAAAGGCAACCATTATGAGATCACCTTTCAAGGTCCTGCACATAATAGCTTAAAAACTCCTCAAATGTTTTGGAGACCTCCATAACCTGCTTTTGGGCCTCTGAGATCTTACTATTGACAAGCTCTTTTTCCTTCCCAATGATCTTCGTTGTATTATTGTTGCTTCTTTACGTTTTTAACCTCAATCTCTAGCTCTGCAATGCAACTCCTCTAATTCTCATCGTTTCTGATTGCTAGGAGATCCTGATGAATCTCAGGGACTTTCTTCCCAATCCATTAGTGGAGTTTATGAAGGAAAATAGTTATCTGCATAAGACACATTTTTGACAAAATATGAAAAGAGTAATAACTTACTTGGATAGCCATGTGTAGGAGAATTTCATCCATCAGGGAGATGTTGGTTTCCTTCAAAAACCTACCATCACACTTTGAGGTATTAGAGTCTAGGAACTCAATTGCGTTGTCCTATTTCCCTAGGATAGATTCGGGGTTGATCTTCAGATTTTCTAGTCGTGCAACAGGTGTATCCTCTAAGGAGATTGGGATGGCCTGACTTGGCCTAGTCATGGATGGGACCTACTTACTTTTCTTTCTTCGATGGGTTATGCCGAGATTTTCCTGATCCTCTAAATAGTTTTTGGACCCCTCGACTTATCTAGGGTTGATAGTAGTGGATTTTTTGTTCCGAGGCACAGGGGCCGAATTCTTTCTAACTTGTTTGAGCAAATTGGTTAGGCTTGGAGCAGCCATGTTCCACACAACTTTCAGAGTATATGGCGATTGGTATGCAATGAAGAGAGTAAGATCATAACCTCATATAGATGAAATAAGACATAACAGTGAAAAGAAATAATCTTAACAACACTTACATAGCTCAGATAGGATGTCCACCCTCATACTCGTCTTCTCTAAGAAATAGGGGGTCATCAACTTCTCGAACTACACAAGACCCCATTCCTTTCCTCGCCTCCTAATTTTCTTAAGTTTTTCATCATCTTCAACACTTAAGCCCTTATCAACTTTATTCTATATTAGACCCTTAGCCAATCGTTTGGGAGATTGGGGATCGGAGGAGGTGGAAGGGACATCAGGGCCGAATTCCTAGGCTCCCAAAATAAAGAAGTAGTGAGGTTTCCAATTATGATTGGAAGTCTGGGTAGCCATCAAGGCTTTCTTTTTGAACTTTTTTACTAGGAGATGATTTTATCCAGACTAAGTCTTGGGAAAAGTGATAGTGTAGCCTCCTTTGAAGACACTAACTGGAAGGTCTTTGTGAAATACCTTCTATAAGGTGACAAATTCGAGGATAAATCTCTATGAATTTCAAGCTTAAGCTGAGACCACTTACAACCTTTGACATCCTAATATCTCTCCTCGTCTACATTAAGAGGACAATACCTATTAAGTTAGATTATACTCTCGTCTCGGCCGATCGTCGGTCAGCCGATCCTACACTTGGAAATTCCCAACATGTAATCTAGCGGTGAAACGGTGGTCTCATACTCGGTCATGCCGACACCATAATACAACTGAAGACGTATGGCATATGATAGGGAACATGGAATAAGGGACGCGTGAGAGAGTTCGTACGGGCTGCGAGCCTCACGTGGATAAAACTGTTACAACAACATCATCCCGACATGTGGAGAATGTCTCTTAATCATTACTTACATTCACAAGAGACATATGGCACTGTATCATTGGCCACTAGGTGTTGTGAATGCCTCATGCATGCCTGGCTGCGTATGACACCACCCTAGGCATATAAAGAATTGTCTTCTACATTATTGTAAAGGAAGGAAATTAGCAGCCCTTTTGAAACCCTGTTAAAACCATATCTTAGAGATAGAGATAGCTTGAGTTCTTATATCAAAAGGCCATAAGATCCCATATTTAGTGGATTTCACATCCTCACAGAGTGGACGTAGGACCTTCAAAGGCTGAACCACTTATAGGTTGTATTATCTTCCTCTTTGCCTCATATCTTTCTATATTTTTATTCCTGTTCATACTTCTGGCTGCGTATGACACCACCTCAGGCATATAAAGACTTGTCTTCTACATCATTGTAAAGGAAGGAAATTATCAGCCTTTTTGAAACTCTGTTAAAACCATATCTTAGAGATAGAGATAGCTTGAGTTCTTATATCAAAAGGCTATAAGATCCCATATTTAGTGGATTTCACATCCTCACAGAGTGGACGTAGGCCCTTCAAAGGCTGAACCACTTATAGTTGGTATTATCTTCCTCTTTGCCTCATCTCTTTCTATATTTTTATTCCTGTTCATACTCCATTGTTGTGATAGTTTGAGCTTACATACTAAGTTGATTTCATGATACCATTTCCTGTATCATCAATATGGAGCCTCCTGTGGGAAAAAAGTACTAATTCTTCCTCATCTTTCTTTAGCTTGAACTCACCGAATTCTCTGGTGGTGATCCAACTCTGCTAAGGTGGTCCTGTATCACCATTGAAAGAGCTCATGTGGAGCCTCTCAAGCTTTTCTTTATATTTTAAGTTCTTTCAGTTCACCAAAGATATGGACTCCGATTTGTCTCTAGGCGTTGTCCTAAGTTCTAGTCAGGCCCCACCTTAGTCAGAAATGCTTCAGGTGGCGGCGGCATTATGCTCCTTAGCAGACAACCACTGGCAGATTCGAGAAACTCTTGCTGCATTTTTCCAGAACATGGTGGTTAGACCCTCAAAAGTCGAGGATAAGATGATAACGCTGGACTCCAGGAAAGGTGTTCCAGACCCAACGGCCAAGGGACCATCATAGGCCCCACATAATGATCTTCCTCCTCAGCAAAGGAATAGCGATGTGGCGGACCCTAGGCTTTTACGCCTAGGGAGGTCGGGTTAGGAATTCCCTAACGATGATAATGAATAGTATGATGATGAGGAAGACAGAGAGTGTTAGGAACCTTATCAAATTTACGGAGGCATTGTGTGACTAATATATCCCACCAGAGGATGCAGTGGCATGCCGAGTCGAGAGTGTAGGCCAAGGGCATCAAGTTTGGATAGACTAAGTTGAGGGTCAGTAGGCTTGGCCCAGTACCAGATGACTTGAGAAATTGCCTCTCCAGATCTCGAACTATCACTAGGTCTAGAAGTAATAATATATGTGATGATCGTCGACCTCCTCGAGGTTAAGACGACTAACAACGAGAGGTGAAAAGTCGACAAAGGACAGTTTCCAGAAAGCCTTCAGTTCGTCCAGTCGATAGGGAAGGGGTTAAGGATAATGTTGCTCAGACTGAGGTTATAATTGCGATTCAGAGACCCTGGAATGATTCCATACAACAACCGGAGGATAAGATAGAGGACATAATGAAGAGAAGAGACCCCCAATAAAGGGGATACACTGAAGGCTCCCCATTTCTGGTAAAGATCATGAATTATCCAACCCTGGAAAAAATCAAGCCATCGGTGGTTACACCCAAATATAATGGTATCACTAATACCGTCCACCATGTGGAGATGTACTAATAAGCCGCTTATATATACTCGATCTCGAATGAGATGAGGTGTCGAACCTTCTCTAGCACACTGAACGGTTCTACTCATGTGTGGTTCACCTCTCTCCCAAAAAACTCAATGGAGAATGTCAAGCAGTTAGCATAGAGGTTCATACACAATTTTTTCTTTGCTGTGAGGCCTCAAAAGAATATGACACACGTGTTGTACTAAAAATAAAAAAATGAAGAAAGTCCGATGGAGTACTTAGCAAGGTTCAGTAAGGAGAAAATAGAGGTTGAAGATTACGAAGAGAGAAATTCTACAACCGCCCTGATGGGAGGGCTATAGAAAGGAAGCTCCTTTGGGTGATTGCCAAAGATCCTCTTAAATCCATGGCCAAACTCCTGGCTAATATCAGAAAGACCATGAACGCGGATGAGCCAATGGATAATAAGGGTGAAGATGAGAAGGGAACATACAATGGTGGAAAAAATAGGCCAGCAAGTGATATGTTCACTGACTTTACCCCTTTGAAAGTTAGATGTGAGCACACCCTTAACGAGATAAAGAATGATCGGTCTCTGAGATAGCCTAAGAAGTTGAGAGATCTTCCTCACAAGAGGAACAAAAACCAGTGTTGTGAATTTCACCAAGATTATGGCCATACGACCGACAGATGTTTCCTCGTCAAGGACAAGATTGAGAAAATGATGAAATCTATCTAGTTAAGAAAATATATGGACAAGAACAGTTCAAAGGGTAGCTGAGATAACACCCGAAAAAGGAGGAATGATAAGTGCAAGCCTGATGATCCAGTTTACAAAGACAACGATGACTCGAATGATGATGACAGAGCATACCCTAACCAACCACCTCCAATCCCACCTTAAGGATTGGATGAACATGATTTCTCTCAGAGTTAAATTGATTTATGGAGGACTTGCTAGAGGGGTAAAGGAAATCACTGATAGAAAGGCTCATGAAGCAGAGGCCAAAGCTCTCCTTCCGAAACCCAAAGAAGTACACTTGGTATCGACTGAGCCCAAAAAGGTAAATAGAACAAAGTTTTATATGAATACCCATATTGGTGGTTTCTCTATGTTGGATTGTAAGGTGATATTAGCCCCTTATGATGACACTTTGGTCATCACCACCTTAGTGCATGGGTATGAGGTTCCCCAGATATTGGTCCATTATAGAGGCTCGACGGATGTGATGTTTTAGGACTTCTACAAAGGTCTGGGGTGGAGCAAGAAGTGGTTCATCCTGTATCACCAACCTCTCATCGATTTCAATGGAGAGAAAGTGAAACCTTTGGGAATCTATGAGATGGAAGTTATAATGGGGAAAAATTAGCCAAATGCCTCACAAAGAAGATTAAATTCTTTATTATGGATGAAAATGTCTACTCAGCCTACAACATAATCTTGGGGTGAGTAGCCCTCAAGGATTTTGAGGTCATTCCCTCAATAGTTCACCAGATAATTAAATTCTCTACTCCATATGGAGTAGGGGAAGTTCAGGGTGACCAAGTTGAGGCATGTGAATGTTAGTTCAACTCGATTGAGGAGAGGGAGGCATATAAAAGGTCCACTCTAACTTATAACATTGATACTGTTGACCCCATAGATGAAATCAAGCTGAAGATGGGCGAAGACGCCGAAGAGGTAGAATCCATCGGCCTCATTGAGGACAAGCCAAAAAAACATCCAAATCAATAAGTCCCAGAAGAAGAAGATTAAAGAAGAGATAATCAAATTGTTGAATAACAGGCAAAGCATTTTTTTCTTGGAGCCATGAGGATATGCCCTGCATTGATTCAAAGATCCTCTACCATAAGCTCAATATGGCCAAGTATGCAAAGACGATCCGAAAAACAAGGAGAGTGTACTCAAGAGAGAACTATAATGTCATCATAGAATAGGTGAAGCAGTCTACGAAAGATAAATTTATCAGGGAAGTCATCTACCCTGAGTGGTTAGGAAATGATGTCATCGTCCCCAAAGACAACGATAAGTTGAAGATGTGCGTTGATTTTACAGACCTGACTAAAGCCTACCCTAATGATAGATTTCCCCCACCAAGGATATACTAGATGGTCGATGCCACTTTCGACCATGAATTAATGAGTTTCATGGATGTCTACTCAGGATATAACCAGATATTAATGGACCCGAACGATGGTGAGAAGACATATTCGAATACTGACAAAAGGACTTATTATTATAAAATCATACCTTTCGGCCTTAAGAATATTGGGGCAACATATCAGATATTGGTAAATAAGATGTTCGAAAAACAAATCGGGAAAATAATGGAGGTGAATGTCGATGAAATGTTGAAAGAGTCTCAAGTCCGAGACTAATGTTGACAACCTTGAGAAAAATTTTGATACTATGGATGAGTATAGGATGAAAACTCAACCCCTATAAGTGTGTCTTCAGCGTAGGAGGAGGTAAGTCCTTGTGATTTTATTGAACCAAAGGGGGATTGAAGCCAACCCCAAGAAGATCAAAACGTTGAGGGATATGAAGACTCCAACAACGATAAAAGATGTGCCGAGGTTAACGGGATGGGTGACACCATTCAACACGTTTGTGTAGAGATCTACTAATAAGTGCCTTCCCTTCTTTAAGGTGCTCCAAAGATCTTTTAAGTGGAATGAGGAGTGTGATAAGTCCTTTCAATAATTAAAGAGCTACCTCGGTTCTCCACTCCTATTGTCCAGACCAGTTCAAGGAGAAAACTTATATTTGTATATATCAGTGTTAGAATCGGATATTAGTGATGCCATTGTCAGAGACGAGGATGGTGTGAAGAAAATAGTGTACTTCAACCGTAAGGCCCTCCAGGGGGCCGAGAAGAGATATTCTAAAATAGAGAAGCTGGACTAAGCTTTAAATCATGCCTCAAGGAAGATGAAGCCGTACATCCAGGCACATACTATGGTCACCCTCTCCGACCCGCCTCTCAGCCAAGAATAACCATTAAAGGGGAAGGCCCTAGCTAATTTCGCAATCCAGTTCACATGGGATAAGATTGACAAAGATAAGATTGAGACTCTAGCTTATGATCCAGAAAGAAGAATATGTCTCCCCCAGATGAGGTCGAAATGAGTACATCAAGGAGTGATGTGTCTGAGAATGAATAAGAGAGATACCTCTTTAAAAGTGGGACTCTAGAAGAGGGTAAATTTTCCAAAGATGGTACTGTGTGTATCTTTTTGTTGATGGCTCTTCGTAAAAGGCCGAAAGTTGAACATGCTTGATTGTGGTGACCCCAGATGGGATTGGCAATAACTATTCTATGAGTTTCAACTTCAAAGCCTCCCACAGCGAGTCAGAGTACGAGGCCCTTCTGAAAGGATTCTCCCTTTCCATAGCATTGAATGTCATCCATCTCTTTGTTCTTAGTGACTCCAGGTTAATTGTGAATCAAATTTTTAGATCATGTGAGGCCAAGGACAACATAATGGCCAAATAATTTGGAAGGGTAAAAACAATATTGAAGCATTTCATAGAGGTGAAGCTGAAGAAGATACCTCAATTAGACAACAGTCAAGCTTGATCCGTTGACAAGACTATCTTTCGCCACAAGAACAAAAATCAAAAGGTCGGTGCCAGTAGACCATTGAAGAGGAAGATAACACTGTGGAATTTTTCTTGAACTTGAATATGTGATCTTCTTGGATGTAACATATCATTCAATACATCAAGGATGTGGAATTGCTCTATTTAAAAGTGAAGAAGAAAAAACGGAGGTATAAAGCGACAAAGTTCTCTATTATAGGAGACATCCTATAAAAGAAAGGATTCCTACTCCCTCTAAAAAGATGTGTCCATCCATATAAGGTAGAGTATATTTTGAAGAATGCGTACAAGGGATATTGCTCCTATCATATAGGAGTAATATCATTAGCGAAGAGAATCATCACTCAGGCATATGGGTGGCCAACATTGTCCGAGGATGCAAATGCATATGTGAGGAGGTGTGACAACTACCAAAGGTTTGCCATAATTACCCATCAACCTCACCATCCTCTGAATTCTATTACTTCCACCTGGGAATTTGCAGTTTGGGGAATTGACTTGGTAGGACCATTGTGGAGGGAAGTGAATAATTAGCGATATCGGATTATAGCTATTAATTACTTTTTGAAGTGGGTGGTGGCCGAGGAGATGGTCACGATAACAGAGAAGAAAACCTTCCAATTTTTTATGGAAAAATATTATCTCCAGGTATGGTGTGGAAAACAGTTTGATTTTAGATAATGGCAAGAAATTTAAGAACTCTCTCGATCGAGATGATAGTGCAAGGATAATATTGCTCTCGTCCATACACTCTCAAAATGATGAGAGGGGTCCTATGTAATTTGGTGGCGAATTCATATTCATGATTAAACATCATTATATTTATGTCATCTTAGAATGATATGATGCTCATATAACGGAATTTGTTACTTATACTCGTCTCGCCTAAAGACATGACTGTGTGTGCATTATTTCATTAGATGCTCATATCAGGATTATAACCCGTTTAGTTTGGTTACATGATTATACATCAATAGAAGACATACATATAAGTAAATAAGGACGAATCATAAATATGGGAAGGAATAAAATTCATCCATTTAGAGTAAGACAATAAATAATCAGAGCATTTTTCATTATACGAGATGATAAGTGTTCAAAGAAGAGCTACGATGCTGCCAACAAATTACAAAAAACGTATCAAGTGTTTAAAAGAACAACAACCAGGAAGGGCATTAGTCCACAAGTATCCACCCAGAAATATAAAGAATAAGAGTAGATAAGCTTCGGGGTTCATAACTTAAGTATTCAGGTTCTCCGTTTCCTTAGGAGCCGACACATCCCCAGCTGCAGTGTTGCCAAATTTGGCATCATCGACCGACTCTGTCTCGTCCACAAGGTTCTTAGTCTGGGATGTCCGATCCTACTGCGTCGACCCCTTAACCCGACTCAGGGCTATCATCTCTAACGAGTAATCCAAACTAAAGCTCTTAAGCTTCTCACAAACGGGGGCGATCTCAGGGAACTTCATTGTTGCCTAAAGGCAACCATTGTGAGATCACCTTTCAAGGTCCTGCACATAATAGCTTAAAAACTCCTCAAATGTTAGAAGACCTCCATAACCTGCTTTTGGGCCTCTGAGATCTTACTATTGACAAGCTCTTTTTCCTTCCCAATGATCTTCGTTGTATTATTATTGTCCAGAGACTTAACAACATCATCATGACTTTTGTTTAGGTTGCTGATAGGCTCAGAGTGTTGCTTCTTTAGGTTTTTAACCTCAATCTCTAGCTCTGCAATGCAACTCCTCTAATTCTCATCGTTTCTGATTGCTAGGAGATCCTGATGAATCTCAGGGACTTTCTTCCAAATCCATTAGTGGAGTTTATGAAGGAAAATAGTTATCTGCATAAGACACATTTTTGACAAAATATGAAAAGAGTAATAACTTACTTGGATAGCCATGTGTAGGAGAATTTCATCCATCAGGGAGATGTTGGTTTCCTTCAAAAACCTACCATCAGACTTTGAGGTATTAGAGTCTAGGAACTCAATTGCGTTGTCCTATTTCCCTAGGATAGAGTCGGGGTTGATCTTCAGATTTTGTAGTCGTGCAATAAGTGTATCCTCTAAGGAGATTGGGATGGCCCGACTTGGCCTAGTCATGGATGGGACCTACTTACTTTTCTTTCTTCGATGGGTTATGCCGAGATTTTCCTGATCCTCTAAATAGTTTTTGGACCCCTAGACTTATCTAGGGTTGATAGTAGTGGATTTTTTGTTCCGAGGCACAGGGGCCGAATTCTTTCTAACTTGTTTGAGCAAATTGGTTAGGCTTGGAGCAGCCATGTTCCACACAACTTTCAGAGTATATGGCGATTGGTATGCAATGAAGAGAGTAAGATCATAACCTCATATAGATGAAATAAGACATAACAGTGAAAAGAAATAATATTAACAACACTTTCATAGCTCAGATAGGATGTCCACCCTCATACTCGTTCGCTCTAAGAAATAGGGGGTCATCAACTTCTCGAACTACACAAGACCCCATTCCTTTCCTCGCCTCCTAATTTTCTTAAGTTTTTCATCATCTTCAACACTTAAGCCCTTATCAACTTTATTCTATATTAGACCCTTAGCCCATCGTTTGGGAGATTGGGGCTCGGAGGAGGTGGAAGGGACATCAGGGCCGAATTCCTAGGCTCCCAAAATAAAGAAGTAGTGAGGTTTCCAATTATGATTGGAAGTCTGGGTAGCCATCAAGGCTTTCTTTTTGAACTTTTTTACTAGGAGATGATTTTATCCAGACTAAGTCTTGGGAAAAGTGATAGTGTAGCCTCCTTTGAAGACACTAACTGGAAGGTCTGTGTGAAATACCTTCTATAAGGTGACAAATTCGAGGATAAATCTCTATGAATTTCAAGCTTAAGCTGAGACCACTTACAACCTTTGATATCCTAATATCTCTCCTCGTCTACATTAAGAGGACAATACCTATTAAGTTAGATTATACTCTCGTCTCGGCCGATCGTCGGTCAGCCGATCCTACACTTGGAAATTCCCAACATGTAATCTAGCGGTGAAACGGTGGTCTCATACTCGGTCATGCCGACACCATAATACAACTGAAGACGTATGGCATATGATAGGGAACATGGAATAAGGGACGCGTGAGAGAGTGCGCACAGGTTGCGAGCCTCACGTGGACAAAACTGTTACAACAACATCATCCCGACATGTGGAGAATGTCTCTTAATCATTTCTTACATTCACAAGAGACATATGGCACTGTATCATTGGCCACTAGGTGTTGTGAATGCCTCATGCATGCCTGGCTGCGTATGACACCACCCTAGGCATATAAAGACTTGTCTTCTACATCATTGTAAAGGAAGGAAATTATCATCCCTTTTGAAACTCTGTTAAAACCATATCTTAGAGATAGAGATAGCTTGAGTTATTATATCAAAAGGCCATAAGATCCCATATTTAGTGGATTTCATATCCTCACAGAGTGGATGTAGGACCTTCAAAGGCTGAACCACTTATAGTTTTTATTATCTTCCTCTTTGCCTCATCTCTTTCTATATTTTTAGTCATGTTCATACTTCTGGCCGCGTATGACACCACCCTAGGCATATAAAGACTTGTCTTCTACATCATTGTAAAGGAAGGAAATTATCAGCCCTTTTGAAACTCTGTTAAAACCATATCTTAGAGATAGAGATAGCTCGTGTTCTTATATCAAAAGGCCATAAGATCCCATATTTAGTGGATTTCACATCCTCACAAAGTGGACGTAGGCCCTTCAAAGGATGAACCACTTATAGTTGGTATTATCTTCCTCTTTGCCTCATCTCTTTCTATATTTTTATTCCTGTTCATACTCCATTGTTGTGATAGTTTGAGCTTACATACTAAGTTGATTTCATGATACCATTTCCTGTATCATCAATATGGAGCCTCATGTGGGAACAAAGTACTAATTCTTCCTCATCTTTCTTTAGCTTGAACTCACCGAATTCTCTGGTGGTGATCCACCTCTGCTTAGGTGGTCCTGTATCACCATTGAAAGAGCTCATTTTGAGCCTCTCAAGCTTTTCTTTAGATTTTAAGTTCTTTCAGTTCACCAAAGATATGGACACCGATTTGCCTCTAGGCATTGTCCTAAGTTCTAGTCAGGCCCCACCTTAGTAAAAAATGCTTCAGGTGGCGGCAGCATTATGCTCCTTAGCAGACAAACAGTGGCAGATTCGAGAAACTCTTGCTACATTTTTTCAGAACATGGTGGTTAGACCTTCTAAATTCGGGGCTAAAATGATAACTCTGGACTCCAGGGAAGGTGTTCCAGACTAATGGCCAAGGGACCATCATAGTCCCCACACAAAGATCTTCCTCCTCAGCAAAGGAATAGCGATGTGGCGGACCCTAGGCTTTTACTCCTAGGGAGGTCGGGTTAGGAATTCCCTAACGATGATAATGAACATTATGATGATGAGGACGACAGAGAGTGTTAGGAACCTTATCAAATTTACGGAGGCATTGTGTGACTAATTTATCCCAACAGAGGATGCAGTGGCAGGCCGAGTCGAGAGTGTAGGCCAAGGGCATCAATTTTGGACAGACTAAGTAAAGGGTTAGTAGGCTTGGCCCAGTACCAGATGAATTGAAAAATTGCCTCTCCAAATATCGAACTATCTCTAGGTCTAGAAGTAATAATAGCTATGATGATCGTCGGCCTCCTCGAGGTTAAGAGGAGTAACAACGAGAGGTGAAAATTCGTCAAAGGACAGTTGCCAGAAAGCCTTCAGTTCGTCCAGTCGATAGGGAAGGGGTTAGGGATAATGTTGCTCAGACTGAGGTTATAGCTGCGATTGAGAGACCCTAGAATGATTCCATACAACAACTAGAGGATAAGATAGAGGACATACTGAAGATAAGAGATCCCCAATAGAGGGGCTACACTGAAGGCTCCCCATTTGTGGTAAAGATCATGAATTATCCAACCCTGGAAAAATTCAAGCCATCGGTGGTTACACCCAAATATAATGGGATCACCAATACCGTCCACCATGTGTAGATGTACTAATTAGCCGCTTATGTATACTCGATCTCGAATGAGATGAGGTTTTGAACCTTCTCTAGCACACTGAACGGTTCTACTCATGTGTGGTTCACCTCTCTCCCTAAAAACTCAATGGAGAATGTCAAGCAGTTAGCATAGAGGTTCATACATAATTTTTTTCTTTGCTCTGAGGCCTCAAAAGAAGATGACACACGTGTTGTACTAAAAGTAAAAAAATGATGAAAGTTCGATGGAGTACATAGCAAGGTTCAGTAAGGAGAAAATAGAGGTTGAAGATTACGAAGAGAGAAATTCTATAACCGCCCTGATGGGAGGGTTACAGAAAGGAAGCTCCTTTAGATGATTGACAAAGATCCTCTTAAATCCATGGCCAAACTCCTGGCTAAGATCGGAAAGACCATGAACGCGGATGAGCCAATGGCTAATAAAGGTCAAGATGAGAAGGGAACATATAATGGTGGCAAAAATAAGCCAACAAATGATATGTTCACTGACTATACCCCTTTGAAAGTTAGATGTGAGCACACCCTTAACGAGATAAAGAATGATCGATCTCTGAGATAACCTAAGAAGTTGAGAGATCCTCCTCACAAGAGTAACAAAAACCTGTGTTGTGAATTTCACCAAGATTATGGCCATACGACCGACAAATGTTTCCCCGTCAAGGAAAAGATTGAGAAAATGATGAAATCTATCTAGTTAAGAAAATATATGGACAATAACAGTTCAAAGGGTAGCTGAGATAACACCCGAAAGAGGAGGGATGATAAGTGCAAGCCTGATGCTCCAGTTTACAAAGACAACGATGACTCAGACGATGATGACGGAGCATACCCTAACCAACCACCTCCAATCCCACCCTAAGGATTGTATGAACATGATTTCTCTCAGAGTTAAAATGATTTATGGAGGAATTGCTAGAGGGGTAAAGGAAATCACTGATACAAAGGCTGATGTAGCAGAGGCCAAAGCTCTCCTTCCAAAACCCAAAGAAGTACACTTGGTATCGACTGAGCCCAAAAAGGTAAAGAGAACAAAGGTTTATATGAATACCCATATTGGTGGTTTCTCTATGTTGGATTGTAAGGTGATATTTTCCCCTTATGATGACACTTTGGTCATCACCACCATTGTGCATGGGTATGAGGTTCCCTATATATTGGTGCATTATGGAAGCTTGACCGATGTGATGTTTTAGGACTGCTACAAAGGTCCGGGGTTGAGCAAGAAGAGGTTCATCCCGTATCACCAACCTCTCATCGATTTTAATGGAGAGAAAGTGAAACCTTTGTGAATCTATGAGATTGAAGTTATAATGGGGAAAAATTAGCCAAATGCCTCAAAAGAAGATTAAATTCTTTATTATGGATGAAAATGTCTACTCAGCCTATAACATAATCCTGGGGTGAGTAGCCCTCAAGGATTTTGAGGTCATGCCCTCAATAGTTCACCAGATAATTAAATTCTCTACTCCATATGGAGTAGGGGAAGTTCAGGGTGACCAAGTTGAGGCATGCGAATGTTAGTTCAACTCGATTGAGGAGAGGGAGGCATATAAAAGGTCCACTCTAACTTATAACATTGATACTCTTGACCCCATAGATGAAATAAAGCTTAAGATGGGTGAAGACGCCGAAGAGGTAGAATCCATCAGACTCATTGAGGACGAGCCAAAAAAACATCCAAATCAATAAGGCCCAGAAGAAGGAGATTAAATAAGAGATAATCAAATTGTTGAATAACAGGCAAAGCATTTTTTCTGGGAGCCATGAGGATATGCCCAGCATTGATTCAAGGATCCTCTAACATAAGCTAAATATGGCCAAGCATGCAAAGACGATCAGAAAAATAAGGACAGTGTACTCAAGATAGAACTATAATGTCATCATAGAATATGTGAAGAAGTCTATGAAGGATAAATTTATCAGGGAAGTCATCTACCCTGAGTGGTTATCAAATGATGTCATCGTCCCCAAAGACAACGGTAAGTTGAAGATGTGCGTTGATTTTACAGACCTGAATAAAGCCTGCCCTAATGATAGCTTTCCCCCACCAAGGATTTACTAGATGGTCGATGCCACTTTTGACCATGAATTAATGAGTTTCATGGATGTCTACTCAGGATATAACCAGATATTCATGGACCCAAACGATGGTGAGAAGACATATTCGAATACTGACAAAGGGACTTATTATTATAAAATCATACCTTTCGGCCTAAAGAATATTGGGGCAACATATCAGAGATTGGTAAATAAGATGTTCGAAAAACAAATCGTGAAAATAATGGAGGTGAATGTCGATGAAATGTTGATAAAGAGTCTCAAGTCCGACACTAATGTGGACAACCTTGAGCAAACTTTTGATACTATGGATGAGTATAGGATGAAACTCAACCCCTATAAGTGTGTCTTCAGCGTAGGAGCAGGTAAGTTCTTGTGATTTATTATGAACCAAAGGGGGATTAAAGCCAACCCTGAGAAGATCAAAACGTTGAGGGATATGAAGACTCCAACAACGATAAAAGATGTGCCGAGGTTAACTGGATGGGTGACACCATTCAACATGTTTGTGTAGAGATCTAATAATAAGTGCCTTCCCTTCTTCAAGGTGCTCCAAAGATCTTTTAAGTGGAATGAGGAGTGTGATAAGTCCTTTCAAGAATTAAAGAGCTACCTTGGTTCTCCACTCCTGTTGTCCAGACCAGTTCAAGGAGAAAACTTATATTTTTATATATCAGTGTTAGAATCGGACATTAGTGTTGCCATTGTGAGAGACAAGGATGGTGTGAAGAAACTTATGTACTTCAACAGTAAGGCCTTCCAGGGGGCTGATAAGAGATATTCTAAAATAGAGAAGCTGGACTAAGCTTTAAATCATGCCTCAAGGAAGATGAAGCCGTACATCCAGGCACATACTATGGTCACCCTCACCGACTCGCCTCTCAGCCAAGAATGACCATTAAAGGGGAAGGCCCTATCTAATTTCTCAATCGAGTTCACATGGAATAAGCTTGACACAGATAAGATTGAGACTCCAGCTTATGATCTAGAAAGAAGAATATGTCTACCCCGAATGAGGTCGAAATGAATACATCAAGGAGTGAGGTATCTGAGAATGAAGAAGAGAGATACCTCTTTAAAAGTGGGACTCTGGAAGAGGGTAAATTTTCCAAAGATGGTACTTTATGGAACTTGTTTGTTAATGGCTCTTCGTGCAAGGCATAAAGTGGAATAGGTTTAATTGTGACGACCCAGATGGGACTGGCATTAAATATTCTCTGAGTTTCACCTTCAAAGCTTCCAACAGCGAGTCAGAGTACGAGGCCCTTCTGAAAGGATTCTCCCTTACCAGGTCATTGAATGTCGTCCAACTCTTGGTTCTTAGTGTCTCCGGTTTAATTGTGAATCAAATTCTTAGAGTATATGAGGCCAAGGACGACATAATGGTCAAATAATTTGAAAGGGTAAAAATAGCATTGAAGAATTTTATAGAGGTGAAGCTGAAGAAGATACCTCAATTAGAAAATAGTTAAGCTGATGCTTTGGCAAGACTAGCTTTCTCCACAAGAACAAAAATCAGAAGGTCGGTGCCGGTAGACCATTGAAGAGGAAAATAGCACTCTGGAATTTTTCTTGAACTTGAATATGTGATCTTGTTAGATGTAATCATTCAATACATCAAGGATGCGTAATTTCCATATTTAGAAGGGAAGAAGAAAAAACTGGGGAATAAAGCGATAAAGTTCTCTATTATAGGAGACATCCTATACAACAAAGGATTCCTACTGCCTCTAAACATATGTGTCCATCCGTTTAAGGTATAGTATATTTTGAAGGATGCGTATGAGGGATCTTGCTCCTATCGTATAGGAGGAATATCATTAGCGAAGAGAATCATCACTCAGGGATATGGGTGCCCAACATTCTCCAAGGATGCAACGGCATATGTGAAGAGGTGTGACAAGTTCCAATGGTTTGCCATCATTCCCCATCAACCTCATCATCATCTGTAAGACCATTATCGAGGGCTGTGAATAATTAGCGATATCTGATTGTAGCTATTAATTACTTTTTAAAGTGGGTGGTGGCCGAGGAGATGGTCACGATAACAGAGAAGAAAACCTTCCAATTTATTTGGAAAAATATTATCAGCAGGTACGGTGTGCCAAACACTTTGATTTTAGATAATGACAAGTAGTTTAAGAACATCTTCCTCGACAAGTACTATGAGCAAGTAGACATCAAATAGTTCTTTTCAACTTCAGGCCGACCCCAGGACAATAGGCATATATAGGTGATGGACAAAATAATTCTTGATGTAATTAAGGAAAAGATTAAAGATGCCAAGGGAAGGCGGACTGAAGAGGTTCACGCCGTCCTATGGGCCTATAGAACGATGCAGAGTACACCAACGGGGAAACTACATTCTAGTTAGCCTATGGCTCAGAGGTTGTGGTAATGACAAAGATTGGTCTCCTAATCCACAGGGTCGAGACATTTGATTAGGAGAAAAATGTTTCAGAACGAAGATTTGATCTGGACCTAGTTGAAGAGAGAAGGGAGGATGCTCAGGTTAGGCAAGCCAGCTTTCAACAAAGGAAAATGAAGTTATATAATAAGAGAGTGAAGTCCAAACCTCTAACAATAGGATACCTAGTTGAAAAAACACTTGGCAAAATCCCAACAAGCTTCATCCTAACTGGCATGGCCCCTATCGGGTGGTTGACAAAGTGGTTCCAGGAATATATCGGCTAGAGAACTTAAATGGAGAGTCATTCTCTAATTCATGGAATGCAAATCATCTCAAAAAATACTATGAATAGGAGTTTGTCTTAATGTATATGAGAAGAAAATTATGAATGAAAATTTCAAAGTCTTCTCTCATATTCTATTGTTTGAATAATTTTAGGTTGTATGTATCAACTCATCTTAGGTTATAGAACATCGTTCGTGGTGAAGTAGATTTAACTTACCCTCGGTGACATGATAGTCCAAATGGGGTCAACCTCATCCATGGACACGCAATAACACTGAGAGGGGTAAAATATCACTTGGTTGTGGTTCATGTTTAATATAATTATTTAGGTGGAGGAACTCTCTCGATTGAGATGACAGTGCATGGACGAGATTTCTCTCGTTCATACACTCACACAATGCCAAGGGGGGATTTGTGATGCAAAAACCATAATTTGATGAATTTAAATTTAAAAATCACTTAGTTGTGGTTCATTATTAATTTAGTGACAAAATCTCTCGACTGAGACGACAGTGCATGGACAAGATTTCTCTCATCTATACACTCTCAAACGACGGGAGAGGACTTGTGATGCAAATATCATAATTTAATTAAAAACTCTCTCAACCGAGACGACAGTGTGTGAACAAGATTGCTCTCGTCTATACACTCTCAAAACAGCGAGAGGGGACTTGTAATGCAAACACCACAATTTGGTGAATTCAAATTAAAAAATCACTTAGTTTTGGTTTATGTTAAACATCATTAATTTGGTGGAAGAACTCTCTTGATCGAGATGATAGGGCATGGACGATATTTCTCTCGTCTATACACTCTCAGACCTATGTAATTTGGTGGCGAATTTATATTCATGATTAAACATAATTATATTTATCTCGTCTTACAATGAGACGATGCTCATATCATGGAATTTGTTACTTATACTCGTCTCCTCTACAGACATGATGGTCTGTGCATTATTTCATTAGATGGTAATATCAAGATTATAACACGTTTAGTATGGTTACATGATTAAACATCAATAGGAGGCATACATATACGTAAATAAGGACAAATCATAAATATGGGAAGGAATACTATTCATCCATTTAGAGTAAGACAATAAATGATCATAGCATTTTTCATTATATGAGATGATAAGTGTTTAAAGAAGAGGTACGATGTTGCCAACAAATTACAAAAAACGTATCAAGTGTTTGAAAGAGAAACAACCAGGAGAGGCATTAGTCCACAAGCAGCCACCCAGAAATAAAAAGAATAAGAAGAGATAAGCTTCGGGGTTCATACCTTAAGTATTTAGGTTCTCAGTTTCCTTAGGAGTCGACACATCCTCAGCTACAACATTGCCAAATTTGGCATCACTGACTGGCTCTGTCTCATCCACATGGTTTTTAGTTTGGGCTGTAGGATCATGTTCCGTCAACCCCTTAACCTGACTCGTGGCTATCATCTCTAATGATTCATCCAAACTAAAGCTCTTGAGCTTCTCACATATGGGGGTGATCTCAAGGAACTTCATTATTGCCTAAAGGCAACCACTGTGAGATCCCCTTTTAAGGTCCTGCACACTACAGCCCAAAAACTCCTCAAAAGTTTCGAAGACCTCCATAACCTGCTTTTGGGCCTCTGAGATCTTAGTATTGAGAGCCTCTTTTTCCTTCCCAGTGATATTGGTTGTATGCTTGTTATCCAGCGACTTAATAGCTTCATTATGACTTTTGTTTAGGTTGGTGATAGACTTAGAGTGTTGCTTTTTTATGTTTTTTACCTCAATATCTAGCACTGCAATGCAACTCCTCTAATTCTCATCATTTTTTATTGCTAGGAGATCCTGACGAATCTTAGGGAGTTTCTTCCCAATCCATTAGTGGAGTTTCTGAAGTCAAATAGTTGTCTGCATAAGACAAAATATGTGAGTACGAGACGACCATACATTTGTGACAAAATATGAAAAGAACAATAACTTACTTGGATATCCATGTGAAGGATAAATTCATTCATCAGGGAGATGTTGGTTGCCTCCAAAAAACTACTATCGGACTTTGAGTCATTAGAGGCTAGGAACTCAATTGCGTTGTCCTTGTTCCCCAAGACAGATTCGGGGTTGATCTTCAGATTTTCTAGTCATGCAATAAGTGCATCCTCTAAGGAGATTGGGATGGCCTGACTTGGACTAGTCATGGATGGGACCTACTTACTTTTCTTTCTTCGATGGGTTATGCAGAGATTTTCCTGATCCTCTTTATAGTTTTTGGACCCCTCGACTTAGCTAGGGTTGGTAGTTGTGGATTTTTTGGTCTGAGGCACAGGGGCCAACTTCTTTCTAACTTGTTTGAGCAAATTGGTTAGGCTTGGAGCTGCCATGTTCCACACAACTTTCAGCGTATTTGGCGATTGGTCTGTAATGAATAGAGTAAGATCATAACCTCATATAGATGAAATAAGACATAACAGTGAAAAGAAATAATATTAACAACACTTACATAGCTCAGATAGGATGTCCACCCTCATATTCGTCTACTCTAAGAAATAGGGGGTCATCAACTGCTCGAACTATACAAGACCTTTCCTCGTCTCCTAATTTTCTTAATTTTTTCATCCTCTTCAACACTTAAACCCATATCAACTTTATTCTACATTAGAGCCTTAGCCCAACGTTGGGGATGTCGGGGCTCAGAGGAGGTGGAAGGGATATGAGGGCCGAATTCCCACACTTCCAAAATAAAGAAGTAGTGAGGTTTCCAATTATGATTGGAAGTCTAGGAAACCCTCAGGGCTTTATTTTCAAACTTTTTTACTAGGAGATGATTTTATCATGGCTAAGTCTTGGGAGAAGAGATAGTGTAGCATCCCTTGAAGACACTAATTAGAAGGTCTGTGTGAAATACCTTCTATAAGGCGCCAAATTTGAGGATAAATCTCTATGCATTTGACAACAACTGGGTAAGGCCAAGACTAAGACTGTCCAAAATGGCTCATAGAACCAAATGTACACGTAGCCAAAAGCTGACCTTAAACATCTATTCATATACACTAATTTCACCCTCTTGTCCTTGGAATGCTCTCTCGTTGGCCTAAGGTGCTCTTATATTGATGGAAAGTCCAATGCCATAGAGATGCATCCATAACAGGAGGTCGACTTTAGTAACTGTACTAACATATGATTCAACATAGGAAGTGTCAAGTGTGTCCTCGGCTACATCTTCATCGTAGTCTTGGTTTGTAGTCAGGATGACATGGGGGGGATGACACCTTGGGCAATAAGAAGTTCCTGAAAAGTGTTACCTCATAATAGCAATAAGAGGTATAACATCTATAGGGGTGCCATTGCAATGCCCACTCTCGACACCTCATGAGACGAAAGGATTTGTATAGAAAAATCTAACCCCTAAGAAGACGATTGATTTGATGATGATTCGGCCTGGTTTGATGACTTGGCCTGATTAGATGGCCCAACTTGGTTTGAGGACAAGGATCTTAAAGAATTGATATACCGGGTTTTTCCATGACAGGAGAGTCACCTACGCGCCGATCATCTTATATTCGGCTCACCAACCCTATACAAAAACCTAAATTACGACTACACTCAACGGGTTAGTATAGCGGTAAGTCGGGTATCGAATCCATAGAGAATGTTCGACAAATTTTAATTGGATTTTTAATTAAGGAATAAAAGTGTAAAAAGGTGATGAGTGGTCGTAAATAAAAGAAACGAATAAGTTAAGTCTAAATAAAAGTAAAATGAGGATGATATCATCCAACCATACGGCTCGAAACATTTATTAATCAGAATTTCATCTCGAGAGGAATTTAATCGAGCATTATCAATTAATGATAAACTTCACACAATAAGAAATTTAAGCCAAAGTGGTGAGAATAAACATTTAACTGAAAATGGTCACACGCGTTTAACTTTCCTTGTCATGTAACATTAGTGTTTATAGCTTATCAAGATGGACATGGATTGTGCCCAATCATCGATAGTTTGTTCCTGGTCTTTAAAAGGAACATTTTGAAGATTTAAATAAATACCACCTGTAGCCACGTTGCATTTATTTAAATCATCTCTTCTGGAGAAGTGCACAGTTGGCTCTTCTTCAGTAACACCGCTTGTAGAAGCTTGACTTATAGAAGCATTTATATAATCTTTGTGTTTCAAAAATTCTTCAGCTTCTTCAGGATGTTCTTGAGAATATTCTTCCCAATTAAAGTATTCCTCAAGGGGTTCTTGAGTCTTTCTTTTTCCTTCACTACTGATTATAGTGTAAGGAGTTTCTTCTTCATAATCTGAGTCGTAGTTCAACTCAAAGTTGAAGTGAGTTAATAATCCTTCATATTCAGTATATGTTGACTGAATTTGTTGGATTAATTGGTTTCTTTCAGTTATATTAAGATTTTTGTCTTTATATAACTGTCTCCAATACTCAATTACTTCTTTGATATTAATATATTCTTCATAATTATAAGTTTTTTCTTTTTCTGTATGAAGAACATTAATATCTTCAGATCCATAGTATAAGCGAGGTTTTTCGCTAGTACCTGGAGCATTCATTCCTATATTATTAGGAATAGTAATAGTGTCTAATTTTTTTATTAGCTCACTAATTTTTCCCTTGGTTTCTGGTTTTAGATCCAAGTTTACAATATTATCATATTCTTCTAATTTTCTTTCGACTTTGTTTAAGTCTACTTGAATTTTAGTAAGTTTTTCTTCATTAAATTTTTGGTGATCCTCTACTGTTTTTGACCATCCAAAAATCATATCTATTAGGGTATTTAAAGTAGCACTTATATAAGCAATCTGTGTTTCAGATTTCTTATCTATATGCATATTATGATTAAACATAGTTTCTTGTTTTTCTATCCATGGAGCTATACATTTTAAGATTCCTCTTAAATTTTGTTCTTCTTCCATTATAATTTTCAATGGTACCTAAAACCTCCTATTTCTGGTTGATGGTGCTTAAAACCTTTGTCTTCACAATAGCCTTAGAAAGCCTCTTTTGGGCAAAACGGCCAAAAAGACATATGAGCTTTACAACCTAAACAGGTGTATGGGTTTTATGAAAATTATGCCGGAATTTAAACAGTATATTTTCCTGGAACAGATCAACAAGAATATATCTAATCTTTTTTATAAAAGATAATAAAATGAACAATTTTTACACAACACATATTTGGACATTTTTTATACAAAGTTTTATGTTTTATCTCAAAACTTTCTCCTTTTACATATGATGAGTGATATATATACCTAGTTACTTCTCTGATATTCATAATGATAAATATAAACAAGATAGAAGAACTTACAGATCAATAGACAAGCTTAGAATAGCTCTGATACCATTTATCGGAGTGCGCAGATATTAAAACGGAAATAGGATACTTATATTTCACAAGGAAAACTTATCAAATTATACAAGAGAATATATTACAAAGAGAGAGAATGATCTATTTGGATCGATGCCTAACAATACAACTTGAGAACCTTTTTATAGGCCTCGGACTTCAAACTTGATAAATTACAATTGAATTACAGATAAGGTGGGTACAACCACTTTAGAAAAAGTAATAACAAAACAAAATTACTTTAATAAAGTAAATAGTAGCTTCTTCGTCCGTTTTAAACAAAGAAGTCAAAAGTAGAATAGTGTCTGATGATGATGTTTTGTCTTCATCAGATTGGCGTCATTGCTTACGATTTTTCCACATCGTGTGCTGTATGGGGTTGCAGTCGTCCAGGTGGAATAATCTTGACCAGTTATTATCCTTCCATTGCATTAGCTAGGTTAGCATATGCAACTTCATCAAATTCATAATCATTATCTGTATCTCCAAGGTGTGGATTTAAATTATTTTCCTCATACATTTCAGCACTTGTTAATAATTCATGAGGAACATCCAGATTAATTTTTCTCCTTAGATTGTCCAGAAATGATTCTGCTTCAGCTTTCTGGTTTTCAGTAAGCTGGTAATTAATATCTATTGAAGTAACGAAAAGTCTTTTACCATCCGTTACCATGAACTTAAATTCTTTCTCTGCATATAAACTCTGGGCTCTGTTTGTAACAGAAAGGAATGACTTAATCCAATATAATTCCATATCCATGTAAGGAATATAATCCAAACTATATTGGTCTTGTTTCTCCATTTCGTCCCAATCCCATTCTTCTGTTTTTCGGAGATAATAAATTTGGTAAGGAATGTAAAAATTTTCTCTGTGTCTCCATCCTACCCCTCCGATGATTTCCAGAGTAAAAGTGCGGTTCCATCGCATAACTAAGTCCATGACATGAGTGATCATTGTTTTGACCATCATTGGAAGAGCTGTGAATTTTGTTCCCAGATGAACTTGATAGATGATTTTATTACATAATCCCCAGTCAAGGATTTCTGGATCCCATTCATCATCAATGTGCATATGGAGTTTAGGGATTCCATTGCCATCAAGGATATTCAAAAATTCACCATGTTGGATCAATAGGCTTTTTACCTTTTGACCATGATCTTCAATTTTTGATAAAATCTCCTCCTTGAAAAGTGTGTCTGGTAGAATTTGTTTTGCTTTTTCAAACAAACAAATCCTTCTGATTTTGTTGAAAATTTTATCAGAAAAGTCATTCTGCAGGAGTTCTGCAGTAGATAAAAATGTATTAATTTTTTGTAAAGGAAAATCTTCGTCTTCAAAATTGATGTTTTTCAATATCTGAAGAGCTAAAGATTTCAATTGATCTAGCTCTGCTGTTTGTTCAGCAATGCTAGTAGCAAGAAGGCTCAAATTTTTTCTGAAATCTTTTTTCCTGCCTTCTAAATGAGCTTTCCAGGAATCATTTAAAGGTTTATAAATCTGATAGGGTATTCTTGGGTTTACAAAATCATTTATTTCAGAGTCAAAAGTGTTTCCTTTGCTCTGAAGTTTTGCAAATTGATATATCAGATTGGGTGGATTAAATTTTTTCAAAAATTCTTCCCAGTCTGATATTGCTTCCTCCTCATTGGTATATTTTTTAAAACATGCTCCTGGGAAGCCATTTGTTTGTTCTTGGCAATGATACCAAGAATAGTAAAAACCTGGTTTTCTTCCACAAAAAACAACATACACATTGCCATTCCTCAAGGGGTTCTTGAGTCTTTCTTTTTCCTTCACTACTGATTATAGTGTAAGGAGTTTCTTCTTCATAATCTGAGTCGTAGTTCAACTCAAAGTTGAAGTGAGTTAATAATCCTTCATATTCAGTATATGTTGACTGGATTTGTTGGATTAATTGGTTTCTTTCAGTTATATTAAGATTTTTGTCTTTATATAACTGTCTTCAATACTCAATTACTTCTTTGATATTAATATATTCTTCATAATTATAAGTTTTTTCTTTTTCTGTATGAAGAACATTAATATCTTCAGATCCATAGTATAAGCGAGGTTTTTCGCTAGTACCTGGAGCATTCATTCCTATATTATTAGGAATAGTAATAGTGTCTAATTTTTTTATTAGCTCACTAATTTTTCCCTTGGTTTCTTGTTTTAGATCCAAGTTTACAATATTATCATATTCTTCTAATTTTCTTTCGACTTAGTTTAAGTCTACTTGAATTTTAGTAAGTTTTTCTTTATTAAATTTTTGGTGATCTTCTACTGTTTTTGACCATCCAAAAATCATATCTATTAGGGTATTTAAAGTAGCACTTATATAAGCAATCTGTGTTTCAGATTTCTTATCTATATGCATATTATGATTAAACATAGTTTCTTGTTTTTCTATCCATGGAGCTATACATTTTAAGATTCCTCTTAAATTTTGTTCTTCTTCCATTATAATTTTCAATGGTACCTAAAACCTCCTATTTCTGGTTGATGGTGCTTAAAACCTTTGTCTTCACAATAGCCTTAGAAAGCCTCTTTTGGGCAAAACGGCCAAAAAGACATATGAGCTTTACAACCTAAACAGGTGTATGGGTTTTATGAAAATTATGCCGGAATTTAAACAGTATATTTTCCTGGAACAGATCAACAAGAATATATCTAATCTTTTTTATAAAAGATAATAAAATGAACAATTTTTACACAACACATATTTGGACATTTTTTATACAAAGTTTTATGTTTTATCTCAAAACTTTCTCCTTTTACATATGATGAGTGATATATATACCTAGTTACTTCTCTGATATTCATAATGATAAATATAAACAAGATAGAAGAACTTACAGATCAATAGACAAGCTTAGAATAGCTCTGATACCATTTATCGGAGTGCGCAGATATTAAAACGGAAATAGGATACTTATATTTCACAAGGAAAACTTATCAAATTATACAAGAGAATATATTACAAAGAGAGAGAATGATCTATTTGGATCGATGCCTAACAATACAACTTGAGAACCTTTTTATAGGCCTCGGACTTCAAACTTGATAAATTACAATTGAATTATAGATAAGGTGGGTACAACCACTTTAGAAAAAGTAATAACAAAACAAAATTACTTTAATAAAGTAAATAGTAGCTTCTTCGTCCGTTTTAAACAAAGAAGTCAAAAGTAGAATAGTGTCTGATGATGATGTTTTGTCTTCATCAGATTGGCGTCATTGCTTACGATTTTTCCACATCGTGTGCTGTATGGGGTTGCAGTCGTCCAGGTGGAATAATCTTGACCAGTTATTATCCTTCCATTGCATTAGCTAGGTTAGCATATGCAACTTCATCAAATTCATAATCATTATCTGTATCTCCAAGGTGTGGATTTAAATTATTTTCCTCATACATTTCAGCACTTGTTAATAATTCATGAGGAACATCCAGATTAATTTTTCTCCTTAGATTGTCCAGAAATGATTCTGCTTCAGCTTTCTGGTTTTCAGTAAGCTGGTAATTAATATCTATTGAAGTAACGAAAAGTCTTTTACCATCCGTTACCATGAACTTAAATTCTTTCTCTGCATATAAACTCTGGGCTCTGTTTGTAACAGAAAGGAATGACTTAATCCAATATAATTCCATATCCATGTAAGGAATATAATCCAAACTATATTGGTCTTGTTTCTCCATTTCGTCCCAATCCCATTCTTCTGTTTTTCGGAGATAATAAATTTGGTAAGGAATGTAAAAATTTTCTCTGTGTCTCCATCCTACCCCTCCGATGATTTCCAGAGTAAAAGTGCGGTTCCATCGCATAACTAAGTCCATGACATGAGTGATCATTGTTTTGACCATCATTGGAAGAGCTGTGAATTTTGTTCCCAGATGAACTTGATAGATGATTTTATTACATAATCCCCAGTCAAGGATTTCTGGATCCCATTCATCATCAATGTGCATATGGAGTTTAGGGATTCCATTGCCATCAAGGATATTCAAAAATTCACCATGTTGGATCAATAGGCTTTTTACCTTTTGACCATGATCTTCAATTTTTGATAAAATCTCCTCCTTGAAAAGTGTGTCTGGTAGAATTTGTTTTGCTTTTTCAAACAAACAAATCCTTCTGATTTTGTTGAAAATTTTATCAGAAAAGTCATTCTGCAGGAGTTCTGCAGTAGATAAAAATGTATTAATTTTTTGTAAAGGAAAATCTTCGTCTTCAAAATTGATGTTTTTCAATATCTGAAGAGCTAAAGATTTCAATTGATCTAGCTCTGCTGTTTGTTCAGCAATGCTAGTAGCAAGAAGGCTCAAATTTTTTCTGAAATCTTTTTTCCTGCCTTCTAAATGAGCTTTCCAGGAATCATTCAAAGGTTTATAAATCTGATAGGGTATTCCTGGGTTTACAAAATCATTTATTTCAGAGTCAAAAGTGTTTCCTTTGCTCTGAAGTTTTGCAAATTGATATATCAGATTGGGTGGATTAAATTTTTTCAAAAATTCTTCCCAGTCTGATATTGCTTCCTCCTCATTGGTATATTTTTTAAAACATGCTCCTGGGAAGCCATTTGTTTGTTCTTGGCAATGATACCAAGAATAGTAAAAACCTGGTTTTCTTCCACAAAAAACAACATACACATTGCCATTCCTCAAGGGGTTCTTGAGTCTTTCTTTTTCCTTCACTACTGATTATAGTGTAAGGAGTTTCTTCTTCATAATCTGAGTCGTAGTTCAACTCAAAGTTGAAGTGAGTTAATAATCCTTCATATTCAGTATATGTTGACTGGATTTGTTGGATTAATTGGTTTCTTTCAGTTATATTAAGATTTTTGTCTTTATATAACTGTCTTCAATACTCAATTACTTCTTTGATATTAATATATTCTTCATAATTATAAGTTTTTTCTTTTTCTGTATGAAGAACATTAATATCTTCAGATCCATAGTATAAGCGAGGTTTTTCGCTAGTACCTGGAGCATTCATTCCTATATTATTAGGAATAGTAATAGTGTCTAATTTTTTTATTAGCTCACTAATTTTTCCCTTGGTTTCTTGTTTTAGATCCAAGTTTACAATATTATCATATTCTTCTAATTTTCTTTCGACTTAGTTTAAGTCTACTTGAATTTTAGTAAGTTTTTCTTTATTAAATTTTTGGTGATCTTCTACTGTTTTTGACCATCCAAAAATCATATCTATTAGGGTATTTAAAGTAGCACTTATATAAGCAATCTGTGTTTCAGATTTCTTATCTATATGCATATTATGATTAAACATAGTTTCTTGTTTTTCTATCCATGGAGCTATACATTTTAAGATTCCTCTTAAATTTTGTTCTTCTTCCATTATAATTTTCAATGGTACCTAAAACCTCCTATTTCTGGTTGATGGTGCTTAAAACCTTTGTCTTCACAATAGCCTTAGAAAGCCTCTTTTGGGCAAAACGGCCAAAAAGACATATGAGCTTTACAACCTAAACAGGTGTATGGGTTTTATGAAAATTATGCCGGAATTTAAACAGTATATTTTCCTGGAACAGATCAACAAGAATATATCTAATCTTTTTTATAAAAGATAATAAAATGAACAATTTTTACACAACACATATTTGGACATTTTTTATACAAAGTTTTATGTTTTATCTCAAAACTTTCTCCTTTTACATATGATGAGTGATATATATACCTAGTTACTTCTCTGATATTCATAATGATAAATATAAACAAGATAGAAGAACTTACAGATCAATAGACAAGCTTAGAATAGCTCTGATACCATTTATCGGAGTGCGCAGATATTAAAACGGAAATAGGATACTTATATTTCACAAGGAAAACTTATCAAATTATACAAGAGAATATATTACAAAGAGAGAGAATGATCTATTTGGATCGATGCCTAACAATACAACTTGAGAACCTTTTTATAGGCCTCGGACTTCAAACTTGATAAATTACAATTGAATTACAGATAAGGTGGGTACAACCACTTTAGAAAAAGTAATAACAAAACAAAATTACTTTAATAAAGTAAATAGTAGCTTCTTCGTCCGTTTTAAACAAAGAAGTCAAAAGTAGAATAGTGTCTGATGATGATGTTTTGTCTTCATCAGATTGGCGTCATTGCTTACGATTTTTCCACATCGTGTGCTGTATGGGGTTGCAGTCGTCCAGGTGGAATAATCTTGACCAGTTATTATCCTTCCATTGCATTAGCTAGGTTAGCATATGCAACTTCATCAAATTCATAATCATTATCTGTATCTCCAAGGTGTGGATTTAAATTATTTTCCTCATACATTTCAGCACTTGTTAATAATTCATGAGGAACATCCAGATTAATTTTTCTCCTTAGATTGTCCAGAAATGATTCTGCTTCAGCTTTCTGGTTTTCAGTAAGCTGGTAATTAATATCTATTGAAGTAACGAAAAGTCTTTTACCATCCGTTACCATGAACTTAAATTCTTTCTCTGCATATAAACTCTGGGCTCTGTTTGTAACAGAAAGGAATGACTTAATCCAATATAATTCCATATCCATGTAAGGAATATAATCCAAACTATATTGGTCTTGTTTCTCCATTTCGTCCCAATCCCATTCTTCTGTTTTTCGGAGATAATAAATTTGGTAAGGAATGTAAAAATTTTCTCTGTGTCTCCATCCTACCCCTCCGATGATTTCCAGAGTAAAAGTGCGGTTCCATCGCATAACTAAGTCCATGACATGAGTGATCATTGTTTTGACCATCATTGGAAGAGCTGTGAATTTTGTTCCCAGATGAACTTGATAGATGATTTTATTACATAATCCCCAGTCAAGGATTTCTGGATCCCATTCATCATCAATGTGCATATGGAGTTTAGGGATTCCATTGCCATCAAGGATATTCAAAAATTCACCATGTTGGATCAATAGGCTTTTTAACTTTTGACCATGATCTTCAATTTTTGATAAAATCTCCTCCTTGAAAAGTGTGTCTGGTAGAATTTGTTTTGCTTTTTCAAACAAACAAATCCTTCTGATTTTGTTGAAAATTTTATCAGAAAAGTCATTCTGCAGGAGTTCTGCAGTAGATAAAAATGTATTAATTTTTTGTAAAGGAAAATCTTCGTCTTCAAAATTGATGTTTTTCAATATCTGAAGAGCTAAAGATTTCAATTGATCTAGCTCTGCTGTTTGTTCAGCAATGCTAGTAGCAAGAAGGCTCAAATTTTTTCTGAAATCTTTTTTCCTGCCTTCTAAATGAGCTTTCCAGGAATCATTCAAAGGTTTATAAATCTGATAGGGTATTCCTGGGTTTACAAAATCATTTATTTCAGAGTCAAAAGTGTTTCCTTTGCTCTGAAGTTTTGCAAATTGATATATCAGATTGGGTGGATTAAATTTTTTCAAAAATTCTTCCCAGTCTGATATTGCTTCCTCCTCATTGGTATATTTTTTAAAACATGCTCCTGGGAAGCCATTTGTTTGTTCTTGGCAATGATACCAAGAATAGTAAAAACCTGGTTTTCTTCCACAAAAAACAACATACACATTGCCATTCCTCAAGGGGTTCTTGAGTCTTTCTTTTTCCTTCACTACTGATTATAGTGTAAGGAGTTTCTTCTTCATAATCTGAGTCGTAGTTCAACTCAAAGTTGAAGTGAGTTAATAATCCTTCATATTCAGTATATGTTGACTGGATTTGTTGGATTAATTGGTTTCTTTCAGTTATATTAAGATTTTTGTCTTTATATAACTGTCTTCAATACTCAATTACTTCTTTGATATTAATATATTCTTCATAATTATAAGTTTTTTCTTTTTCTGTATGAAGAACATTAATATCTTCAGATCCATAGTATAAGCGAGGTTTTTCGCTAGTACCTGGAGCATTCATTCCTATATTATTAGGAATAGTAATAGTGTCTAATTTTTTTATTAGCTCACTAATTTTTCCCTTGGTTTCTTGTTTTAGATCCAAGTTTACAATATTATCATATTCTTCTAATTTTCTTTCGACTTAGTTTAAGTCTACTTGAATTTTAGTAAGTTTTTCTTTATTAAATTTTTGGTGATCTTCTACTGTTTTTGACCATCCAAAAATCATATCTATTAGGGTATTTAAAGTAGCACTTATATAAGCAATCTGTGTTTCAGATTTCTTATCTATATGCATATTATGATTAAACATAGTTTCTTGTTTTTCTATCCATGGAGCTATACATTTTAAGATTCCTCTTAAATTTTGTTCTTCTTCCATTATAATTTTCAATGGTACCTAAAACCTCCTATTTCTGGTTGATGGTGCTTAAAACCTTTGTCTTCACAATAGCCTTAGAAAGCCTCTTTTGGGCAAAACGGCCAAAAAGACATATGAGCTTTACAACCTAAACAGGTGTATGGGTTTTATGAAAATTATGCCGGAATTTAAACAGTATATTTTCCTGGAACAGATCAACAAGAATATATCTAATCTTTTTTATAAAAGATAATAAAATGAACAATTTTTACACAACACATATTTGGACATTTTTTATACAAAGTTTTATGTTTTATCTCAAAACTTTCTCCTTTTACATATGATGAGTGATATATATACCTAGTTACTTCTCTGATATTCATAATGATAAATATAAACAAGATAGAAGAACTTACAGATCAATAGACAAGCTTAGAATAGCTCTGATACCATTTATCGGAGTGCGCAGATATTAAAACGGAAATAGGATACTTATATTTCACAAGGAAAACTTATCAAATTATACAAGAGAATATATTACAAAGAGAGAGAATGATCTATTTGGATCGATGCCTAACAATACAACTTGAGAACCTTTTTATAGGCCTCGGACTTCAAACTTGATAAATTACAATTGAATTACAGATAAGGTGGGTACAACCACTTTAGAAAAAGTAATAACAAAACAAAATTACTTTAATAAAGTAAATAGTAGCTTCTTCGTCCGTTTTAAACAAAGAAGTCAAAAGTAGAATAGTGTCTGATGATGATGTTTTGTCTTCATCAGATTGGCGTCATTGCTTACGATTTTTCCACATCGTGTGCTGTATGGGGTTGCAGTCGTCCAGGTGGAATAATCTTGACCAGTTATTATCCTTCCATTGCATTAGCTAGGTTAGCATATGCAACTTCATCAAATTCATAATCATTATCTGTATCTCCAAGGTGTGGATTTAAATTATTTTCCTCATACATTTCAGCACTTGTTAATAATTCATGAGGAACATCCAGATTAATTTTTCTCCTTAGATTGTCCAGAAATGATTCTGCTTCAGCTTTCTGGTTTTCAGTAAGCTGGTAATTAATATCTATTGAAGTAACGAAAAGTCTTTTACCATCCGTTACCATGAACTTAAATTCTTTCTCTGCATATAAACTCTGGGCTCTGTTTGTAACAGAAAGGAATGACTTAATCCAATATAATTCCATATCCATGTAAGGAATATAATCCAAACTATATTGGTCTTGTTTCTCCATTTCGTCCCAATCCCATTCTTCTATTTTTCGGAGATAATAAATTTGGTAAGGAATGTAAAAATTTTCTCTGTGTCTCCATCCTACCCCTTCGATGATTTCCAGAGTAAAAGTGCGGTTCCATCGCATAACTAAGTCCATGACATGAGTGATCATTGTTTTGACCATCATTGGAAGAGCTGTGAATTTTGTTCCCAGATGAACTTGATAGATGATTTTATTACATAATCCCCAGTCAAGGATTTCTGGATCCCATTCATCATCAATGTGCATATGGAGTTTAGGGATTCCATTGCCATCAAGGATATTCAAAAATTCACCATGTTGGATCAATAGGCTTTTTACCTTTTGACCATGATCTTCAATTTTTGATAAAATCTCCTCCTTGAAAAGTGTGTCTGGTAGAATTTGTTTTGCTTTTTCAAACAAACAAATCCTTCTGATTTTGTTGAAAATTTTATCAGAAAAGTCATTCTGCAGGAGTTCTGCAGTAGATAAAAATGTATTAATTTTTTGTAAAGGAAAATCTTCGTCTTCAAAATTGATGTTTTTCAATATCTGAAGAGCTAAAGATTTCAATTGATCTAGCTCTGCTGTTTGTTCAGCAATGCTAGTAGCAAGAAGGCTCAAATTTTTTCTGAAATCTTTTTTCCTGCCTTCTAAATGAGCTTTCCAGGAATCATTCAAAGGTTTATAAATCTGATAGGGTATTCTTGGGTTTACAAAATCATTTATTTCAGAGTCAAAAGTGTTTCCTTTGCTCTGAAGTTTTGCAAATTGATATATCAGATTGGGTGGATTAAATTTTTTCAAAAATTCTTCCCAGTCTGATATTGCTTCCTCCTCATTGGTATATTTTTTAAAACATGCTCCTGGGAAGCCATTTGTTTGTTCTTGGCAATGATACCAAGAATAGTAAAAACCTGGTTTTCTTCCACAAAAAACAACATACACATTGCCCTTTTTAGGCTGTGTGTTGGATGATGAAGTAACAGCTTGTTTAACTGTAACTTCTGGAATTTTTCTTGAACTACTAGCCTTTTTAGCTACTGTAATCCAAGGTCCTTGCTCCTCTCCAGGGATGTTTTGTCCCTTTTGTTTTTCTTCCATACCTGAAACTGTTAATAACCTCCTTGTTAGAGAATATTAACTTCCTAGTTCCACTCATATGTTGTTTACACTGTTTTAGTGGGGTTTTCGCAAATTCTCCACTTGTTTAGCGGGTTTTAACAATTTTCCCTACTTAAAAAGTCTGCAAGGAAATTGTTGGTTCCTTTAAGGTGTTCTACCTCAAAAGTGTAAGTAGCAATTTGATTGAACCATTTCAATCTGCGTCCTTCTAAAATATTTCTTTTGTTGGTTAGAAAATCACGGACAGCCTGATTATCGGTTCTTATGATAAAATCTTTTGGTGCTAAAAATATATGAAACTTTTTAATAGCTAATTTGATGGCTAATAATTCCTTTTCAAAAATTATATAATTAAGCTCATTAGGCTTAAATTTACCAGAATTGTAGCCACAAATCAACTCCTGTTTAGCAACAGATTTTGGAATAGTAGTTTTTCTACTTCTTATTCCTACTACATTATTGGACTGTTTTTCAGACCAATATTGCTGTGGAATTGCTTTGAGTACACACCCCCAACATAAGTCAGAAGCATCTGTCTCAAGTATGAGTTTATCTCCTGGGTTAGGAAAATAAACCTTAGGACAATTTTCATGAATATAACTTTTTATATTTCGGACTGTTTCAGAGTCCTATTAAAAAGGATTCTAATATAAAAGTGTTAGCTAAAACCCATTGGCTATACACAATTCTGGAAGATAATTTTAGCGAAAATCCGTTAAAATTATGGGACAAAAGTCCAAGATATTGCTCATTAAAACTCAGAAATCCTGATGTAATAATTAGAGTAAAACCTATGGTTTACACTAATTTTTCCCTTGGTTTCTGGTTTTAGATCCAAGTTTACAATATTATCATATTCTTCTAATTTTCTTTCGACTTTGTTTAAGTCTACTTGAATTTTAGTAAGTTTTTCTTCATTAAATTTTTGGTGATCTTCTACTGTTTTTGACCATCCAAAAATCATATCTATTAGGGTATTTAAAGTAGCACTTATATAAGCAATCTGTGTTTCAGATTTCTTATCTATATGCATATTATGATTAAACATAGTTTCTTGTTTTTCTATCCATGGAGCTATACATTTTAAGATTCCTCTTAAATTTTGTTCTTCTTCCATTATAATTTTCAATGGTACCTAAAACCTCCTATTTCTGGTTGATGGTGCTTAAAACCTTTGTCTTCACAATAACCTTAGAAAGCCTCTTTTGGGCAAAACGGCCAAAAAGACATATGAGCTTTACAACCAAAGAACAAAACTATATTAAAGGAGATGATAGTGAATAGTTCAATCTTACAAAACCAAATGGATGTCACCCCAAGAAGAAAAGAAGACGAGCTCTCAAAATAAAATTCTAACCTTAAATGTCTTCTAAAACTAAGTATATCTGATATTACAACAAAATTCCCATACATAGTAAGTTGGGATAAAAGAAAAGAAGAAAGAAAATAAAAGCAAAATATCTCAAAAAAGCAGGGGATCGATCGATCGACCCCTTTCGTCGATCGATCAATGGTTGAAATCGTGGACAAAATATGAAGGATCGATCAATTGATCCTTTTGATCGATCGATCGATCAAGTAGGGCAACTTCTCCTTTCCTCCTGTTTTGGTGTATTTGGTATTCCCTTCCGTTAAAAATGCCGTAACTTCTTCGTTAGGGATCTGAATCGCGCACCGTTCATGGCCACGCGAAGCTTGAGAGGAGGGACACAACTTCCGTGAGGTGTTGGGCGAGGTGCCCAAACTGTGAATTGACCGAATTTCCCTTGAACGTTCGATTGCGTACGAAACTTGAGCGGAATGCATCCGAACTCCATTCTTAGTACCTAAATACCTACAAAAACACAATTATACCTCATATAGCATGTTAACAATATAAACCGAGGTTTTCTGGTTAATGGACATAAATATAGAGATTAAGTCACCCAAGGGAGCTAAAATGCATAGGTTCGACGGATAAAATACGCAATATTTGCGTATTATCAAGAAACTTCAGCCTCCTCAGACCCAACATAAGGGAACTCTATGGACACTTTTAGAGAATCGACAATCTCGACAGTCGAATCAAACATGGAGTCACTGACTCTACGATAAGAGCACAAATGGTTGCTAGAGAGATGGGATAAATAGGATTAAGAGGAAAGATTTTGTCCTTGCACTTGGAAACTCCCTCAACCTCATACTTTCTGATCTCCCTAAAGCACCTTTCTCTGAGAGTATGGAAATATTCACCTAGATCATAAAAATTCCTCAACATTCAAGGGACGACCTTCAACCTAGTGGAAATAATAAAAAGGGCAAACAATGACAGTGTTGATTGGGGTTTAAAAAAAAGATCAAAGTCTTGGAGTGTGAATAATTAAAGCCAAGAACACTCAAGAATAGTTTGAATGCTTCACTGGAAAAGATAACCGATGATTCACTGAAGTATCCAAATGGGGTTAAACAAGGTGGAGAAACCTTAAACCTAGCTACAAACCCTAGGGAAACCTCTCTCAACCTTTAAACCAACTCCTTTATCCCTAATAACACCATACAACCGTTAGAAAAATTATGCAGAGAATCAAAAAAACAAAATAAGAATTGAAATGGCCAGAAAATAAAGGAAATATAACAAAGAGAGAAGAAATGGAATACTTGGAAGGTTTGACTGGGCTGACAACCACCGGGACTTAGAAAAGTCATCGAAGAGTGCTTGGACAATTGAGGAAAGAGAAAGATCTCTTCAACTAAAGGGATTAGAGATAGACATAAGCGCACGTAAGTGTGGAAAGAGAAGAAGAAGTTTTTAAGTTTAACATTTTTAAACCCCCACAATGATGGGGTTCAACTTTTGAGGTGCCCACTATTAGGGTACAACTACCAAAGCATACACATGCTGCCTCCATTACTTGGGGAATAAGCTTAGACAAGGAACATATGACAAGTGTCACTCTCTCATACAAATCAATGCATCAGCATCTGACAAGTCAGAGATCTACCTTCATCAGTGTAACTTGACATTTTTACGCCTCAGTCTTCGATCTACACAAATGACTAATGGGTAGAGTTAATTGATAAGCCAATATGAGACCTCATCTTGAATCAATCCAGGGTCGGCTCAAGTCGACTCTCAAAAGTAGGCTGTCATGATCCATCCGGTTCAACTGAATCGTATCGAATCGGCTAATCCATCTCATCTTAGTCTTAAATCTAAACCATATATAACCTTGGCTAGCCTAATGTATCACCTCGTCTACATCAAGAGGCCGAGACCTCTTAAGTTAGCCCTCGATCTCTCTTAGGTCAGTCGAGGATACACTTGGAAATTACCAACATGCAATCTAGCGGTGCAACAGTGGTATCATACTCCTCCAGGCTGATGCATCATTCCAGTTGGAGACGTTTGGCATCTGATAGGGCGCGTGGAATAAAGGACGTGTGAGAGCGTGCGCATGGGCTCCGAGCCCCACATGGACAAAAGTGTTACTACAGCATCATCCCCACATGTGGAGAATATCTCTTAATCATTACTTACATGCACAAGAGATAGATGTCACCGTATCATTGGCCACGTGTTGTTGTGCATGCCTAGGGTGCATATGACACCACCCTAGCCATATAAATACTTGTCTTTTACATCATTGTAAAGGAGGGCATTTGTTAACCCTACTGAAACTCTGCTAAAACCATATCTTAAAGAGAGATAGCTTGAGTGATTATATCAAAATACCATTAGATCCCATATTTAGTGGATTTCACACCCCTCACACAGTGGTCAAAGGCCCTCCAAAGTATGAACCACTTACATTTGGTATTATCTTCCTCTTTTCCTCATCTCTTTATATATTTTTATACCTATCCATACTCTATTGTTGTTTTGGTTTAATCTTACATACTAAGTTGATTTGGAGATACCATTTCTAGTATCATCATCCAACTCCATGTAACAACCCCCATTTTCCATGTAAGAGTTGTCAGACACAATACATAGAGGATATGGCTTGTCTATTAACCTATATCATTCGCAGCATGAAAACCATATTAATAATAGTAGCACGTTTGAAATTTTCTTTTAAAACGACATACAAAAAACATTTAAATACCAACTGATGATAAATATAATCCAACAACAATATAATTGTTCCAATAATTGAATAATAAACCGGGTCTTATTCCCATACAATAATCCGAAATAATAAACTAATTGAAATTGGAATAGTAGCCTATGCTAGAATCAAATGAACTCAAGTAGTCACTATGCAAATATGACCGCAAGTCTGATCTCCTCTCAACCCTGCTATCTATGTCTACGTAAACCTGGGGGGGAAATTTTAAAATTTAGGTCAGTGCTATAGAGTTGCAAGAATTAACTTACGAAAATTAAGATATAATAATATAATTAATTCAAAGTATGTACTGCCCTTTGGCACTCAGATGTGATAAGTACCTCACCTCTTATCTAAGTGTAATATTGCATGCATATCAACACAAGTCCATAACCATGAAAGACTAATGCCCATAACAATAATAAATACACGATTAATCTATTATAGGTCTCATACAAAATATAACTGTCCACATACATAATCCCATTTCCTAGTGTACCCAAATGATACTACAGACAAAAGTAACATAACCATCTATTATGCATTTCGCAGTATTAGGTTCACATTTGGTTGCATACATTATTAGAATAATTACTTAATCTCAATTAATTTATATGACTATATATACACTTACACGACACACAAAGGCATTTACCTTTAGTTTCACATTCGTTCTCTATCTGTAAGTCCAAAGGAGTCCCTCATCGAAATGGACATCACAAAATATATAAAAGTGGGGTCCCTACACAATACACAATTGCACGGTCCATACCCCCGACGGTGACAATGGAGCCCAACATTAACACCTATTTCGTCGTAAGTGACGTTATCATGTAATACGTATAATAATAACCTACGGAATGCCTAGCCCACCTGTGCTGATGCGCGCTCCGGTCCCGAGACGTACACAATCCCAATTGATAGGCCATATGCGAACATGGGTATGCTCACACAAATAACAAATACATATTTTATCTCATAATATGTATAGGTAATTATCCGTATAATTACCACCGACGAGTCTCACAAATATTCAAATCACAACCTTACTATATTTAACTCTTAGTTTATTCGACCTCCAAACCATGAGTTAATCTATCTCTTTCTACATATACACCAACTCATACTTACACACACACACACACACACACACACACACACACACACACACACACATATATATATATATATATATATATATATATATATATATATCCTCATTTAACCACTAAGTAAATCACTTATCCAATAATCTCTCAATAATTTAGTTAATTCTCGCAGATACGATTTCGAGTTTAACTCCAAACACATTTACCTAATTAATGTACAAAATTCTCCCCACCGAGTTAATCTACCTAATGAGGTAAGAATCACAAATTAGGCTCGTTAAAACAATCTTAATATGAAGGTTCAAACCTAAGGAAAACGGGGAAGTTGATCAATTTTCATCAATTTTGTAGAAATTCAAGCCCTATGCGTTGTTAAAAAATAATCGTAAAATATTCACCGAAACTCCAAAAAATAACAAAACTAGTGCCTACGCATTCTGAGCTGAATTTAATTAGGACCTTTTTCATAAAAGATAAATTCATTGATATACTATTCCAAAAATAACATCAAAGTCTCAAAATTCAATTCAAAATTTTTCAGCACGGTGTGTTGTTCACAAAATAATCATCAAATATTCATCACAACTCTAAAAGCTACGAAGCCAATTTGCAAGTTTTCCTAACTTAATTTAGTTAGGAATCTATTTTTTTTCAAAAATCTATATTCCTAGGTATACCGTATAAAAACAGCCTCTATGTGACAGATTTTATTTTAAATAAACCTTCATTATCGACCCCTTAGTTTATTATCCACCATTGTTGCACCCATATTCATATTTAATCATGCTTAGATTTAAGGCTCTATACATGGAAAAAAATGATCATCAGTTGAAGGACTTACAGCATAGATTCTGATGTCCAATTCTAAATTTCTAGGTTTAGCATCAATTTCTTCAATCATTAAACATAAAATCTAGATTCATTCCTCTACATGCATAAGGTTTAATTTCATCCTATCATCATGAAATATTTTATTTTAACCCATAATTTACATGAGAAAATACACCAATAAATCAAGAAGTATATTGAAAGTTAATTTTAGCAAGAGAATTCTTGCATGATTTGAAAGATTGTGTCTCCTCCCTTAAATCCTTAGTCTTCTCCTCTCTTTAGCCCTTGGCATCTCCTCTCTAGAGATGGAGGCTAGTAGGGTTAACTTTAGAAGGATAAATGGGACTTTCTAACTTCCTAATTAACTTATATTAATTTTTAATCCCGAGCCAAGATTTAAACCATATAGTTGGGCTCCCAAATGAAACCCGTACCCACAATCGGACTGGCCCAACAACTCTCCAAATGGTAGACCTATACCTCGGGACCCATTTTTAGATGTCTAAAACACCTAAACGAGTTTCCAAAATATCTTGAAACATGCTCGAATTATTTTTTTCTCAACTTCCACATTTTTATTACGTTTAATTAACACATAATCCTAAGTTAATTAACATACATTTTATTTCCCCCTGAGCGAACCCATTATGCCAAATTGAATCAAATAAATATGCAATCACGAATAAGCAATTTATTCTCAATTGAAATTCTACCAATTTAATTTAAATTCCACTCATTTAATTTATTTCAGAATTCATTTAATTAAATTTTGTCCCAATACTTTATTTCAAAAGTACTAGGTATTACACTCCATTATGCGCACGATTATTTTTCCCATACACACGATTTCAGGGAGTGATGAAATCATGGCGTAGCCGTGCGCATGGGGCAAAACAGAGTCGTGCGAATAGGACGTGCGCACATGTCAAATAATGACCTTGCAAACGGTTAATGTCTGAAACGCCTTTAACTTGCACAAAACCACTAGGTTAGTTGCTAAAATGGTTTTCTCAATAGTAAAATAAACACTTGTCCATCCAAATTTAAAACATACATTTTGCAAATATATCTTGCACGTGTGTTTAACCATATCTCAATTCACAAAACTACCAAAAATGATATAATTTTCAAAGCACGGGGAAACAAAAATCTTGCGATTCTTGAGCGTATTGCATGATCTTCAACTTCAAGGGTCCATTTGAACAAATGAATGTGCCCACTCAAACGTATCAATCCTTTATGGCTCGAATGACTCAACAACTCAAACTTTTTGTCACAGAATGTTCCCAACCTGTATACACAACAGCTACAATATAAAAATTACATTTTGATTGGGCAAGGTCAAAATGGAAACAAGAATGTAATCACATCACATTTTTAGAACATCAATGGATACCACGAGGTTTATCTGGAAACCTCTTTCCCACATAATATTTTAAACTTAAGGGTATTTTGAAAAACATTCCATTCAATTTTTAATCCACGAATTAAATATTTGGTAATTCCCAATTTACTTGTACAAATTAAAATTTTATGATCTCACTATTTTAATTTTCCAAAAATAAAACCATTTCTAAATTAAAAATAAAACCAAGATTTAAATTAATAACAAAATCAAATTAACCTTAGAAAATATCAAATGAGAAATGGATGTTTTTTAGGAAAAATGTGATCTAGGTTGGTCATAATAAAAATCCATGTTATCCATACAAACATCGGATCCTAATTAATCAGTTAATTAGCGGATGAACATTAACAAAATCAAAGATGAAAGAGTCATAATAAAACCCAAAAACATGCTATCATAATTCAAATAGGAATCAGATTCCCCATTCCATCATGTCCTAGAGTTCTTATTGAAGCTGAACTCTTCAAGAGCAAGAATCTCACTAGAAGTAGACTTCCTTTCGAACAAGAAATCTCCTCGAAGTAAGTTTTTTGTAACTTGGAGTTCTTCACGTATTAGACCTCTAGAAATAGTTTAATCTGATAAGTGAAGAGTCAGGACGAATAACTATTATGAAAACTGGTGAAACTGCAACAGCAAAACCCACCCACAATAATCGACCAGGGACATATCGATTCGATGGTCCTTCATATCGATTCTAGTCCTCATCACATCTTCCTTATCTTGGGTTCTCCATTTGCATACAAAAACAACCATAACTTCCTCAAAACTTCACCAAAATCCATAAAAATTTGTCGAGCCTCATATCCCATGTAAATACATGATTTTAAGTACAAATAACTATTACATCCACTTTCATACTCCTAAATATATAATGATAAAGGAAATAATTATAAAAACCTAATCATTACAACGATATCAAATCTTGGAGTAGAAATATAACAATAGATAAACCACTATAGGATCCAATCACATAATGAAATGGATATAAATATTATAATCTTGGGAAAACCATTTAGTATGATACCATACACAAAGATGTATATATCCTACAACATGAAAAACTAGAGTTTCATAAATGGACAATATGGACCTTTCCAAAACATAAAAAACATATAATCTGGGCTCTGATAGCAATTGCGTGGGATTGGGATTGGCATATAAATGAGGAAAAAATTTCGTCTAAAGAACTTCAATCAATTATGCCATGGAAAGTAAAAATAAGAAATAGGTTTAAAGCATAAATCTAGGGCTTTGAATTACAATACCATTGTAGATTTTGTTATGATCTGTATGAAGAGAAATATGTTAATAAGGATGATGATCTTGATTCCCTCCCAAGGTCTCCAAAAATCTTACTAGAATCCTCTAAACATCTCGAATATTCTAGTATATCATCCATCCAAAGTAAGAATCGTGTGTGGGAACTCTTATAAATTAAAATTTGGTGAAATATGAGAAAAATCACTCTCTCTTCTATACCCTCCACAAAAACGTGAATATGTTTTTTTTCATCTCCCTCTCTAAGCCTCCATAATGTACATTTCCCTTAAACCCTAGATGACACAAATACAATTGGGCATAAGTCACGATCTTTAGCTAAACTGGGCTTCTAATGACTTTCGAGCCTACTACTTTGGTAATGGACTATGGTAGGGACCCAAGACTAAATAATTAATTTGGATTGCAAATAAATATTCAAAAATCCCAAATGAAATTCTTGTAATTTATCTCCCTTCTTTATTCAATCGTGATTAATTCCACAAAAGAATCGAGATTACACTCTAGTTTAATTATCTTTAAAGAACTCATAATAAAGAGGTTTTTTTGCAAAGTTTATTTAGTACATAATATGATTCCCCGCATTAAGTGCTCGATACCTACTTGGTCAAATAAATTTGCCCCTTTAGCCAATATCTAATCAATTCCTTGATTCTCATTCTTAACATTTTTTCTCATCCACTGGAATATAAAATAATCCACCGATTGTGTTTAACTTGTCGAAGAAAGCCATATAAATCTGAGAGTATATTTTCTTGAAACCAAGATGGATGGAAATACCAAATTAAAATCACTTGTTAGTAAACAGATAAGGTTTTCCTTTAACTTCTTGCTAAGGGTGAAAATGTCAAGGCCTAAGCTCTATATGATAAATTATTTACCAACTAGATCACACCAAATTTTATCTTCAGTATTATGTGAGCTAATTTTAGTGTGGAAAGGTAAACAATATAGCATATTAGCAAGGTGTACGGGAAAAAAACCCAACGAAAACAAACCTTGGGCCAAAAAAATGACAAATGAACTATGGTAGAGTATATCAAAGACAGAAAACTTACAATCACACAATTTTGTGACTGACTATAAACTCTTTCATATTATACCATCAACTAACAGGAAGGCATCTGAAGCACGGTTCACAATCGCCACTAATTTTGGTCATTGTCAATGTCTTCTTCAAACCAAAATCAACAATCCTCATTTTGAAGTTGAAGAAGAACTTTGTGTTCCATGACTTGGAAAAAGTTAATCAACCTCTAATAAGTATAATAACATTTTCTTGGTGTGTGAAGAACCTAAAGTTTATTCAGAATGGCTTAACTTATAAATATATTTTTCAAATAAGTAAAATCTAAAAATGACTCAAGAACAAATTATAAAGATATTTGTTATAGGTTTAAAAAGATTTTAAAGAAAATAATTTACTCCAATATATTTTTAGATTTAAAAAGTAATAAAACTTTAAAATATCTCAAGAATATTAAAAAGAGAAAAATATGATTAAAATTTCAAATAATACTAGATTCAACATAAAAAGAAGTTTATCTTACAAGGATTTTTAGCTCTTAAAAGTGAATCTAGTGAAAAATATGCATAACCATGTATTTCGAAATGTTTTGCCTCATAAAGAATTCATAAAATTATACTTCTTGTAAACCTTATCAAAATCAAGTCTAAACCCACATACATATACACTCAAGATTGCAAGAGATTGTAGGGGTAGCAAGTAGGTAAGGTGTAGTCTTACATTGAAGTGAGAAGATGAAAAAGTAGAAAAATATATGGCAGGATCTTTTGTGTTTCACGAGTTCCTAAAAAATATGTGAAGAATCTATCCAAATTGCAATATCTTTTCCCCCTAATATATACACCATGTTGGAGCTTCGTTGCAGGGAAAATATTCCTCGCTATTACGATGTTTCGACGAAGCCAGATCACTGCCAAATTGAAAAAAAAACTAGTCAACTGCAGGTCCACTGAAAGCCTTTCACAACAGTGCAGAAAAACATCGTTGCGGTGATGCTGAAGCGACAAGACCCATAATAGCCAATAAGGGATAATAAGTTAAAGTTGGAACGAAGTCCAATTTTTAACTTATTAAATATATTTAATGCAAAGAGTGATTTTCCAAAAATAGGTCATTGAATTATATTTATTTTCTACAACACACATAAAAAAGGGTTTATGAAAAAATATAACTTGCGTGATAAAATGGGCATAATAGTCTCTAAGTTCTTTTACCTTGATAAGAGTGTATGAAAAGGATACATGTTTCGAGGATGTTCATTTGAATGAAGATTTATTGGAATGACCTAAAGGAAAAGACTTAATGTATATTTTGGGAACTATATAACATAATCTAGTCTTATGGGGCATATGAGTATAGTGCATAATTTTACGATCTCCCCTTTGCTTATTCCATGACTAAATATATAAAAATAAGATTACAACAATTATTAAAAAAAAATCTAAAGTCCTATGACATAAAGACAAAAGTCTAAAAAGTCAAAGATCAACCTATACTACAAATCTCTAAACAAGAACTCATCAACCAAAGAGATCTTGAATCTGTTAAGATGTCGTAATTTCGAAACCAAACAATTAATGATACCAGTGTGTAATGACAATTTCAAGGATAACAGCGATGAATATGATATGAAATTTTATTCATCATCTAAAAAAATATATTCAAAGTCTTGCATTAAAATATCTTAATGTTATAACAAAAGTGAGAAATGTATTTTATTTCTTGAATATATAATCCATCCTTTTTAGTTTTCTATGGAATAAATCAATGTCTTTAATAACATAACTCCGCCTTAATCTAATATTTCTGCCCCTTTTTGTCATGGAATTGAAAATGTAATGAAGTATTAACTCTAGTGAGTGTGCTATAATAGATCATATAATGAGTTATTTCACTTGAAATTAATAAAGGGACCAAATGCATTTCAAGGAATGTAGTCCAAGTCACATCTAGGTAATTTCAAGATCACAAAGGTTATATAAAACACGAATATACGAGAGTGTAAGTCTGAAACATTACGTATAATACAATGATAAGACACGCTAGTCAACTAGTACTAAACATTGAATAAAGGCAACTAATGCGAGATGATTAATTAGATATCAGTGCCTAACAATCCATAACGTGTCAAGAAAAGACACAAAAAATGATCTAAAGATTACATAAATAGATATGAAATATTAGTAATCCAAACTCTTAATCATAATTGACATAAATAAATCCCAATTAAAGATGTTCAATGAAGCCATATAAGCTTCACCCAAAGTACCAAATATACAAAGTACAAATATGAAACATCCAAAAAAGTCATAAAAAGACAAATAACCAGCAAAAACATAAAACATCCATAACAACCATCCAAGATATATACACCACACTACCCGCCATCATCGAAATGATCATAGTATTTATGGAGGAATTGGACCTCATTGCTAAGGCCAATGAAATATGTATATAGAGCTTCCTTTTGAGTAGAGATTAAAATCCCAAACTCAATTTGATTATGTTGAAATAATTCGAATTTCTATGACATGTAGATATAGTGTAAGGAAATATAAAGATGAACTAAATCTAAAACCTCATAAAAAATATAAAGGATCTAATTATCAAGTATACGAAATACTATAAAAGAATATGAGGGCACATCTCTAGGTCATGATTGAGAAGGGGAACTTGGTTAACCTATTAGTGCTTCCTCTAGATCATTAACCTCTACCTTTGGTACATGTTGCGCATACTTCTTTCTACCTGAGAGAAAAGAAGAATACCTAAAAAAATTCTCAACATTAATAATCTTGTAATAGGGATAGATGTATACATTCTAGGAAGTGGTAAGACGGTCTATGAAATGATAGCAAAGAAAGGATGTATGATTCTCCCATTTTCTTATAATAACCTTAGACATCAACATATACATAATTTGTCCCAAATCCATGGACAAAATTGCTTGAATTGCATATATAAATTGACAATTAAAGGAGGGAATGGAGTACTGATGGCTACTTTGAATAATATTCGTAGAGATGAGCATGTGACACACGTAATAAAAATCAATAAAAAACCTTTACTTCAAGGCAACCCTTATTGGGGAAGTGACTGTGCGCTAAATGGTTATGATGTTGGGCATATTATCAACATACCATGGGTATATGGGGTTGTTGATGGTAGGAAATAAAAACGTCTCACGAATAATGTTTGTAGTGATGGTGACTTTAATTTCACGAACCGTGGAGGGAAAACCAGCAAAAATGTCTATGAGCATCATTATAAAACTCTTTTGACATATCAGGATGTACTTTCTTAAGGTTTGGTCCTTGATTATGCATGATAAAACTGGAAAAAAACATAAAAATATTTAATGCACGTGCATGACATTACGGAGAGAGTCCCAATCGATGCTACGTATGTACAATACAAGACATTTCGTAAAATCTTCACACATTTCTAAGTGACTACACATATTTCCAAGTGACTACACACAACAAAGTGAGTTGAAGAAGGTGGAAAATACAGAGAAAGTAGAGCGGAGGATGACGATCGAACACCTGAACAATGACTCTTTGATGAGCCGAAGAGTAATTTCATTGTAACTCATAAAAAAATAATCAGAAAGACAAATTAGGTGTGAGAAATATAAACCTAACATAAATAACTCCTGAAAATGAAAGTGAGTTTCAATCCTTAGTGTAGCAAACCGATAAAATCACAAAATCAAGAAAACCTATTAAAGTAGTGTTTATACCACATTATCAGGGTCCAATGAGGTATTTCCACGTGGGGTCACAAACTAGTAATAATATCTGAAATATAACACACCAGCTTAAAGTAACTAGTAACTCGCATGCATGACACCTGTCATGACTTTGGATGTGGGATGTAAAATAAAGGAAACATTATATATAATTTCTTTATTGCATTTATGTGGGAAACAATTTGGATGGGCAACCACCTAGTAGTTACAAATAAATTGAGTTGCATGGCAAGAAACTCCATAAATGAGTAACTACAAGACAAAGGAAAAAGTACTCCCTACCCAAAAAACTACATTTTTTATCCCTTCTTTCCCTTTTTTTTATTTACAACTTTTCTTTCATTTGAAAGAGATTGTTACTTTCTTTACAGTTTATTAAATGTTTATTTCCTTTATATTTGATTTATTATATTTTTGTTGCTTCACATTTTGTCATTTAGTCGTTTAGTTTATGACATTTATATTTGTTTACTTCCAAAGATTCACTCTTATTTTAGTTTATGTAATTTAAAGTTTCTTGTGTTGTTGTAGTTAATCATAGTAATTTATCTCTCCCATTAAAGTCTTCCCTAAGGAAACCACAAGTCTTCTTAATTGAAGTCTAAAATGCTACAAAATCGCCTCATTATCACAAGACTAAGATATATTCATTGGATAGACCATAAACTTGCCTGACACACTCGCAATTAGCTAAGATCTATTAACCAAGACAAGTGAAAATCATAAATATATTTTTTGCACGCCTAGTGGGATATAATTTCTGAATTTTTTATTATAATGGCTACAAAAAGATGATGTTACATAAAATGTTGGTGAAACCGGCTCAACTAAATAACAAATTCCCTATACTGAGTAAACAATGGTTGAAACTGATCATGAGTTGGGACAAATTTCTTTCGATCAATAAGAAAATGTGACCATGGATCCAAGAGAATAAAATATCCACACACAATTAGTTGTTGGTGTATCTTAAAATTCCCAAGATTTTAATCAACCAACTAAACTCGACCCCTGACCCTCTTAGGAACATGATGCAAAACATTAGAACTATGATCACAAGTGTAACTAGTAGGTTGTCCACACCTACTATTGTAGTGTCTAATGGTTAGGGATATGCACCACGATTTGGTGTAAACCCCACTACTCAACCAAATTCTCATCATCCTGTCTATTAAAGGCCTGACGCAGGTGAAACCAACTTTGGAAATAACCTAAGGAGAATAAGTAACTCTAATACCACTAGTATAGGTATGAGGACCTTACTGGAGGGTGTAGGAACATCTAACACTTACCAACAATTGGGTTATAAAAAATTAAAAAGGATAACACCTCTCCTAGAGCTATGAAGAAGTAGGCCATACTAAAATGAAACCAATTTAGGCTTCTCAGGTCCTTAAAACTATAGGATAAAAAACAATTTTATGTTCGTGCAAGAACTTGAGGGGTTGGGGAACACAACGTGGTTTGAAAACCAAATTCCTCAAGTATCTTAGCCCATGACTTATCAAACATAATAACACGTTCCTCCATAAATTCTACCGCCATTGGTGAAGCCAACTTCCATAAGAACAAGATAATTTCTCCATAAAATAGATAGTTTCCCAAAGGGGTACAGAGAAATTTGATTATGGATCTCGTACATTGAATTTGTTCACCAATGGCTCGGTTAGTGAAAACCCTAAAATATAAGAAGCCATACCCGAAATGGATAAATAGGATATAATTGCCAAACCACATTTGTAGAGGGGGCTTGAAGGTAATCCTGAGATTAAGGATAATTCCCCCATTAGCAACAGTGTTTGGGATTAAGAAATCGAGGCATCTCAGTGTGGCAGCTCAAGCATGGAAACTCGACGAGGCAGCTTAGCGTGGTAACTCATACTTTAGATTATTGTGTTGTTTAGTCATATTGTATCTTTGTATTTATTGACTATGAGCTACAATGATTGTAATGATGTAACAAGAATAGTGATTATGTGTGAGGTCGAACGATACTCACGAGAGACCGGTCTTGGTAGTTATTGGGAGAGCTTTTATGCTCTATCGAACGACCTCCCTGTGGGAACTTTGGAGGGACTTGTTTTGGAGGATTGAGAAGTGAGGCACCGTTGGGGCTTGTCCTTACCATCTTAGATATACCTGGTAAAACACCAAAAGACCCTTACAGTGGAACCTCGGGCAAAAAAGCTTGGAGTTCCATCGGGCGTTGAGTTGTGAGCCAAACAACCCTCTACTTAATGTCACATCAACTTTTCCTGATGTTACTAACCAACTATGCAATGTCAGACCTTCACTTGATTAAACCACCGTGGTATTTGAGGTTGTCAGACAGTTGGTGAGACACCTCTGCAACAACAGCCCCCTGCCACACAGTGGTTAGGCAAAAGCCATGTATTAGCATTTAATGTTTATGACGTGGAGATAACTAGTACATAAGGTATTTAATGTTTGTGACATAAAGTATGAGGAATGTCTTTCATAAGCATTAATGGAGGAGCTACCTCGGGGATGGTGTGGGAGGCTATTTAAAGTCCCCACCCACCTCTAGAGAGAGGCATGATATGATGTTTTTTTAGAGTTCAGAAGTGATTACTAGAGAGTCATTACAAACCAAAGAATTGATTTTACCCACCATTGTCATTTATTATGAAGATTTTATTCCTTAATAGAGATCCTTGAGGTTGGTTGGTGTGTTTTAGTTGCCTTCCAAGGTGTATATAGGGTGCTTACTTCTCTCTCCCTCTAGCTAAGTTACTTCTAAGTTCATTACTACCTTCTGAGTTATACACGAGAGATTTATGAGTTCAAACTGAGTCTATCTTCATTGAGTCATGTTTGTATGTCCTATGGTTAATCAATTGTGTCACTATTTATCTTATCATTACTATACTAAAAAAGGTGTTACGCCTCTATGTTATCTAAACTACCCTCTTACATTTGGCGACTATGCTGGGGAGGCATTCTTCTAAGCAAGGTGTATGGCGCAAGATAACGTTAATTGAAGGCTCAACTTTGATGACATTCAACACAATGAAGAACAAGAGTTGAGAGAATTGGAGGCTCTAACGGATGAGGTCCCTCAAATAGAGGTACCTCCGGTTAGAGCGACGAAGGGTGTTCTAGGGGTGACAAAAGCTTCCACGAGTGCTGGTTTAGGACTAGCCCAGGTGGAACTCCTTATGAATAAGTTTTATGAGTTTTTCCAAACTCTGGTAGCTTCAACGGTGTTGGGAGGATTTGAAGCCAACTCCTTAGTAACACCATGGGCACCCCCAATGGCCCCACCAAGTGCAGGGATAATGGGAACAATCTCATCAAGTATACCCTCTGTTGTGAATCCATCAGTGGGAACCTTGGGAGTATCAACGGATCCAACTGTGATGATTGTTCAATCTGCAATGGTCACTCAGCCCATGGTCCCATTGGTTGTTGCCCCAGTAGCATCACCCATGGAGGAAATGAGGAAGGAGATGCATAAAAAGATGTTGAAGTTAATGCTAGCCTCCTCACAATCTGCTGGTGAGGTAGCTTCGGTTTATAACGACTTTCGAACACCTTAACCCCAGGAATTCAAGGATGATCCCTATCCAAAAGATTATATTCCTCCTATCCTTGAAAAATACACAGGGAAAGGAGGAAACCCGAAGGAGCACATTAAGTGCTTTGTTGAACAGTTGAGGGCGAATTGTAATAATAAGAATCTTAGGCTGAAGGAGTTTTCTAAATCCTTAACCGATAAAGCATATACATGGTATTCTCATTTAGATCCCAAGAGCGTTTCTACATGGGAGGAGATGCATGTTTTGTTAATCCAGAAGTTTTTTCTGGCGAAAGATGAGTTTACTTTGACCCAACTAGGGAGAGAGAAGCAACGACCCCGGGAAGAAGTGGTGATGTACGTTCGAAGGTTCAAGGAAAGGTCCCTCGATGTGAGGGAGGAAGCCAAAGAATCCAAGTTATTACAGATCTATTCGGAGGTGATGCTTCCTAAGTACATCTGTCATCTCATTAATGAAACACGCAAGAGGACTTTTTCGGCATTCTTAAAGGCAGTAAGAAATATCTCCTTAGTGGTGCGACCAAATCCAATTATGGCGCCCATTATGTTTAGGCAGCCGACACAACTTGGGGGGAGACCTCAGCACCCATAAGTAGGGTACACCAAGGGAGCAGATGTGGGAAAGGCGTCGAAGAAGGACAATAAAATGATGTTCATAAGAGATAGGGAGGACCCACCACAATTGCCTTGTATATTGGAGGAGGCTATCAAATGGGGGAACCCGATGCGTCGACAAGGGTGGATCCCAAATATTGTCAGATTCATCAGAAGATCCAGCATCCAACAAAGAGTCGTTTCATGCTGAGGAGAATCATCGATAAGTATGTGAACATAGGGACGTTGCAAATCCCTCTGTAGAACGTTAACAACAACCCACTCCCAGCACATGGGGCCAATTTGGTGGTGACCTATGACGAGAAAGCAAAGGGAGAAGAAAGAAAGCCAATTACAAAGCAGGGAGAGTTCAAGGAAGCTCTGGAAGATTGTATGACGGGAATGGCTAATGTAGTACTAGCCTACGATGAGGCAAGCTCCAAAGACGTTGAGGATGTATACAACGTTGAAGGTGAGGAAGCAGACCCAGTCCTCGAGTACTGTGCAGTTATAAAATTGCCAAAGTTCACCTAGTTCTTCGACCAAGTGGGGATACCGAAAGAGAGTAGGTTGAAAATAACGCAAGAAATAATTGATATTGCGAGGAAGAACGCAGTCCCTTCACTGAGATGGAAGGGACCCATGGCCAGGCTGGTGAGCAGGTTTCTGTAAGAAGTAACTTTCAGTGATGCTGATAGGGCTGTAAGATTCCTTCGTAACAGGCCATTGTATGTGACCGCCAGCGTGAACGAAATTAGTTTCGCAAGGACTCTTATAGATGGGGGAGATTCCATCAATATTATGCCAATCAACTCTTTTCACGCAACTAATATTCCAGAAGAAAGGTTGGTCCCCATGCCTTTTGTGATTTTAGGATATGATGAGAAGTCTTCCAAATCAATTGGGTACGTGAATGTTGGGATCGTGATGGGAAATGTGAGTTCCCATATCATGTTCCACGTAATAGAGAGTGCAACTTCCTACCATCTGCTCATAGGAAGTGTGGGTACCTCAATTTGTGATTTGTCACCACGGGCCCAAACAAGTAGCACAGTAAATTATAGCCCAAAGTCTGGGAGCCCACCATCTCAAATCACTCATTTACGACTTAATCTATTCCTAAAATCTCGTAAGGAGATATTCTAGGAATTATGGATTGGCGTGGGTGAGTCCAACACCCCCACTCCCCAAAAAGAAACCTGTATATAACAAACCCTAAGCCTGGGGCAAAAGGCACGCATTGTATCTCCTGTAAAACACTCACTGGAGTAAAGAGAAATAATATTGAGAGAACCACCGTGGACGTAGGCATTCTTACTGAACCATGTAAATATTGTGTCGTGTGATTAGCGTTTGGCACATTTTTTATTTGCTTTGGTGATTTCCTTTTCTTATTAATTTGTGTTGAACATAATTGTCACCACAGGAAGAGTGTGGATGCACAACTAAAGGCTAGTTCCCTCGACGTATCACCAATGTGCTAAGGCGAATATCAAGGGAACGGAGGTGACCATTAGGGCTACGGAGAGGCCCTTCGCAGTCGAGGAAGCTCACTTGGTAGACACGACATTCTACACAAACTTGGAGGAGGATGTATGGGTCCTAACGGAAAGAATAGAGTGAGCATGGGTTCCCTTGATCAGAGAAAGGATGGGGCCCTTGAACGAGTAGAATAAAGAGGTTGCAAGCAGCGCAAGAGTGATGACCAAAGAAGCTCACTAGCTGGCACCTCGGCCCTAAAACATATCGAAGCATCTCAAAGATAGGATGAGGCCTAGAGTGGATCCGATGGAACATGAGGTTTAACGAAAAAGCATGCTGAGCCAGTTCTGAGGAAAAAGAATGGTAGAGGCTTCTATAGAGAAGAAGAGGAATGCAACTACAGCTACCAGTAGACAGTGCAAGAAGGTCCTTACCGAAGAAGGAAATGTGATATATCGATTATAATGGTGTGAATGGGCGGTTAAAGAAGCTGACGATAAGGCAGACCCGATATATGAGTGGTTTTTAGTGGATCAAAGGAGATAATGTATGATTATAGACAACTCCAACATACATGAATTTATAGAGGAAGTCACCAAAGAATCATAATACATGGAAGATCAACCAAAACTACAGACGCAAGAACTGGAGCAGTTAAATCTGGTGAAAGAGGAGGAGGACCCAAGGCCTATTTTTATAGAGAAAGATGATAGTAAGGAGAAACGAGAGGACTTGGTTATGTTGATTCGAGAGTTCATAGATGTTTTTTGGTGGAAATACACGGAGATGGAAGTGATGGATGAGGGAGTCAGCGGTTAAAAATTAAACGTAATGCCTTCATCCATTCCAATAAAATAAGCAACAAGAACGTAGAAGCCTAAGATAGACTTAAAGATAAAGGAAGAGGTCCAGTGCTTATTGGCGAAAGGGTTCATCAAACAGATATAGCACTCGCTTTGGCTGTTTAGCATTATCCCGATGGTAAAGAAAGATAAAAAACCAAATAAGGATCTCTGTGGACTGTAGAGATTTGAATAGAGCTTGACCCAAGGATGAGTTCCCTCTACTCTCCATTGATAACTTGATAGATGCAACGGCTGGTCATGCGATGTATAGATTCATGGATGGGTATTTAGGGTATAACAAGATTAAGATGGACCCCTCGGATGCAAAGAAAATGACATTTAAAACTACGTTGGGTAACTTCATGTACACAATAATGCTGCTTGGGCTCAAGAACGGTGGGACTACTTACCTGAGAACAATGATGGCCATTTTCCATGACTTCCTCCACAAATTTTTTGAATTATATGTGGATGATTTATTCATCAAGTCGAGTAAGGATATATAAATTAAAGATGAACCCACTTAAGTGCGTCTTCAGAGTAACAAGTGGGAAATTTCTAGGCTTCGTGGTTGATCGACAAGGGGTGCAGATGGACCAGGACAAGAAGTGAGCGATATTGGAGATGACAAATCCAAGAACGGCGAAGGAGATGAAGAGTTTCCTTAGTAAACTTTCCTATCTTAGGAGATTTTTGCCTGGATTAGCCGAAATGACACACTCTTTGACGCAACTGTTACGAAAGAACACGAAATTCAAGTGGGAGGGGGTTTGCCAGGAGTCTCTCATTGGGATGAAGAAGCTGCTCATTTCACCACAGATCATGGTTCCCCCATAGGTTGGAATACCGTTGCAGCTCTACCTCACTTCCACCACGAGGTCTGTGGGAGCTTTGTTGGCTCAGGGGATTAATGGGGAAGAACGGTCTGTCTACTACCTTAGAAGGATCATACATGGGCTAGAAGTTAGATATAGTAGCTTGGAAAGGCATTGTTTAGCTTTAGTCTTTATAGCACAAAAACTTATACATTATATGCCGTCTTTTACAATTCATATTGTAACTAGATGTGATCCTATTAAGTATTTTCTAGCAAGAACTATATTGATTGGTAGGGCAGCTAGGTGGTTCCTCATCCTCTCCAAATATGACTTGAAGTGTGTGGTCCTCACCCAATCAAAAGATAAGCGTACGGCAATCTGTTGGTGATCTTCCCCTCAGGAACATTTGAGCCACCTGAAGAAAGTATTTCGAGAGAAGATTTGCAGGCCAATCACCTAGACGCAATGGATAAGGAATGGATAATGAAGTTCGATGGATATTTGGAGGAAAATAAAGGAGGATCAGGGGTTATTCTTTCAAAAGGAATGAAGGAGATTTGCCTTTTCTATATATTAGATTTACCTTGTTCTAACAACGAGGTGAAATATGAAGCATTGGTGTTGGGGTATCTAGAGGCTCTTCGAAGGGGTATTCGTTCACTTTGCATCAAAGGTGATTCAAATTTGGTGGTTCAGCAAGTGAATGGAGGGTACGCGTTGAAACACATGGGCCTGGCACCATACAGAATAATCATTCAGAGGCTCCTCGGCCAGTTCCATCAAACCAAGATCAAGAGACAACCCATAATGATGAATCATCACCCAGACGCCTATGCCACCATCACCCAAAACATGGTCATGAGGAATGATACAACTATCATCACGATCCAATGAAGAACAGCTCGTTCGGTAGTGCAGTCAATTCTACCGATGAAGGAGGATGCAAATTGGAGGGGACATATTAGAAGGCAATTGGAATCTGGGGAAGGAGCGATGGGGCTGAAGGAATTAGCCCAATAATTCACGAACCAAGGAAACCTTTACTTTAGAAACGTGGGAGGATGGTTATCGAGGTGCATTGGTCCGTAAGAGGTAAAGCAGAGATTGGAGAGAACATATGAAGAGCACTGCAAGACAACTGAGATACCCCACTATCGAAGAATTCAAAGAGAGGGGTATTTTTGGCCCAAAATGAAATAGGACGCGACAAAGATACAACGAAAATATGACAAATGCCAGTTATTATTCGAGGCATCCGAATGTCATTTCGTGGAATCTTAAGCTGACTGGAGACAACCCTTTATTAAATTTATTTAAGATGAAGTTGTCCCAATAGAGAAGATTGATGCGATGGGACTTAAGCGAAGGTCCCCTAGGTTCTATGTTCAAGAGGGTAGCTATTTAAAGGGGCTACTGCAACAGACCATTATGTTGCATCACAAAGGAAGAAGTAACTGAGGTCCTTACACAAGCCATGAACCAGCTCACATAAGAGGGGCCAAGTTGTATGATCAGTTGATGACGTTGGGGTATTATTGGACAAAATGGATAAGGACTCCGCTGAGGTTGTTCAAAAATGAAAAGCTTGTCAACTTCATGGAAATATGATCCATGCCCCCATCAATGGACCTACACTCCCTGGAAACGCCTTATCCTTTTCACACATGGATGCTCGATCTGGTAGGGAAAATACATCCTTCTTCAAGGGGGAAGATACGAATACTGGTAGCAACGGAGTGCTTCATAAAGTGGGATGAGGCGATACCAGTAAGAAGGTCAACCATGGGGATAATGAGCAACTTCATCAAAGATCACATCATTTGTCATTTTGGGATTCCAGAGGTTATTCTCTCAGATAACGGAACCCTATTCATTAATTCAGAGGTAATAATGTTCACAAACAAGTACTCCATTGTTCATCATACTTCAATAGTGGCATATCCAAAGGGCAACGATCAAGTCGAGGCAACTAATAAAACCTTGGTTAACATTTTGGCCAATATGATGGAGGATTTCGTAGGATCATGGTATGACAAAATACCAGTTGTATTATGGGCCTATCGAATAACTAAGAGGAAGCCTATAGCGTATAATCCATTCTCCCTCGTTTATGGAGCTGAGGCTATCCTTCCGATGGAGTTATAAGTTCCCTCTGCTCGATATGCCTTGCGAAGTAGCATGCTCCCTCGGAGTAGACATGTGCAGCCGGAGGCGTTGGATGAACACAGAGATAATGCGATGCAACACTTTTCAATATATACAAAATAGCTTTCTAGGGCATATGATAACTTGGTAAGACCGAGGAACTTCGTGAAAAGAGACCTCGTGTTGAAAGCATCAGTGAAGCACATCAGAGGATTGCACCTACCTAACTTGTCATAAAATTGGGAGGTACCTTTCATTATAAAAGAAGCTCATGACTGAGGTTATTGCTTAATTTCAAGAATGGAAGTAGATAAATCGTTAAAGATTAATAATAAATGGTTGAAAGTCTATCACGTGTAAGCAATTTGGTTTGGACCACTGATGTATCTAGCTGTTGTTATGAATAAACAACTTCTTTTTATAATGAGTATGCAAGTGCTTTTTACTATAACTCAAGTGCAGATGAAAGAATTATAGAACTTCATAATGTACACAAGATGTTGTAACACAAAGAAATGACATGGAAAACATACATTTTTTCTTCATTCATAAACTTTGGGGCATTACAAAATTGGGAGCTAGTGCCCAAGAATTACATAGAAAGAAGAAAATAAAATATTTACAATAAATCATTGACCTAAGAGGAACCAAACATCTGGAGCAGAGAAAAAATTTCCAGGAAGGCCTGAAGAAGCTACCATGCAAGACTATTGGGCATTTATAAAAACCTCCAACCTCGTATGCACTTGTGTATGCTCGATGAGGAGCTTCTCTCGCTTCGACTTTGCCAAGCGCAGAGCTTCTTCGAGGTCCCCCACCTCTTTCTCGCTTCGACTCATCCAACTTAGCTTCCTCAACCCGTTGATCCTCCTGATGTTTCTGAAGCAGTTCGCTGTGGCTATCCATTCGCTGGCTATTCAAAGTTTTCACATGAGTAATTAGCCAATCAAAATGAAAGACATCATGACCCAACTCCTTCAGGTGAACCAATAATTGGTTGAGGAGGGCTCTGGTAACATTTGAGGTCAGAGTAGTGGCAATCTCAGCCACAACGGTAGCAATGCCCTGAAGCCTATAACTCATCACAGAGATGTTAGAATGCAGGCAATCCACGGTGAACTTTTCTGGATGGTGCTTTGCAAGCTGCTCAACTACCAAGAGATGGTTGGCAGGCATCTAAGGAGAACGCTAAAGCACCATAAGGAAGAAGGTATGAGGAGCCAAGTCGGGAAGAGGAAGCTCACATCGAGATTCTCTCTCAGCAGCGTCACCGGTCATGTAACCTTGATCATTGTGACTCGAGCCTTCGAAAATAATGGGTTCTCGACGGGGTGATGAGGTAGGCAAAAGAACTGGTGGAGAATCCTTCCAAGCAACCTGAGAATAGTTAGAGGAAATAATGAGTTTATGAAAAATCTTAACGAGTGTTTTCATTGTTAAGTCAGCAATATAGGTGGAGTTTATGGAAAATCTTAACAAGTGTTTTCCTTCTTAAGTCGCCAATATAGGCGAAGTTTATGAAAATCTTCACAAGTGTTTTTATTGTAAGTCACAAATATAGGTGGAGTTTATGAACAATCTTATTATGTGTTTCCGTTGTTAAGTCACCGATATAGGTGGATTTTATGAAAAATCATAACAAGTGTTTTCGTTGTTAAGTCACCAATATAGGTGGAGTTTATGAAAAATCATAACAAGTGTTTTCGTTGTTAAGTCGCCGATATAGGTGGAGTTTATGAAAAATCTTAATAAGTGTTTTCGTTGTTAAGTCACTAATATAGGTGGAGTTTACGAAAAATCTTAACAAGTGTTTTCGTTATTAAGACACCGATATAGGTGGAGCTTATGAAAAACCTTAACAAGTGTTATCGTTGTTAAGTCACCGATATAGGTGGAGTTTATGAAAAATCTTAACAAGTGTTTTCGTTTTTAAGACACCGATATAGGTGGAGTTTATGAAAAAACATAACAAGTGTTTTTGTTGTTAAGTCACCAACATTGGTGACGTTTGAGAGACTGAGACATGCAGAGAAATTAGCAAAGTACCTCAGAAGTAGCATCAGCGAGAATAAGAGCCACCCTGTAGGCCTTAACGACGCCCCTAACTGAAGAAGCCTCAACGGTCGGTAAAACTCCCTCGCCAACAAACAGTACCAAGGACCATAAAGGAGTTTTGCTGAAAAAACATGACGAACCTCCAAATGATTCCCCATCATGGGCAGGCACTAAAGAAACACCACGCGGGGTAGCAGCATCAACCTTGGCATTGGAAAGAGAAAAGCCACTAAGAGTAAATGGCGGGGAAAGCTGCAAATACAGAACCGAGGGTTAGACACAAGGATCAAGTACACAAAAAAGTTAGGAATACATCTAAGTGTTAATTACCCCCGTTATGGAACCAAAAAGGGGAACCGCAGTTATGGCTCTCATCAGCATGGTGGGAAGAAGAAGGTCAGCTAACAAGGATGCCATTTCAACCTAAGGCATCCTAACATATCAAAAGTTCAGCATGTTAAACAGAAAAAAATGGGTGGAAGGGAGAAAAAAGATGCCAGACCTAATAAGTAATAGATAATATGTTACCTTGGGGGAAATTTCTGCAGTTGGAACAAAGGGAAGAAGAACCTCGGGCTAAGGTGCTAATTCAGAAGAGGCTGGGGGAGTTGTCACCGGTTCAGAATATATTCCAATAGATTCAACGGTAGCACCTCCCGCATCAACATTTTTAGCCCGTTGGGAGGACAAACGGTGAGAGTAGGTAAGACATATCATGGGGGAACGGGGAATAGTAGTATCGGCTTGAGAGACATCAAAATGCCCCCAACGAAATAGCTCACATGGGAACTAGGGGGACTGGGTCTTTCTTCAACTCCCTACACCAAAGTTATCAAAGAAATAAACAGATGCACCTTGCCTTAAGAAAAGGGGAACAAGAATAAAACATGCACACATACCTAAAATCGGGAGGGAAAAAGAGAAGGTATAACCACTGGTGAAGGTGGAGAGGAGGCAGCAACAGAAGGAGCTGGGGCGGGATGTATCTCGGACATTCGTTTCTTCTAGGACTTGGTACTCAGAGTTTTCTTCCTCGTGCCCATTTCACCAGCACCACGAGGTACCCTCAAACTTTTTCTCATCTTTACCATTGGCTGAGTTGAATCAACTGTGACCATGGGAAAGGTAGTCGAAAGAGGAACAACAGGGGCGTGTTGGTGAAACTCGACATTTATTCATTCTACCTCGGCCATTTCTGCAGACATGGGATAAGGAACAGAGGCAATGGGGAATGCCTCCAAAGGAGGTTGGGCTTGGGACTTCGATTTTGAGGAAGTCCCACCCTTGTACTTCCTCGTCTTTTTGGCTAGTGGCTAGGAAGGCCCTTCGCTAGTTATAGCTTCGGCTGAGGGGGCAAGAAGTTTGGTACTTGCAACGACCTTAGGCTTCCGGGTGGTAGTAGGGATCATCGAGAAATAAGGGGGAAGCTGATGGGGAGGTTCTTTAATGGTTTTACTCAAAGGAAACTGAACTCCAAGAACGAAGTTCCCCTTGAGACTCAGTTCAGAGGCAGAGAAATAAAGAACTAGCGGATATTGGGGGGGACTCTCAACATACTCACATATCCTATTCAGCTACACCAAACAAAACTTGGCGGCATAGGAGGCGGATATGTCCCCCTTCCTAGTAGCACTAGGAAGGGTGACTCTCCCATCAATGGTAGAAGTCACAAGGACTGCTGCGGCAAGGTAGAAGGTGCAGACTTTTGCAAAAGTGGCCCTTGTGCGGTTTTATTGAAACACGGGTTGAGGGGCCCCCTAATCAAACCCAAACTGTCTACTAAATCTATCAGGGTTGTAAGGTTTCGAGGTGTATCCCCATTCAGTATAGGAAGGAAGAAACCCAGGGGCAAACAAAAGCACCACGGCTTGCGAAGGATCTTCTACAATCGGGATGAATTTGACCGTTGAAGCTGTAGAAGGAAAAAAATTTCAATAATGGGAAAAAGTAGATTCATTATACGACCTCAATATAAAGGAGATAAAACGATCAAAAGCTCCCATTATCTCCTTTCGACTCTGCTTTTTATGGAAACATAAGAGGCGTGGGGAATGAATACCTTGGCTCGCGGGGAGAGAGATAGACTTGGCGATAATGGCTGGAAAACGGGTGTAAAGAAAGCCCGTCAAGATAATGGTGTTGGAAAAATTGGCCAAGTTACAACGACCCAGTGACCATGCCATATCGATATGAGTTCGATCTAGCAAGTTGTAGAGGGGCCCCAAGTCAATAGAGGCCATTGGAAGGTTGAAACCCCTGGCCAAACGGATTGAAATACATATGAGGTCCCTCCTGGGCTGGTCGTTGGGTTTCCTAGTCAGGAAGAAGCGTGAAAGCAACACAAGAATATAGGTTGGTAGTTTTAGATATGTACCTCTACCTTGGCCCGTTGCAGCAGTGACATCCTTCGGGGTTGGAGCTTCAAAAAAATAATTAATGAGGGGGGTAAATGTGGCTTTGTTCAAAGAACCAATGCAACTATGACAGATTCGATCAAGCTCAACCCGATCGACAGCCTCTTCAGCATCCAGGACCTCATCATTGTATGCAAACTCACCCATAGGCTCAAGCCGAAGTAGCTCGCAGACGTCCTCCAACGTGATGGTGAACTCTCCCCACGCAACAAAGAACGTGTGAGTTATAACGTTCCATCTGAAAACTAGTACTTGCAGCGCAACGTTATGCTTAGAAAGTGTGAACTCCCCAAACCAGTAGGCTCGATGAAGACCAACCTTTGCAAGAATAGCAGTGTGAGAGCATTACATATGTGTGTGCCAGGTAGCAAAATGGGTTGGTGACCCCACAGGTGCCTCAAAATCGATTTGAGAATAGGGGAAGTCACCACGGTCCAACCGAAAATACAGTCCCCTCTGGTGGAAGATAACCCCACTTTGACGGATCCTCATCCTCATCACCCAAGAGTAAAGGGTCACACTTGGCTGAGAAATAGAAATTATTACATGCATCAAAAAATTTATCATCTTCGCCAAAAATGGGACACTGGCGGTAGAAGCTTAATTTCTCTTGACGAGCAGTATTCAGGGCATTAGCAGTAGGGATGGCAGCGACGCTAAAAGTGGTAGAAGGGGAGCTTGGCTGAGCCGCGGTGGTGGCAACCTTTGAGGAACTTGAAGAAGCCATATTCGAGTGGCGATGAATGAAACAACTTAGTAAGAAGGTCTAGGAACAAAGAGGGAGGAGAACAACCATCGGTGGTGGCATAAAATATGAGAGAAGGAAGAAACTGAGTAAAAAGTTAGACAACAATGGAGTTTTTCCCACAAAGTTCTCTCTCTAAAAGATGACGAAAGATTGAAGAAGAAAGAGGAAAGAGAAGGGTTATGAAAAAAGAGACGTTTGAAACCTTTTTTAAAGAACCCGTCTGTTGAGTTTCCCACCACCACACGTGCAAGGCCGCCCATAATCATTCCAAGTGGACACGTGGCACTTCAAAAAGTGTTTTGGCAGTAAAAAAAGGCAGCGCCATGTCATTAATGAAGTGATGCTTGGGGAATGGAAAGGGTTGCCTTCTTAAGAAAGTTTGAGTTTTGGCGCCAGAATTTTTGTGAGAAATATCCAATAAACTCCTAATGAAGAATATGTCCCAACGGTTCTAAAAGTTACGATGTCCCCTCGCCACAAGTTCAAACATTGTTTAAATTGTGACTCGGCTACATCGGGGAGAATTTCACAAGGCCCAATGATAGGGGCAAGCCCAACGAAAAAAATCACCACTCACGACTATACTCCACAAATGGCATGAACATGAGAATTTCACTTACCAAGAGTCAAAATGAGTATTTGAGAAGGTTAACAGGCCTTTCGGGAGAATTAAAAAAAATAAAGTCAGAACGGTTGAAGCTCGGTGTAAATAAAAAGTGGAGATGTCCCTTCGTCAAAGCCCCAATAAGCCGTAGCACTTTGATTCAGGTACATCGGGGAGAATTTTACTTTTTCGTAGAGATTCTAACGCGGTGGTAACGAAGGAAAAGATGATAGATTTGTTCACATAGAGAAGGTTTATCGAATTGAGAAGTTTTTGTGCAGACATTTCTTGTGGCAACAACAAATATCTCCATGACGGGGCAAATATAGAGGGGGCTTGAAGGTAATCCTGAAATTAGGGATAATTCCCTCATTAGCAACAACATTTGGGATTAAGAAACTGAGGCAGCTAAAGCATGGCAACTAGGCGAGGCAGCTTAGTAGAAACTCAACTTTAGCTTGTTGTGTTTTTTAGTCATATTGTATCTTTTTTTGTATTGACTATGAGCTAAAACGATTGTAATGGTGTAACGAGAATAATGATTATGTGTGAGGTCGAACGATACTCGCGAGAAACTAGTCTTAGCAGGGCCTGGGACAACTTTCATGCTCAATTGAATGACCTCGTGTGGGAACTTTCGACGGACTTGGTTTGGAGGATTGAGAAGTGAGGCGCCATTGGGTCTTGTACTGACCATCTTAGATATACATGGTTAAACACCGAAAGACCCTTGTAGTGGAACCTCAGGCGGAGCATCTTCGAGTTCCATTAGGCGTTGAGTTGTGAGCTAAACAACCCTCTACTTAATATCACATCCACTTTACCTGATGTCATTAACTAGATAAGCAATGATAGACATGCACTTAAGTAAACCACTGTGGTATTTGGGGCTGTCAGACAGTTGGTTAGCCACCTCTGCAACAACAGCCCCCTGACACACAGTGGTTAGGCAAAAGGCATGTCTTGGAATTTAATGTTTATGATGTGGAGACATCTAGTGCATCAGGTATTTAATGTTTGTGACATAAAGTATGAGGGATGTCTTTCACAGGCATTAATGGCAGAGTTGCCTCGGGGATGGTGTGGGAGGCTATTTAAAGACCCCACCCACCTCCCAATAGAGGCATGATATGATCTTTTTTAGAGTTCAGAAGTGATTACTAAAGAGTCAGTACAAACCAGAGAATTGATTTTATCCACCATTTTCATTTATTACGAAGCTTTTAATACTTGACAGAGATCCTTGTGGTTGGTTGGTGTGTTTTGGCTGCCTGCCAAGGTGTATCTAGGGTGTTTACTTCTCCCTTCCTCTAGCTAAGTTACATCTAAGTTCATTACTACCTTCTAAGTTATACACGAGATATTTGTGAGTTCAAAATGAGCCTATCTTCATTGAGTCATGTTTGTATGTCCTATGGTTAATCAATAGTGTCTCTATTTAACTTATCATTACCATACTCAATAAGGGGTTACGCCTCCGTCTTATATAAACTACCCTCTTATAATATTAAATTTATAACATTATCCATATTTTCATGAGATGGAATCCGTCTATTATGGAGTGTGTCACTAAGTCACAAGTCAATGTGATGATTGTGAAATAAATGAGTATCTCAAACTGCATTTGCTTCCCAGTTCACTCACGGATACGGCCTTTTCTCGGTTCATAAGTCTGCCACTTTACTCTTTCCAAACATGGGATTAAATGGAAGATAGGTTCCATGCACGGTTCTTCCAAACTAAATTAAGAGTCTCCATGGTTGATTTAGATAGACTAGGCCAAAAAACTAAGAAAAGGCAGATGCCTTTATAAACATGTTTAACGAGGATAGAAATAAATGCTAAATAGTTGTGGATGAATATGAATTTGTCAAATTAGCCCAAAATGGGATAGAATTTAGTTGTAATACCCCATATTTTTATGCTATATTAATTTGAGGATTTATTAAATTTAATGTGAATGATTATTTAATAAAAATTCGGAAATTAATTATATTATAATTATTAATGTGACGAGAGTTAGTAATTATGGGAAACTTGTTGAATATTACTAATGAGCATAGTAATATATTATATTGGTTATATTGAATGTCATGAGTGAATTAAATGACTATTTCGGAAATTTAAGTCGGGACGTGCCCGTGTCACGTCAGGACTAATTTTGTTAAATAAAAAGTGAATATTTTATAAGTTGTTCGTATGGTTGTTTTGAGTGCGCCAACGCGTCCGGAAGGGTCGAGATAGTTAGAAAAGTGTACCCGGGGGTTTAGTTTGGGTCTCGGGATGTTTTTAGGCCTAATTGGTACCCCGGGAGGGCAATTTAGTCATTTCACCTTTTTGGGTAATTAAACCCACGAAATTTAGCAACCTATATCAGCCATCTAGATTAGTCCTTTAGGGTTAGAATATCTAGAAATCAAGTGACGACCATTGGAGAAGAGAGGAGAGAGATCCAAGGCAATTCAAGTCCAAAAAGTCACCGGTTTGCACCGCCGCCACCACCAACGCGTAGATCGCGAGAAGGGGAACGCAACCACACCGGATTCATCTGCAAACCGGACTTCTGAAAATCCCAGGCAAGTATTTAACTTGCGTATTTTCGTTAATGCAATCTTCATATTAGTTTAGGATTGATTAGAGATGAAAACTATGGAAGAAAACCCAATTTGTGTTAGGAAAATGCATGTAGTTTTGATTATATGAAAATTCTGGAACCCTTGCCATGTAGAGGAATATAACCCACGAAATTTTGATGATATATTAGAAGGAATTTCTGGTAAAAACAGATTAGAACCTTGATTAAGAAAAACTCTAGGGTTCTTGATGATTAGATTGGATTTTGGGTTAATTATCCATGTTTAATGTTAGATATACACATGCTTTACGTTATAAACATCTGGTATATTGTTATAATGATAGTAGTAGGATTTTTGGGACGATTAGAATGGAAAAACATGGTTTTGGATGAAGAAATTTAGTAGAACCCGTAACTGCATTCTGCAGAATTTTTCGCAGACCTGCTTGATCGATCGATCGAGCCTAGAGCTTCGATTGATCGAGCCCCAAGCTTCGATCGATCGACCCCTCCTGGCAGACTCCTAATTCCCTCTTTAAATGAGTTAAATTCAAATTGTCGTGATATAATTCTTGGGCATTCTTGATAAAATGATTTGGGAGACATTGAGGACCAGTAGGGTATATGAATAAATGTTGGGACCTTTAATCTTCAACGAGAATGGTATTTATGGGATATTTACTTTAGGTTGGTAAATTTATGAATTTAAAGGGTGAGGTGCGTAAGAGAGTTACGTTGGAACCCAATAAAGACACTTACTGAATTTCAGATTTGTGAGGATAGAGTTCACGAGTGTCACGAAATGAGTTGGAAAGACCCTTCGAGTTAAGGTTAGTAACGGAACCTTATATAAAATACTTAATGTCAATATTAAGGATAAATATCGTAATTATGGGTGATGAGAGAAACCTATGTTAATATAATGATAAGTGGTATGTTTATATGGTTGTGTATACATATATTATATACGTGTGAAAAACGTACCCACGCTACTTGCTATCCCTGAGGTTACCGCGCTGGGACAGTCTTATCTCGATGGGACCTTTATGGGGGATATTGACTTGTACCCTAGAAGATAGATATCATTGGTATAGGCTATCGGACCGATAGTTCAGACGGTCCTAAGAGACCTGAGGGTATGTACTGACCTCTTAGAGACTTGGAATCTATGCTTCGCCTCAATCTTGTTTTGTGTATATATGTTATTACAGTTCGAGAGTGATTCCGAACTTGTATACCCCTTAGTATGAGCGATACGGGGCTTGGATAGCAGAGTATGCCTGCACCATAGTTTGTATGTTGGTGCTGTTAAGATATATATATATATATTATACAAGTGCTTAATATATATATCTGAATTGGGTAATTTAAACTGTTGCTGTAATGTAGTAAGTGAGAAATAATTCTGGACTATAAATTATGAATACTTGTTATGAGAAAGTATATTATGTCACTGGAAAACTTTATTGATTTTATAAAGTTAAAAAAATGGAGAACTTTGGTTACTGATTGGAACATCCTTTTTAAAAATGTAAATCGTGAATTGTAAATCTTACGAGTAATCTAAGATAAGTTAAATCTTTTAGAAAGACTAGTGCGATAAATGATAAAACAAACCGTTGGGAAGGTTAGTGCGATAGGTGTGCACATTAGAAGAGAGGTGAGATTTTCTCAAGAGAGCGTCGCACTAATATGTTGTTGCATTGGCCTGTATCAATTTAAATACTTGCTAAACGTATTTTAAATCAAACACACTTTCGGGCTCTGACCCGTTTCATTCTCTCTCTCTCTCTCTCTCTCTCTCTCTTGTATATATATATATATATATATATATGTATGTATTACAGGTGCCCAGCCACAGGGGCGACTTGCTTAGGATCTCTTGGCAGGAACGCGCTGCAGCTTAGGTGGGAGTTGCAGGTCACTTGCGTAGACGGCTTCCTTTATTGACTACATTTCTAGCATTCTCATTTATTGGGCATGTGTCGCCCTTTCCATTATTTCATTTGTTATTGGGACATTTATATTGCAGTTGTTTCCAGTATTGTTCTATGGGATTTGTTCAGTTTGGATTTGTGACTTTAGTTTTCATATGCTGACATTCGATTGACGAATGTATTATATTATTTGGTTTATTGTGATGTGATTCTTAATTGTAGAAATGTTGCAAATTTTTTTTAAATAAATAAATCTTTTTCTTTAATTAAAATTTGGAAAGTATGTATGAAAATGGTTTTTGAAACTTAGCTTAATTATTTAGGGTGTTAAATTGAAAAATGTATTTTTATCGACAGTGATGCTGAGAATGAACCAACTGTTTACCTTGATTTAATTTAATAAAGGAGTGATCGCCCGGTATTTAATTAGGCGGGGTGTCACATTAGTCTTGCAAAGAAATTTGATGCAATCGAATTAAGGCATTTAGTAGAATTAACAGCCAAGATATCTAAATATGAGGCTATTCTAAAAGAGAAACATAAAAGAAACACCTCTTGTTTCAAGACATATTATAAGGATCCGAACCAGGAAATAAATGGTGTTGAGATTATAGGAACTAAAACTATATTCAATGACCCATTGATTTGAAAGAACTCAACAACAAAGTATTTTTCCCCTAAATAAAAGGGAATGATAAAAAAAGTGTTTATTTGATATTTCTAAGGAATGTGAATTTTTTTATTATCACTTAAAAGCAAAGACCTTAAAATTCACTGATGATACTAAAATGCCAAAAGAAATTAAAGGAAAAACTAATGTAAATAGAGAAATGTTTTCTCCCACTCAACTAGTACTTATTATGTTTTTCAAAATAGGATTCAAAAGTTGATCATAAAAGGAAAACTCAAGTTTCTGAGGAAAGTAGAAAACACTATGGGCATTAATTACGCCCCATTTCCCAACCTAAAAGAAGTACGTAGAATTATGCAGTCAATTCAACTTCCTTGAAACAAAGGTAATGTTGAATTTAAAATGTAGACTAAGGTTGAGTCCAAGGATTGAAAGCCTCAAACGATTGAAGACTAACATCTATGAATCAGGTGCGGGGAATAATAGTTAGATATGTGCCATTTTGTCATTTCAAAGGGAAAATATCAACTGAAAAATGACAAGAATGGGAATAGTGTCTATACTGCGAAAGCCAAAATGTTCCATTGATAAAAGGAATTCAAAAGAAATTCCTTTGGGATGGTGAGACCATTTTATGGTCCTTAGTACCCTCATGGAAATGCTAATGTACCATGAACCCACCAATACATCAAGAATTTCTTCAATGAAAACAAATCACGTTAATATTTAGGGAGATTTGGATCCATAAAGAATGTAAAATTAATCCCAATATTGAAGGGGTATATGATTGGTTTTTAGTTTAATACCCTCACGTAGCCTAATGATTTAATAAAATTCCAAGGTAGCCAAAAACGACGATTAATCCTCAACAAGTGGCTCATGGTGTATGGAAATTGGTAGAAGCACCAAAATCAAAGAAAAGACAACAAGAGGTTGTAATTTATTGTACATGATAAAGGAGAATCCGAAGGAAGTACAACAGTTATAAAGAGGCGTATAAAATTGTCCGCCTAAGTGAATCATAGGGTTTTACTTCATCATCAAAGACAAACATAAGGTTTCATAAAAAGATAGAGGAAAGTCAATATTTTTAAGACATGTTGATTGGAAAGCTCAAAGAACTAGAAAAGTCATGAGTGTGGATGGAGATAATTTATCTGGGGATAACTCTTTTGGTGAGGAAGAAAATGAGGAGGTGATGGTTGTTGATACAATAAGACTTAATGATAAAACTGACCAAAAAAAAAAATCATCCAGCTTGGATGTTTTCGTTAAAAGTGTCAATTAATATGGCTATGATCCTCCCAAAGAGCTTTGAAGATATAGATGATAAAGAGTTCCAAGTAATGTTAATGGATGAAGATGAGAGATCAGATGTAGAGAACGTTAATATGTTTCTATCCACTCTATATTTGTTATATGGATTCAAAGAGGCTAATAAGAATATGACTACTCATATTAAACCTTTATTTATAAAAACTTGTAAAAATAGGGTTTTCATTAATAAAATATTGCTATATAACGACGCAACTATTAATACAACGCCATACTCCACACTTTCCAAAACAAATACTAAATTGACTTGGACTCAAATGACATTCGAACCACTAGAATAAGATTTACCTCTAACATCACTACTTGAGTCAGATAAATTATTTTTTAACTTCAAAACTTTTGACTCAAGCAAATGATTAGACTCCTCGAACTTTTAGGACTCCTTCTTTAGATTTTCAATTACCCCTAGAAGGTTATCTCGATCCCCTCAATGTGAGAAAACTTATCCCTAAGAGTCTTCTCTCGTCCCACAAAATCATTAATCGAATTATTTTCCTCAAAGGCACAAACACTTAAAATTTTCAAATTCTCTAACTCTCTCTCTAAAACAAGAATTCTATCATCACTCTCCTGTTTGGAAACTTTTAAAGATTCAAAAATATTATATAAATCTTCAAACTTCTCACGAATCATATCTCTTTGAATTTGAAACCTTTGCAAATATTCAATCATATTTTTTAAATGAGAATTTTCTTCCTCATAAGCTTCCATATGTTTTGCAAACTTTAAATTCAAACGATGTAAGTCGTCAAAGCTTAAAGAATCCATCGAGAGACAAATAAACAAAGAGTGAGAAACAGATCAGGAGTAAAAATCAAACAAACACACACTAGGATCTACCCAATAAAATAGTGTCTTTAGACCTGATACCAATTTGTTAGGTCCTGATAAATACCAAGTACGGAAAATGTGTGTTTTAAACAAAAACCAAGTTGTGAACAAATTAGCTTAACCCAATTTTATCTTGTTTAACCCTAAGCATACATCTGGTGATTAAAGCAAGTAAAATAATGTAAATAAATACTCACAACGTCAGATGTACGAGGAAAAACCCAAAAAATGGGACAAAACCTCAGACGGCCCAAGCCAAACAATCACTATAAACAATGGTTTTACAAAGACGGATTATCCTTACTCAACGACTCGATCCGCATGGGTCTTGATGGTCCTTCTGATCTTCTACCATTCTTCAATAGTGCCCACATAGAAATTCCATCTTCCACGATGCTCTTCCACAACACTCAACTTCACGAATGTCTCGGTGTCCACCGATGTGGCTTGATACGTCTACGATGTTGAACACGATGTCCGTCGCTTCTCCACCTCAAAACTAGTAATCACAAGTTGTCCAGAGATGAATAAACCAAACTTGGTGCAACAAAGATCACATAAACATAACTTAATTAAAAGATCGAATTTTTGTAAACTCTAAGGATGTGTTTAAGCCTTTAAAACCTTAGAAAACATGTGCAAACAAGTTTCTGGATCGTAAAACTATTTTTTCAGAATGCACACACTTTGAGGAAACTGGACACCTATATTTATAATAAAATAGAGTCGGTGTCAGAATCTCGTTGGAGCGAGATGCCAAGTCCTTCGAACGATAGTGGATCTCATTCAAACGCCATCAAATGTCGTTTGAACAACGTCGTCAGATAGAGTTCTTAATTTAACCAGAGTTTTGATTAAAAAAACTCTTATCCAATACTCTTTCATCCTTATCTGACATTAACGAAGTGTAAACAATTAAACCTCTTTTAAAATATTTTCTTTTAAAAATATCATTCTTATTTTTATAAAATGAATTCCGAGTTTCATTAACATTATGCATTCATACATGTGTGATCTCTTAATGCAATTAAACCTTGAAGATGGGAAGTTACACCAATTAAACTTTAGCACGATTAATTCCTTGTAACTTTGTCGCAACGTCTTCAACAAATCTTCAATACGTCATAGACTCGAGGGATCAGACAATATAAAATCTATCTATGACACAAACATGTTTTGTTCCGAGAATAAATCAAAACTACAATAAGACTAAATTGGAAATTTGGTCCTTACAAAAAAAAATCAAACAATTGCCAAGACAAATGACTCCATAAGTCATGACCAAGATAATAGAAGAAATATAGAGGTTGTTAAGGGTTGGATTCATTTAAATTGCCATGTATATTGAATGAATATCAAATATAGTGCAAGTAATTAAGAAAAATAACAAATTAAGAGTGGGAATTAACTTTTAAAATCTAAATGCAGCCTCTCCAAAGGATGAATATCCAATGCCCATGGTAGATTATTATTTGACAAATCAGAAAGTCGTGTTATCATGTTTACGGTGGCTGGTCATTATGGATACATCCATATATGCACAGTTAAAGAAGATGTGCATAAAACTACCATTAGGTTCCCCAAAATTTTAGGGACCTTCAAATGGATTAAAATTCCATTTGGATTAATGAGTGCATGGGACACATACCAATGGGGAGTAAATACCATTTTCCATGATATGGTTAACATTATTTTGGAGTGTTATACTCTTGATATAATTGTCAACTAAAAAATAATGGATGGTCATAAACACACCTAAAAAGTCCTCCGAAAGAAAGAGACTTTATCAAATTTAAATTAATCATTAAAAGTGTGCCTTTTGAGTTCTTAAAAGAAATTTTCTAGATATTTTTGTATAACAAATATGAATACAAGTTGATGAAAATAAAGATAAAGTTATAATTGAAAGAATAACTTCCCAAAATATGAAATAATACGAAGGTTTTTTGGGTCAAGTTAATTTCCTTTTTAGGTTTATATCTAATGTAACAGAAAAAAGTGTTTTTTCCTTTCTTGAAGCTAAAAGATCTAGATGATATGGAATGGAAGGAAGATCATGAGCTAAATTTCCAAACAATAAAGAGATACTTGATTAAGCCGCCTATATTGGCACCTCTAATAGAAGATAAGCAACTGAAGTTGTATATTTCATCATCTGATGCATCAATTGGAATTATATTGGCTCAGAACTGTGAGAATCATAGAGAATAAGTAATGCACTACCTTTGTATGTTTTTGAATGATTGTGAATGTAGATATTCTATAATGGAAAAACTATGTTTGAATTTATATTTTCCTTCTATGAAGCTAAGATATATGATGTTGCCTAGAAAGGTTTATGTTATTTTGAATTTTAATTTAATCAAATACATGCTAACTAAGACTATTTTTCACAATAGAATTGGTAAGTGGGTGTTGTTTGTCTCTCATTTGTGCCTACATTATGTTCTTAAAAGAGAAGTAAAAAGATAAGCTTTGGCTGACTTTTTGGCAGATCATCAATATGGGGATGATCCATGAGGGAAATATGAGATATGATATATATTTTTAAGTTCATCAAAGTTATGGTTTGATTGTTTGAAAACTGAGATAATGGTAGGAATATGAGTGGTTATTGAATGCCATTGAGATATTAAAACAAAACATGGTTATAGGTTGTAAGAGAGCACATTTTCCAACAACTAAGTGGAATATGAGACTATTGTAATGGAAATAAGTTTTTTTTTTAAATTATCATTCTTTTGTCATAGAGATATTTGGAGAATCTCAAATGGTTATAAAACAATTAATTGTTGAATATAAATGTGTTTATAATGTTTTAACTTTATATAACTAAGTGTGTTTGAATTTTCTATCCAAATTTCATGAAGTCACATTCAATTATATTCCGAGAGTTCTAATTGAAGCAGCCAATGAAACGGCTCAAAAGGCTTTAGGTCTTAAGTTTGATGACAATTTCGAAGAAAAGTTAAAGCATAGTTCCATTCATGAATTCTTACTAGTGATACATAACAGGTGGCCCTTGGTTGAAATTAAGAATATTGATATTAAAGAATATTATAGAAAAAAATTAATTGAATATCTCATTTACCCAAATGTTAAGAGTTATAGGGATGTCAGCTTAAAAGCAACTATTTATGTTACGCATGCTAGAAAATTATTTAAAAGAGGTGATGATGAGGTTGCCCTAGAGTGTGTGACTAAGGATGAAGGATTAATAACCATTTCAAAAGTCCATAAGGGCATTTGTGGGGATGGAAAAGATATTTCTAAGATGAGATGGTTGTTAATACGTCATGGGTTCTATTAGCCTTCGATATTAAAGGATTGCATTATGTTTGCAAAAGAATTCCAAAAATTCCAATAGCACGGTCCTCTAAGACATGTGCGTGCTATAAACCTATAATATGTAGGGAAACCTTGGACAATTAGAGGATGGGCTATTGATGTCATTGGGAAAATTTATCATGTATCCTCCAAACTGCACAGTGTTATGATATTAGCAACATACTACTTTACCAAATGAGTAGAAGGGAAATCTTTGAAATCAGTCACATAAAATGAATTGGTATATTATTTATAAGATATTGTATATATGCTTGGAATTTCACAAACCATAACCTCGGCCAATGCAAGTATATTTAAATAAAAAATGGATTTGGAATTCACCTCAAGCTTAGGAATAACTTGATCAAAGTGATTGATAAATATCCTATAGATTGGCATAATTTATTGCAAGAAGTATTATGGGCTTATAAGATATCTACGAGTTGAAGTACTGGGGTAACTCCATCTGCCTTAACCTACGAGCATGATGTTGTACTGCCAGTACAAATCATTGTAAACTCATTGAGAGTGGTGGCTCAAAATGAATCTATAGTGGAAGGTTATGATCAATATTTGTTCATGGGATTAGAAAACATAGATGTAGATAGGATCAGAGTCGTGAATAATATTCTAGTCCAAAAAAAATTAACTCACAATTATAATAAAAGTAAGAAAATGACCTATAATGAAGGATATTTGGTTTGGAAAACAAATTTACCTTTAGGATCAAAATATCTAACCTATGGAAAGTGGTATGCAAAATGGGAAGGGCCATTCCTATTTAATAGGGCATTCAAAGGTGAATCATACCATTTAAGAGGCATAAGTGGTCATATTCACATGAGAAAATTGTAAGATTTCTAAATCTATATTACCCAACTATTTGGGAAGCGATGCAATAAGAAGAAAATACATAATTCCTTAATTAGGTATGGGTAGTTAGATGTTAATAAAAATGTTTGAGTACTGTACCTTAACATGAATGACTTAGAGGAATTTCTTTGACAATGAAACTAGCATTTCACAGAAAACTCGGGGCTCATGAGTTATGACAATGGTTTAGATAGACTATGAAGGTACATAATGGAGTAATTATATTACCCAAACATTGGGTAGGTTTAACAATTTATCTATTCAAAGAAGAAGCCGATCACTGGTGGCAGTCGATAGGACGTACTCAAAAATTTTGAAAGATTAAATTTTGAACGCTTTGAAGAAATATTTTTCCAAAAGTATTTTTCAGAAGCCATAAGGGTTCAATCGGTAGTATAATTTCTGGGGTTACATTAACAACAGATGATGATAGCTTAGTATGAGGCATGGTTCATGAAATTATCCTGATATTCATAAGAATATGTCAACACGGACATAAAAAAATACAAGCACTTCGAAAGAGGGAAAAAGACTATTATTAAGACCTCCATTTAATGCAAAGAACCCAGGAATAGTAGGCCACATTGATCAACATTTCGTAATCCCAAACCCGACCCAACCCAGTCATCCTTAGGAAACCCAGGTAGAACCCTTAATTTTTAGAGACCCGTGTTTCCGTTCCTAAGAAATTATTCCCAGTACCAAGTGAAAATGTTACTTATTCATAACCACACGAATTTATTCGAGGAAGGAAACCATCACCAGGCAAGAGGATGCAGAGTTAGACTTTTGCCATATTAACAAACTCAAGTAATCATGATATTATTGAAGGTAATATTTCTTTTTAAAATCATCCGACACATCTATTAATTGATAATGTATCTTCGTATTCATTCATTAGTACTAACTTTGTGGAATTATTATATTTGGTTACTTATCCTTTAGATTATACCTTATCAATAGGCATTGTAATGGACAACATAATACTATCCATTCATAGTTATAATAACTGTAAGATAGAACTTAGAATGGGAGTTATTACCATTAATTTGGTAGTACTCAATATCAATGGATTTGACCTTATGATTGGAATGGACTCTCTGTCATAGTGATGGTAATAAAAAGAGAGTAACTTTGAGAAATCCTCATACCAAAGTATGTTATTTTTAGGGAAAACATTATGAAAATATGTGTGACGTGCCATCCTACTCTCTTTTAGTTTTAGATACATATGAAGACATGAATACCGAAAAATTACCTGGTATTCCCCTACGAAAAGAAATGGAGATCATAATTTACCTCCTACCAAATACATTTCCTATCTCTATACCTGCATATATAATGACACCACTATAATTACAAGAACTCAAAACTCAGTTAGATAAATCATTAGTAAAAGGATTTATCAGTTTGAGTACATCTCCTTGGGGAGCACCAGTATTATTCATCAAAAAGAAAAATGGAACATTCCACTTGTGCATTGAGTACTCCATATTCAACAAGTTCACAATAAAAAATAAGTATCCATTTCCTAAACTAGGTGAGTTAATTTACTAATTACGAGGAGTGAAGGTATTTTCAAAAATATATTTAAGGTTTGGATATCATTAATTACGAATAAGAGAAGATGATATAAGAAAGACTGCATTTAGAACTCGCTATGGGCATTTTGAATTTTTATTTGATTAACCAACGTATCTACATCTTTTATTGATTTAATGCATTAAGTATTCCAACCTTTTTTTAGATCATTTCATGATCATATTTATAGATGGTATTTTAGTATATTCTAAAACCAAGTAAGTTCACGAACAATATTAACAAATTGTACTAAAAACTTTATGACAACACCACCTCTACACAAGGAAAAGTAAATGCGATTTTCTAGTGAAAGAAGTGAAGTCCTAGGATATGTAATTATCGAGTTAGGAATAAAGGTTGATCCAATAAAAATTGCAACAGTAATTGAGTGGTCGCAACCTTCTACCATTAAAGAAATTCAAAGTTTTCTTGGACGTGCAGGTTATTACTGATGTTTTGTGTAAGGATTATCAACAATTGAGTTGCCCTCTGATGAAGTTAACTCACAAGGGTATAAGATTTGAATGGAAAAATGAATGCAATTAAGCATTTTAGACCTTAAACGAAAAATCAACTACTACCCATGTGCTTACTATACCTTCAAGTGATGTGGGTTACGAAGTATATACGGATGCTTCTTTGTAAGTATTATGATTTCTACTCATGTAAAAAGGGAAGGTAATAGAATATGGGCCTCAATAATTAAAGAACCATGAATGAAACAATCCAGTCCACATTTTAGATCTAGATACGATAGTTTTTGCATTAAAAATATAGAGATGCTATTTGTACTAAGAAGAGTTTCAAGTATCTTTAAATCATAAATGTCTTAAGTACGTATTTACTCTAAAAATACTAAAATCTTTGGCAACAACGATGGATCGAAGTCCTAGAAGATTACAAAATTTGGTTATAGTGTCACCCCGGTAAGGGAAATGTTATATCAGACGCACGGAGTAAAAAACAAGTGGAAGATTAACTGTGTTCATATGAAGTTATGATTGCCTTGGAGGTATACAATCTACAACGAGAAAACATAGGATTTCCCATTATTCTTTGACGTATTATAGCATACCCAACTCTTTAGAAAAGAATAATAGAGAAAAAATCCATTAGCAATTTCCTTAAAACCTAAAAGCAAACATAGAGGACAACGATATAAAAACCGAATATGCATAACTTCTAACCTCTCACTAAAAGAAGAAGTGTTAGAAGAAGGACATCATTATAAGTTCATCACACATCCAGGGAATACGAAGATGCATCACGATCTTAAAAAACAAAATTGGTGGCAGGGAATGATGTAAGATGTCATAACATTTGTAACAAGATGCCTAAACTATCAATAAGTGAAAATCAAACATCAGCCCCTTGGAAGATTGTTACAACCCCTCCCTATTTCATAGGGGAAATGGGATCATTTTACCATGGACTTCAGAAGTTGACTACCCATGACATCATAAGGTCATAACTCGGTTTGGGTAATCATAGATCGCTTAACCAAATCTACGCATTTTCTACGAGTTAGAACCATTAATTCTATTTAACGTCTTAGCGAACTGTACATTCGAGAAATATCCATACTCTATGGAGTGCCCTTATCCATAGCATATGACCATGATTCTCGATTTTTGGGACAGTTTTGGCAAGATTTACAACATGCCATGGGTACCAAGCTACATTTAAATACCAGTTTCCATCCCCGAACTGACGCGCAATCCAAAAGGCTAATCCAAACACTCAAGGATATGTTACAAGAAAGTACTCTAAATTTATTCAAAAATTGGACCGATCATTCGCACTAATTGAATTCTCCTATAACAATAGTTACCGAGCTAGCATACAAACTACTCCTTACGAAGAACTTTATGGAAGGCCATGTCGTTCCCCATTATGTTGGAATGAATCATGAGAAAAAAACATCTTTAGACCTGAAATAATATAATAAATCACCAAAAAGATACACCTGATCAAAGAAAGATTACAAAAGTCCCTAAATAGAAAAAAGAGTTACTTAGATCATAAAGGGAAACCTTTGGAATTTTAGGTACAAGACCAAGCGTTTCAAAAATTATAACCAAGAAAATCAATCTTATGATTCAAAAGAAAAGGAAAACTAGCACCAAGATATGTGGGACCCTTTGAAATCACATAAGGAATATGGCCAGTAGCCTATCGTTTAGAGCTACCCATCAAATTATCAAAAATACATAATATAGCTCACGTATCAAAATTACATAAATATATACTAGATCCAAGACATATCATCACCTGGAAAGGAATATTCGTACAATCCACTCATCACTTTGAGGAGCAACCCATCAAGATATTAGACTCTTAGGACAAGGTTCTTCGTAATAAGATTATTCTATTAGTCAAGGTCCTTTGGCATGATCTTGGAGCCGAAGAAGCCACATGGAAAACTTAGGATGCAATGAAACAACGCTACCCTTAACTCTTTGAAGGTATCTTCAAGGATGAAAATTTTATGGTCGGAAGATTATAACAATTCGAACATGCGAATAGACTACGATATCACTAGTTTACTTATATACAGGAACCATAATTGCTCCCCAGTGAAAACTAAAATTATCCTATATCAATAACCCAAGGATTAAAGGTAATAGTTTTATTTAAATACCTAACTAGGTAGCAGTGAAACCACAGATTACTTAAAAGATCCTTAGGTTATAATAATTCCAAAAGTAACCCTAGAAGTTTTAAATCCTTATTTAAACCTATAAACCAACCCCAAACTCAAAACTTAATTAGACACAGAAGCTATAGCTTCAAAAATAATTACTAAAACCCTAACATATCTTCACAAGTTTGTAAAATTTTATTTTATACCCTAAAAATTTTGAAAATGTAGGAAAAGAACTATATACTTCAATTTAAACTACCTAGGAACCAAATACTTAAAGCAAACTAATTTCACAAACCCCTTGCTGATTTGGAAGACACTTAGGCATCGACCTAGACCCCAGCACATGGTAATTCATGTGAAAGCTCATGGTACCCGCTCCCCCATTATAAAAATTCTTACAATAACCTCTGAAAATCCACCTATAAAACCACCAATCATTTCCCAATATTTAACCTTATTAAAGGCTCTTATTACCACTGTAAAAATGTACATATTTACCATAAAATTGAGCTTAAAATTCGAAAGTTTTCGTATCTTAACATTTTATGTATCAAACATAGTTATACTGATTCCATTGTGTTTCTTCACTAACCTATGATTATTTTTATCTTTTATATTGTTCGAATTAATGTTGGTTTGGCACTGAACCGTATCAAATAACAAAAAAATCCATTAAAGCTTGAGCTTCAATTGTGAATTCAGTGTTCCCGGCCTTGAACTAGTTTTAAGGTAGGAAAGTTTGATCTTTGGTTCTTATGAGCCTAGGTGCAATGGGAAATTTGAGAGCAATATAGTTAAGGTACCCTAAATCATAAATTTTTATTTACGGCATAAAAATTTTCAGAGTTAAAATTCCTCATCTAAATTAGGAATTAGAACCTCAAACCAAAAATTTTGGTTATAAATTCACCCATAAGCAAAACCATGAATATGGCGTAGCTTGAATTTACCCAAAAAATCACAAATATCAAGTCAAAATTTTAAAGTTTTTACAACACTGGACATAAGACTTGAGTCCATCTCAATCCATAAAAGTTATATATTTGGATTCCTTATGGAAAATTAGGAAGAATGGATTTTGAATTAGTTAAAATGGTATTCTATACATGATTTAAATAATGGTAAGAGTTTTAAAGTCAAATATTGAGAGGTTAAAGATAAAGTGTTAAACATGTGAACGAGTGAGGTCAACCATAACCGCGTAGGAAGTCTGACTTCCCGCCTGAGGGCGCGTGCCAAATAAAAAAAAATTGATTTTTTTCCATAAGTTTTATCTTATTTTTCTGGTCAAAATGGTGTATTGCATCATTCTATTTGGTCAACTAGATACCATTTTCGTAAAAAACCTTAGAAAGGGAATTTAAAATACCAAAGTTATTTTGTACATAAACCCCTTAACTTTTTCAAGTTACAAATTTAGACCCCAAACTTTATATATAGGCTTACGAATATATTAGGGACACAAAAGTCTATTACACCCATTTTTAAATATACATAGAAACCTAACTAATTAAAAGAAATAAAAAATTACAAAGTATACCCAAAAGTTATTTTCATTATACGGTAGAACTTTATACCACATTATTATGTTAAAACAAAAAGGCCTTACTTATTTATTTTCTAAATTTCAGACAATCTCGACCCTCAACCTTAACAAGACAAATCAAATTGAAGCCCAAAGCCCTTATCCAAGTAGGTAACTTTCACTTCGGTATTATTTCATACAATTACCTTAGTTTTGCCAATTGTTCATAGCACTGTGTAATAGCTCCAAATATTTTGTTCTCATTTATGAACTCATTTGTGTAGTTCATAATATGTTAAACTTGATTCGATATTTAAAACTTATGTTGATTTTGAACCAATGATTTCAACTTAATATGATTTCATTGAACTCATTTTTTTGTATCATACATTATAACCAGGGAATAAACTACCTTTCTACCCATAGTAGTGTTATTTATCCCGTAGGACTCAGGATATTGGGTGCCTAGTTTTTCTTACCATATGGATGTCGCTCTTCGAAGTTTGGGCTCAACAATATGAGAGCGCTACAACAAAATAAATGTGACTTATGAAATAAAACCAATTTTAATTGTGTGTCAACCAAACCACTTTTAATGAAACCCAAGTTTTAATTCAGTCTAAAAACATGCATTTAAGTGATATGAAATCATAAAGCAATATGCATGCAAAGGAAACCAAATAACATGATGGTCATAATATGATGAAAAATCCACTACAATGGCAAAACCTTTTATTCCACTATAATTGTAAATCACAACTTACACGGTTATAATGAAATAGATTTTTGACACACAAATACCCTCACGGGTCGGTCGGTGTCGTCAGTAGTAAGTCCACACGCAGGGAACCCATAAGAACCACAGTCCTATCTTCAGCCCAGGAATACCGGATCACTCCCTTATTGACCTCAGTCTGGTGTAGGTTTATCCACTCTATAAAGAGTAATATCAACAAGATCGTATTTTGGGTTCCAAAACAATTCACTAAAGGATTGGGATGTTTTGTAAATTGAAAAACAAGGTTTTAAACCCTAAAATTGATGAAGACGAAGTGTTCTGCTATTAGTAGATTACTGATCGAAATTAGTTAGGTCTCCTTCATGAAAGATGCTTCATTTAATGTGCTTTATATAAAAAAATTGTGGTGGCGCATCATTCGAGCGAGATTCCATGTCGTTCAAACCAGAAAATTCACGAAAAATGAATTTAATCTTTTTTTCAAAAATTCTTCTTTTAATCTTCGAAAATTCATTTTGACGAAAAATAATGCCTCAACACTTAGAAAATAATATAGAAAAATATTCAAACCTCTTTTGTAAATTATCCCAACACTTTTAAGTGAATCGTAAAGGGACTTAAATACTTTCTCATCGAAACTAACCTTTTAGAGGATTTAATGTTGAAGAAGCTTGATATTCGGATCCATCTGGATGCTTGTACGATCTTGAACAATCTTCGATGGTTGTAGCGCTATACGACATACTTAATTAATATCAAACATTTATAAAATCATGTCCTTACACATCTCCCCCTATGTCTATGCTGATACAAAATAAAAAAAATTGAATTATCAAATTAAAATTCCTATACAAATCTAATACCCTCCCACGAACTCAAAACTGAAACGGTACTAAAAATGTAAGTCTTTTAATTTTTCTTCAAAAGTCTTCAACATCAAACTTCAAGCTTTTCTCATCAGGGTGTGCAATCAATAATCTTCAATCTTTGTACCTAAACGCATGAGACAATGCAAATATCTTCGTGACATATCGAGTTTGAAATGAGATAAACATAAAGTCAACATAAAATCAAACATATATAACATCTCTCTAATAATTCGAAAACTCCTCCATAAAGTCATAATTCGTTCTCCCCCTTTTTATTTGTCCAAAATAGATAATGAAAAGAATAAATTACATAAAGCAAATCGGGGTGTCACGATAAATAAATCAAACAAACTATTTTTTAATTTTTCAATCTTTTCATACAAAAATGCAGAAATGATGTTACAAAAGTCACACACCATGAAGTTTTACTAAGATAACCAAATCGTGAAAATGGAATGAATGGGTCTGAACAAATTCAATAGGAATGTTAATGCAATCTCATGACATATGTGAACGATGAATCCGGATACTCCTAACGTATGAACTCAAAATCGTCCTTAGGTGTTAAGAGTGTTGAATTTAAATAACATCGACTCAATTCATATGCACATCAAAGTCAAAACTGATTCCAAAACCAATTACGAATAAAACTATGTAATGCTTTTTTAAGATGCTGCCAGGACGTGCAAACCCGTTTATTTATATTCCGACCAAACTCCCTCATAAATAATAAATATTTTTTTTTGAGATCATCTAAGCTAAATGGCCCATTTTGGCATATTTATCTTTTTATTCCCTTTCATTTTTTCAGGGCTCTTTTAAATGGTGGCTACCACGATGAGTCAATTTTACACTCTCGCGACCCTTTCTCGTGAATCTCTCATCATATTTAGTTGTGATTAAATCCTCACGATAAACGGTTCTTACCTTCACTACTTTGATTGTCAAGTTTTATCGCATTTGGTTCGTTTTAAAGACATAATTGAGATGACAACACTCCGACCAACATGTAATAAACAAGTACAATAGACAACCAAACTCGTAAAAGTGTGCATTAAAGGCATTTATGAGTCAAACATGTAGGTAGTAATCACAAATTGCATCTTAATGACTCCACACATTATAAAGCACAAAATAAGATGGTGATGCATATCAAAACACTATCAAACAGTCACACGGATATGGAATGAAGTTGTGACTTGATCATCCTAAATTTACATTCATATAAGTTGTAAACAAAATGCAAAATGCAAAATTCTTTTTGGAATTTTTTTCAATTTTTTCAAAAAAAAATTGAAAATACTGTTGTATTTTTCCAAAAATTTTCAAAAACAAAAATCTTTTTGTTTTTTTGAATAATATATGACAAATGTAGTACAACCAGTAATAGGCATAATATCGATAAGAAAGTAATCCTATGCTAGAAAATATAAATCACATAAAAGAATCTTTCAATCAAAGGAGGTGTGATTAAAATGAGCAATTCAATATTTACAATTAAGCATAAATACCAAAAGTGACTGCGTATAAACTGTCAGAAGAAACCCAATAATACAAAATAATGTAACCAAAGAACACATGGTATTGTAAACAAAATGGTCAAAGTCAACTAGGTCGCTCGAACGAGCTTGACCGTCATTCAAACGATATGGTATCTCACAAGAAGGCTTCGCACAAGATCAAGTTTCGCTCGAACGAGAAAAAAAATCCCAAACAGTGTAACCCAATGAAACTTTTTACAAAATAGTACCTGGAAGGTGGGGACATATCCCAAAATAGTGCATACATAATAGAACAATGTAAATGACAACAAAGTTAGTCATAACACTAGTAAGAGTCTATCAAGGAGCACAACTAGCATATGACAAATATCAACACGATCAACCAAATGATCTCAAATGAGGAGAATCACGTGCAAGTAAATGAGAGTCATGAAGCCTCTAAATCCAATTTACTAACCCAAATTGATGTGTAACGAGGTGTGAAGGTTTTAGGAAACAAAATAATTTTATTAACCTTCTAAGGTCCTTTTAGAAATTTGTAACAAAAATGCCTAAGATGACCTTGCTTACCGTAATGTGTGCAAGTGTAAATCAGGCGGAGAGTGTTACCTAAAGGCGGCCCTCTCCTAAAGTTTCTAGGTGGGACTCTCCTTAAATTCCTAGGTGGATCTTTCTTAATGATCCTAGGTGTCTCTCTCATGATGTTCCTCAGTGTCTTTCTCTTAACAACCCTCAGAGGCTCTCTCACATGCATGGGGAAGGCTTTGGGTGCAACACTATCATCGAAGCCTATACAAGCCCTATCCTCCTTAATTTGGATAGTCCCTAAAATCTTATCTAACTTTTCGAACCGAGACACCAAATAAAATTTTACTTTACTTGATTCTCTCAAGCTCACCTATTCTTGACTCAAGTAAGCGTCTAGAATCTTCAAACTCAAGAGTATCCTTTTTCATAGCCTCTATAACCTCTCGAAGACTATCTCTTTCTCCCTCGACGTACTCAAGCATCTCTCTCAAAATTTTCTCACGTACCCTAAGATCTTCAACTAAAATATCATTATTGTTTAAGGCACGCTCTTTCAATTGGGCTTTCAATTTCAAAGTTTCTTTCTCTATTTTCAATGATTTGGCATAAAGTTCATTGAAAGCATTTTGCAAGTCACGTTCATCGACACTTCCATCATCGCTCTCATCACCCTCACTATCATCACTAATCACATGAGTGGGAAGCTCTCACCTAGAAGAATAAAAAACTTCTTCTTCTGAATCACTCTCACTAAGGGTAGAAACACGATATGTCCATTTTCTCAATTTCTTCCTTAAATTTGTGAGACACTCATCTATCGTGTGACCAATTCCCTTACATCCTAAACACCACTGAGAATCATTTTCAACAGAATATATAAAACAAGATTTTGTGTGAATTTTCCAATTAGACTTTTCAAAACGTTGACATTAAAAATCATCAAAACCCATTATTAAGAAAAAAACACAATTTTTCGAAAGACCAAGATCAAATGCGATAAATTAGCATAACCCGCTTTGATACTAATTTGAGAGGGCTACAACGGAATAAATGCGACTTCTCAAATAAAATAATTTTAATTGTGTGTCAACCAAACCAAATTTAATGAAATCCAAGTTTTAATTTTGTCTTAACACATGCATCTAAGTGATATGACATCATAAAGCAATATGCATGAAAAGGAAACAAAATACCAGGATAGTCACAATATGACGAAAAATCCCCTACAATGGCAAAACCTTTTATTCCACTATAAATGTAAATAACAACTTACACGGTTATAATGAAATAGATTTTTTACACACGAATACCCTTAGGTATTGGTCGGTGTCATCAGCAGTAAGTCTATACACAGCGAACCCATAAGAACTATAGTCCTATCTTCAGCCCAGGAATATCGCAACACTCCCTAATTGACCTCAGTCCGGTGAGGGTTTATCCTTTCTACAAAGAGTAATATTGGCAAGATCGTATTTTGGGTTCCAAAATAATTCACTAGAGGATTGGGATGTTTTGTGAATTGAAAAATAAGGTTTTAAACCCAAAAATCGAAGAAGACGAAGTGTTCCGCTGTTAGTAGATTACTGGTATCGAAAATCATTACATCTCCTTCATGAAAGATGTCTCGTTTAACGTGCTTTATATAAAAATTTGAGGTGGAGCATCATTCGAACGAGGTCCCATGTCATTCGAACAAGATCTAATATCGTTCGAACCAGATCCCATGTTGTTCGAACTGGAAAATTCATGAAAAAAATATAATTTTTTATTTCAAAAATTCTTCTTTTAATCTTCAAAAATTCATTTTAATGAAACTCAACGCATCAACACATAGAATATATTTTAGAAAAATATTCCAACCTCTTTTAAAAATTATCCCAACACTTTTAATAAACTGTAAAGGGACTTAAATCCTTTCTCATGGAAATTAACCTTGTATAGGGTTGAATGTGGAAGAATCTTGATATTCGGATCCATCTGGATGCTTGTACGATCTTGAACAATTTCGACGGTTGTAGCAATGTACGACATACTTAATTGATAACGGACATTTATAATATCATGTCCTTACACAATATTACTATTGTTACTGTTATTTTATCTCAAAAGTTTTTGGATTGATTATTATCCAAAGGTTTTGGATGATTTTTTATCTGTATTGCTATTAACCCTAATATGACAACCCGCAATCCGAAATAAGGGGTGGCCAGCCCGATACTCCAACATAACGGAATCATGGATGGAAATCATTCTCAGCATCACAATAATAAATTAAGTCTAGGGGAAAACCACCCAATAATTCAGAAAATAGGTTGCAAAAAATTTTAATTTAGTTTTATTACAAGTTAAGAAAATACCTTAAACAACCCAAACTGAAGAGAAAGTGGAATTCCAAAAGAACTATATATTACATCAACAACAAATATACAATAAAGGACCGAATATGTTGTCGGTCAATAGGTACATACAATGGGTTACAACAATTTAATAGGTTACATAATACATCCATTAAACAGTTACAAAAGTTTGGGCCACACGCCCGAGTGAAAGACCCGATCATAACTAGAATAAAAAAGAGGGAAGAGTCTAACAACACATCCTGTAATATCCGTAAAATCTTACAGCTCCCTAAAAGCATAGGAGTAGGAATATTATAACGGGCGCCCTTACGGCGGAGCACCTAAGTGGATACAATTTACATACACAACAAGAAAAATGAACGGGTCAGGCCCCAGTTTTTATGTAATTACCAGAGGAATAAGAAGCATAACAGTTATGAAATATTAATCATGAATGATAAGGATAAGAGTCTAACAACAAAATCCCAAAGCATAATAAAGCAGTTTAAATGATTATGTCTTTTATTAAATTATGCAAGGGAATCTAATTAGACATCATAAGTTTAAAAGCCTCCATCATTATTTACCATTTCATTACAATTTCCATTCCTTAACAGGAATATAATAGCATCATATATTCTTATGGAATTTTACATATTTAAAGTCCCACTTGATTTAGAATGGTTATATTCTTATACATATAACAATTTTAAGATCGCCCCTCCGAGTTTCCCCACTGGGCGCCCCCCTAAATGACTATCATCTTCCAGGGCCCATCAAACAAGATAACCTCGGTACCTAACGCACGTCAGGAAGTGGCCATATGCCTGCAAGTGAGTCATAACCACACCCAGAATTACCTCACTAGTGTAGAATGAAACATATAACAACCCCACATATGGCCGAGGACTATAGTCTCCCTTCATTCACTAGCCAGGGGACATCACCTCATGCGCGAGCTTCCCTTATGATAACATTTAGAGAGGTGTGTTTAAATAAATTAGCATTTACCATTTAACTCTTAATTTCATTTCCATTATTCATATTTGTTTCATTTTGTCTGAAACCACAATTATTGAATATTCTCATAAATATTCATCATATTTTAAGTCCAGAATTAATCTCCACGTAATCACAATAATGCTACAAGTCCCAAGGTCTTATATACCTCATTAGAGCCCCTACTCCAAGACACTTAACGGATTTCTAAAGAAAAGAAAAACCCTAACCTCAATTTGTACACATTCGGAATAAGCCCCATTTAACCCAATCCTAATGTAGGGTAGTGACTTAACTCAACTAAAACTCTGCGACTCTAAGTTTACTTCATACAAGAAGGTTACTAGGTCCTAAACCTAAAGAAAAGGGTTCAAATTAAACTAAGAATAATCTGATAAAAGTGCAGGATTTCCGAATCAATTCGGCCGGCCGAATCGATTCGGTCAGAAAGACGAATCGATTCGGACCATCCGAATCGATTCGGACCATCCGAATCGATTCGGTCAGAAAATCTATGGTTCTGCATAAATTTCGAATCAATTCTGACCATACGAATCAATTCGGTCATGAAATGTGGGTTTCTGCATAATTGCCGAATCGATTTAGACATACCAAATCGATTCGGTCCAATCATACCTGGGAACTGTCCCTTTGACGAATCGATTCGGGTTGGCCAAATAGATTCGACCCTGCGAATTTGCCAAGTTTGGATATGGAGTCTTGGACTCCTAAATCCCCCCATTTCCAATCTACCCAAACCAAGATCATTTAATACCACCAACTGATTATTAATGCATCCAACAATGATTATTTACTCCAATAAATATCCAAATCAACACTCAAGGGTTCAAACCTACAAATCCATTTAAAACCCTAGAATTGTTAAACCTTAACTAATACATAACTATCATACTAATTATTCACCTTAAATCACGTAATAGCAAGTAGAAAACTTGCCTCAAGCTTGCAAATTCATATTTGAGGAAGATGAATGCAAGATCAATCTCCAAATCTTCAATCTTTCTCTTTCTCCACAAGTTCTCTTCTTCTCTCTCTCACTCTAGGTTAACAAGTGCTCTTAAGAGAAATAAAAGGGCTTGGCAACAATAAATCGTGGCATTAGTCTAAAATCCCTAACTTAAATGATAAATACCACATTAAAATGACTCCCGATACGCGTTATGATAAAATCAGTCAAAAGTGCCCAAAACACCAAAATACAACATGGCACTTATTTTGACTATCTCACACCATTCGGGACTAACTACACCCTCAAAATTATCATTTGGGAATTTTATATCTCATTTCAAGTTTCGGTTTCTTTTTTAAACCACAACGTCATTTTAATTCTTATGACACAATAAACTGCAACATGGTGATATTTACCCACATATAAGGTAAACATACAACATTTTAGTAAATATTAACTTACCTCATTAAATTAATACTTACTCCACATTCCAATATTTTATATATAATTACTTCACATAGTAAATAAATATAAAATAGGTTCTCAAAAGAGAGGATTGTTACATACTCCCCCTTTTATGAGGGAATTTTTCCCCCAAAATTCAAGCGTACCTTGAATAAACAGATGCGGATACTTTTACCGCATATCATCCTCGCGTTCCCATATTGATTCCTTAACGTTGTGATGACTCCATTGGAATCGCACCAAGGGCACCACTCGATACCTCAACCTACGCTCCCCATGCTCTAAAATAGCAACCAGTTGTTCTTCATAAGAAATGTCGGGTTGCAAGTCAATATCCTTGAAAGGGATATGCCAAAGGACACCATTGCACCTCTTATACTTCTTCAAAGAGGAGATATGGAACACATCATGGATTTATTATAAAGGTTCTGGTAAGGCAAGATGATACGCCACTAGACCCACCTTAGTAATAACGGGAAAAGGTTCAACAAAACGCGACGCAAGCTTCCTTTTCTTTTCAAAATGCTTGATACCTTTTATTGGTGACACTCGCACCAAGACTTGGTCCCCAATCTCCAACTCCACGTGTCTCCTATTTGCATCGACATAACTCTTTTGGCGGTCTTGAGCTATCCGAATGCAATTCCGAATGAGTTAGATATTAGAAGAAGTATCTTGGATCATTTCAGGTCCAAGGAATTTATTATCCCCCACTTCTAACCAACACGTGGGTGATCTACAAGGCCAGCCATAAAGTTCTTCATAGGGCACCATTCCAATAGTAAATTGGTACAAGTTGTTATAACCAAACTCGACCAAAGGGAGATATTGTTCCCAACTACCTTTAAAATCAAGCATACACATATGGAGCATATCCTCCAACAATTGGTTTACTTGTTCGGTTTGGCCATCTGTTTGAGGATGATAAGAAGTGCCTAACTTCAATTCGGTCCCCATAGGCTCTTGGAAACTTTGCCAAAAGTGGGAACAAAAATCTTATCTCGATCGAAAATGATATTTAAAGGCACCCCATGGAGTCTGACAATCTCCGCGATGAATAATCGGGCATATCGAGCAGTTTCATAATCGGTACGCATGGGTAGGAAGTGTGCCGACTTAGTCAAGTGGTCAATAATCACCCAAATAGAATCAGAACCACTATGTGACCTTGGCAAGCCTGTAATAAAATCCATCGATATGCTCTCCCACTTCCATACCGGAATCTCCAATGGTTGCAACAAACCTGTCGGTCGCTGATGATCTATCTTGACCAATTGACAAGTAGTGCATTGAGATACTAACTCAGAAATATCTCGCTTCATGCCTGACCACCAATACTGACGGTGCATATCTTGATACATCTTGTCCCCACCAGGATGTACCGTAAATTTAGACCCATGAGATTCTTTCATCACTGCCCTTCTCAAGTACCCTTCATCAGGGACAATGAGTCTTCCATGGAAGCTTAATCCACCCTCTAAACTGATCAAGTAGGATTCTGCTCCCTCGGACAACAATCGGCGTATATGGTCCTGACAACCTTTATCTCTTCCTTGGGCTTCTACAACCCTTGCCACAATTGTAGGCGTAACGGTCATCACTGACATGAATGCCCTAGCAACCTCATCCTCATGATCGAGCTCTTTCCATTTAGCTTTCCATACATCAGCTAACTCTCCCTCAGGCTTTCTACTCAAAGCATCCGCTACCACATTCGCCTTGCTCGGATGATAGTGGATGTCAAATTGATTATCTTTCACAAAGTCAAACCATTGGCGTTGTCACATATTTAAATCTTTCTATGAAAATAAATATTTTAGTGACTTATGGTCATTGAAAAGACTAAATTTATCCCCTAGGAGATAATGCCTCCTAATCTTCAAAGCAAAGACAACTGCGTCCAGTTCTAAGTCATGCACCGGATACAAATCTTCAAAGCAAAAACAACTGCGGCCAGTTCTAAGTCATGCACTGGATAGTTTCTTTCATGGGGCTTTAGCTTATAAGAAACATAAGCAATAGCCCATTGCTCCTGTTGAAGTACACGTCCTAATCCTTGTAGAGATGCATCGGTGAAGACTAGGTATTCCAGCCTCGTCTTTGGCAACGCAAGGACTGGAGCAGAAGTCAATCTATCTTTGAGTTCGTCAAAGACTTAACAAGAGTTATCCCAAACAAACCTCACCCCTTTATGGGTCAAATTTATCAAAGGGCTAGCGATCTTAGAGAAACCCTTGATAAACTGACGGTAATAACCCTCCAAACCCAGAAAACTATGAATTTCAGTAGGTGTCGTGGGCTGACCCCACTCCCTCACTGCAACCACCTTGTTCGAATCCATCAAAATGCCATGCGAAGTCACAATACGACCCAGAAATTGCACTTCCCGTAACCAAAGACCACAACGCAAGGACTGGAGCAGAAGTAAATCTATCTTTGAGTTCGTCAAAGACCTAACAAGAGTTATCCCAAACAAACCTCACCCCTTTATGGGTCAAATTTATCAAAGGGCTAGCGATCTTAGAGAAACCCTTGATAAACTGACGGTAATAACCCTCCAAACCCAGAAAACTATGAATTTCGGTAGGTGTCGTGGGCTGACCCCACTCCCTCACTGCAACCACCTTGTTCGAATCCATCAAAATGCCATGCGAAGTCACAATACGACCTAGAAATTGCACTTCCCGTAACCAAAGACCACAACGCAAGGACTGGAGCAGAAGTCAATCTATCTTTGAGTTCGTCAAAGACCTAACAAGAGTTATCCCAAACAAACCTCACCCCTTTATGGGTCAAATTTATCAAAGGTCTAGCGATCTTAGAGAAACCCTTGATAAAATGACGGTAATAACCCTCCAAACCCAGAAAACTATGAATTTCGGTAGGTGTCGTGGGCTGACCCCACTCCCTCACTGCAACCACCTTGTTCGAATCCATCAAAATGCCATGCGAAGTCACAATACGACCCAGAAATTGCACTTCCCGTAACCAAAGACCATATTTCTCGAACTTAGCATACAATTGGTGATCCCTCAAGCTTTGCAGGGCTAACCTCAAATGAGTAGCATGGTCTGATTCCGTTTGAGAATACACAAGGATGTCATCGATGAATACACTAACAAATTGGTCCAGGAAGTCCCGGAATACCCTATTCATGTGATCCATAAATAAAGCTGGGGCATTGGTTAGTCCAAAGGGCATAACCAAAAATCCATAGGCCCATACCTCGCCAGAAAAGCGGTCTTGGATACATCCTGCTCTCGTATCCTCAACTGGTGATGCCCCGTCCTCAAGTCTATCTTAAAGAAGTATGACGCTCCCCTAAGTTGATCAAACAAATCATCAATACGAGGCAAAGGGTATTTATTCCAGATGGTGACCTTATTCAATTCTCTATAGTCAACACATAACGGGAGAGAACCGTCCATTTTCTTCACAAACAACACAGGAGCACCCCATGGCGACGTACTATGCCTAATGAATCCCTGATCCAACAATTGCTAAATTTGATCTCTTAACTCCCTCATCTCAGTGGGAGCCATACGATACGGAGCTCTAGCAATCGGTCTCATCCCGAGTGCTAAATCAATCACAAACTCAATCTCCCGACTCGGAGGCAAACTCGATATTTCTTGAAAGACATGTACAAAATCTCGAACAACCGAAATAGAATCCAAGGGAACAACTACATCCTGAGAAGTCTCTTCCGCAATATAGTACAAATAAGTACTAGTACCTCCTTCTAAATGAGGCATAACCACTAAGAGCATTTATTGTCTCGAAACGGTAAGACTATACTCTTTCCGTAACAATTAACTATTGCATGATACTTGACAATCCAATCCATGCCCAAAATCACATCATACCCGACCATGTCTAGGACGAGTAAATCGGATTCAAAGCACAAATTACCAAGAGTAATTCCTATATGTTTACAAATAAGGAAAGTGAGTGAACCATCTCCCATGGAGGACTCAACGCTAGTGAAAGTTCTCTTTATAGGTTTTATCAACTCTGTAGACTGAGCAAAACTTCTAGAAATGAATGAATGTGTCGCACCCGTATCAAACAAAATGCGACCCATATGCCCCTGAATAAGGAACTTATCCTCAATCACTACTGGCGCTGGCGGAGCAGGAGGATGGATAGATCCTAGATATGATAAACTCTCCCATACTGTAGCTGACCCTGCTACAGAGGAACAATCAGATTTAGTGCCTGTGGCAGAAACTGAACATATAGCTGCTGAGGGACTCTAGGAGGCTGACCCCCAACCAACTAAGGACACTCCTTCTTGTAATGACCCACCTCCCCACATTTGAAGCACTTCCCCAACATATTATCCGGAACATGGCCCGGGTTGTTTCTAAACTGGTTAACACCTTGGCCCGGATTGCCCCTACCCCTTGACCACCCCGACCGATTTGTTCCTGTTGTGAGGCACCCTGACCGTGTCTAGTATTATTTCCACCCGAATTAAACCCACCATAACGTTATCTTTTTGACGAGTCCCCTTGCTGGGGATCCCTTTATTTATGCTTATTACTCGCATATTGGGACGAGGAAAATGCTCTTCCTCCATTCCCACTGCCTCCAGGCTTTCCCGCTTGCCCCACTATGGTAGCTTTCTTGCTACTCTTCATGTACAATCGATGTTCTTGGCAGTGGAGCAATGCTGCATTCATTACCTCATGAAACGTTTGCAAGGCTGGATTACCCAGCAAATGTTGTCGAATTCTCCAATTCAAACCTCCCATAAATTTTGAGACCTTCCTCTCTTCCAGAGTCACGTCATCCGGTACAAAACTTTCCAACCGGGCGAACTCCTCTTCGTATTCGACAATGGACCGATCTCCCTGTACCACATCTTGAAGTCTCCTTCTCATCTCCCTTTGAACTGCGGGAGGAAAATACTTTTGGTCAAACAAGACCCAAAAATCAGTGATCGTCGTGGTATCCCTCTGTTCTGGTGTAGTCATCGACTCCCACCGGTCTAACGCGGCCCCAACAAGTTTGAAAGTAATAAGGACTTGTTTATTCTCCTGATTACATTCCACCATTCATAGACGGCATTGCATGTCCTTCTTCCATTTTTTTACTCGAATAACGTCAGAACCTCCGTCAAATTTTGGGATGGACCTTTAAAAAGGACTCTCTAACTCTCTCCCATGGAGAAGGTCCCGTAGGAGCTTGTGCATCCTGTGCTCGTTGTTGAGCTTGTGGTATTTGCTGAGCCACTGCGGTCATAGCCGCATTAACTGCTTGGGCCACTATATTTGCTACATCAGCAGCATTAATTGGTCCTTGTGGAGGCGGGGGACCAACATCATCTTCTACAACTCTATTACCTCTCGTTGGGGGACCTCTCTTAGGCGGCATCTGAGATGAAGGAACAATAGAGTTACAATACTATTCAAAACAATCTATATTGCAGAAGATGGCAAATATAAGCAACAAAGAAGTACTAACTTTAGGCTCTATATCAAAGAACGCTACGATAGAATGTGACAAGTCCGCATAGATCCTAAAGACTCTAGAACCTGATGCTTTGATACCATCTGTGACAACCCGCAATCCAAAATAAGGGGTGACCATCCCGATACTCCAACAAAACGGAATTATGGATGGAAATCATTCTCAGCATCACAATATAAAATAAGTATAGAGGAAAACCACCCAATAATTCAAAAACAGGTTGCCAAAAATTTTAATTTAGTTTTATTACAAGTTAAGAAAATAGCTTAAACAACCTAAACTGAAGAGAAAGTCGAATTCCAAAAGAACTATATATTACATCAACAACAAATATACAATAAGGGACCGAATATGTTGTCGGTCAACAGGTACATACAATGGGTTACAACAATTTAATAGGTTACATAATACATCCATTAAATAGTTACAAAAGTTTGGGCCACACGCCCGAGTGAGATACTTGATCATATCTAGAATACAAAAGAGGGAAGCGTCTAACAACACATCCTGTAATATCCGCAAAATCTTATAGCTCCCCAAAAGCATAGGAGTAGGAATATCATAACGGGCGCCCTTGCGATGGAGCACCTGAGCGAATACAATTTACATACACAACAAGAAAAATGAACGGGCCAGGGCCCGATTTTTATGTAATCACCAGATGAATAAGAAGCGTAAAAGTTATGAAATTTTAATCATGAATAATATGGATAAGAGTCTAACAACAAAATCCCAAAGCATAATAAAGCAGTTTAAATGATTATGTCTTTTATTAAATGATGCAAGAGAATATAATTAGACATCATAAATTTAAAAGACTCCATCATTATTTACCATTTCATTCCAATTTCCATTCCTTAATAGGAATATAATACCATCATATGTTCTTATGGCATTTTACATATCTCAAGTCCTACTTGATTTAGAATGGTCATATTCCTATACATATAACGATTCTAAGACTGCCCCTCCGAGTTTCCCCACTGGGCACTCCACTAAATGACTATCATCATCCAAGGCCCATCAAACAAGACAACCTGGGTACCTAACGCACGTCGAGAAGTGGCCATATTCCTGCAAGTGAGTCATAACCACACCCGGAATTACCTCACTAGCGTAGAATAAAACATATAATAGCCCCGCATATGGTCGAGGACTATATTCTCCCTGCATTCACTAGCTAAGGGACATCACCTCATGTGCGAGCTTGCCTTATGATAGCATTTAGAGAGGTGTGTTTAAGTAAATTAACATTTACCATTTAAATCAAAATCTTATTTCCATTATTCATATTTGTTTCATTTTATCCGAAACCACAATCATTGAATATTCTCATAAATCTTCATCATATTTTAAGTCCCAAATTAATCTCCACGTGATCACAATAATGCTACAAGTCCCAAGGTCTTATATACCTCATTAGAGCCCCTAGAGTCTCCAAGTATGGGCCTACAACTCCAAGACACTTAACGGATTTCTAAAGAAAAGAAAAACCCTAACCTCAATTTGTACACATCCGGAATAAGCCCCATTTAACCCAATCCTAATGTAGGGTAGGGACTTCACTCAACTAAAACTCTAGGACTCTAAGTTTATTTCATACAAGAAGGTTCCTAGGTCCTAAACCTAAAGAAAAGGGTTGAAATTAAACTCAGAAAAATATCCTAAAAGTGCAGGATTTCCGAATCGATTCGGTGAGAAAATATGTTGTTCTGCATAAATTCTGAATCGATTCGGACCATCCGAATCGATTCGGTCAGTAAATCTAGGTTTCTTCATAATTTTCGAATCGATTCGGACATACCGAATTGATTCGGTCCAATCAGAACTAGGAACTGCCCCTTAGACGAATCGATTCGGGTTGGCCGAATCGATTCGGCCCTGCGAATTTTCCAAGTTTGTCTATGGAGTCTTAGACTCCTAAATCCACCCATTTCCAATCTACCTAAACCAAGATCATTTAATACCACCAACTGATTATTAATGCGTCCAACAACGATTATTTACTCCAATAAATAACCAAATCAACTTTCAAGGGTTCAAACCTACAAATCCATTTAAAACCCTAGAATTGATAAACCTTAACTAATACATAACTATAATACTAATTATTCACCTTAAATCACATAATAGCAAGTAGAAAACTTGCCTGAAGCTTGCAAATTATGATTCGAGGAAGATGAATGCAAGATCAATCTCCAAATCTTCAATCTTTCTCTTTCTCCACAAGTTCCCTTCTTCTCTCTCTCACTCTAGGTTAACAAGTGCTCTTAAGAGAAATAAAAGGGCTTAGAAAGACTAAATCATGGCATTAGTCTAAAATCTCCAACTTAAATGATAAATACCACATTAAAATGACTCCTGATACGCATTATGCTAAAATCAGTCAAAAAGGCCCAAAACACCAAAATACAATATGGCACTTATTTCGACTATCTCACACCATTCAGGACTAACTACACCCTCCAAATTATCATTTCGAAATTTTATATTGCATTTCAAATTTTGGTTTCATTTTTAAACCACAACGTCATTTTAATTCTTATGACACAATATTTACCCACATATAAGGTAAACATACAACATTTTAGTAAATATTAACTTATCTCATTAAATTAATACTTACTCCACATTCCAACATTATATATATAATTACTTCACATAGTAAATAAATATAAAATAGGTTCTCAAAAGAGAGGGTTGTTACACCTAAGCCTCTTTAAGAGATAATTATGGGTTGTCTTGTTTTAGAAACCAATCGCAAGTTCAAATGTTTAAACTTAATATTTCTAATTGTAGTTATATCATAATACTTCTTATTTATAATGATTCATTTGAATAATTGTTATTTCAAATCTCACTTTCTTTTATCACCACATTTCTTCAATTGATTATACTAATACTCCAAAATTATTTTATAAATGGTATAGAATTAGAATTATTTACTTGGTAAATTTTTCTTACTCTTTTTCCTTCCAGATGGACCCCGAGCATAAGGAAGGTAAATTCTTCATCGACCCAATGAATGTTTTAGCATCATCACAAATGTTTATATCAGTTATGTACGTTTGAAAAGTCATTAACAAGGTGAGCAAAAGCTAATGGATAATATATACTATCACTCATCGACTGATGTAAAGCTTATGTGTAATCTTTTATTTCTTTTTATTTTGAACCACAATGACTCATGGATGTGATAAATAAATTTCTTAGTCACCATGTACCAAATAAAATTCAGTTCCCATGAAAAATTGTTCGATGTTATGTACTATTCAAATATACATGTGGTTATCCTTTATGCGTGCAAAAATTTTGGGCATATGACATTTTCTCCCTCACCCTATTTTTTTCTCATTTGTTCTCTCCACACTTGTTGAAAAATTCAAGAGACCCAAAAAATTGATTCGTTGCATCTCACACTAACCGAACACAGTCGTAACACCACATGATCAAAACCCACAACCCAACACCACTTCAAGATGAAAATGACATCACCACCAACACCATAAAACGTCGTCGACAATCAAAACTACTTTATCAGCACCAACTCTAAAAAAACTAAACCATCAACCATCAAACCGTAACCAACCATCAAACTGCACTTTTATCATAAATTAAATTCAATAAATTAAGTGTAATTTGGGAATTTAAGAATTTTCGTAAATAGTAAATTTTTGGACTTTTTAGGGATTAGATGATTTTCGATGGGTGTAATATTTACTTTTGGGAGTAAGTAAGTAAGTCGAAGTATTTTAATTATATGTCGCAGCCGGGTAAAGCGACAAAGGATAATATTTTAATAGAAATACCGCATTAAGTTAAGTTGGGTTGAAATAGTGAATTGCGATCATGTACCTAAGATGGAAATTTCAATTGCGCGGTTGGTCTCGAAATGGCCGATATAGTCAGAATAGAGTATTCGGGGGTCGTAATTGAGTTTCGGGAATTTTTGGATTAATAAGGACTCGTAATTGAGTAAACGAGTCATTTTTGGGGTTTAAAGGGATAAACCCTTATTTCTCCCAATATATGGAGGGAGGGGGAAAGAAAAAGAAAGAAAATGAGAGAAGGGAGAGAGGAAGGAAGAGAAGAAGACAGAAAAAGGATTTTCGGGTCAAACTCCGCGGGATTCGACTCGAGGTCGTCGAATTTCATCCTCCAGGCAAGTGTATACTTTCTTTATTTCATTTTGTGCATTTATTTCCTATTATAGTTGGTAAACTATATGATTTTGGGTTAGAACCCTCAAAATAAATTTGGGAAATTTGAATATGAGTTTACATATTGATGTAATATAAACTCTTAATGATTTCTAGTGTTAAATCCTTGTAAATGAAGTGAAGAAAGGGATTGAAATGGGTTAAAATGATAAGTTGGGGATTTAATGGTTTTAGGGTTTAAATCTAAGAGAAATGACTTAATACCACAAATAAATTGATGTATTAGTTATTAATCAGTGCTAGGATGATTGTGGTGATGTTGGTTGAGATTAGAAACCATAAAAATAGAGGTTGGGTTGATATTTGGAATTTTGGAGAAGATGATGAATAGTAATGCAGCGGCTTTTCCGTATCGATTCGGCCCTGATGCGAATCGATTCGGCTCTTGGTAAAAAAATAAAAATTGTATATCTTTTCAGTACAGTCACGTGGACGCTGATCGCGTATTTTTCTGATTTTTTTTAGATTTATAATGATTTTTTTACAGAAGGCTGTCCCAGATCGAAATCGTTAGTGAGAAATTAAGGCTAGAATTATTTGGAGATAAATCTTAGGGGTTCCCAAATAGAGTGTTAGGACCTCTAAAGGATTTGAGGAGATATGAAAACTTTGGGTTCGTTGAAATAAATCCGAGTTATAATTTAAATGGAGGTTGGATTGAGTTTTGGGTTTTTGGGATATATATAAAACCTAAAAAGATTTGGAGATTTTGGATCAACCGAATCGATTCGAACAAGCCGAATCGATTCGGTATGAGACAGTAAGAAAGTATAACCATTTCGAATCGATTCCGATAGGATGAATCGATTCGGTGGCCAGCAAATCGATTCGGACAAGCCTAATCGATTCGGTTCTGGGAGATTTTTTGAGGTTTTCTCCTTTATGTTTAGGGAAATTTAAACTATGGTTTTGAAGATTATTATAGGGGATTATATATATGATATTAGGACTCCTAGAGAATGGTATTGAGGGTAAATAAACCCCGGGATGAAACAAGGAACCTCGAATTAATTTAGTGTACGGTCTGGGGTATGGGCTTTAATGAATCCTTGGGAATACTTTTGGGTTTAGTATCGTGAGTGTGTGAATACTCGAATATTATTAATTATGAAAATCTTTGGGATGATTGGTCATCGCTATGTGTGATTGGAAATTATGGTCATTTATATTTGGTTAAAGAACTATGTGGATTATATATATACTATGTGAGTAAAGTATATATATTATATGATACGGTTATGTATATATATATCTATGTGTGGATGGTATATATATATGTGAAGCATACCCCCTCTAACGCTATCATTGGGAAGTTCCACGATGAGGGTGACCACCTTGGCTCGAGGAGCAGGGTGTGGATATTCCCCAGGTCATAGCGTCCATTGTGATATTGTGTGATTTTTATTAGGGATGAGACGTGGTGGGTATGTTTCGTCTCATTGTCGGAGAGGAAATATAACCGCTTCATAGACGTTGTGTGCGTGTGTTGGCCACGATGTCAGTGATATTGAGTCCGACCTCTGGTCCCCAAGATGGTATGTGAGTGATGCCCTGGAAGATGATATCATTGAGAGACCGCATCCTCGAGTTATAGCTCGTTGGGATGGTTATTGTACTTGTGTGATAGTACATTACTTGTGTATGAGAACTAGATATAATACCTCTATGAGAGAAAAGAGATAAAATGAATATTAAATGAAAAAGAATGAATTCTCATTCCGGGAGATATATCCGGAAGTGTAACATGATACGTATGTAAAATTGAGTTTGAAAGTTAAAGATGAATATTATAATGAGTATAATTATATATATATACATAATATGAGTACTAAGGGTCTAATTGATCTCGACGATTGATCGGGGGAGGGGGGGTTCCTTGTTTGGATTTCGCTTTGCGAGACACCCCACGCACGAACATGGCCTTGTGTTGAGACTGGGGAGAAGTTTAACCCTTAGTGATCTAGTTTTGGGTTCTTATTATATGTGTGTGTATATATATATATATATCTTTCATGTACTGAGGGTCTAATGGATCTCGACGATCGACCTTGCCTAGTAGTAGTGTATCGGGGGGTTTCTAGTTTGGATTTCGCTTTGCAAGACACCCCACGCACGAATATGGCATAGCATTGAGACTGGGGAGAAGTTAAGCCCTTACTACTTGAGTTGTTTAGGATTTCTAGAGTTGGGGGTGACAGATTAGTTAGACAGTGTGGCTTGACTAGGATGTTTAGAGGGATGTGGTAGGTGTGCACTATTAGAAGAGAGGTGAGGGGTATCTCATGGAAGTGCGATACCAATTTAAATATGAGATAAAAGCATATTTTTAAAAATAAAGCATTTATGCACCTGCTAAATATTTTCACAACTTGGGCTCTGACCCATTTCTATATTTTTTCTTTCTTGCCATATATTATATATATAGGTGTCCAGACACAGGGACGCCTGGATGATAATTCCTTCGAGTCAGACATGTGCTACGGCAGCTGTGGATGCATGAAGGTTTTCTATAGACGCTTATATCCTTGTAATCTAGACAGGAGCTATTGTATAAACATTCTGGCTAATAACCCAACTGCTTTTCTTTACTCTTTTACCATATTTCGGTGCGTAATTCAATTGGGTTGTATTACTATTACCGAGTGTTCGATTATTTTATTTCTTTTTAGTTCCATTTATATAAATTGTGTGAATGTTTTATTTGTATAGTTTGTTCAAAAAGATTAGTTAAGTAAAATTTTGATTCCATCCTAATAGGTTATTAGTAATTAATTTGGTTTTCGACAGTGATGCTGAGAATGATCCATATGCGATGCCTGTTTTAATTTGATATAGGAGTGATCGCCCGATATTTTATTAGGTGGGGTGTCACAGATGGTATCAGAGCATCAGGTTCTAGTTTCCTTAGGAATCTGTGCGGACGTACTACGCTTTCAGCGTTGCTCTTGATTGTTATAGATCCATTTGATTAGGATTGTTGAATTCCTCTTATGAGATTTTGTTCTCGTGCCATATTATAAGATTATAGTGATCTTTTGTGTGCTCGTTCGATATTCATGCGCTGATCGAGGAAGGCAACATGAGGTAGGGCTTAGCTGGAGCAGTGAGTTGAAGTTGGAGACTAGGACCATAGTAGAGGTCATTCTCGTTGTGGAATTTGCTAAGAATTATGGCAACGACTACTAAAGAATAGTAGTTATGAGTACTCGAGTACCGCTGTAGTAGATAGTGGTACTAAAGTTGATTTAGCTAGTGAAGCTAAGGGTTCGAAAGGGATCCTACGGATAGTTTTTAACCGCGAGTCCCCCTGATTTAGTAGGAATGAGAAGAATGCAGTTTTAAACTATCCACATAAGGTTCAGTTATAGGCCGACAGTAAATAAAGAGATTTATGGATAAGAGAATTTTTTACTAAGACGAGGTAAGTACAATGAAGAGAGAGTACTTCCGAGGAATGATAGGCTAAATAGAGAAGTATTGCTAACAGTAATGGAGAATGTGTATGTTCGAGGACCCCATTGGTGGAAATCCACCTGGGGAATTTGTTAAAACGGGGCTGTTGAGGCTGGTGGTGGAGTTCCCTTTCCATGAAGAAGTTAGGGGGAACTAATAAAGTGATTTTCAGGATCGCGGCTATAGAGTCCAAGATACTGATAACCTCAAAAGGTTCAGGGTGAACCGAGATGGGGCATTGATTAAGAAATTTTTGGTTTAATTACGACAAGTTTAGTAAGTCCGAGAACCTTTTTGGAGTGGCCAGGGTGATAGGCAAAGATGTTGTTATGAGTTTCACCGCAATTGAAGGAGGCTTGTTCTGTGTGATGAGAATGAGTCACTGTATTTTATTAGCTTCAGATTCATGTGTGATACGAGTTTGTAAATAGTATTAATAACGTTATGTAGTATATGTTTATGTGCTTTTTCGCGAAAATTTATTTTCTTTCATTCGCTGAGAAGAGAGGGTGTTAGTATTTTAAGTTTATAGCATATTGGTATTACTCGTTTTGTGTGTGTTATACGAGTATGGTGTTATTTTGAGTAGAATATGATATTCGTTGTTCGGAGCGATAACAAGCTAATGATGGCAAGACTATTGTGTCCGTCGTTCCAGGGTGGAATAGGTTGTTATTACGATATATCACCTAGATACAGGTTGAGTTCACCTTTATTATATGGGTAGATGGAACTTCAGTGAGCAGATATTTCATTATCGTGATTCGAGTATGTGGCGACTTTATACATATGATTTAAGTTATGGAGGGTTAATTGTTGAGCTGTGAGTTTAAGCTCATTATTTGTTGCATAAGAACAGAGTGTTAGTGTGAGCACTTAGTGGTGTGTCTCCTGGACAAGATAGGAGTTCGAACCACATTTTATTGAAAGAGGGGATAGGATTATCCCGGTTGCATATTTGAAGATAACGGACCTCCACAACCTACAAAGTTAAGTAATAGTGTATTGAAGGGGTTCCTTGTTTGGATTTGGCTTGGGAGACGCTCCACGCATGAACCTTAACGACATCGGGGGTGCATAGATGTTATAGGATGCAAGAATGTTGGGTTATGGTGATAAGTCACCTAGTGTGGAGAAAACACTATGGACTGAAAAATGTCTGATGATTGTATATATTTATAGAGGTAGAAGTTCTGCGAAAAAGCACTGAAATGTTTTCCTCACCACAAGTATGTGGGTGAGGCAAGGTGAAAGAAATTGATTTAAGGCTTATGGCTAGGTGTGGTGACAATTATTATCCAACACAAAGAGATAAGAGAATCACAATCACCAAGTAGAATAAGGAATACAAAACGCCAATCACATAACAAGAGATGTACGTGGTTCATCAATAATGTCTACGTCCACGATGGTGCAGTCAATATTATTTTTATATACTCCGGGGAGCGATTATAGAGAATACAGTGCTTGTTCTATGCCCCAGACCTAGGGTTTATTATATACATGTCCATTTTCAGGGAGTGGGGGTGTTGGACTCCCCCACGTTTCCCATTTTCTCCTAGAACCCCTCTTAATGAGATCATGGGAGAAGACTAAATCATAACCGATTGAGATATGGAGGATCTGGACTTTGGGCCGCTATAATTGGGCTACTCGTATAGGCCCATCATTATAATTTCGGGTATCCACAATTGCCCCTATGTTTGTTGGGCCACGCATTGGGATCAATAAATTTAAATGATTTGTCATAATGGCTCCTTCCCCATGATTCTTGGAATGGCCGAGATAGTCGAAAAAGAGTGTCCGATTGTCGAAAATGAGTTTCGGGTAATTTTAGAGGTAAAAGTAACTCGTAATTGGGTAAACGAGTCGTTTTTGGGTTTTAAGGTTTAAAACCCTTTTCTCCTTATAAAAGGAGGAAGAGAGGGAGAAAAAGAGAAAGAAAGAAGAGAGAATAGATGGAAGAGAGAGAGAGGAGGAAGAAAAGAGGAGAAAAGAGGGAGATTCCAGCCAACCTCTGCGGGATTCAGCTCGAGGTCGTCGGATTATATCCACGAGGCAAGTGTTTACTTGATTTATTTAATTTTTGCATAAATATCTCATACTGTAGTTTGGTATAAGCAAACCTTAAAGATTTTGGGTTGAGTTTTCGTGGATAAAACGGGTTTTTGGGAGTTAAAGGAAATAAACCCCTAAAAATTTCATATTTGGAGAAACTTAGAAATTAATCAAAATAAAATGGTGGTTTAGGGTTCTAGGATGTTTAGAACCCTTAATATATGTGTATTTTTAGTTGGTTGAGGTTGTAAGACGTTGTGTGAGGCGACAAAATCTTGGGAGAAGTTTTAATGGCCGAAACCGTCTCGGAGAAGACGATGAATAGTAAACCCGTGGCTTGTGAGGCCATTTCGACCAGGAAGAGAACTGATTTAGCTCTCGGTCAAAACACGAAAGTTGTAGATCTTTTCAATATGGCCGCGTGGGCGCTGAACGCGTATTTATTTATTTTTCCTTGATTTGATATGATTTTTACAAGATGGCAGTTCCGGGTTGAAATCATCAACTCGAAAATCAAATCGGGAATTGGAAAAATAACGGCTAGAATTAATCGTGTAGATGTTGCGATTATTTTTTGTGTAGATTAGAAACCCAGATAATGAAATTGGGTTGTTGGATGGAGTATTTAAGGAAATTAGTGTTGAGGACCTGGTGTGATCGGTCAATCGCGCCCCTAAGGCCGGTCGACCGCGTCACGGAAAAATATCCTACTGCTTTGTTTCATAGGCTTATTTGCAACCTGCGGTCGACCGGGGGTCCAAGTCCGGTCGACAGGTTCCCTATTTTCAGCCCAAGATTTTGGAGATTGTTATTCTTTCTCCTCTTTGAGTTTAAAGCCTAGGGGCCTTCTAAATTAGAGTTTTATATAGGGCTATGTCCTAAGGAACTTGATGAATTGGGAATATATATATTTATATTCACTTAGAGTGAATTAGTATCATTGGAGATATCCAATAAATCCTTTAATGGGATTAAGGTATGTGTTACTTATAAATGTAAAAAAATACTTTGGTATCATGCATTTATGAATGCATGATTATGATTCTTTGAGAGAATCTTTGGGATTAATGGTCATCGCTAGATGTAGTTGGCAATTATGGCCATATGTATGTATTCGAGGAGGAATATATAGTATATACATACTATGTGATTAAAGCGTATATATAAGATGATGTAAATGATGTTGAAAATGTAAATATGAATATTTTCAAAATGGAAAGACAAATGATTTTCATAAATAATAATTTATGGATACACACCTCTCTAAATCGCTATCATAAGGGAAGTTGTGTGCGTATGGTGAAGCCCCCTGGCTAATGAATGTAGGGTGGATATAGTCCTATAGGACATATGAGCGATTATATTTTACTGCGCTGGTTAGGTGATTCTGGGTGTGGTCATGACTGTCTTGCAAGCATATGGCCTCTTCCCGACGATGTGTTAGGTTCCCAGGTTATCTTGTTTGATAGGCCCTGGAAGATGATAGCCATTTAGGGGCGCGTCCAGTGGAGAAACCCGTAGGGGCAGTCTTAGATTTGTTAAAGAAATTTATGATAATAAATTGGCTTTAATTTACATTTCCTGGATATGAGAAGGGAAATGGGATAAAGGTTTTGGCTTCGGTACCACTCCCGGATGGAAGAAGGGATGTGAAAGCATATATGATCAAAGCATTTTTATGATAATGAAAATGGCTTTGAATACATTTCCTGAGTATAAAAAGGAAAATGGGATGATATAAAATGAAAAAGCATTTTTTTATGATAATAAAATTGTCTTTTAAAAATTATATGTTATGGAAAAGCAAGTCATTCTAATGAATTGACTTTTAAATACATTTCCTGAATATGAGAAGGGAAATGGAAAGTTTTAATATGAGTATAGAATACACCTCAGTCCGGGAGGTAGATCCGGATGTATATTATAAAGATGAAATTGAATTGGTAAACCTCAGTCCGGGAGATATTATCCGGATGTATATTGTAATGTATATATAAAAATGAATATGATATGAAAACTAATATAGTATGTATTTATATATTAGTTTTGTACTACGGGCCTAATGGATCTCTAGTCACGGACCACATCTGTGACCCGGAGGCCTGGTCAAGAATAAAATTTGTGACCACTTTCAATTTGTTGTGTAGTGATATATCACTTACTTCCTAAATAACTTGGGTGAGGTTCCTTCAATTTCAATTGTCTATTAAAATTTTAGTGTTCGTAGTGGTATGATTACAAGTTCGAGAGAACTTGTATGCCATAAAAGGGTTAAGCACGTTGAGTGTAGGTTTTACCTATTTCGAGGGACCGAATGAAGTGGGTAATAAGTTTATGACCAATGTTATATTAGATAACACTCGATTAATCCTCTACTGATAGGAAACAAACTTCCGTGTAGATGGGTTGGGAGTTGGATTTAAGACTAAGTGGGAGATTGTTCATGTTTCATTCTTAAAACCCCTCCACCTTTCGATAAAAGTGTTTCATTTCATTTTGAAATAAGAATGATGGTTATGAGGATGCATTATATTTGGTATAAATATATTGTATAGATGTCGATCAATAGAGCTCAGTAATAATCTCGGTGAGTCATTTTTGGGTTGATCACATGGAGATTGGGATTCCCGATCTAGAATTATTGGAACATTCACACTCTAAATATGGAGTTGACATGAATGGTTGCAATGATATCCTATTAGTTTATCTCAAACTATGGGTAATAAGTGTGATGGTTCAGAAACTTGTATGATAGTTTAACAAATGATTGTGATCGGTACATCCGAAGAATGTATGGAATGGGACCACCCGTGAGATTCAAGTCTATGGTTGTCATGATTAGAATCAGAAAATCTTACACCATTTTCAAGAGGGTGCATAGATTCTTAATTCCAAGAATTATGATAATTGAAATGTTTATGTAGTTGCCTCTTTAATTGCCATTGGTGAGATTCAAGTTTAGAGTGAATCAAATGATCTCCGCATATTAGATAACAGTTATATGAGTAGGCCTGAAATCATAATTCGGAGAAATTAATGCCTAGGGAACACCGTGGATTGTGATAACCTTTGGTAGACTAATATGTTTTGTTTTCACCAAGTGAAACCCAGCCGGTGGATTATTTTATAATCCCGGTGGACTAGCAAATATGTTAAGTTTCAGAATTAGGAAAATTGGTTAGATATTGGTTAAAATCGATTAATATAAAATTAATATGACCTAGCGGCTATCCAATACCTTATGTGGGAAATCATATTATTTACCATAATCAACTTTGCAAATAAGACTTCATTATATCCGAGCGATTTCTTAGATAATTAAATTGGATTATGGTCATAATTATTTGGTGGAATTAATTATGATTAAATAATGAAAGAAAAAGGATTACGATAATTGTAATTGGGCTTTTCGAGTATTTATTTGAACCCAATCAAATTATTTTTCTTCAGTCCCTAGTGCGGTCCTAAGTAGTTAGGATCAAACTCAAGGAAACGAGTATAACTAAATCCCACCTTTTGTATTTGTACATAAAGGTATAGGAAGAGGTTTTAATGACGATTATTAATCATTAGTGTTTGAGAAGGGTGAGAGAAAAAATATTATTAACCTTTTTGTGAATATGCCTAGAGAGAGACCACCATATCTCACTCATAAGGAAGTGTTTCAATCTCAAAAGGTGTTCACACACCTACCTGTCGTTGGGAAGGATCATACGCTTAGAAGATCCAACATTTACATATGGTTAGGCAAGATTTTTGGAGACCATGAATGTGCAGCAACATCATGCTCATCATCAAACAATTTCTTCTTGTACGAATGAAAATAGGATTCGCTATGGTCTGAATTCTTGAAACCCTAGATATAGTCTTTCAACCTAGTTCTTTTTTTTCTTTTCAATGCGTGATTAATCAAAGATCTTTAAGGCTAAAAAATTTGGCATTTTATATGTCAATCCCAACTTGTTATTTTTTCCAACAATCCCAAGTGTATATACAATTCTTTAATACAGTTGGAACACAAACTTATTAAAAAAAACTTGATAGGTACAATATTACTCTTTTTAAAATTAAGGATGTCAATATGGACAAAGATAACGGACTGTCAAGCCCGGCTTTTTGGTTATTGTGGAAAATTGCTAGTTTTGATAATTGGGTAGCCTAACTTTGATTATTAGAGGAAGGTTGAAGAGAGTTTTTGAGATTAACATTTTTAATTTGGATTAGATATATAACATGACTATTTGAGGAAATTACGTGTTCATGATTAACACGTTTGAAACACACCATGTGTCAACATTTTTAAACGTCTCTCTCTCTCTCGTGAGTGATGAAATTGTGAATCATACTTGATAGGTAACCAATCCTCTTGTCCCAGTGGTATAAGGCTGCCACTGAAAAAGTTTTGAGGATGGATTGAGTTTGGTCCTCAGTTCGATCCCTGACACTGTCAAATTAATGCTTGGCCAGCGGAAGTCACGAACCGCGAATGTGAATTAGTCAAGATGCGCGTAAGTTGATCCGAACACCTAATAGTATGCAACAAAAAAAAATACTTGATGGGTATTGGTGTGATCATATAACGTTTTCTCCTTTTAGAAAGACATAATATAGTAATTATCTTACATGTGAAAATAGAGTAATCTTCTTATTCATTTCCATCGTCCAATTACATGGGTAATAGGTCCCAAATTCCAGAGAAAAAAATGAAAAAAAAATATCATTAACCAAATAATAGATAACCATTGGTAAAGTAAAGTAATGTAGCTACCCACAAACCGGGTAACATGAGCTACAAAATACTGCACCAAAAAGGTGATTGAATCGCTAATTAGCTTTCTCCAGGTACTTGTGTTTCTCCTCTTCAGTCATAAACTCTACGATCGGAAAAGATTTTCCAATCCCCATAGGTGTCTTGAAATAAATTTTCTGCCTTGAACCACCATCTTCAATCCTCATCTCAACAATGGGTACCCATAAGAGCAGTTGCTTGCTCTTCACACCACTCATCTTTTTCATCTTACCCTTTTCTATGTATGCAGTCACCTCCAAAGCGTAGCTTACAAGGGTGTTAGTCCCAACAAAAAAATGCTCAGATGGAGCTTTTTGTTTCATCCATACAAATCCAGTTTTACGAACTCTACCACACTCTACGAGGTCTTGGAGGGGAAGAACACCTTTGGGAAATCCCAGCTCTTCCAGGAGCTCTATGGACTGACGATAGCAGTCTTCTGCCCCATACACAATTTCTGCTCCTGCACGTTCATCTGTGTGTGATTTGTCACCAGCCATCTCAAGATTAAATCAAATAATTAAACTCAAGTGGTAACGAATGAGGAACTACTATGTGGCGTTAATGTATATATAAACGTTATATGTGTGAAGAGCATGCGAAAGGTGCCAGCAGGAAGTTGAGCTGAAAAGGCGGTGGTTAACCTACCAGCTACATAAGGGCAAGAGTTGGTATTTGTTGCTGGTATGAGCAGACCTATCCATATTACGTTTTCTATTACGAGGAAAAATAGTCAAAAGAGGCTCATACTGTTTGAAAAAATTATAGTCACAATCTAAGTGGAAACAAAGTCAATTGTTAATATATTTTACATCGTGAAGTGTTATTTATAAGCAGAAGGTTTTTATATCTGGAGGATTTACAGAACTGATACGGCCTGACCCGATGCAAAATTTTAAAGCTGGACTTTCATATTATTATAAAAATGTTAAATATTTTTGAGAGATTTATCTATAGCTCCCTTGACTCTTCATTTATCTCTTTAAGTACGTGCAAAATTATTTTAAAGACACTATATTTTTTATTAATTAATATTAAGTCATGTATTATATAATTACACATTTATACAAGCACATCACAATCAAATCTATAACACCTAAACATGAAAAATATGTATCTAATTACTCTAAGACAATTATATAAATTTACTTTTTTTTTTTTAATTTTAGGCATGAAAAACTATGTAGATAAATTTTAATAGCATTAGCGTAAACAAATACACTTGAATTTTTTTTTTATTGCAACATAGATACATTTAATCACTCAAAGCCACTTTTTCCTAATTTTGATTTAGTAAGGGTGTTGTAACAATATGTATATACATTTTGATTGTACAAACGAATAAAAATCAGAAAATTAGTATGTAGATACATTTTTATATGAATTTATTGAAAAAGTTATTTTTAGTTTATCCTTATCATTAATTTCTAAAGAGCCTAGAAACTTATCACAATATTTTTCAATATTTTTTCTTAATAACACTTTTTGTGACACTTAAAAGACAATAATCTTTTTTTATGTTTGCACATCCTGTGTTCACCTCCAAAAGAAGGTATAAAATTGATCCTATATCTATTAGCCACTTGGAACGTCTTTTTTATTATCCTTCAATTGTCTCCAACAAGGTCCACTTGTAAAAGTCCTCAAGTCCAAATTGATTAAGAATATCTTTTGATTTTTTGGATTAATTATTGGAGCTTTTTTTCTTGGATTAATTATTGTCTCCAAGAAGGTGATTCCTCATCTCTTCAGACTCCTTTCACAACAACCACCGAATAGCCATCATCCGTCTCCTCTTTTGCAGACCCTCTGTCGTTAAATCTCTACTCTAACCGTTGTCCAAATAAAGAACGTGACTTTTGGAGGCACCTTCTATAATACCCCGTAATTTTATTGATTTTTATTTAAGGAATTAATTGAATTAAATGAGAATTAATTGGGAATTAGTCCGGATATAAATACTAGCGAGATGTGAGTTGGTATTTGATTACGATGTTAAAATTGAATATTTCTGAGTATATATGGTAATATATGAGTATTGAAAATATTAAAATTATCGCGAGGCAGAAATACGACAAGTTGAAAAATTTAGTTGGGACGCGTGTGTCAGTCGCGTCAGGAACGAAATTATTTAAATTAAAACGTGAATTATATTTTTATCAACCGAATGATCATTTTGAGTGTGGAAACGTGTCCGGAAGGGTCGAAATAGTCAGAAAACGCTAGCCGGGGGTTTAGTTTGGGTCCTGGGGTATTTTTAGGCCAAACCGGCAACCTGGAAGGGTATTTTGGTAATTTTAAAAATTGAGGAATTAAAACCCACGAATTTTAGAGTTTATTTTTATATTTTTAAAGAGGCCACTAAGGCCATTACTGGCCAAAAAGCATTAGAAGTGGGCTACGGGAGTTAAAGAGAAGTTATCATAGGGTTCCAAACCAAAACCATCTCCCCACCATCATTTTGGAAGAGATTGTGACAAAAAAGAGGGAACAATCAACCTTGAAACACCGACAACAAATTTGAAGGACAAATCTAAGGCAAGTGATTTGATATTTTTAATTGCAATGAATATTTCCTCCATGTTTAGTGTAGAAACCTTATGCTATGAATGTTTTGAGGAAAAACCTAAGGAAATTATTTTAGAAATTCTAAAGTTGGGTTAGGGATTGCATGTAGAATGACTATGGACAAATTGGGTATCCAAAAACTTAACTATGATGATTTAAAAACGGATTTATGATGAGTAATTAGGAACAATAAAATTCTGGGTTCATGTTCATAGGGTTTGGGGTAAAATTTGGGGATTAATGATAATTGCATGTTGATTAGGAGGATTTGACCCCAAAAATATGTTAAGAAGCAACCTAAGAGGACTTAGAGTAGTTTAAGAACATTAAAATGTTATTGGGATGACCTTAGGATGGATTTAGAGAAGAGAAGAATGAAGAAAAACGGATTAAGAGATTTCTGGGCCCAGTCTGCCATCTCGTTAGAAGACTTTCCCAAGTCGTTCGAACGAGTTTCTAACGAGATGACAGTATCCCTTCTAACGAGTGGTAGTTCGTTCGAAGCCATTCATTTGAACGACCTCGTTCGAATGAGATTTCTAACGAGTTGACAGAATGGTCTTTTTAGGCCTGATTTTATTTCAAACTTCTCATAGACTTATTTAATGGAGTAATAACCTTCCGTTATCGACTAGTGGGTATAGTTGTGAGATTGGAGTACGTTAAGGAGTAAAACTTAGAATCTTGTAGTAAATCGGATGACATTTATGTGTTCGAAAACGAGTACTTATAATTACGACGTGAGAAGAGTTGACAACTTTAATGTATATAAATCGGGGACTTGTAAACGTACAACATTAAATGACGGTATACGGACGAGAAATATACCTCTATTAATATTCTAAGATATCAAAGATGTGTGAATACTTAGTATATGTATTTATCTGTGTATAACATACCTACCATACTTGCTATCACGGGAGGTCGACGTTTGATCAAGGCCATCTAATCTTTGTGTGCCTATGTGGGGATTTAGATTGGTACCTCGAGGACATAGGTCAGAGAATGGCTTATTGAGGAGTTAATAAGTCAGCTGATTATGGGAGCTTAGGTATGTGCGTGACCCATGTGATGTGAGCTATGTTCGCCTCATTTATGTGTGATTGTTATTTATTGAAATGATTCCTGAGAGATTTGGAATACGTGGTCCTTATGTACGTGATGTACCGGGATTTGATAGCAGAGTATGTGTGCACTGCAGCTTAGCCTCGGGGTGCCAGTATTGTATATTTATGATGAGAATAATGTACTGTTAATTGAAATGAACTGTCATGTATAAATGCAAGTGTGAATATGAACAATATTTTAGTAGAGTTAAAAATGGAAATTCTCAAGTGATTAGTATTACTAATTTTGAGAACTAAGAAGAAAAGTAAAACTCTCTGTTTAAATTAAGATGTTGGAAATTGAATTGTGAATCGTATAGTAATGTTAGATTGCGCATTGGACTAGTTAGATATGGGAATAACTAGAACGGGTACGGGTCCGGTAGGTGTGCACAATTAGTGGAGAGGTGAGGAACTCATGTGAGTGCACGCCCTATCATGTATTTTATATTCACTATTTAATAATATTAAACACTTGTTGTATTTTAAACTGTTTTCACAATCGGGCTCTGACCCGTTTTCTTTCAAATCTATTTTCTTGTAAAACTTTTTTAGGTGCCCATCCACAAGGACACCAAGCATAGGAGTTCCATTCCAGTGACGTGTTGTAACTGCTGTGGAAGTTACAGGACCTCGATAGTAGACGCCGCCACTTTCTATCCTGACTATATTTTTAGATTTTCTCATCTATTGGGCTTGTCGCCTCTTTTCTTTTAGAGACATCTTACTTACTCAGTTTTATTTCAGATTTTGGATTGTAATTAAATAGTGATTCAGACTTTGTATTTAGTTGTATTCAGTATTCAGATTATTTAGAGGAGTATTCCTAAAGATTCATTATTATTCCATGGTTATTCTATTGTGACTATGGTGTGCTTGTTATGTTAGCATTTCATAATCTAACTTATTGCATGTTAATCGGATTTAATTAAAATTGACAACTCACTTTTTTAATATTAGGTGGCTAGTAATTGTTAAAACGTTTTTTCAACAGTGATGCTATGAACTGAACCAACTTGGAATTTTGTATTAATTTAATAAAGGAGTAGCTACCCGATATTTAATTAGTCGGGGTGTCCCAGGTGGTATCAGAGCATCAGGTTCTAGTGTCCTTAGGATCTGTATGGATTGTTATGTTTCCGCGTAGCTTTGTTTGATATAGAGCCCTGTATTTTAGGATTGTTGCATTCTTTTGTGTATGTTTCACTCTTCAACTATTTTGAGATAATAACTGAGAACTTATAAGACTTTACTCTCATTTCAGATGCCTCCACGACGTGCACAGTGAGTTCCCAGGGATGCTCAACCCGAGCCATAACCTGCACCAGTTCAGGGCTCCTTGAATGCCACAGAGGTTGCCGCTATTATAGCCCAAGCGGTAAATGCCGCCCTAGCAGTTGTGCAGCAGGCACCTCCTTAGGCGTCTGTAGTCGCGCCAGTTCAGGCTCATGCATTCCCGTCTACTTGGGAACATGTTCATGATGCTTTTCAGAAAGCACACCCTCCGGAGTTTGTAGGTAGATCCGATGTCGTTGTGTCCAGTCAGTTGAAGAAGGACATCCAAAGGCACTTAAGGATGTACGATTGCACGGATGTACAGAAGCAGATACTGGCTACTTTTAAGCTAGTAGGATCAGCATTGCAGTGGTGGGAGTCCATTACCACCACGGAGGAGAGAGACATCCTTTCTATTCTGGATTTCTGGGTGAAGTTCGATCGCAAATATTTTCCATCAGCTGTTCACACTGAAATGAGCAGGAAGTTAATGAACCTCAAGCAGGAGGGGAAGACCGTGGACGAGCATGAGGCCGAATTCACTAATCTCTTGAACATTGTTCCCGATGAAATTCCAACCGAGGAGAAAAAGATTCAGAAGTTCATGGATGGGTTGACTTGGAGGATCCGTCAGCACTTGTTGGGAAATCTCTTGTTGGCCACTTATTCTGATGTGGTTAACGCAACACTGCTTCACTTCCAGGACCACCGCTTCCACATGTCAGAGAGTAAGCGATCAGGAGAGTCCAGCCATTAGGGCAGGACAGGGGGAAATGGTGCCAGCAGGGCACAATCTTCTCAGGGTCAGCATAGGCAGGGAGATCAGGGTTCTCAGTAGGGGGATTTTAAGAGGTTCAGATCTGGAGGTTTCAGAAATGGTCAGGGAGGTTTTCGTCAGGGTCAGCACAGCCATCAGGGACAACATGACCAGCATGGCCAACAGCAGCAGTTTCATGAGGGCCAGCACGGGCAGGGGAGGAATGGCAACGGCCACCAGGGCCGTGGGCAGTAGGGTCAGAGAGGGGGAACTTTCCGGGGAAATGTTTCATTTGTGGCAAGATTGGCCACAAGCGTTGGAGTGTCCTGATAGGGGCAGGGCCCCACAGCAGCAGCAACAGGGTGCTCTACATGAGCTGCAGAGACCTATGTTTCCCGCCGCCCTCCCAGCAGCACCACAGATGCCAGCTTTGCCACCCATCTCAGCAGTCCAAGTCTAGCAGGGACAGCTACAGTATGGGCGAGTTTATCAACTCCAGCATGCCGCAGTCCCATAGGATCCACCTGCTATTGAGGGTATGTTCTCTATTCAGGGGTGTAATACCTCGCCCGCCCGTGGAGAGCGAACGGAGCACTAATGCGATAAAATAAATCCAAATCCACAAATAACAAGGTATAGAGCATCTAAATAAACCCACAATAATATAAATCCACTAATCTCAATTCTTCAAATACAACAAGTCTCTCGAATTAAAATTACAACTATCTAACTCGAATAAAAATGCTCTATACACCAATGAAATAATTAATACAATTCTTCCAACTTGTATTAAAATTCTTCCCAAACAATCCTCGCTAAAATCAATCTCCACAGCGCCCCAAAATCCGCGCTAACCTGCCAACTAAAAGAAAATATGGGGAAGTACAAAATACGACAGGAAATATGCTCAAAAAATATATATTAGCGATGAATAAAACGTAACAACACGAGTACGAATATTCAAATCAAAATACAAATCTCAATAGCATTTCATTATTATAATTTCTCAACAACACTTTAACCGGGTTACCGTATATGATTTATCAAGCTATAGCCCGGGAAACAGGAATTTTAGAGGGTGCCCAACATTCGTGCCATATTAAAATCTCATGACAATGTGCTCATTAATAATATAATGATACCACATGAATAAAAATAATTTCAACAATTATTTTCCATATTTCAATGAATTTATCAATTCAAATATGAGTTCAATTAAACAAGAATTCAAAGAGAATGACACTCGCGAGATTTAACGAGCATATTGTGTAAAACCCCATACCTCAAACCATGATGAGAAACCAATGATCACATCCTTAAGATCAACACAAAATATCTACAAAATCTCCTCCAAGAACCTCCAACAAAATAGCCCCAAGAACACCTCTAATCTAAGGTTGAAACTCACAAATCTCAAGGGCCAATGTTTATATAAAAAGAAGAGGAATATAAAATATATTTGCTGCCAAAATTTGTGCCAAAAGTAGGTTAAAAGGGTTGTCCACGACTTACTTTTATAATGGAAAGAAATGTCCAAAAGACTCCTTTAAATAAGGCAAAGAAATGAAGAGTTGGAAGTCAAAACAACTCTTGAAAATTACTTAATGTTCGCCGACTTAGAATTCCAAGAGTTAAAAACATTTAAAAATCATTTTAAAATCCGTTTTAACTCCGTTTTTGAAACCGTTTGAAATTCTCCCCTTTAAAAATTATAACCAACATATTTGAGCAATAAAAATAATTTTATCAAAAACTTTATTTTCCTCCATTTTTCAAAAATTAATTAAAATAGCCCAAAATTACGCGGGTTATTACAAGGGGACTATGGGGCATATTTTATTTGATACGGGGCCACACACTGTTTCATTGCCATGAGATTTTCACGCACTTTGGGGTTATTAGACACTGCAGAGAGCACGATTACTTGTGTAGATTCACCGTTGAGTCGGGGTTCTGTGATTTCTCTTATTTGTAGAGATGTGAGTATAGAGATAGGGAGATTTACTTTACCTGCTGATATGTTAGTATTAGAAATGAATGAGTACGATGCAATTGTTGGTATGGATTGGCTAGTTGCGTATCGAGCCATGATTGATTATTTCAGTAGGAGTATTATTTTTGCCATTCCCGGACAGGAGATGTTTTTAGTGGTGATGCCTCGCCCTGAGGGAGGATCTGTAACACCCCGTATTTTTGGTACATTTAATTTAATTAATTCGGAGATTTTAAATTACTTAGTGTGTTGTAATTTAATGAATTAATTAGAACATAAATATATATAAATATTAATCTGGGATTGAGTGGTTAATATTTAGGGAAAACTTATTTACTAAGCGAATAGTAATAATGTAATTATGTCGTCTAGAGTATTAATGACGAGGTATGTACTTATCACATTCGGAAGTCGGTATAAGACTATATGGGGTGGGGGATAAGTATTTTTATAAATTAATTCGGATGCAAATTCTGAGGGTACAGTTGAGTCCGGATGGGCCGAGATAGTCGGAAAAGTGTACCCGGGGGTAGTAAACGGGTCACGAGACGTTTTTAGACATAGCCGGGCCCACTCGGGGACATTTGGGTCACTTGGGCTTGGCCCATTAGTCAAAAAACGGGATTAAGTAATTAATCTAATAAAAAGAAATAAGGGGGTGGCTGAACTTAATTAGAGAAAACAAATTAAGGGTTAGGAAACCCTAACAGCAGCCAAAGCCAAATTGGGGATCAAAGAGAGCCATCAAAGGTCATCTTCAACCTTGGGATTTAGCTCCAATTCAGACTCTACGAACCTTAAGGCAAGTGGATAACTTGCAATAGCATTAAATCTGTTTTCGATTCATATTCATGTGTAGTGATTATGTAGAAATCCGTTTTTGGGTGTTAATGGAATGAACATGGGATTTTGAAAACAACAATTCTGATTTACGAAATTTGGGGTGATGATTCTTGTAAAATCTGATAATGGTGAGTTATTGCATATCTGATAAGAATGTTATCTCAATATTTGGAAACGAATTTGATGATGAAATTTTGGGTATAAATGGACCTAGGGTTAATGATGAAACTTTCCCCAAATTTAGAAATTTGAGTTAATGGACAAATTATTGATGTTGTTGAATACTCTGGAGATCCTTAAAGAGTTTCCTAATATGTACAAATGATAAAAGAGACTTAGTTTCAGTGTAGAAGGAAATTAGGGTTTGCAGATTTTCGCCCATGGCTGTCCGTCTTCGCGAAGAAGGCGAGTACCTGTTCGATCGATCGATCGACGGTCGGCAGAAACTGACAGTTCGCCCAGTTTTATTTATATCGGAAGAGTTTTATATAAAAGTTGTTATGCAATTAATTATTGTTGAGAAATTAATGCATGGGGTTACCTAATTAAATGTGAGTGAATTAATTAGGAAATGGGAGGAGAAATTTGGATGACACGTCAAAATTGGTTGAGTGACATCGAGGTAAATTATATTACGTAGTAATGGACTAGGAAATTTAGAGTCGGGATTTAGACTCGGGTGAGGTTAATTCGGGCTATGAGATTTAGTCCAATTAAATGGTGAGGGCAACATTAAAAGTAACTGAATTTATTAATGTGCTATTATTAATAATTCGAGTTGGGTAATAACCTCATAATAAAAATGGAATAGGCTTGTGTCACGGGTTAGTACACGGTGTAGCTGGAACATTTTTATGTATGTATATATATATACGGTGTGTGATAGTATATATATATAGTGTATGCCTTAATATCAGTGGTTAGATATTATTATACTCTAGTGCTATAGGGGGAGGTTACGCGCAGTGGATGAATCCCCTAGCTTGAGGAGTAGGGCGAGTAGATTCCCAGGTCATAGCGTCCGTTGCAGGGGGTGAGGGGAATCTCACTTTCCGGGAAGGAATATGACCGCCTCCAATCGTATACTAAACCAAGTTAGTGAGAGATTCTAACTTGGATAACTAGGATATGTGAATATACCTAGTGTACTAGCACTTTAGAGAAATTATATCCGGGGAGTACTTTTACTCGGGTGGATGTTAGTGTTTTATGTATTTCAGTATGTGTGTGAATGCTGCAATATTTTCTAAGTATATAATTAGGTGACTATTATATACGGGCTAAATAAATACAAGCATGAGTTGTTGTATATGTATAACGAGTGGAGTAGTTATATGAATTAAAAAGGGAAATGATTTAATTAAGTTGATGGTACTAATGACTTAAAAATCATAATCACAGTTACTCATATTAGAGTAGAAGGGATTCAAGGAGACTTTAATAATTATCTAGTCATGAGATAGATAACTAGGTGATGATTAAAGCGTTAGTGGTGCACATTAGAGGAGGGGCAAGGAAAGTTCTCAAGAGAGTGCGACACTAACTAAAATATGAAGAGCATGCATATTTATTATTACTGCAAGTTAATCATTTGCTAAATATTTTCAAATGTTTTGGGTACTAACCCTTGCTATAAAAATTTTTAAAAACCTTTTAGCTGTCCAGCCACAGGGACGCCAGACTTGACTCGATTCCAGGAAATCCGTTGCTGCAGCATATGTGGATGTTGCGGGACATTTGATAGATGCCTCCTTCTTTCATTCATAATGTAGAGACTCATTATTAGTTATTCGAGCATGTCACTCACTTTCCATTTATTTATTTTAGACTTGTTGGGATTTCTATTCTTGTCTTTATGGGATTTATTATTTGGACCGATGGTTTATTCGGTTAATTATTTTTACTTGTGGAATGATTAGTTCAATTATCTGTGATGGTTTTATTGCTTTAATTTTCCGTATGGGTTTTAGTTTAATTAATGAAAGATAAAATTGGCACTAGTCTGGTTTTTCTCACTTAGGTGGTTAGTAATTTAAATAAACGACAGTGATGATAAGAATGGACCAAATGAGAAACCTGTTCTAACTTGATTTAGGACTGATCACCCGGGATTAATTAGGCGGGGTGTCACAGATGGTATCAGAGCATCAGGTTCTAGTTGTCCTTAGGATCTGTACGGCTTTTTACGTTTCAGCGTAGCGTTCGGTTGTTATAGACCCCTATTATTAGGACTGTTGATTATATTTTCCGCTTGTGAGATATCGTATTTCTGCTATTAGTTTTCTATAAATTGTGTACTTATACAATTCAATCTATTTCAGATGCCGCCAAAGAGACAGAGAGCGGAGAGGGCTGAGGCTAGAGATGAGGTAAGGGAGGCTCGACAGGAGCCACAGGTACCGCCACCACCACCACCGGCCGAGTTGATTTCTACCACTCAGGTGGCAGTGATAGTGGCCCAAGCGATCGAGACAGCGATGCGAGCTATGGCAGCTCATTTTCCACAGCCCCAGGCACCGCCTCCATTGGCTCCAGCAGTTCAGGCTCTAGTGGGGCCACCATCTTGGCAGCGAGTGAGGGAGACCTTTCAGAAGGGTCACCCACCTGAGTTTCGAGGTAGCACCAATGTGATTGAGACTTGTGACTGGAAGAAGAACATCCAGCGCCATCTGCGCATGTTAGAGGGTACAGAGGTGCAGAAACAGATGCTGGCTACTTTTCGTCTGTCAGGGACAGCCTTACAGTGGTGGGAGTCCGTGACCACCGCTGAGGAGCGGGATTCGATGCCGATTTCTGAATTCTGGATGCGGTTTGACCGCAAGTACTTCCCTCCAGCAGTTGAGTCTGAAATGAGAAAGAAATTCAGCGAGTTGGTACAGGGTGACAGGTCAGTGGCAGAATATGAGGAGGAGTTCACCCGTTTGGCAAACTTTGTGCCAAACGAGGTGAGCGATGAGGAGCGGAAGAAGTCCAAGTTCATGGATGGTCTGGCTTGGAGAATCAGGCAGCACTTGATTGGAAACCCAGCATTGGTGACCTATACAGATGTCGTTAATGCCGCACTTATACATTGTCAGGATCATCGTTTCCACGCTAAGGGGAACAAGAAGGCAGGTGAGCCGAGCCAGCAGGGCAAGGCAGTCACTAGTAGTGATACGAGTGGCACACAGCAGCAGGTCATCATTCAGCAAGGGAATCAGGCTAAGAAGTTTAAGCCTGGTGGGTTCCGACCGGGAGGACAGGGGTTCAGACAGGGGCAACCAGGCCCTAATCAACAACAGCAGGTTCCTCAGGGCCGTCAGGGCCAAGGGAACAACGGGGGAGGCCAACCGGGCCAGCAACGTCAGGGCCAGCTGGGCCAACGGCAGGGTGACGACCAGAAACGCTGTTTCTCCCGTGGACAACCAGGACACTTCAAGAGGGAGTGCCCGCAGAGGGGCAGAGACCAGCAGCAGGGTGCCCAACAAGGGCAACAGGGTCAGATACCGCCAGCAGCAGCAGCCCCACCCGCCCCACAGCAGCAGGGGCAGATGCACTACGGACGTGTGTATAACGTTCGGGACGTTCCCAATCCTCCAGCACAGCATGCGCCGCCCGCGATCGAGGGTACGTTCTCTATCCATGGCACTATGGGTCGGGTATTATTTGATACGGGGGCCACTCATTGCTTTATAGCTACACATTTCGCGAAGGCTTTAGGGTTGTTAGCCACCGCAGAGAGCACTGTTACGTGTGTCGACTCACCGTTGGGAAATGGGTCGCTTATATTCTTTATATGTCGGAGAGTAGGAGTGGAGATTGGCGGTTTAGTTTTACCTGCGGACATGTTGGTATTAGATATGCATGTTCATGACGCGATCATCGGTATGGATTGGCTCGCTGACTATAGAGCCATGATTGATTGCTTCGGTGGGAGCCTTATCTTCGCCATTCCGGGGCAGGAGATGTTTGTTGTGACGATGCCTCTCCCAGAGGGAGGCTCGACCACTCATCTATACTAGATTGAGGAAGAAACCTCGCAGGAAGTGGCAGTTCCTTTAGACTCTATCCCTGTAGTGAGGGACTTTGAGGATGTATTCCAGGAGATACCAGGATTACCACCCAGCAGAGAAATCGAATTTGTTATAGACTTGGCACCGGGGACGAGGCCTATTGCTCGGGCACCTTACCGAATGGCCCCTTCAGAAATGCGGGAATTGAGGGAGCAGATTCAGCAATTACTGGGTCAGGGTTTTATTCGGCGGAGTACATCGCCGTGGGGTGCGCCGGTGTTGTTTGTGAAGAAACGAGACGGGTCACTCCGATTGTGCGTGGATTATAGGGAGCTGAACAAGGTGACGATACGGAATAAGTATCCGTTGCCTCGGATTGATGATTTATTTGACCAACTGAGAGGGGCGTCTTACTTCTCCAAAGTCGACTTGAGGTCAGGGTATCATCAACTGCGTATCCGAGAAGAGGATGTTCCTAAGACCGCTTTCTTGTCGCGGTATGGATCGTATGAGTTCAGGGTGATGCCCTTCGGGCTCACCAATGCACCAGCAGTGTTCATGGAACTCATGAATAGGGTTTTCAGGGAGTACCTAGATCAGTTTGTCATCGTGTTCATTGATGACATCCTAATCTACTCACGTACCGAGGAGGAGCACGCAGAGCATTTACGCATGGTTCTACAGACACTGAGGGATCATCAGCTCTATGCCAAATTCGGGAAGTGTGGGTTCTGGCTACGGGAGGTACAGTTCCTTGGTCACGTCGTGTCAGATCAGGGTATTGAAGTGGATCCGGATAAGGTGTCAGCGGTGAGGGAGTGGGGACAGCCCACGACACCGACCGAGGTGTACAGTTTTCTGGGTTTGGCTGGTTACTACAAGCGATTCATTAAAGGATTCTCTAAGATTGCAGGACCTTTGACGAATCTGACTCGGAAAGGGGTGCCTTTCAAGTGGGATGATAGTTGTCAATTAGCGTTCGACGAGCTAAAGGACAAGTTGACATCTGCACCCGTGCTGGCATTGCCAAAGGGAGGGCTAGAGTATCGGGTTTACACAGACGCATCCTTACGGGGTCTTGGGGGTGTGCTCCAGTAGGAGGAAAGGGCTATAGCTTATGCTTCCAGGAAGCTAAAGCCCCACGAGAGGAATTACCCCACTCACGACCTAGAGTTGGCAGCGGTCGTTTTTGCTTTGAGGATATGGAGGCATTATCTTCTAGGAGAGCAGTTTACTCTATTCACGGATCACAAGTCACTTCAGTATCTCTTCACACAGAAGGATCTGAATATGAGACAAAGGCGGTGGCTAGAATTCGTGAAGGACTACCAGTTTGATATCCAGTATCATCCTGGTAAAGCCAATGTAGTAGCAGACGCATTGAGCAGAAGACCGACTGGGGAAATATCGGAGGTATGGAAAGCGAAGTGGAGAGAGCTTCAATATGAGGACGACGTAGCAAAGGCTTGCATGTCGGCTTTGTCCATCACACCCGAAATCATTATGCGGGTTGTGAAGGCTCAGGCAGAGGATCAGATTTGCCGGGATAGGGTGGGCCAGTTGTTAGCTGAGGGAGCAGAGGGTTACTCGATTAGCTCAGAAGGAGGCCTACGTTTTAATGGGAGGTTAATGGTACCAGAGGATGAGGACTTGAAGCACGCAGTTATGACAGAATCCCATGGTTCGAAATTTGCAGTACATCCCGGTGGGGATAAAATGTACCAAGATATGAGGAGGCAGTATTGGTGGGCAGGGATGAAATGAGACATAGCGGAGTTTGTTTCGAAATGTGCCACGTGTCAGCTTGTGAAAGTTGACCACCAGAGACCATCAGGGATGCTACAGCCGTTAGAAATTCCCGTGTGGAAGTGGGAGAGCATCTCCATGGACTTCATCACAGGGTTACCGGTATAGCAGAAGGGTCACGACTCCATATGGGTTATTGTGGATCGGTTGACTAAGGTAGCCCACTTTTTGCCGGTACGCACAAACTTTGAGACGATGCGTTATGCACAGCTATTCATAGCAGAGATTGTTAAGCTGCATGGAGTGCCGATAAATATCGTATCCGACCGAGACAAAATCTTTGTTGCCCACTTTTGGCAGAGCTTTCAGGAGGCAATGGGCACGGAGTTACGCTTGAGTACAGCGTATCACCCACAGACTGACGGACAGACTGAGAGAGTTAATCAGATGCTGGAGGACATGCTCAGAATGTGCATTTTGGACTTCGGGGGAGGATGGGAGAAATATCTTCCTTTGGTAGAGTTTGCGTATAACAACTCTTACCAATTCTCAATTGGGATGGCACCGTTTGAGGCACTATACGGGAGACCTTGTCGTTCACCCGCTTGTTGGTTAGAGGTGGGGGACAACAAACTCTTGGGGCCGGAGATTGTCCAGGAGACATCTGCCAAGATAGAGTTGATTCGAGGAAGGATTCGAATAGCTCAGGACAGGCAGAAGAGTTATGCTGATGCTTCTCGAAGACATGTGGAGCTAGAAGTTGGGGACCAGGTTTTAGTCCGGGTATCCCCTATGAAAGGGGTGATGAGGTTCGGAAAGAAGGGTAAGTTAGCACCGCGATACGTAGGACCTTTCCCTATTATTGAGAGGGTGGGACCGGTGGCGTATAATCTTGGATTACCAGATCATCTTCAGCGGATACACGATGTATTCCATGTGACATCGCTGAAGAAATATCGAAGGAGCGAGAGAGCCTTTTGGCATATTCCACTCGAGGAGATCGACTTACAGCTAGACATCTCGTATGAGGAGAGGCCGGTAGCAATTCTGGATCATAGTGAGCAGAAATTACGATCCAAGGTTGTTCCATTGGTTAGAGTACAGTGGGGTCATCACAATGTTGACGAGTCTACCTGGGAGCGAGAGGAGGATATGCGGGAACAATATCCAGAACTTTTCAACGCAGGTACGATCTAATTTCGGGGACGAAATTCCTTTATAAGGGGGGGAGTATGTAACACCCCGTATTTTTGGTACATTTAATTTAATTAATTCGGAGATTTTAAATTACTTAGTGTGTTGTAATTTAATGAATTAATTAGAACATAAATATATATAAATATTAATCTGGGATTGAATGGTTAATATTTAGGGAAAACTTATTTACTAAGCGAATAGTAATAATGTAATTATGTCGTCTAGAGTATTAATGACGAGGTATGTACTTATCACATTCGGAAGTCGGTATAAGACTATATGGGGTGGGGGATAAGTATTTTTATAAATTAATTTGGATGCAAATTCTGAGGGTACAGTTGAGTTCGGATGGGCCGAGATAGTCGGAAAAGTGTACCCGGGGGTAGTAAACGGGTCACGGGACGTTTTTAGACATAGCCGGGCCCACTCGGGGACATTTGGGTCACTTGGGCTTGGCCCATTAGTCAAAAAACGGGATTAAGTAATTAATCTAATAAAAAGAAATAAGGGGGTGGCTGAACTTAATTAGAGAAAACAAATTAAGGGTTAGGAAACCCTAACAGCAGCCAAAGCCAAATTGGGGATCAAAGAGAGCCATCAAAGGTCATCTTCAACCTTGGGATTTAGCTCCAATTCAGACTCTACGAACCTTAAGGCAAGTGGATAACTTGCAATAGCATTAAATCTATTTTCGATTCATATTCATGTGTAGTGATTATGTAGAAATCCGTTTTTGGGTGTTAATGGAATGAACATGGGATTTTGAAAACAACAATTCTGATTTACGAAATTTGGGGTGATGATTCTTGTAAAATCTGATAATGGTGAGTTATTGCATATCTGATAAGAATGTTATCTCAATATTTGGAAACGAATTTGATGATGAAATTTTGGGTATAAATGGACCTAGGGTTAATGATGAAACTTTCCCCAAATTTAGAAATTTGAGTTAATGGACGAATTATTGATGTTATTGAATACTCTGGAGATCCTTAAAGAGTTTCCTAATATGTACAAATGCTAAAAGAGACTTAGTTTCAGTGTAGAAGGAAATTAGGGTTTGCAGATTTTCGCCCATGGCTGTCCGTCTTCGCGAAGAAGGCGAGTACCTGTTCGATCGATTGATCGACGCCATGAAGTCGATCGATCGACGGTCGGCAGAAACTGACAGTTCGCCCAGTTTTATTTATATCGGAAGAGTTTTATATAAAAGTTGTTATGCAATTAATTATTGTTGAGAAATTAATGCATGGGGTTACCTAATTAAATGTGAGTGAATTAATTAGGAAATGGGAGGAGAAATTTGGATGACACGTCAAAATTGGTTGAGTGACATCGAGGTAAATTATATTACGTAGTAATGGACTAGGAAATTTGGAGTCGGGATTTAGACTCGGGTGAGGTTAATTCGGGCTATGAGATTTAGTCCAATTAAATGGTGAGGGAAACATTAAAAGTAACTGAATTTATTAATGTGCTATTATTAATAATTCGAGTTGGGTAATAACCTCATAATAAAAATGGAATAGGCTTGTGTCACGGGTTAGTACACGGTGTAGCTGGAACATTTTTATGTATGTATATATATATACGGTGTGTGATAGTATATATATATAGTGTATGCCTTAATATCAGTGGTTAGATATTATTATACTCTAGTGCTATAGGGGGAGGTTACGCGCAGTGGATGAATCCCCTAGCTTGAGGAGTAGGGCGAGTAGATTCCCAGGTCATAGCGTCCGTTGCAGGGGGTGAGGGGCATCTCACTTTCCGGGAAGGAATATGACCGCCTCCAATCGTATACTAAACCAAGTTAGTGAGCGATTCTAACTTGGATAACTAGGATATGTGAATATACCTAGTGTACTAGCACTTTAGAGAAATTATATCCGGGGAGTACTTTTACTCGGGTGGATGTTAGTGTTTTATGTATTTCAGTATGTGTGTGAATGCTGCAATATTTTCTAAGTATATAATTAGGTGACTATTATATACGGGCTAAATAAATACAAGCATGAGTTGTTGTATATGTATAACGAGTGGAGTAGTTATATGAATTAAAAAGGGAAATGATTTAATTAAGTTGATGGTACTAATGAGTTAAAAATCATAATCACAGTTACTCATATTAGAGTATAAGGGATTCAAGGAGACTTTAATAATTATCTAGTCATGAGATAGATAACTAGGTGATGATTAAAGCGTTAGTGGTGCACATTAGAGGAGGGGCAAGGAAAGTTCTCAAGAGAGTGCGACACTAACTAAAATATGAAGAGCATGCATATTTATTATTACTGCAAGTTAATCATTTGCTAAATATTTTCAAATGTTTTGGGTACTAACCCTTGCTATAAAAATTTTTAAAAACCTTTTAGGTGTCCAGCCACAGGGACGCCAGACTTGACTCGATTCCAGGAAATCCGTTGCTGCAGCATATGTGGATGTTGCGGGACATTTTATAGACGCCTCCTTCTTTCATTCATAATGTAGAGACTCATTATTAGTTATTCGAGCATGTCGCTCACTTTCCATTTATTTGTTTTAGACTTGTTGGGATTTCTATTCTTGTCTTTATGGGATTTATTATTTGGACCGATGGTTTATTCGGTTAATTATTTTTACTTGTGGAATGATTAGTTCAATTATCTGTGATGGTTTTATTGCTTTAATTTTCCGTATGGGTTTTAGTTTAATTAATGAAAGATAAAATTGGCACTAGTCTGGTTTTTCTCACTTAGGTGGTTAGTAATTTAAATAAATGACAGTGATGCTAAGAATGGACCAAATGAGAAACCTGTTCTAACTTGATTTAGGACTGATCACCCGGGATTAATTAGGCGGGGTGTCACAAGATCGTCCACTCACTTGTACTATATAGAGGAGGAGACCTCTAAGGAAGTGGTATTACCACTCGATTCGATTCCAGTTGTTAGGGAGTTTGATGATGTATTTCAGGATATACCTGGATTACCTCCTAGTAGGGAGATAGATTTTGTTATCGATTTAACGCCGGACACTCGGCCAATTGCCCGTACACCTTACCGTATGGATCCAGCAAAAATGAGAGAGCTAAGGGATTAGATAGAGCAGTTGTTGGGTCAGGGGTTTATTCGAAGGAGTACTTCGTCGTGGGGTGCCCCTGTGTTATTCGTAAAGAAGAGGGATGGATCATTGAGGTTGTGTGTAAATTATCGGGAGTTGAATAAAGTCACGATACGGAATAAATATTCGTTGCCCCGAATCGATGACTTATTCGACCAGCTGAGAGGAGCTTACTTCTTCTCAAAGATTCACTTTTACCATTAGTTGCGTATCAGGGAACAGGACGTCTCGAAGACTACTTTCTTGACGAGATATGGTTCCTACAAATTTCGGGTTGTGCCTTTTGGCTTGACCAACGCTCCAATTGCGTTTATGGACTTGATAAATAAGGTGTTCAGAGAGTTTCTAGACCATTTCGTCATCGTCTTTATTGATGACATCCTGGTATACTCCCAGACAGAAGGGGAGCACGCCGAACATTTCCATAAGCCTGACACCTTAGGAAGCCTTATTAAGTGGTTTGTGTAGTTGGAAGAATTTGATATCAAATATTAACAACGGATTGCGATGAAGGGTCATACAATATCCCACTTCATTATGGAGTTGGAAACCTGGTGGAGGTAGAGGAAGAGGCCAATATCTCTAACAGTAAAGGAGCCCAAGTAGTTATTTATTCCAAGAGATAGATCCCATCTCTCTAACATGGGTCTTACATGTAGATGGATATTCCAATAGCCCAGGAAGTGGAGATGGACTTCATTTAGTAATCCAATAAGAAGGTACAATCTCTCTTCCTCTCCATTCTTAATTCAAGATATCTAATAATGAGGAGGTGTATGAAGCCTTAGTGGCAGGCGTAGGCTTGGCCATTAACTTAAAAGCAAAGATCGTAGAGACGGTTAATGATTCTCAGTTGGTGGTTAATCAACCCACTTAGGTATATGATGCCAAAGGTGATAGAATGGCAGGTTATGTAATACTCATGCCCAATATTTTATTATTTTTTCTAATATAAATTTAAGCATATGAAACCTTGGGAATTTGGGTCATTATTACTGGGGTTATATCTGTAGTTTACTATTTTAGAGTCTTGATGAGAATTATTGGAAGTTTGTAGGTTAGAATTTGAAAATTTGGAAAAAATCTGGAAGTGCTTGTTTGAATAAGTTCAGGGTCGTATGAACGAGAATACCAAGTCATTCGAAGTGGGAATTAATCAGGATCAAATAGACCTTTCTACGTAGCAAGTTAGAGTCGTTCAAAGGTCATTTGATGCGTTTGTCCAAACTTTAAAGTTTTGGCCGTCCTTATGTGTTTTTTGCATTTTGGACCTTTTGATGGATGACGTGTCGAATTCTTGTGAACCCAGATTGGGTAAAATTTTAGTTTGGTATTTGAGGTGGTTTTATAAGGCTTTCTTTGGGTTTATTTGGGGGAATAGGAGTTAAAAGAAAAGAGATAGAGGGGGGTGGGTCTTCCCCCACAATTTTTAGCATTTGTCCACCTCTCTCTACCACAAACCACCATGCCACTACCATGTATCCAATTAATGTCACCATGTTCAACTAGTATTCCACCATATCCAAGCCCCAGATACCTATTTCCACCATTATTGAGCAAAGCTATCAATTTAGAGGTGTTGTTGGGAGTTTTTGGAGAAGATGAAGATGGAAGATTCATGGAAGTTGAAGAGGATTTTTGATGAAGCATTCATGGAGAAAGCTTGGTGATGATAGGCAATCTCTCTAAAGCCACCTTAGTAAGTGAGAAGTTTCCATCTTCTTAAAGATTTCAACTACCATTGTTGGAGCTCCATTTGAGGTAGGAAACTCCACTCTTAGTATTAAGACTCTATTTGCATATTAGTAGTCTTGTTGTAAGATTATAAGAGTTTGATGCATATGAATAAAATGATGGGTTTCTAGTAACTTTGGTATTTAACATTTTTATGGAATAAAAATATTGCAAAATGTTATTTTGTTAGAAAACAAATTATGAATAAATATTTCAAAGTTGTCTTGAAATTTAAGATTGGGATTTCTATGAAATGTTGTATTCCTAAAAGTTTGATGCTAAACATTTTATGGAATAAAATGTGCTTGAAATGATATTTATCTTGTTCAAATGTTTTGGTGAAATGATGTTCTGAAGTTTCTTACAAGAAAGAAGACTTTAAAAAATTGGACATTTTTAAAATTTTGAAGAATGAAAATTTCCTTTAGTCTTGAAAAATGTATTTTTGCTAGGATTATGAAGTTTTTTAAGTAAATAACATTTTAGACCCATTTTATAGGATTTTAAGACTTAAATCCATCTTCTTATGCACATTAACTTTTAATATTTTGACAATGAATGTATAAACAAGTTTCATGTGGGTTTACATAGGTTTAAACATGCGATGAAGATACTAGAAAATTCAACCTTTAAGGTGTGTGCAATGGATATTGAAATATGATAAAAATGTAAGATTTCATGACTACAAGTATTAATAAAGAAAATGATATTTTCTTACAAAGTAGTCTTAGATGGTTATGGTTTCTTGGAAATAAAAGTAATGACATAAATATATTTCCTATTGAGAAGAATGTTACCCCAAAATGTTAAAAATGTGTTAATGTGCTAAAAAAATACTTAATTAGTGTTAGTAATATCACTTGTGAAAATGGAGGAAAAACAAGTTTAGAAACAAACGAGTAAAATGGTAATATTACTTAAAGTGGAACATTTTTCTGAAATAAAATGTTGGAAAAAGGTGTTATATGGGATGGTCCTAAATGAACACGATTTTGAAAAAAAAAACGATGCTAAAGTGTAAAGGACAAGGAAAAACATATTTTTTTAAAGTGTAACATGGGTTGGGGTCGGACCTTGGGTTTTGGCATCAGCCGGGTAAAATAAAAAGTTGAATAATATGGATATTTGTAAAATGTTAAAACAGATTAATAACGACTCAGATGACACCAAAAACATTAAGGATGCATGGGAACCCCGAGGTGAAAGACCTAGCCAAAGCATATGGTGCGCATATCGAGCGGTGTGGAGCTCGTTAACGTATTCAGATATCGAAAGATTTCAAGAAAAAGAGAACGAAATGGAACATGTCAAGAAATGGGTTATGTGGTGGATATGTGAGAATGCAACCTAAACTTGAATGAATTAATAAATGTTTCGATGAAGGATAAAATGGACAAGTAATGCAAAAAATGATTAATGTCCATGAGGTAAAGAAATGGTAAAGTGATATAATTAAATGGGTGGTCAAGCAACCTAAGAGGGTAACTTATAAGTAACACAAGGAAAAATAGGAATTTTCTAACACAGCAACTGTTTGTTTTGAAAAGGGTTTTTTAAAAGAAAATACTAACATGTAATGGTACAAATAAAGTTGGTAATTTCAGTGAAAGAAATAATTTTTTCTTAAAAATGTATATTTGTTTTAATTATTGAACCAGGTGTGTTAAATCAAGGAATAAATGTCAAAACAAGTAAATGGGAATGTCTTTTATGGGATTAAGGTGAATTAATCGGGGTAAATAACATTTTTGGAGTAAAATCGGAGTCATGTATGTACGTATATATTAGGCCCAGCAAAATGGTTTATTATGGACAAAACCATCCATTACCCGTCCAGATATTTAGTTTGGAGTCCATATGATTTGTCAGAGGGTTTAAATGGTTTAAGATGAAAATTGACTCGGGTTTGAGCAGTTTAGCGTTGGACCTAAATGGTTTAACCCATATGTTGTTCTCTTATTACTACACTGTTACTCTACCGTTGTACAAATGGTTTAACCCAACACGATTTGTAACAAAATCTTTAATTTATGTGGATCATTTCACATCTGTTCAATACAGATCAATTTGGAGGAAACCACGATTCCGTTATTCTGAGGTTCCGCACAGCTGGAGAAATACAATTTGGGATCAATTTGGAGAAATATATCTGTTCAATACGGATCTCAAGGTAATAATTGAACGATTGATTTGTGTAAGGGATTGGAGAAATACATATATTCAAGAATTGTTAAAATTGAACAATCCTTCAATTTGGTAATACCGTCACATCTGTTTAAGGATGGTTCCTATCTCAATCTACAATTTGCAGATTTTTAAAATTGTTTACTGTTTAGTTTAAAACTTATAAAGTTTTAAAATATTTTATAACTTTTAAATGTTTATAACTGTTGACCTTAAAATCTACCATCGATGCAATTTTTCTCCTTATTAATCTTTTTTGGATTTGCTTAAAAAATCCAACCCCCCTCCCCCTAAAATAAAGAAAAAAAAATGAAAGAGAGAAAAAAGCGGGTCAACCCGACCCGGCACGGATTTGAACCGGCTAGACCTGGATTTGACCCGACCCGCCAAATTTTTTTCGCCTGACCCGCTCATGACCCGTCCATATTTATTCGTACCCATTTTTGACCCTTCCATAACCGCCCGTAACCTCCCATTTGCCACCACTAGTATATATATATCATAGTTTCATGTACACGTAAATTAATGTGTTAGAGTTTTCTTTCTGTCATTCGATTCTATACTACATTTTGTGTATTTTTCACTGAGCATTCATCTCACTCCCTCCTCTTTGTTATAGCAGGTTGGGTGCGATTTTGTATTTTGAGAGCGTTATACAGGTAAGTACATTGTTTTATTTTACATTAGTAGCTTTGTATGCCTGGATTCCTGAGATGTTTCCCACGGGTCCCTCACTTAGATTTATTTTTAAATGGGAATCACATAATAAACAAGTGAAATGGTAATTAAATAAAACTGGACTCGCAACATTAGTAAGGTTGTTTTATTGCACTTCACACCTAACACTTGGGTCAGACCGGGTTAACCACAGGTGACCCATAAATTTGGGTCGCGGCATTACAAATGGTTTCATACCTCTAGATTTAAGGTTTCTTTTAGGAGTGACAAGGTGAGGTCGATATTGGATCATTCCACGTCAGTGTTGGTTTTGGGTCGGTCACGCTAGACCAGTGATGGTATCAGTTAGCGTTCTTGACGATAAGGTAAAGGAGGTGCATAAAGGAAAATTCATTTCGAAGTGGTTGGTGACCAAGTCAGCTATCGTTAGTTGCTTCCACACGTCTGATTAGATATGTTAGTAAGTTACGAGTGCCCGTGCAAGCTTATAGTGGAGACACTGTGGTCTTTAGTGTGAGGTGCTTGTGTCTGAATCCTTGATGATATAAGAATCCAATTAAGATATAGAAAGTGGTAAATGATGTTTATTGAAGTAGAACCATGAATCATTTAAAGCCATATATGAAGATCTAGTGACTAGTGCATCATACCTACGCATTATTGATTTATGATAGGAATGCGTTCAATTATCTGATTAGGTAATTTTGGGTTATTTGTACAGATGACATCATTAGGCGAATTTGATCCTTGGGGTAGTATCATGTCATAAGGAAATTAATGATTCGGTATATAGGAGGGATTGTGTTGGTTAACACTTGGGGATATGTACTCGGTCTAAGTCGATAAGATAATATTATTGTAGGTGTCTTATTGGTTCTTGATTAAAAGTTATACCTCGTATGGTATGATGAGAATTACGGGTAAATTGCAGTAAGTATATTACGTATGAAATGATTATGTTTGAGGATACCTAGGAGTAAACTTTATATAGTTTTCCATATAAGGGTTTTAAAAAATATGATGCAACTTCGAGGAATAATATCTTTAGTGATGTCGATGATGTAGACCTAGAGGTTTGTAGGTTGTAGGCGATGTCTTGTATCCTGCCAGAATCCTTAGTAATGTTAGTTATGGTTTGGTGTGTGGAATATGGTCACAACTATTTGGAAGAAATACGCGATTATTATCTAAGTGTCAAGCCCTGTTTTAGTGGAGTAAGTAATGACTTGATGTGAGGCAATCCTAATGTGAGTGTGGTTTAAGGTAATCTTGGGGAATCTGTAGGACTAATTGTGTGTGGCCTCATTGGGGAATGGAAATCGACTTATTGTGACGTCTTGAGGCATTCAATGGTAAAGATACACCATATGTAGAAGCTACATGACTAGTGTCCTTGTGAGTACCTAGTAATCATGATGAGGGTATTATAGAGCGCACCTACAATAATAAAGGCATGGATGATGAAATTTTGTTGGGTCTTGAGGTCTTTTATATGGAGTATGTTTGTTGTCCTTAGGGGGATTCATTAAGTACAGAATGAAGAAGTGTTAGCATTCTAGTGATGATTGAGTTGGGGGTTAGGTGATGATCTCAGGTTGATAGTAAAGTTTTAAAGAGTCGAATAGTATACGTGTCAGGTGATGTATCTGAATTAGTAACAATGGGTGGTGTGACCTCCTAAGAAAAAATTGGAAGCATGTGTCATTTATGGGCGTGGTTCTCGGGTGTCAATGAATGACTAGTGTGGGAAGTGTGACACTATGTTTTGACAAGTACTAGGAAATGTATTCAGGAATTAGATTGATGACCCATGTGGAGACTTGAGAGTGGCATACCAAAATTAGCGGGATATAAAAACATGATTAAAATGTTAGCATGTGTCAACGGTATATGTTAAGGTATACCTAACAAAATAAGGACTAGTTTTTTTCATGTCCTGCCAAACCAGTACATATTAGAAGATGTATCCCTATGTGGTACTTACTAGCCTTAGAATAAAATGGAGACCAGTGTGGACATCACGGGAGTTCAGATTGGGTAGAACCTAGAAATAAACTTGGTGACAATATCGCACCATTAAAGGTTATAATGAGGTGAATATCCTTCTCAAACAGAATATCGCCTAAGGGGACTTTGGGGCCACGATCATGATATGATAAGGCATATAGTAACCTAGGTGTAGTAGGATGGTGAAATCCTCACCATTAATATAGATAAGTCCAGTGTAAATAAGGGAGTTAGGCATTCATTAACTCGAGTTGTTCATGTGTGTTAAGTATCTAATGGGGAGAGCCTTACCCCTAAGGAGGGAAGTTTGGCCCTTGACTTCCTAAAGAACAACAGGTACGTACGCTGCTTTTATCTTACGAGGATAAATGGTTATGATTCGATCATCACGGTTAGTGACTCAAGCTAGGGTATGAGGATACGTTAGTAATAGTGAGAACGTATATGATGAGTGATAAGAATTCAAGCATGGAGTGTAGGTTCTTTTTTTCGCAAATCATAGTATGATGCGGGCGGGCGGGATTTTCTCGAAACAGTTGCTTATTCCTTTTGACTCTTGTATGTCCCTTTCAGCTTGGGAAATTGAGGATTGACACTCCCACGTATGTGGTTGCTCGTACTGGTACCATGTCATGGTACGAAGCATTTGGTCCTAGTAGACTATGGGTGGACGTGCAATGGTCAATGCAACTCAGTGACTCGGTGCGCCTTTTTTGAGGTATTCTTGCCATTGCACAAAGTTTTTTTTGTATGAGTGGCTGCGCTTTCGTTCGAATGTTTTGCTCATATTATTTATTTTCATTAGAATTAACAACCTTAAATTAACCGGTATGGAAATCAGTGGCTCTGTTTGTAAAGAGCTAAATGGTGACTTGGGAACATTTTATAGCGTTAGAACTTGAGAAAATTTAGCACACAATGTTACTTTGCCACGGTGAGTGGATTGTTATGATGCTCAAGTTAATGATACAAAGTGAGACTCCTAGAGTAATACTAGGGTCATCAGAGTGACACAACAAAAGGTGTGATAAGAGTGCATGATGATAATTTGGTCGGTGTATTACTCCTAGGAGTGAGTAATTAGAAGAGTAAGGTTGGTATCAAGATCAAGAAAAATTGAGTAGCTGGATGACCCAAAAATTATGAGGAGGCAGGATATATAGTTTAAGGATTGGAAATGGTTCTTGGTGATGAATCTGACAACCGATTGTATTACGGTTCACCCTTGGATGAGTGTTGATCAATAGAGAGGGTTTCATAGTAGAGACACTGGTATACTTTGGGTATTAGCAAAAGGTAGTCCTCGGACTTGATTTAGCTTGATCATCAAGTGAATTGAGACTCATGTCCAGTTATACGACGTGATGGTTAGCATGATAGTGAGAAATATAGCATATCACATGTTAAGACTTTGGTGACAATCCCTATGCAAGGTTGTGTGATTTGATCTAGATATTGAGGGCTTTGATGGTTTAATCTTGGAAGAATTGATGGATCGCTAATTTTCGGGATGAAATTTCCTAATAATGAAGAATGTAGTACTCGTGCCCAATTTTTTTTCTCGACATAAATTGTAAGCATATGAAACCTTGGGAATTTTGATCATTATTATTGGCGTTATATCTATAGTTGACTATTTTGCAGTCTTCAGGAGAATTATTGGAAGTTTGTAGGTTAAATTTTGGAAATTTTAAGAATATTTAGAAATGGTCGTTCAAATAAGAATAACAAGTCCTTAAAAGTGTGGATCAAATGAGGATGGAGCGAGGCCCTTCTACATAATAGTTCATCCTCGTTCGAAGATCGTTTGAAGCATAGTTAAAAAAAATATGCCATTCTCATTTCAATGAGGGTTACTAGATTTTTTGGCTACCCTTATGCTTTTTTGCATTTTGGACCATTGGATGGATGACGTGTCAAGTTCCGTTGAACCCAGATTGGGCAAAAACTTGATTTTGATACTTAATGTGGTTTTATAAGGGCTTTATTTTGGTTTATCTGGGAGATTAAGAGTTGGAATAAGAGAGAGAGTGGGGGTGGGACTTTGCCAACCATTTTAGCATTTAACACCCTCTCTCTACCACAAACCACATTGCACTTACCATGGATCCACTTAATGTCACCATGTTCAACTAGTATTGCACAATATATAAGCCATATGTACCCATTTCCACCATTATTGAACAAAAGTTCCAATTTGAAGGTGTTGATGGGGATTTTTGGAGAAGTTGAAGATGGAAGATACATGAAACCTAAAGAGGGTTGTTGATTAAGCATTCGTGGATAAAGCTTGGATCAACTAGGTATCCTCTTAAGGGCCACAAACTCTCTAAGGACACCTTAGGAGTTGGGAGGTTGCCATATTCTTAGACATTTCAACCTACCATTATTGGAGCTCCATTTGAGGTGAGAAACTCTACTCTTATTATTGAGACTCTATTTCCATACTAGTAATGTTGTTGTTAGGTTATAAGAGGAGGTCTCATACGAATAAAATGATGGGTTCCTGGTAACTTTGGTATTTAACATTTAATGTTCCAAAATGTTATTTTGTTAGAAAGAAAATTATGGATAAATATTTCAAAGTTTTCTTGAAATTTATGACTGTGATTTCTATGAAATGGTGTATTCCTAAAACTTTGATGCTAAATATTTTATGGAATAAAATATTTTTGGAAATGATATTTATCTTCTTTAAATGTTTATGATGAAATGATGTTCTAAAATTTCTTGCAAAAATGAAGATTGTATAAAAATGGGCATTGTTCAAGTTTTGAAGAATAAAAATGTCCTTTAGTCTTTAAAATTGTATTTTTTGCAAGTATTATGAAGTTTCTAAAGTAAATCACATGTTAGACCCATCTGATAGGATTTTAAGTCTTAAAATCCATCCTTTTATGCATATAAACTTGTAGTATTTTGAGAATGAACATATAAACAAGTTTCGTGAGCGTTTATGTGGGTGTAAACATGAGCTGAAGAAACTAGAAGATTCATCCATTAAGGTGTGTGCAATTGGTGTTGAAATGTGATAAAAATGTAAGATTTCAAGACTACAAGTATTAATAAAGAACATGGTATTTTTTTACAAAGTAGTCACATATGGTAATGCTTTCTTGGAAATTAAAGTAATGAAATGAATATGCTTTAAATTGAGAAGAATGGTACCCCAAAAATGTTAAAAAGGTGTTAAAATCATTGGGCAGAGCATATGGCTTGCATAGCCGACGATGTGGAGCTTATTAAAGTATGCGGTTATAGTAAGCTTCCGAGAAAAAGATAACGAAAATGAAACATGTCAAGAAATGATTTGTTTCGTGAATATGTGAAAATGAAACCTAACTTGAATAAATTAATAAATTTTCCGGTAATGTATAAAATGAAAAATAAATGCGAAAAGTGATTAATTTCCATAAGGGAAAGAAATGATAAAGTGAAGTGATTAAATGGGTGGTCAAGAAACCTAAAAGGTTTAACCCATAAATAAAAGAAGGTTATTTTCATGAAAAGTTTCCAAAGGAAAAATAAGTATATTCTAGTATGGTATTTGCGTGTATTGAAAGGGCGATTTTTAAAGAAATTACTAGCATGGAATGGTACAAATAAAGTTGATAATTTCGTTGAAAGAAATGATTTTTCCTTGAACAAAGTTTATTTGTTTTATGTATTTAACCGGGTGTGTTAAATCAAAAATATATGTTAAGACAAGTAAAAGGGTATGTCTTTTACGGATTAAGATGAATTAATCAGGTTAAATAACGTTTTTGGAGTAAAAGTGATTTCATGCATGTAAGTATATATATATAATAAGATAGGGAAGTTTTTGAAAATGTATACATTTTTAACGGTGAGGATTGATTCCATGTCAAAAGACATTTTTGGGAAATGAAGGGTTGAGATGAACCCTCTCTTTTGATATTTCAAAATTTGAAATTTTAATCTGTTTTTTCATTTCCCCCTTAAAAGAATACTCTCTTTTATTGTACCAAATTTTCACTTGACCCGATTCAAACTCATGTCTTCTATAATGTCTCTTTCTCTCTCTCTCTCTCTCTCTCTCTCTCTCTCTCTCTCTCTCTCTCTCTCTCTCTCTCTCTCTCTCTCTCTCTTAACCCTATGTACCTTATCTTTCATCTAAAAAATAACCCCCCACCACCATAAACACCCCATGATCATAAATGTTGGCAAACTATGTTTGTCACCGTCGATAGACCTGGCCAACAAGCAAAGTTTTTGTCTTTTTCAATTGTGTGTTCGTTTGAAAAGTTCATCAACGTCAAGATGTTTAATTTTGTTCTTACCCATTTTAGAACTCCTAGGTTTAGATTAAGGTTTTGTTTATAAGTTGTTCTTCTTTTTTGTTGTTTATTAGTTCAAATTTGTTTCAAAATGACAATTTTTTTAGTTTCTTATTCTGAATTTTTTTTTAATGTATCATTGGTGGTATTGAAATGATCTATTATGAAAATTTAAAATTTTGTCTTATCTCTATTTGTGTTATTTTTATTGTGAATTAGAGCCTTTCTCTGCACAATGACCCTTTTTCCTAACATTTATCAACTTTTTCAGATATTGACGATTTCCCACTTGCCTATTATTTTGAGTATTGTAAGTTGTGACACATTACACATCTTAATATGAAAGAGCAAACAACTACTTCCAATAATTATGGTGATACAGGGGTCTGATGGATAATACTAAGCAAAATTAAATTCCAACTTTTTATCTTTCGGTTCAAATTTTTAGGGTGCTTTTTTGGTTATTAATTCAGATTTGGGTCATCGCTCTAGATTTTTTGTTTCTCTCACTAATCTATTTACAATGTTTCATTAATAGGTTGAGTGCAAGTTTGAGGTGTTAATTTGCAAGTTTGAGGTATTGTACAGTTTTTTGTAGTCATAACCTTGAAACTAACTTATTTTCTACTATATAACGATGAAATCACTTAGTTTTTTTTCATCCTTTTTTTTCTTTATACACTTTTTCATCCTTTTCTTTAATACAATTTTCACCCCTTTTCATCCATTTTCTTTTTTATACAGTTTTTCATCCATTTTCTTTTTTATATAATGATGAAATCACTCCGTGTTCTCTCTCATTTCAGTGTGGTTCACCGGTGAGTTTTTCCTTTTGGATGTTTTTTGTTTCAATAGTTTCTAATGTAATGTTGCAACCAACCGGTACTGATATTTGTTTTCAATCGGTACTGATTTTTCCCCTTTTGGATGTTTTTTGTTTCAATAGTTTCTTATGTAGATGTAGATATTTTTTTTATTTCAATAGTTGTTTCAATAGTTGGTAATTTGTTAGTACTGAACAGGAATGTATGTGGTATTTTGTATTTTGTATTTTTCACTTAGTCCTCCCCCGTTTCATTTATTCAAATCCTCTTATGATTTTAGCTATTTATGCAGGTTTGTATTTTTGCAGTTTTGGTTTAACAATAACACCTCATTTTGTTTTAGTAATTTTTAATTCAAATATCATATATGTTTATTAACAGGGGGCCGTCTTTGTCTTAATAAAGTGGAAAGAACCCGTGGTTGGGCTTTTGAGTTGGATTCGGTGTGTGTTTGGAGCAGGTGAGTACAAGTTGTAAGTATAAGGGTGTTGCGTGATGTATGCTCCAATCAGTTTTGGTTACACAGGTATGATCTCCGTTTTGATCTCCATTTTTGAAAATAGTTTAAATCATAGTTTGTTTACACATGTATGATCTACAGTTTTGGTTACACATTGTTGGTGTTTTGAAGATTTGAAATTTGGAACACACACGCCATTCCATCCACTACTCTTTTTATGGTATATAACACACAGATCGGATGTCGGTGCGTTTACATTTTTTTCACTCTATTGATTTTCTCTTTATATAATATGTTTAAGAAACTTCCATTTCTCAGGTATTCTATTCTTCCATCTCTGCATTGGATGAAACTGATTCAAGGCATGGGTTGAAGTAATTAGTTTAATCCATTTTTTATTTTTCATTTTCTATTTTATGCTTTGAGAATCTGACATAGGAGAAGCACTAGTAATGGCAGAACAATCGTTGACCATATTTGAAGAGAGGTCCCTTTATTGTGGTCGAGTTTAATCCCGATTGGAGGTTCATTCGTCATTTTGTTATGTTATGATGGAGTATTTAACACACTTAAGTACTCAGGTGCCTGTACTGACCATCACAGGTTTACAACTAATTTTTTGGCCAATATGAATTTTTAATCAATACGGCATTTTTTTAACATCCATTTTGATATTAAATGTTTTTAAGTAAAACTCATCAGTTGATGTTGAGTTAATAGAGTGGGTAGTGGATTTCATATATCTTAATGAACTCTTGGCTTTGTTTGTGTTATACAATTATCCAACTGATGGCTCATTTGTAAGTTTTTTTATTTTCACTTCCTTTTAGTGTTCTTTACTTAATGACACTAATTTACTAAATAGTTTTTTTATATCCATATGCTCTTACAATTGATCCTTAAGTACCTAAATATTAAGATTTGGCATATTCATAATCGTGTGGTACCTGTTTGACCAAACGATTCAATGGATGTTCGATTTTTTGGCCACTTGGCTTTTATTATAGTGGAAATAATATAATGAATAATGTTGAACTTTTAGTTGTATAAATCTTATTTTAGTTTTTGTGAATATGTTTTAAATTGTATAAATCTGATTTTTGGCGACTTGGATTTCTTTAATGGGGATCTGTTTCCTCTTAATGTTTTCAAGCACTAAATAAATGGAAGGCAATATTAATCACAAGTAGTTAAAATAGAGGATCTTAAGAAATGTATGAATAGGAGAAATGTCAAGAAGCTAAAAATAGAGCTTGAATTATGCCTAAAAGTAAAGACGTGACTGGAGGAAGAAAAAAATATACGTTTGGGAGAATGGAAATCTACTGAATACTTTTCAACTGGTCACTACTAAGACGTGACTGAACAAATGATAGGTATGCAAGATGGAGAGCCGTAAGAGAGTAATTCAAGCAAAAATTGAGTCCTATTATAAAAAGACACAATTTATATACTTTTATGCATAGATAAAATCCATGAGTAAATTAGTATGGGAATGGTGGTCGATGAGGGGTTTCAACCTCATCTCACACGTCCCCAAATTCATCATACAACCAAGAAAACTTCCTTCCTTTTAGGTTTGTCAACCCTTTAATCTATCAGGCCTATGTAATCACCCACAATGACAACAGCGATAAGGTTTGTTCGTCAATGCTTTTAAAGTTGATTTTTTCAATGCAAAACAATATATGATAGTAAGGGTAAAGTAAAATACACTCCTAATACTGCTAAATTTGTCGAAGAAAAAGCCTTAAAAGGCTCTTAATATCAAATGCCTAAGAGAATGAATGTACTGAGTGTACTACTTTTTGACATATACTTTTCGACATAGAGTTTATGTATCTTCTTTCATTGGGTCTTGAGTATGGAATTTGCCTAAGTTAACTTCTAATCAACATCGTTGAATCAAATTTTTTTGTCTTTCCGTAAACTTTTTATTCTCCCTATTAATGTTTGATGTTTTTGGTGTCCATCAGTAGATGTATAGCTTAAATTCAAATAAGTCATCCTGAAACAGATTTAATGGACTGTTGGAAGGTATTCTTGAACCACATCCCCAAAACCACACATGCCCATAAGTTCTTTGCAGCTTGAAAAGGACTCTGCTAGAGTTGAGAATACGTCCGGACGGAGATCATCAGTTGAAAAGATATAAGATCCTAACTCAATCAATTGTGGCACCCGAACGAGTAGGTTGGGAAGCTTCTTGAGGGAAACATATATACACCAGCAGTAATGCCAATTGTATGCAGTAACATATATGCATCAGCATATATGCAATTGCATATATGGTGCTACATATATGCTGCTGCATATATGTTTCATATCTGTAGCATATATGCAACAACCCCACGCTTCCACTCCCCGGGCAGCCCAAACATATATGTTTTCTAATTCACAAAATAGGTTTGTTTAAATTTTACTTATTTAGTAGACTACTTGTTTCTTAATATGTATAATAGTTAAAGTTGTTTAATGTGAGGACTTTATTAGACTACATGTTTTGATTATTGGGTTATTCTCTACTTTTGTTTGGTTGGTGTGATTTTGGATTTGATGGTAGTTTGTTGAATGTCTTCTTCATTCTTTTACATGTGAAATTAGATTCAAAGTATCCACCCAATCATATTGTTAGAGTATATTTGATCTATTATAGTTTTGGAGGAGCAAAGTTGGGTAGTAGGCCGTTGTAGCAGTAATGTCGTACAATCATTCTTTTAGGTTCGTATTAAATTCAACTTATTTATTTTCAAAATAAAATATTTCCAGAAATACATCTTAATTAACTTTATGTTATATCATAAATTCATTATGCTCTTAGTTGTCACTTTCTAATTTTCTTATATTCTATATGAATTAGTCTTCTCTTAATTTTTTTAGGAGTTTGGACAAATGGAGTGGAAGATTGGAAGATGCTACATTGATTTAGGAGGTTATGAAAAAAACCTCGGCCACTAAACAAGGTAATCTCTCTGTTATACTACTGTGATTTTTGTTTGAAATTTGGTCATAAGCCATCTTATACTTATACTGTTGTGGTTTTTGTTTTCTTTGAAATTCATGTAGCAAACCATTGTGATCCACATAATACATTGGTATAGGTGTATATTATCAGGAGCATGGGGTGACCCAAACTGGACACAATGAATACACATTGGTCATGCCTTCAACCCTAACTCTGGACGCTTTGAAAAACTAGGTGTGCCTTTAACCCGACACTAGACATCATTGAACACGTGGTGTCGACACATATTTGGATTCCGTACGTTTATTTTGTTAGAGTTAGTTTGTAATGACTTTAAAAGGTAAATGTTGAATATAGTTCCCTCATTTATATGCATGTTCTTGGGATTGAATATTGTTGTTGGAGTTTTTTATTTCTTAAATAGGGTGGATAGTCCTATAAACAAAGGAGGTTCTGCCCAATTTTTCTAAGTTTACACATTTTTGTTATAAACAAGAAGCGTACGACTTAAATTCAATTATGTTATTTATATGTAGTCTTGGACAAACTATTAGTATTATTATTGGAGTATTTTTTATTTTTTTTAAAACATTTGTGTTCCAAGAAAAATTGACTTAAATTTTATGTATATATGTGTGTAAATGTTTTTTCAAAAATTGGCTTAAATTGCATGTACATATGTATGCGTGTATGTATGTTTGTACGTACGTATGTAAAACAAAATCATTTTTTTTTCATTTTTTGAATTAATAGGTTCGTACAATAGTTTAAAAAAAATATTTATCTGTTGCGAACTAAATACGGTATATGGTTCAATCAATGACATACACTTTTGAAAAATTGCGTCGTGCCTTTAGGCACGGGCATACCCTAAATATATATATATATGTGTGTGTGTGTGTGTGTGTGTGTGTGTGTGTGTGTGTGTGTGTGTGTGTGTGTGTGTGTTAGACTTTTCTTTCGATCGTTCGATTCTGTACTGCATTTTGTGTATTTCCCACTGAGCATTCGGCTCACTCCCTCGTCGTTGTTACGACAGGTTCATTGAGGTTCATATTTTGAGAGCGTTATATGAGTAAGTACTCTCTTTTATTTTACGTTAGTATCTCTATATGATTGGATTCTTGGGATGCTTCCCACGGGACCCGGACTTAGCTTAATTTTTAAATGGTAATCATATGCTAAACAAGTGAAATGGTAATTGAATAGAACTGGAAAAAAATAATTATTTAGCTTATTTTATTGCACTTCACACCTAATTCTTGGGTCGGACTGGGTTTACCATGAGTGACCCATAAATTCGGGCTATTGTTTTACAGATTACTTAGTTATAATGAAGCACCTCATCCAAAGAATCCCAAGTTCAGCGTTGGAAGGGTTCGCCGTGCATAAAACTCTAAGGATGTCCACCTTGGAAGTGTGGCCTCTTCAAATGAGGTAGATACGGATGTCCTGATTGTCACATTGGACCAAACCATCATCACCCAACTCTAGATCAAATAGTAGAGGTTGATTAAATCTCATATTAGACCACGCCCATTAAGTCCTACCTTAGATATCTTGCCTAAAAAAGATCTACATAGATGAATGACATGTCTACCTTTCGGATACTACATGGATAATGAGGTATTATTAAAAAATGAGTATTTCTCATAACCTCAACAATGCCTCAGACCATCAAAATTCATATATGTCCTCAAAGACCTCCACGTAGGTGCTCATGGTTCTCATACGAGCCCAAAGACCTTAGCCTATAAGGTCTTGAGGCAAGGGTACTTATTACCAATATTGGGGAAATAAGCCAAATATCTAGTCCAAGATTGTGATAAGTGTCAGAGGCTTGCCTTCGATCCAAAGTAGCTAGAGGAGAAGATGGACACAATGCTAAGTGCATGGACTTTCACTCAATGAGGAGTGTATTTTGTATGTCCATTTCTTCGCAACAAAGTCTAAGACAGGTTATGCATTATGGCTATTGGTTACTTAACCAAGTGGGATGAGGTCAAGCCCTTGGCCACCATCACAAAGAAGAGGACCAATAATTTCACCTGAAAGAACATCATTTGCAGGTTTCCTTGCCTAGAGCCATCATCTCTGATAATAGAATACAATTTGATAATGCTTCATTTAGTTAAGTCTACTCAAACTAGAGTATAAGCAATCACTACTCATCTTTAGGACATGTTCAAGCTAATGGCCATGTCAAAGTAACCAACATAATCATATTCCACAAATTAAATATCATTTTAGAGAAATCCAAGGGTTTGTGGGTTATGGAATTGCTAATTATCTTGTGGGCCTACTCAACTACAGTCAGATATCCAACACGGGAAACTTTATTCTCCCTGACCTTTAGCACTGATATAGTGATCCCAAAAAAGTTCAGGATACCAACTCCGATGATGGTTTAGTTTGAACTAGGGGTTAATGGAAAAGGTCTCAAGAGGTCCCCGTATGATTTAGGAGAAATAAGAGAAGCAACGCTGATCAAAAGGATTGCCTATAAGAAAAGAATGTATCTTACTTCAACAAGAAAGTATGACACAGAGAATTCAAAGTGGGGGGATATGGTCTTGAAGGAGGTCATCATTTCAACCAAAACTTTGAGCGAAGGGAAGCTAGGACCTAAGTTGGAAGGTCCCTATGTGGTGGTTAAGATAGTGAGGCCAAGATGTTATTTATATAAAAATATGGACGGATATAAACTCCGACACCTATGGAACATATAGAATATCAAGAAATATTATAATTGATGTACTCTTTTGTTGATATGAAATGAAAAGAAATCTTTTGGCTACCTATTATGTCCCAATATTATATTCAATATACGTTACAAGGATTGAAGCCTTGGCTCTGGGCTAAACCTAAGGTCTAAGAACCCAATGCGAGTTATAAGGCTTCAATCATTGGCTCCAAGTTTAGTCTAAGGTCTAAAATGACCCTGGAAGAGTTGGAAGGTTTCAATCCTTGGCTCTAAACACATGTATTAGGTCCAAGAGACCTCCGAATAAGGACTCATACGATTAAAATGCTTTCATCCATGGATCATAAAGTCCCTAAAGTGTTAGATGACCTAATAAGAATTGAAAGGCTCCTATCCTTGTCTAAACACATGGCTAAGGTTCAAGATACCTTAGACCAAATATAGAGAGATGGAGTCACCAGTCTATTTTACTCAAAACAGACAAAAGCAGGAGAGCCATCCCGAAGGACAGCATCCAAGGACATACTGATATATACGAAACCAAAATGGTTCGAGAAGGATCCGGAGGCTAAGTTATGAAATGGGAAGGTGTTAGGGAACCATTTCGCCCTTACGGTCTCTCATGGGTTTTTACTATTTTCCTTTATTTTCCCCGTCATATGTGTGCATGTGCATATATAATGGAGATGGGAATCTTTGGCTTGTATCATGGGAGAGATAAAGCGAGTCATCCGTAGGAAGGTTCATAGAAATAATATTAGAAAATAGGATTTACGCGATTATCCTTGCGTTGATCGTTGTTATGGAATGATAACGTATGTGGAGTAATACGCCACTAAGAACAAATATATGCATAAATATATGTAATCTAAGAGAGTTGAGCTTAGAGAAAATAGAAAATGAGAGAAAAAGTGAGAATAGGACTCGAGTCTCGAGTTTTACCCCGAGATGCCTACGTAGCCTATAGAGGCATCAAAGTCCGCGTAGTTCATATGCAAAATGAGGGGTGGGGGTTATCCCATAAATCCAATCGGGGACTTCTCTTATTTGTGTGTTGTGTGCGTAAAAAAGTGTTTTAGTTGTGAGAAAAGTGTAAGAAAAGTGTAAGAATTCTCGTTTGGAATTTATAAGCAAACCCTCTTTTTCTTATTTTTTGAGTTTTTAATTTGTATGAAAATAATAGATATGCAATAATACTAAATAAAAAGTATATTAGGATATGTGAGGTGAGAGAATAAAAGTGCTAAATAATAGAAAAAATTAATGCGAATTTATGAAAATTTAAGGAGAGATTTGAGAAAATTGGACCTTCTTGAATATCTTGAGCTTGATCTTGAGTGTTGGAGAGAAGCCCTTGTACTTGGATGATGATGGAGGTTAATGAATTCACCAAGTTTGATGAAAAGGATGATGAAAAGTGATGGTTGGATAAGGATTTGGATGTGAAAATCATGCGGACTTCGAGAGAGGTTTTCTGGATATTGCTGAGAGTGATGTCTATCAGATCTGGTCTCCCTTACAATGAGGTCAAGGCCTCATTTTTATAGGCCCGGAGCATTACCAATCGGTATAGCCCTGGTCCTACCAATCAACAAGTGATTTTAGGCACACTGCCGATAGGCAGGATCTGGGACCTGCCCTTTGGTAGTGTCTTTCAGGTCTATTTGGAAAATCGGTCGTTGAGCGCAAATCATTGATCCGAATCGTGCATGGGGAAGACTGTTGGAAAGTTAATTTAGATACCTTCTAAAGTTCTTTGGACCGCTCCCAGGTCGGGAGTTGAATTTGGGTCAAATGTGGCTTGAAAGCCCTCGTCAGTCCTTTGGACGGGAAAACTTCGGATGCAAACGGATCCTTCGTCTGCATGGTAAGTTAGAATTGTGCATAGGGTGGTCCGTTGGAAAGTTTGGGAGATGTATTTCGACATTCCAAAGAGTTTGACCTGGTTTGGGGAGTTGAATTTGGTCAACCGGTACCTAGAAGCATTTGGTGACCTCTCGGAGTAAACCGCATCATTCATCTATATCGTAAGTCGGAATCATGCACGGAGTAGACCATTGGAAATGAGTTTTAGTTCCCTTTAAAAATTTATTTAGTCTCGATCGAGCTTAAGAGCTGACTTAGGTCAAAAGGATCTCGGGAGCGCCTGGTGGCCTCTAGATCAGGTTTCGGGGGAAAAGGGGTCGTTCATCCGCATGGTAAGTCAGAATTACGCACGAGATCGATCATTGAAAAGGGGTTTCAGTGCCCTTTGAGGATTCATTCAGTCTCGGTCGAACTGAAGAGTTTTAATTTTTGGTCAAAAGGAGCCTTGGAGCGCCCGATGGCCTCTAGGTCAGTACTCAGGGCATGACTTGGGTTTGAAATGATGAAGGGAGGTGCTAGGGACCTTAGGAGAAGTTAGAGGGTATTATAATGGGGTGTTTACAAGAAACTGATTTAACCAACATTTGAAATAATGAAAGTCTGCATCTACAATCTCTAGATAAGAATTAGGCACCATGCCCTGACTGATATGAATGACCCTGAAGGAATCAAGAATAAATGTGGGGCATCTAATACCAAGATCCTCTAGATTCCATAACAACTACAAAACGTCATCAGAAGGGAACTCCTACGCTTGGCATCCCTGTGGCTGGGCACCTAAAATGTTTTTACAAAACACAAATAGATTTGGAGGAAAATGGGACAGAGCCCGAGGTGAAAATAGTTTAAAAACTTAGCAAACATTTAAATTACAATTAAACAACACATATTATAAACACGTTAGTTGCGTAGTCTCAAATGATTTTCTAACCTATCAAATAATGTGCACGCCTAACGTATACCCTTAACCCATCATAGTTATGCCATTAACTAACTACTTTGTACCACTCCTTTCGTATTCTAACATAGGGTATCTACTCCTAACACCCAAACAAGTCATATTCATAACTCATATTCACATTCATTAAATTACTTATCTCAAGTGTTAATTAAATTCTAACATTCTTAGCCCATTAAAATATCTTAGTTATTCACATCTACTAAGCAATGGTGGAACAATCACAAGTATATATATGTAAATCACTCTCAATACATATATACATTTATGGCACCCAGAGGCTAAGCTGCGGTGCATGTATACTCTGCTATCAAATCCATATACATTACGTACGTAAGGATCACGTGTTCCGAATCACTCAGGAACCGTCTCAATAAAAATCACACATATTGGAGGCGAAGATAGTTCACATACCCATAGGTCATGCACATACATATGGTCCCATGGTCAGCTGACTTATCAACTCAAAAATAAGTCATTCACAATCCTATGTCCTTAAGGTACCAATATAAATCCCCCTCGAAGGCACACATAAAAAAGATGGCCCTTTTTTTTCGAAAAACAACCTCCCGTGATAGAAAGTATGGTTGGTATGTCATACACATAAGAAATCCATACACTAGGCATTCACACAACCTAAGTAATCATATTTCAATATAGTTATTCACAAATTCCACTTAGTAAGTCTCGTACGTAGCAAGTTTATCCCGAACATCATACGTAATATATATATATATATATATATATATATATATATATATATATATATATATATATATATATATATATATATATATATATATAGCTTGATAACTCTCTTTTCATACCAATTGGAGTAAATAAACCTATCCCAAAAGGTTCCTAGGTCTCCTATTAGTTTCTTATGTCATCTTAGTAACTTAAAGTCCCTCCGTTACTGTTCTTATCCTTACATCATCATTGATTCCCATTATAGTTTCAATTCGAACGATTTCTAATCGTACCTCACTCGGTAACCCTCGTAAGCAATATCATTCAATTCCATAAGATAAACCATTTTCTGGGCATCAAGTAAGACTCTACTGACCTTAACTCTGTCCCATAATATCAAATTAATCACCCTAAGAATCATCATCGGCCTTGGAGTTTTCATTAAACCTTAAGGGAAAACAATTGCAAAAAATCAGGAGGGGTCGATTAATCGACAAAAAGGATCGATCGATCGACGTTCTTGGATCGATCGATCGATCAAGCAGGTTTTTGCCCAGATTTCTTAAACAGTTATGGGTTTCTTCCTTTTTACACCTCAAATTCTTCATTACAACGTCCCAAACTCCCAATAAAGTTCACTAATCATCCTATTAACATATTACTATAAACCTTAACGTATTATAATCAGTTAATCATCATGAATCACCAGTTTTTTGGATCAAAATACCGAAATTTCAGAAAAACCCTATTTCTCCTATTTCCTTCAAGATATTCATAAAACTCAACATAAATTCACAATTTCCTATGCATGGATCATGGTTTCATAACTAGTATGTACCCAGAAATTTATCTACATGAAGCCTACCAATATTCAATGTTTAATTCTCCAATTTCATAATTTATTCACTTATTTACGATTAATCATAAAATCTAAACTATTATGTAAAATATATGCTTTGAATATTTGCAAGATAAATCACATGCCACTAATTATAAATTCTGATCCATTGGTGATAGTATTGGTTGGTTCTCCCTCTCTTTCCGGTCACAAATCCGGCGATGGTGGTGGTTGTTTTGCCATGGAAACCCTTGGAATTCTCCTGAAACCATTTTCTTTCTTCTCACGTTACTCTCTCTTGTGTTTAACAAATAATGTCCCTAATAACCATAAGTGTTGGCTGATAAATATCTCCTAATTTTCGTGGGTTAATATTCACCAAACAAAAAGGAATCAATAAAATACCCTCCCGGGTTTCCGGTTAGGCCTAAAAATGCCCCGGGATCCAAACTAAACACCCGACTAGTGTTTTCTGACTATCTCGACCCTTACGGACACGTTGGCACTCTCAAAATGACCATATGGATGACATAAAAATAAAATACTTTTAAATCCATTAAATTTGGTCCTGACACGTGCATCCCAACTTAATTACCGAAACCGCCATATTTTTACCTCACAATAATTTTAATAAATTCAATAATCACATATTACCATAATCACTAAGTAATATTCATAATTCTCATCATATTTAAATACTAACTCTCGTCTCGCTAGATGTAAATTTGAATTAATTTCCAATTAATTATCCCAGATTAATTTAATTAATCCCACAATTAAAAGCCATCAAATTACGGGATATTACAATATTGTGGAAATGGTAAACTCTTTATGTGAAAAATAATTAAATTACATTTTATTAAATGGGATATGATCAATGATTACCTGGATTTGGTATTTTATGGGTAAATTTATTGTCCTTTTGTATCCGAACAACGTTCTTGGTAGGAAACTGTGGAATTATAGGTGGATATTGTAGGTAATAGTATTTTAGATTACCTAATAGGAAATGCTTATGGAGTTCATGCATTGTAAGACACTAAGGATTCAATATTTCATTTGATAGGGAAGATGATTAATCTTATGGATGAGATCTTAGTGATCATGAAGATTTTGTGATAAATCTTTACAGTGGTTACTCGAGTTTGAAAGCCAAATCGACACAACCATTGTACCCTAACCATAAAAAAGATCACATAGCATTGTATGACATGGTTTGTGAGTATAGTTTAAAGAGTCATTTTTATTTGTCTAGTAATAATGCGATTTCAATTCTAAAGTGGGTGAAATTTTTTATCGCAAAATAGAATACGTAGCCAAATAACTATATGATAATGAATAATGGTTTGAACGAAATAGGAATGAATTGTAAATACATATATGCATGCAAGTATGATTGTATATCATAAGGAAAGGAATAAAAAATGATCATCATTGTCCGGTATAAAGGGAACTAGATTTTCGCCAAACTAAGTTCAAATGATCAGAGAGGCTCACTTTTAACAGTGACTTAACTAGAATTTAAATATTTACACATTTGTCCTTATTGAAGATATTTTTCACAGTACAATGGATAATGGAGGCAATGAATTGGCATGCAAGAGTAGAATTAGGAGATAATCTCATGTGTCATCCGAGTGATTCAAATACTTGAAAATCTATCAATTTTAATTACCAATACTTTGCCAAAGAAAAACATAATATTCACTTGGTAATATCAATACTTGAGTTCAATCCATTCAATAACCTAAACACCAATAAAAGTGTATCGTCGGTAATCTTATCGCTCCTTAATATACATCCTTTGTTATGAATGAGACCATAATTTTTTATGTTGTCTTTATTGATACTTGAGCCCAAGGAACTAGGTGATGACATTGATGTCTTCATGACACAATTTATATAAAAATTGAATAGGTTATTAAACATAATCTTGATTTTCTTTGCTGATTTTTATTGGGTGGGCGATGAGGAGATGATGCTTGTTATGAGTAGATATACTTGCTTTGTTAATGTAACATGGATTTACTTTGGTAGTTTTTTTTGGGTTGCTAAATGTAATCTGGATTTCAATTTTGTAATATGTAGTTCATTAAACCTAATGTGAGTAGTCATATTCAATGTTTTAAATTCTAAGATTTAATCTTGAAAATAGTGTAAGAGAAAATATAATTTAATAGTAAAATGTCCTGAAAAGATGTCCGAGCACGTCACAGAAGACCAAACTAACTTGTAGAAACAACCCATATAGTCATGTAATGCACGGGTTAGAACTTAGGTCAAAACTTGAAAATTTGAAGGTTTAAAAATTGGGTCATAGAGGTTAAAATGTAATTTAAGTAAAACTATCCAAAATGAGGCACAAACACATTACACGATAACAAAATATCTTGTAGAAAAAAATCATCAAGTCATGTGATTTGTGGGTTGAGACTTGGGCCAAAACTTAAAAATTATAAGGATTAGGCTTTAAAATAGGATGTCAGACGTTAGAGGGTGAAACATAATTTAATAATGAAACGACCCAAAAAGAGGCACGAACAAGTGAAACAGAACCAAACTAAATTGTAGAAACAACCATTACAGTCATGTGACTCATGGTTTGAGACTTAGGTAAAAACTTAAAATTATTAGGTTTCAGCTCGAAAATAGGGTGTTAGAGGGTAAAAATGTAATTTAACAACAAAATGGACTTAAAAGATGCGCGGGCACATCACACGTGACGAAATTAATTATAAAAACAACATGTACAGTCATGTGACTTGCGGATTTGAGACTTGGGTCAAAACTTGAATATTTTAAGGCTTAACCTTGAAAATAGGGCGTTAGAGGGTGAAAATGAAATTTCACAACCAAAATGCCTGGAGAAAATGTACGAACACATTACACAAAACGAAAATAATTTGAAGAAACAACTATTACATTCACGTGACTCATCTTTGCTTTTTAATACATGCTTTAACCTACATATGATACATGTTATATTTTATGTTATGCAATGAAACTAAAAACAAGTTTTGTGTTATTTAGTTCTAATGTCGAAAATGAGGATTTCCATTTCATTTGTTCTATATTCTATTATAATGAATCATATATTGCTAGGATATATCGACTTCAAGTGCTAGTGGCAATCGTACCCCAGGTAAGAGCACTGAAGACCTAAATTCTTCAAACTAAACAACCATTGTTTGTAGCATGACTAGGTGTATTATTCAAATAAGACAACAATTATTATTAGGTCAATAGAGCTAATGAAATTCATGATTGGACCGAGGAACGAGAATTAGAAAAATGTTACCAAAGAATTTAAGTTGGCTATATGGGGAGTTCTTCAGGTGAAAAATCTCACTATTAATGTAAAATATCTTGATTTCTAATTTAAGTATATATATGTTGAATTTTGTGTACTAACCTTCATTCTATATTTTTGTTTGACCGAAACAATTCAATTTACCCCTTGAACAAAGGGCAAATGTCTTCGAAATTATAATAGATCAATGGAAAACATGGAAGAAAACTATATATGCTCATTATTTTGGGAAGAAAAATATTCCATAATCACCTAGAAAGACAAGGTGCCAAGGAAGGAGCAAGTGACTATTTCCAACTAGAACAAGTTTATTGAATATGACTCCTTTGATATGCATTTGGCCACTAAAGATTAGTCGACGACCAACAGTGCCATAAAAGTTGATGTTCACTACTTTGGCCAAAAATCTTATGCGGAGTAGAGCATGAAATGATACATGATATGGATTAAAATTAATCACAACTTTTTATAATGAATACATATAGTTTTTAATTGATTTGTAGAGTTTTTATGGAATGCGTAAGGCCGTAATGATTGTAATATGTGCAGGAGGGAGGGAGTGTTGACCTAAGGGGTAAGGTGTATTCGTTTGATTTCTATATACAAGTTATCCCCAATAATGACTCTACTAATAATCTCGCAGTCGTCAAAACAATAGTAAGTTTTATTTTAAATTACATTTTGATTTAATAATGTTCATTTTATAAGATAATGACGTATTGTAAAAATATTTTAGAAGAGATTGAAGGAGCTTCATGAAAACCTAAATGATGTTAATAAACATGTTTGAGTATAAATTCATTGAGTAAATTGTTAGGAATGGAAAGAATAGGCCGCACTAGGGGTGTTATATCATCTGGACCCAAGTCAAAGTTGATGGGCTTAGCGAGAGTCCAAATTTTCATATCCTCATTAAACATCTCGATACATATCAATTACAAATATATTCAAAGATTTATAATCTCCAACAATCATTAAATTATTTGTTTGAGTGCATGAAGTGGGCAATGGGGTCAGGAGAAGGAAGTGGTGGGAGCAAGGACAAGGGGCATGGGAATGGAAAGGGAAAGGTTAAGGAAAATATTGGTAATGAGATCATTTCTCCATCTCCTCGCTGATAGTAGATTCATCATCACCCTTTGATATTTATTCTACTTTGACCCCTAATTTGTCAATTACATTTGATCACGAGCTGAAGATATATCTCTTGGGCGTATGTGGAAGGGATAGGATTGTAGTGGTTATATAACATTTGAGTGAAAGTCCAGGGACCATGGTGCTCAATCACTGCTTGAAACCTAACGAGTTTCGAGCTCGTGTAATTTCGATCTTGGAAGGGAAAAAGGATGAAGTACTTTGGTTCAAACAACCAATGGGTGTTCATCATATTAATGGCATTGTTGGTTCATATCTTGTCTGACCAATGACTTTCCTTGGGAAAATTTGATATTTGAATTTTTTATAATACTAAACAAAAATTTTTGTCCATGTAAATGTATTTGATTTATATATTGTGTTTGATTATATTGTTTGTGATTATGCTTAATTCTATTATTTGTTGTCACCGATACAATTATTTGTCTCTGGTTTTGGTTGTGATTAAAAAAGAAAAAAAATGATTATAAAATAAATTTCTAAGAATGGATGAAGTAAGTTTTGTTTCTAGGTAGTGTGCATGTGGGTTTTGATAGAAAATCTTCTATCTGGATCCATGGTCACGGAGATGTTTTGCACCCATGCGTAGGGAGTTCTAATAGAAAATATTCTACCTTGATCAGTGTGCATGTGGCTTTTTTTAATCATGCGCACAAATCTACCACAAACTATCTTGGGGCTATGTCATGGTCTATGACCATGACAAAGCTGTGACTATATATATGTCTTAGTTTTTATCACGGTCAAGGATCATGACAAGGACGTGATATTTTCCAAACCTTATCACAGTCCATGACAATGATAAAAACTAGTCACCTCTCAATCTTTATCGTGGTCCATGATCATGACAATTCACTTGTGATGAGGGGAATTTTCGATCAGGTTAACCAGAACAGGATTTGTTAGGGAAATCTGTCGAATGACATTCTTGTAATGTGGGAAATGCATAAAAATCAAGGCTGAACACATATCCCTCTATGTTGGCTCTCTCCTAAAGTTATGGGATGGAATAATAGGAACCGTTTTGTATTACTAGTATATAAATCCAACCAAGTATTGAGTTGGAGGTTAAGTGGGAGATATTGTATGAAACCTCTCTATAACTCCTCAAAATAATAAAACTCCACTCCCTCTCCCTTTTCACCATGGATGTAAGTCAATACAACCGAACACCGTATATCTAGTGTTAATTTCTATACTATTTTTCATTCGTTAATGTTGATATATATCATTATTATTTTATTGTGCGTGGAAATTAAACTTCTACTCCAACACCTTGGAGATTCTATATTTTTTACTTTTTTGGAGGCAAAATGACTATGACAAATGGGGTTATCAGGGTCAATGGTGGTGGCAAGTTTGGTTTTCACCCCCAGTTGTGTCATGGTTATGGACTATGATAATTTTGATTTTTCATGATCAATAATCATGACAATTCATCGATTTTTTTATAGTGCTAGCGGTGAGGATTCGGTGGGATTTTTCATGGGACCGGGTATTACATCCTGAGTTGATGATTGAGTCTACACATAGCTCTATATATTGATCCAAGGTAAAGTTGGTTAGATGCATCACAGGATGGAGACATGTAAGTCTTAATTTTTCATATAATCTTGTTATGTGATTACACAGTGGTGTAATAAATTAACTCTTTCCCAAGTTATGTGTGTTTTTATTTGAAATCCGTTATGATTGGGACCTACTACTAATTGACCTAGTAAAGTCATGAGATCTCCCCAAAGGATTGAGCCTTCATGTTATATGTATTTTGCTACTACTATTATTATGATATGGCTACTTTGTTGACTGTGGTGCAATGTATGGTTACTAAATATTTATATAAATTTTAGTAGATAATTATCTTTTAGCCCAAGAGATGATGTATAGCTTTAACCAAAAAGTTAAAGGCTCTAATTTCATTTTAAACTTAGATATATCCAAGCCTATGATATAATATCTTGTTTTTTCGTCATGAAAGTTTTATGAAAATTTGGGTTTTCTGAGACATGGATATATATATGGTTTGGAATGTCTTATTTAATTATTTGTATTTATTTGCTTCAATGGGAAAACATTTTAATTCTTCAAGAGGTGTTCGTCAAGGGGATCTTCTTTCTTCAACATTGTTTGTGTTAGCTTTAGAGGTTCTTAACAGAGGAACTAATCATCTCATAATCTCCAGAAGGATTAAAAGTTTCTCTTTGCTAAGGGGTTGTCCTATGATATCTACTCTTTTTTTATAGATGATACTCTCATATTTGCCAATGGACAAAAGACCTCAATTGATACATCCATGGATTTTCTTCAAAAGTATGAAAAGAGCTCGGGCAGATGTAAATAAAGAGTTATTTTATAGTTTCCTAAAAATTTAGTCCAACTCGAAAAAGAATTTTTGAATAAGCTACTAAATTTTAACATAAGAATCTCTTGATTACTTACTTGGGAGGTCCTCTTTTTGGGGGGAAGACGAAGAAGTCACTTTTTTGTCCCATGATACAAAAGGTTTTGGCTTGTTTGCATGGACGAAGTGGAAGTTTATTAATTTAAGTAGGAGATTAGTCTTAATTGGTCATGTAATACAATCCATGGAATTTAATATGTTAGTAGTGATGGAGCCACCAGTGTGAATTGTGGAGGAGATATACATGGCTTTTGCATGGTTTTTATAGGGTATAGAAGATGGTCATACAAACCATCAATGGGTTAAGTGAAAGGAAAATTGTTTGCGAAGAGAGGAAGGTGGATTATCCTTAAGAAGTTTATATGATTTTAGCATGGCTCATGATTGTAAGCTTTGGTGGATGTTTTTCAAGAAGAAAACTTAGCAGGCCAATTTCATGCCTGCAAAATACTTTAAAATATCTATTATTAAATTTTAAGGAGTTCTTTCATCTTATTATCATGCATGGAAGAGGATGCAATTAGTGTGGGGGTTTATGCAAGAGGGCATGTCCAGAAAAGATGATATTTCTTGGATTTCAGATAGGAATGGTTTTTTTAGTTTAAAATTATCTTGAAGGTGGTTAGATCATGTAACTATGTCCAATTTACTTCCTTAGTGATTTGTGATAGATAATTCCTCCAAAAATATCTACTCTCATATGCATAATTCTTTACATTGATGTAACTATTGATGAGTCTTTGAGGGTTGACAAAGTTCCCTTTTTTCAAAAGGTAGATGTTGTGATAATGCCAAAGAGGAAACAAATGATCATTTATTTTTCAATAACGAAGTGTCTTTGAGGATGTGGACTAAATTTTAGGTGGTTTTGGACTTGCATATTAAGGGTATACATTTGAAGGCAACCTTTATTTCATGATGGCTTAATTCTAGTGTAACGTCCCGACTTAGATTTATGACCTACCCGTGATCAACCGGGTTCGACCCGAGCATTAGTTCTGAAGTTCAAAGAAACAACATATATAATGTTTCTAGTCTAGTTTTATTTCAATTAACATTTCACTTATTAGCATGCGATTCCAAATTTTAAATTGAACTACGTGAGGAACCCATGGGGAGCACCCTGAAGTCGAAGCATACAGAGTTACTAACAAAAAAATAAAGAAAGTATTTACTTATATAATGCTGTCAAAATATGAAACCGCTCCCAACCTATCGTAACAAAGCGAGGGTATGGGCCAAATGCTCGGTGGGAAATGTACGAATGCAATACAGAATCGAACGATAGAAAGGAGACTCTAACAGGTTATGCCTACGTACACATGCAACTACCTTTAATATACATATACATATACATATACATATACATATACATATACATATACATATACATATACATATACATATACATATACATATATATATACATATACATAATGCATTAATAGTTTTACTTCTGAAAACCTTATTTATCCAGATTAATTTACCTTAATCTTATAAAATACTTCTTTTTCATCATTTTAGCATTTCTCGCTTTATAATACTCATACGGTTCAATATTTGAAGCCACCACACTTGATTTGACAAAAAACCACTTATTTACCATGACCACCCTTTTTATTTTATCCAATACACATTAGTATGTTTGTTGAAACCCACCCTTTCAACACAAGCAAACACCGTGTTAGAAAATACTCATTTAACCCCTGAAAATATTTTACAACACATTCTTGTGTTAATTATTGGTTTTACCGCTTAGGTTTCTTTATCTTTTCTCTGAATCTTCTAAATATCGCATACTTCAACGGGCTCCACACGGTGTTACCTAAGTTCCTTTTATTGTGTTTTAATATTTTACAAATGTTCACATTATTCCAACATTCTCTTAACTCGGTCGAAGCCAAAACCCGGAGTTACACACCAACTTGTGTTACACTTTGAAATTATCATTTCATGAAATTTAAACTTTAACCTTGGTTTTATTCCAAAAAATTATATTCCTTTAGGACTAATTTGTGTAACACAATTTCCAATATTTTTATTTCATAAAGACATTATACTTAAACTTGTCTTTTACTCCATTTTCAGAAGTGTTAATCTTTCCAAACACCATTAAGCTACCCATTTTCAGAAGTGTTAATCGTCCCTATCTAAATTTTCATTACTAGTTTTAGGGATCTTCTCGGCTTTAGAAAACTTCTCTCTTTTATCATGTTTAGAAGAATCAAATTTCTTAAAATCATTTTTAACTTTATCTTTGTTTAATTTAAGAAATTTTCTAAATTTACGAGCAAACAAAGCCATATCTTCCGAGTCACTATCACTATCGCTCTCTACTACTTGTTTGACCTCTTTTCGGGCTTTTAAAGCAACGCCCTTTTCGATTTTCTTTTCAGTTTTAGAGGGAAAAATATCTAGTTCATAGGTTTGTAAATCACCTACAAGCTCTTCTAATTTCGTAGAGGCTAAAGTGGGTAAAGAATTTAAATCGGTCACCTTTGGAATAAATCTATCGTGTAGGGACCTTAAAATTTTCTTTACAACACGGTCGTCAGGTATTTTCTCTCCCAAGTTAAAAGATGAATTAACAATATCAGAAAGTCGAGCATAAAATTTATCAAAAGTTTCTAATTCATCCATTTTGATAGTTTCAAATTGAGTTGTGAGGTTTTGGAGTTTAGAAGCTTTAACGCCACTTGTTCCTTCATGAGTTAATTGTAAAATATCCCAAGCTTCTTTAGCGGTCTCACACGTCATAATGCGTCGGAATTCATCTGGTGTGACAGCACTAAATAAAGCATTTAAACCATGGGAATTAAAATTTGCTAGCTTAAACTCATTTTCAGTCCATCTATCGACGAGTTTGGGAACATGTTCATTTTCAATTAAATGTGTTGGTGGGGTCCAACCGTTAACAACAGACATCCAAACACGTTCATCGATAGATTTAAGTGCCGATTTCATTCGCGCTTTCCAATACGCGTAGTTTGAACCATCAAAAATTGGAAATTTTGAAAATGGGGAAAAATCCATTTTAGCCAAAAATTAAAAGATCTTAACGAAATAATTTATCGTTTTTGGCTCTGATGCCAATTTGAAGAAGTGGAATCCCCGGTGATTTAAATAATTATATCTCGATTAAAAATTATTTAATTCCCTTTTATGTAAATCGATGTGGAAGCGTTGTAAAATAGGTGATGGTTCAACTTTTAAAACAACAACAACAAGTTTTAATTTCTCAAAACAAATTAAAACCTAATTCAAGTCCTAGAATTTGCCTAAGTCATAATTTTCAATCAATCAAAGTTAGGCGAAACCAATTTTAGCTAATGACTTGAATAAACCAAATTTACCCAATATTTAATTTAAGTCCCAAATTAAATGAGTGTGATAATATAACCAAATTTTATCTTGAAATTATCCTAAGCATGGATTCTAAATTAATGAGCAAGATAAAATAAACAATGTCACACTACGCCGAGATGTACGAGGAAAAACCCAAGACGGGAAACAACCTCGGACGACCCTAGCCACAAGTCCACTAGATACGGAATTACAATTACAAGACAGATAGACTTACAATGACTGACTCGATCCCTCTCAAGCCTCGATGCTCCTTCTCGTAGAAACCTCTTCCTAGCGGACAACCTCGGAACACCACCGCGGTCTCGGAATCCATCGATGGGACTTTATATGGTCATCGTCACCCAAGCATGGAGCCTTTCTCTGTGTGGGTAGAATCTCAACAAAAGTCTTCTTTGTGATGGGGTGTAGAAGCAAACCCGAAACGTCTCTTGAATTCGGTAGAGAAAACCGGTTCCAAAAACTCCAAGCAATTGATATAAATATAGAAACTTGGATAAACACAATTGGGTGTAAACTAGAGTGTGTATGAATTTTTCTTTGAAAGAATAACACTCAAAAACATGATCTTTTTCCTTAAACAAATTTTGTCTCAAAATACTCTCTAGGAGTTTGTATGGTATGAAAAAGATTCCCTTGAAAAATGATTCCCGTCCTTGATAAAGCCTTAAAAAATCAGTTAAGAAACAAGTGGGATAATGGGGTGAAAACTGCCAAAAAACTGCTCAAAACCGTTCCCGCCTGGCGTCTCGTTCGAACGAACTTGACTCTCATTCGAACGAGACTTCTAACGAGCGACCATCCTGGGCTCGTTAGAATCTCGTTAAATACCTCGTTAGAACGAAAAACTCATTTGAACGACATATCGAACGACTGACCAGTTTAGGGTCGTTGGCAAACTCATTCGAACGAAACTGGTTCGAACGACAAAACTCGTTCGAACGAAATCTGGTTCGAACGAAAAAACTCGTTCGAACGACATTTCTAACGAACGACCAGAAAGTTTGTAAAATTCGATTTTGGCCCAGAAACTTTTATATACTTATTTTAAAGTTCTATTTGATTCTTTCTGAAAATAAAATGCAGTTTTTATTACACCTAACACCCAATAAACTTTGTTCCAAGCTCCTATATAAATATAATTACATTCATACATTGGGAGCATGGAACCTTAGTTGATGACGTAGAAACGAAGCACGCAAACCGACATTTTGATGAAGATTTATATTCTTTGCCGCTACGTCTTCAACACACACTTCATAGGCTTGAGAATATTACAATAAATCACTAACCTATGAATAAATGTTTTTGTCCGGAATTGAGCCAAAACTATATATGGACTCAATTGGAAATTTGTTTCCTTACAGAGAGTAAGGTTTTTCCACCTCTAAAGGCTCCAATGATGGTAGAAATATTGGTATAGGAGTGTAATAACCCTCACTTTTGAGTAATTTATTTTATATTAAATTGCCATGAGAGGTAATTATATAAAACATTGGATAAAGAAGTAAATATTATTTAAGTGAGTTAAAAGATAATATTTACTAGATATTCGCATATTTACTATCATGTGAATGTAAATAGCATTATGTTATGATTAATGGTGTCGTTGTGCTTTTAAACGACATTTATGGTTTAAATGAAATTGGAATTTAAAATTATTTATATAATTTCGAATGCCAATTTAGAGGGCGCGGTTAGTTATGAAATAGTCGAGATGGTCAAAATAAGTGCCTATTGTATTTTTGGGTTCTGGTCACTTTTAACAGGTTATGACTTAATTAAGTAGTTACGAGTCATTTTAATGGTGTACTAATATTTTTCAGATGGGAATTAATGTATAAGGCCCGATTAAGTCCTGTAACCCCTTTTATTTCTCATTTGTGTGCTTCCTAAACCTAAGAGAGAGAGAAAGAGAGAGAAATTGGGGGAAATGAAGAGAAAGAAGAGAGAGTTTGAGATTTTGAGCTGAAATCGTTGCTATGTGAAGGAAATCCGAGACTACAAACTTGAGGCAAGTTTCTTACTTGCTAGTACGTGATTTAATGTGAATAATTTGTATGATTATTGTGTAAATTGGAAATTTGGAGAAATTATTAGGTTTTGGTAAATTTTGATGTTTATTTCCTGGATCTTGCTGTTGGTATGATTTAAGTTGATTATATAGGTTTATTTTGGTGTATAATCGTTGTGGTTATGTTGTTGGTGAATGAGAATGAAGAAATTGTAAAAATAAAAGGTTTAGATTTCGGGTATGGCTTTGAAGAAGAAGGATTTTTCGAGGACCTGATAGGCGCGGTCGACCGCGGTCCCATGACCGGTCGACCGATCCTACCAAAATGATCCTACATCTTTCTTGTTAGGAAAAGTCCGAGAGCGCGGTCGATCGCGGTCCCCTGACCGGTCGACCGGTCCCCTGTTTTTCACCCTTATTTTCTTTAGTTTCTTCTAGCTTCTTTCGTTTAAGATAGGGGCTTAGGAACCTTATTAAATGAAGTAAAACTAGAGTATTAGAGTCTAGTAATGCAATATTTGGAAACCTAAGTTAGAATGAAAGTTTGGATTTAAATTGGCAATTGATTTAGTTAGTTAAATTAGACGTAGATAAATGATTCTTCTATATAATGAGAGAGTTTAGGTCTAAAGAGAAATATAGTGAATGAATGTGGGCTTCTATAATTGGGTGTAGTGATATTATACCTTATGGTTTGAGGAATGAATGTTAATTCGTGGAGACTGGTATTTAATAATCTTGAACATGAGGTTTATAATGATGATATTAAACACGAATGGCTCCGGATATAAAAAGAAATGCATACTTTAAATTGGCATATACTTGTTAAGTATAAATGATTTTGAGAATGTAAAAAGTGAATGTTTTAAATAAGAAAAACTTGTAAATGATAATTTGCATATACACACCTCTCTAAATCGCTATCATATAGGAAGTTACGTGCATGAGGTGAAGTCCCCTGGTTAGTGAATGCAGGGTGAATATAGTCCTCGGCCATAGGACCGGTTATTATTGTGTGATTATTGTTCGAAGTGGGGTAATTTCGGGTGTGGTTATGACTCACTGTCGAAGGTATATGGCCGCTTCCCGACGTTGCATTATAGGATGACCATGTTGTCTTATGCGATAGGCCCTGGAAGATGATAGCCATTTAGGGGCGCGTCCAGTGGGGAAACTCGGAAGGGCGATCTTAGAATCGTTATATGATGTGATTATAACTATTCTTAATAAAGTGGAACTTGTAAAGATGGTAAAGCATTTTGCGAGATAAACTGCTTTAAATATGTTCCTAGAGAGAAAAGGGAACTGTTAAGTTAAATGGTGTAAAAATGGTTTGGTGAAGCATTTTGTGAAATACATTTCTTTAAATATGTTTCCTAAACAGAAAAAGAAATTGTGAATGTAAGTTGTGAACAACTGAAGTGAAATCTCATTAAGTGAAAATTAGATATTTCTCTCATGCGTACATGAACATTTAGAAGTGTTAATGATATTGCGTTAAGTTGTGCTTTTAGATTGAGAGGTGAGAATTCTTATAATTATTTGTGAGAGCGAGATAAGTTCATGATGATGGTATAAAATTCATAACTGTCATGCATTTTTATTCATGTGGTGATCATATCAAACTGGGGCATGACCCGCTTATATCTCTTTGTTCTGCATGAATTCTTTATTCGCTCAGGTGCTCCACCGCAAGGACGCTCATATTAACCTCTCCATCACAGTTGTCTTAGAGATATAACATATTGCGGATGTTCTAGGATTTTGGTTATAGACGCTTTTATCTTTTGTACTCTAGTTATGATCAGTCTACTTATTCGGGTGTGCTACACAAGTTTTGTATTTGTTTAATATAATGTGATATTTAATTTCAATACTCGGTGTAACCAGTTTGTATTGGTATGTTAACCGACAGCTTATTCGGTTATTACATTATGCTATTTATATTACCGTATTCGTTTGTTTTGATATCCACCCTTTTTTCTTAAATTAATTAATCTAAATAATTTTCTTTAAACTTATAAATTAAATTTTGACACTCCATTTTCTAAAATAATTTGTGGTTATCTTGTAGTTTTATTTTAACGACAGTGATGCTAAGAATGGACCATTTATGATTCCTGTAATTATTAGAGTATCGGGCTGGCCACCTCTTATTTTAATAAGTGGGTTGTCACAGATGGTATCAGAGCATCATGTTCTAGTGTCCATAGGAATCTTTACGGACGTATTACGCCTTCAGAGTTGTTTTTTAATTGATGTAAAGACTTAGGATTAAGATCGTTGATTTATCTTGTGAGATATCGTTCTCCTTCCATAATGCAAAATGTTAGTAAATCTTTTACGCGGTCATTTAAGATTCGTGTGTTGATTGGAGAAAGGCGACCAAGGAATGCCGTTATAAGGGTGACAAGAGATGGGGCTTAGTCAGAACCGTACACTGAAATCGGGGATGAGGACCACATTATAGGTCACTCTCTTCGTGGCATTATCTTAGATTGTTAACGACAAGGATATAGTAGCTATAATTTCTCATGTACCGCTACAAGAAGAGAGTGGTACTAAACTTGGATTATTTAATAAAGTTAAATTAGGAATTTTTTTGAAATGTACTTGATAAGGACCATACGTTGAAGTTAAGTCATGAGGTGGCAGTGTAGCCTTCTTTAGTGGAAGTATAAGGCTCAGAATCTTTGGTTTAGAGAAGGGTATAGGAATACCCAGACATAAAAATTTGAGGAAAATTTTTCCACCGATTAGAGCAATATTGAAATAGTAGGAATGGAAGCTCCCATATTTGAAGGAGCAAGATGTTTTGCTCGTAGAGGAACCTTATGGATGGTTTTAATAGTTAGTTCCTTTGATTGGTCAGGGCTGAAGGGAACGCAACTTTTCAAGTATTATCGTGACGGTCGATTAGAGGCCAATAGTAAAAGAAAAGATGTATGGTTAAGTAAACCTTGCACCGAAGTAAGGTAGGTACAAGGAAGAAAGAGTCCTTTAATTAAATGATGGGCTCATTAGTAAATTTTTCTAACACTTATTGATAATTCGTGTTGGTGAAACCTCATTGATGGACTTCTACCCAAGGATACCTATGGAAATAAGGCAGTTGATGCCGGTTGTATATTTTCCTTCGCTGAAGGAGTTAAGGGAACTATGGGGGTGATTGTCAGGATTGAGTCTAGGGAGCCTGAAACACTGAAAACTTTAACATGGTCAAGGTGACCAGAGATGAGGAATGATTATGATGAGGAATGTAGAACCATATACTATGGGTGTTGTCCGGTGGGAATTAAAGGACAAGAACAAGGTACCTAGATGGAGCATTGATTGAAGTAGTCTTTAGCACATATAGAACAAGGGTATGGTACCTTGGAACTCTGCGTAGCGGCCATGGTAATTGGAAATATTTTTTTTTTAAGTTTCACCTCAGTTAAGGGAAGTGTGTTTCGTGGGTCAAGATTAAGCCTCAGTATTTTATTAACCCTAGAATCGGGTGTGTAATTCGAGCTTTGTGGTAGTATTGATATTAATATAGAGGTTATATCTATATATTTTCCTTGGTGATGAGGTTCTATTTTTCTGTCATTCAGTATAAATGAATGAAAATATTTGAAAATTTTGTTTGGATTGTGCTACTCGTTCTATTTGTGTTATACGAGTATAAAACATTATGATTTGAAATACAATAGGCTTATGATTGTGAGATTATCATATCTGATTCCAGAGTGGAACTAATTATTCTATAATTAAGACTTTATGGAGATGGTTCAATGTATGTATGAATTGTTATTTACTTGTTTTATGCTACCATATCTCCACGACCAACAAAGTTAAGTAGTAGTGTATCAGAGGGGTTCCTTGTTTGGATTTCGCTAGAGAGACACTCCACACATGAACCTTAATGATGTTGGGAGTGGAGAGATGTTACTTTATGTTAGGCTTTTGGTTTTGATGATATTATACGAGAGTTATGTGTTTGATTAAAGGGCTAAAAGTTAATGTGCGGTAAACAAGCATTGGAAATAGTTCTCTTACCTGATAGATGTGGGCGAGACAAAGATAAGGAAGTCGAATTGAGGCTTATCGCTAGACCGTGATTAGAAGGAAAATTAAAGAGGATGGGTATATATATAGTGGGGTAGAGGATTCATAATACTTTGCAAAAAATAGGCTCCCTGATTTGTTAGATTTTCATTTTGGTGAACGGTAGGACCTAGAAGTAGAAGTGTGTTAGTAGAGTTAAGAGTTAAGATTCTTAATGGTCCCGATTGGATGCCTTAGGCCATTATCTCGACGATCGGAGGTGCGAGGTAGTAGTGTAATGAGAGGGTTCCTTCTCTAGATTTCTCTTTGCGAGACGCCTCACGCATGAAACCGAGCGAATATCAGAAATTGAGAAAGGTCTTGGGCACTAGGGACATATTTAGTATAGTACTTATTTCACGTGGGTGGGAAACGCTTCAACCTTAAGATTATTAGGATGTAAGGCCAATGGGGCATAAATTATTGTTTTAGGAAAGCTATAGTAAGTTAACCACGAGGATCTTAGAGGATTGATTATAAGAAGGATTGAGTTTCCAGGAATAAGAAATACGGAATTTTGAGTAACTTGGGCCACCAACCCTAGAAAAATGTGAGGCCCATTTCTAGAGAAACTGTTACCACTATGACATAGCTTTTGATGAGTTGAAGGAAAAGTAGACTCATACTAATAAATTAACATTACAAAGTTCGGGAGTGAACTATTTGGTTATTATAGACGCATCTCCGTAAGAGTGGAGCAGTGTATTACTTCAGGAACATGGGACCATTGTGTATATATCTTGTGGCTTGAACCCTATGAGGAGGACTATCCCATGCAAGACTAAGATCATGCCTAAATAGTGTTCGCCTAAAAGATGTAAAGGCATTATCTCCTAGGAGGGGAATTAAGTCTTTTCACAAAGCACAAGTCGATACAATGTTTGTTCTTACAGAAAGGTCAAATTATGTGGTAAAATCGGTGGTTGCATTTTATGATAGACTATGAATATGAAATTCATTATCACCCAGTAAAATTAAATGCGGTAGCAATTATGATGAGTAGAAAACCAGTGGGGGAAACACGCGAAGGCATGGAAAGCCAAGTAGAAGGAGTTTAACTAGGAAGATGTTGTTTCTAAGATGTTTATAGTAGTGATTGACCGTTATGCTTGCTATTAAGATTAGAGTCGTGGAGGAACTGGGAAAGGACATTTGTGAGTTCGTCCCCCTATGAACCACTTGTTAATGGGTGGATGTGGACTACCGACAATTGATTTGGATGAGGCAAACATTAGAAATATCGGTGCGACAATGGGAGAGTGTATCCATGGATTTTAACACCAGATTATCGATGTTGTAAAGAGATCATGAGTATGGTTGGAGGATAATATGGAGTTTATGAAACTTTATGGGATACGTATCAATGTAGTGTCGGACCGAGACCAGGTTTTTATGTCCCGTTTCTGAAGAAGTTTCCAGGAAACAGTCGGGACCGGTTAAGGTTGAGTACCTTCTACCACCCGAAAATAATTTGTTAAAATGGGGAGAAACAACATATGTTGGAGGACATACTTTCGATGTACATACTTAATTTTTGGCAAATGGGAGCAAAACATTCTTCTGGTTGAATTGGTAAACAATAATTCTTACTAATTCATGAGGGGTATGGCACCGTAGGTGGTGTTGTGTAGCAGGTCACGTAGATCACCTTCTTGTTGGTTGGAAGTAGGAGACAATAAGTTTCTTGGACCTAGAATGATCCAAGATACCCTTTTTCGAAGGCTAAAATTGAATTGAATTGGCCAAGATTGTCAGAAGGGATATGTCGACGCAGATAGAAGTCTTGCTAACAAGCTTTGAGATGAAAGTTAAGCTTGCACTGAGTTAGGTAGATTTTTCGCATTGTTGTAAAGGTAGGCCCGACAGTTCATGTGAGGAATGACCGGTTATTAAATTTAGATCGTGGAAATTATAGACTAAGATCGAAAGTGGTACCCTTGGTCCAAGTCCCGCGGGGACAGCACAATGCCAAGAAATATACTTGGGAATGAGAGAATGATATTTGAGAAATATACCTTCAGTCTTTGTATGAGTTAGTAATGAATTTTGAGGGAAAAATTCCCTTATATGGGGGGGGGGGGGGGGAGGGGGGGGGGGGGAGAGTGTAATAACTCTCACTTTTGAGTAATTTATTTTATATTAAATTACCATGAGAGGTAATTATATAAAACATTGGATAAAGAAGTAAATATTATTTAAGTGAGTTAAAAAATAATATTTACTAGATTTTTGCATATTTACTGTCATGTGAATGTAAATAACATTATGTTATGATTAATGGTGTCGTTGTGCTTTTAAACGACATTTATGGTTTAAATGAAGTTGGAACTTAAAATGATTTATATAATTTCGAATGCCAATTTAGAGGGCGCGATTAGTCCTGAATTAGTCGAGATACTCAAAATATGTGCCTATTGTATTTTTGGGTTCTGGTCACTTTTAACAGGTTATGACTTAATTAAGTAGTTATGAGTCATTTTAATGGTGTACTAATATTTTTCAGATGGGAATTAATGTATAAGGCCCGATTAAGTCTTGCAACCCCTTTTATTTCTCATTTGTGTGCTTCCTAAACCTAAGAGAGAGAGAAAGAGAGAGAAATTGGGGGAAATGAAGAGAAAGAAGAGAGAGTTTGAGATTTTGAGCTGAAATCGTTGCTATGTGAAGGAAATCCGAGACTACAAACTTGAGGCAAGTTTATTACTTGCTAGTATGTGATTTAATGTGAATAATTTGTATGATTATTGTGTAAATTGGAAATTTGGAGAAATTATTAGGTTTTGGTAAATTTTGATGTTTATTTCCTGGATCTTGCTGTTGGTATGATTTAAGTTGATTATATAGGTTTATTTTGGTGTATAATCGTTGTGGTTATGTTGTTGGTGAATGAGAATGAAGAAATTGTAAAAATAAAAGGTTTAGATTTCGGGTATGGCTTTGAAGAAGAAGGATTTTTTGAGGACCTAATAGGCACAATCGACCGCGGTCCCATGACCGGTCGACCGGTTCTGCCAAAATGAGCCTACTACTTTCATTGTTAGGCAAAGTTTGAGAGCACGGTCGAACAGTCCCCTGTTTTTCACCCTTATTTTCTTTAGTTTCTTCTAGCTTCTTTCGTTTAAGATAGGGACTTAGGAACCTTCTTAAATGAAGTAAAACTAGAGTATTAGAGTCTAGTAATGCAATATTTGGAAACCTAAGTTAGAATGAAAGTTTGGATTTAAATTGGCAATTGATTTAGTTAGTTAAATTAGACGTAGATAAATGATTCTTCTATATAATGAGTTCGTTTAGGTCTAAAGAGAAATATAGTGTATGAATGTGGGCTTCTATAATTGGGTGTAGTGATATTATACCTTATGGTTTAAGGAATGAATGTTAATTCGTGGAGATTGGTATTGGAGAATCTTGAACATGAGGTTTATAATGATGATATTAAACGCGAATGACTCCGGATATAAAAAGAAATGCATACTTTAAATTGGCATATACTTGTTAAGTATAAATGATTTTGAGAATGTAAAAAGTGAATGTTTTAAATGAGAAAAACTTGTAAATTATAATTTTCATATACACACCTCTTTAAATCGCTATCGTATGGGAAATTATGAGCATGAGGTGAAGTCCCCTGGCTAGTGACTCCAGGGTGAATATAGTCCTTGACCGTAGGACCAGTTATTATTGTGTGATTATTGTTCGAAGTGGGGTAATTCTGGGTGTGGTTATGACTCACTATTGTAGGTATATGGCCGCTTCACGACGTTGCGTTATAGGATGCCCAAGTTATCTTGTGCGATAGGCCCTGGAAGATGATAACCATTTAGGGGCGCATCATGTGGGGAAGCTCGGAAGGGAGGTCTTAGAATTGTTATATGATGTGATTATAACTATTCTTAATAAAGTGGAACTTATAAATATGGTAAAGCATTTTATGACATTAAATTCTTTAAATACGTTCCTACAGATAAAAGGGAAGTGTTAAGTTAAATGGTGTAAAACTGGTTTGGTGAAGCATTTTGTGAAATAAATTGCTTTAAATATGTTTCCTAAAGAGAAAAGGGAATTGTGAATGTAAGTTGTGAAAAACTGAAAGTGAAATTTAGATATTTCTTTCATGCGTATATGAACATATAGAAGTGTTAATGATATTGCGTTAAGTTGTGCTTTTAGATTGAGAGGTGAGAATTCTTATCATTATTTGTGAGAGCGAGATAAGTTCATGATGATGGTATAAAATTCATAATTGTCATGCATTTTTATTCACGTGGTGATCATATCAAACTGGGCCGTGACCCATTTATATATCTTTGTTCTGTATGAATTCTTTATTCGCTCAGGGGGTCCACCACAAGGATGCTCGTATTGACCTCTCCATCACAGTTGTCCAGGAACTATAATATATTGCGGATGTTGTAGGATTTTGGTGATAAACACTTCTATCTTTTGTACTCTAGTTATGATCAGTCTACTTATTCGGGTGTGCTACCCAAGTTTTGTATTTGTTTAATACTCGGTGTAACCAGTTTGTATTGGTCTGTTAACCGACAGCTTATTCGGTTATTACATTGTGCTATTTATATTACCGTATTAGTTTGTTTTGATGTCCACCTTTTTTTTAAATTGATTAATCAAAATAATTTTCTTTAAACTTATAAATTAATTTTTGACACTCCGTTTTCTAAAATAATTGGTGGTTATCTCATAGTTTTATTTTAACGATTGTGATGCTAAGAATGGTCCATTTATGATTCCTGTAATTATTGGAGTATCGGACGGGCCACCTCTTATTTTAATAAGCGGTTTGTCACAAGGAGGAGTGATCCTGACCTCCAAAGGTGGCCTCATAGGGTTTCCAAAAGCATCCTCCAAAAATACTCCAGATTTGCTTCATCTAAGCTTCCAAGAAAGACCTACTTCAAACTACATAAGCTCCCATCATGTTCTCCAAAATTCCCCAACACTTATCCAAACTCTATAGCTCTCCCTCTACAATGGTGGAAATTGGAGTAAACACTTCAATCGTGGTGTAATATATAATGAAACTTGTGTTTTGAGGTTGATGTATGTTGTAGGAGTGGTTGTTTGTGGTGGGTAGGGGTGGAATACCACCCATCACCATTTTTCTCCCTACAAATTCATCAAAAACACCATTATAAAACACTCACAAAGCTTAAATTCTAGTTTTACCCTATCTAGGTTGATCCGGGCTTAACATGATAATGACCCAATGGTAAAAAATGTGACAGCCTGCAAGGGTAGTCTAACTAAACAAATTCGATCTACGTTACTTGAACGATAAGCCCATGTCACACTAACGACATTTACACCTCGTTCGAAGCTTGGCTTCATGCAACCTGCCACTATTTTGCAAAAACATCTCGTTTGATTACTCGAACGATAAGCCTATGTTACACGAATGACATTTACACCTCATTCGAAGCTTCGCTTCATGCGACCTGCCACTATTTTGCAAAAACATCTCGTTTGAATGTTGTTTGTACCCTGCTTCTCACGACATCCTATCTCACTTAAGAATATTTGACCCACAATTATTTTATCTATTCAATATTTGACCCACAATTCTCTCATAATCATTATAAAATCCTCTTCAGAATAATTCATATATATATATATATATATAGTTTAATTATTGGAACAAGGTATTACATCTAGAGTATAAAATATTAGATCTATTTTACGTAAAATTTTACCCTCTTTCATTTGTTGGCATACATAGTGAAGGGACGAATTTTCTATACTATATGGTCTGATATCACGTGTAAATGTGTGGAAACCCTAAATTTTAAATTTCCTTCCTAATTAAAACTTAGGATGATGGTTCAATAAGAAAAGGTTAAATCCAAATTTTAAACTTCTTTTAAAATAAACCGAATTTTCATTTCTTTCAAAATTAAAATTACATTATCATAAACAATTATTTGGAATTTTACTTAAACAAAAATTTAATTCCAATTCAAGTGGAATTTATGAAAAGCAAACTTAAGCACATATTTAGTCCAACTAAATATCCCAACTTGAATTAAATTAAATTAAACTTACACGAATTATCCAAACTAAAAGTAACAGCAAATTAATTAAGTGTGACAATTAAACCAATTTTTATCTTGACTATCCTAGCATGCATCTAACGTGATTTTGCAAGATAAAAATAAACAATATCATTATGAGATGATGTAGGAGGAAAAATCGCAACGCGAAAAACCTCAGATGGCCCCGGTTTAACAAATCCACTAGATACAGTTTTATAATTACAAGACAAAAGACTTACAACACTCGACTTGACTCCCTTCAAGTACCGACTCTTCTTATTGCAAATACCTCCATCTAGTTGATAACCACGACGTTCATCGCAGTCTCGGAGTCCACCAATGGCGGTATAACCCACCTTCAACCCAACATGGTGCCTTTCATCATGTGACAAAGATGCAACACAAACTTCTTCTCCTTTATGGGTAGAGAATGAACCCAAACTTCTCTACTTGTCGATGTAGATAAAATCGGGTGCCAAAACTATCTAAGCAAAGATATATATAAATATATATATATATATATATATATATATATATATATATATATATATATATATATATATATATATATATATATATATATATATAAAGAACTTGGATTAAACAGAAATAAATATTTGGGCTTATAAGATGTGGTTTTGTTCTAAAGATAAAACATTTTTACAAACACCAATGGAACTTTTTCTTAAAAGAATTAGGTTGTCAAAAACTCTCAAAGAGATGAAAAATTTCTGTCAAAAAGTTGTTTCTCGATTGGAAGTTTTTCAAAAAACTGTCAGAAAAACTGTCCGGTCATTCGAACGAGGTCGTTTGAACGACTTCATTCGAACTAATACATCTAACGAGAAAACTGAAGAAAAATGCCAAAAGTTATTAGAAGCTCGTTCGAACGAGATTTCAGAAATCTCATAAATTCTTTTTAAGCCTAAAGAAAGCTTCTATGAAAAGTTCTGAAATATTTTTCTGAGAAAAATAAAAGTCCTTCAAATATATTTTATAACCTATACACCCATAAACTATTTTCCAAGATCGTATATATATAGAGTGCGTTGATACCTTTGTAGACTTGGAATCCTCAATGTTGATGTCGTGAAACATGTGGCATGAAACCTGGTAAGGATGAGACTTTAAATCTTGGCCGCTATGTCTTCAACTTCTTCAAATGTCATAGGCTTGATAGGAATAAACTATTATCCAATGACTCAAATGGTTTTATCCGGAATTAAGCCAAAACTACATATGGACTCAATTGGATGTGTCCTTACATATAATTTGAGAGGAACAAAAAACAATATGAAGGTGTCAGGACAAGAGAAACATATACTATCTCACATTTTTATGATGATATTCACATTGCTTTCATGGCGTTTTCATACATTGGATCAAATGATAGGTTTTATCATGATGTTAATAGAGACTTTGGCATTTTATGTACATAGATTGCACTTCCTTACACTCTTATGTAATCCACCTGAGAAGGGATTTTCTTCTCATTATTTTTAATAAATTGATGTAGTTCTCATACAAAAATCTAGATTAAGATTGTGTAGCTCACCTATTAATCATGGGGATTGGTTATGCATATTATATCTATGTCTATTACATATTTACATTTAGCTAATATATACCTTGTTTATAGGTGAGATGGGGTATTTATGGCGTGGATATCTGTGGGGATGACATGAGATATAAATGAGCCGCATTCAATATCATTCAAGTAAAGTTAGAAATTCTAAAAAAATGGGTTCTAACGTATTATGTTTCCTTAAAAATATTTTCATGTGTTCCTAAGCCAAATCATCATGGATGAGTGGGAAGATTTGCAGTGTTCCAATCATTTCATTTTATCCATTTTATGATATATATTTATTTCAGTATTTTATTTCAGTTAACTCGCCAATTTATTATTCAGAGATTTATCATGGGATTGTGGTGGGTTCTAAAGTTGTTTGCCTCACTTTATTTTGATTAATGAGACATTTATATTATGGATATTTATTCAATTTATCGATTCAATTAATTTAGACTATATATGTTATCTCATATTGGAATCATTATATTTATTATTGTGGATGGATTTAGTTTCATTAATTATCCTTGATACTTATAATTATATAGATTGTTTGATGTCCCATATCTTCAGTGTACCGTATTAGCCACCTGGTACGTGAAAAATAAGGGGTGTTACAGTTATTCAAGGAATTTTGAGTGTATTAGGGTTCTATATAGAAAAAAAATAAATGTGAAACGGTCAAAATAGGATAAACTCTTGAATACAATATAAAAAAGGAATTGAAATAATTCCCAAACACCGGATCCATAGGACTATCTCGTCAACATGCATGTGTTGTTAAAAACCATATAATAACACATAATGGATACTGTTCATACAATATCAATACCATGTTGTGCACACACTATGACAAGTCATGTATAGTCTTCTAAGAAACATGCCTTATGTCCCTCTTCACATTTGTGTAAAAGTATATTTTTTGAAGGGTGTGAACTTATGAAGATAAAAAGGAAAGTTTCCAAAAAAAGAGACAATATGAAATTTAAATCCTTAAGTTGTGTCAGGGGTTCTCACTAAACTCAGACGATCCCTTAATATATGGAGAGATAACGCATGATTTGAATGATGGTAAGTGTATTTATACTTTCAATGGTGATCCATCATTTATTATTTTTCTACCTCCACTTACATCGAAGAGGTTACTTCCTTTATTTGACTTCATAGGTGTATTTCCTAATTAGTATATTTGTGTATCACATTACATATCTTTTCCAAGGCTATGTTTTTAGGGAGTTTCTACTAATGATGAGGCTTTTCCTTGAGTGCAAGGAGTGTTTTGAACTAGCTAGGTAGGTTTTTTATTTGTCTGTTTACGATTTATATTTTGTGCGCGAGGTTGTATTCACTTGAGTGTGCTTCGATATCATATATCTTACTTTGTTTTTCTCACATTATTTTGGGAAAATTCAAGAAGAATTTTAAATTTAATATGGTTTGAGTGAAAATATTTGTATTACTTAGTTGTTAAGTTTTCATGGTTCACTTTTCTAATTGGGAGCAATATTTTTTGTTGGATTTGAAACTGTAGCATTTGATGCAATGATAAAGGCTAACATTTGAGAGATAAAACCTAATATGAATATAAGTGTCACTATAAAAGGTGTCTACAGAATAACATGTGAAAGGAAATTATTAGAAAAAGCTTATATATATTTAGAAAAAGTTGATAGTCAAGTTCTTAAAAGATCAAAGGCAATTGAAATGCGATGGGATCCCATATTAACATTTAACAATGTAATTTCTATTTAGAATATCATAAAATATTTGAAAAAAATAAGCTTTTGTACCATGTCTAACTAGCTAATGTATCAGTCACACGTGAAAAATAAATGAGAGGATCATATTGTGATTATAATGGTCGATGGGAAATACAATAATTACGTACATGCAAGGACACCTAGGTGCCTAGGGAAGATAGAAGTATAAATATGTGTATGTGGGTAGTTAACCAAAAAGAGTGGCCATGCTTGTGGGTGGGGAGGTTTCTTGGGGATCAAAAATAAACTTCCCAGTAGTTATTTGACAAAAACAACTACAATTCAGAGAACTATAAATATGCAATTGGAGGACACAACTAGATGATGGATCAAAAAAACCTCTTTAATTTACTTTTACATTACCAGTTTATTTTAGGGCATTTTTTACTTAATCCCTGTAATAATTGTGTATTTTGACTTAACCCCTTGATAAATGAAAAAGTAGACATAACCCCTAATTTTGACATCATTATATTTCTATTAAAAAATAATCTACTTCATATTTTGACTTAACCCTATAGTTTTTGGACAAAAATATCCTCTTATTCCCTTCTTCATATTCTCCCCAAACCGAACTCTTAACCCTAATTTTATGGACAACATACTTACTCATTGTTACAGAACCCTTCCTTCGTAGTTATCCTAATTTTATGGACACCACATTATGTAAGAAAACACAATATTTACTTAGAATAACCATAGGAAGAATCTAAACCATTCAATCCACCGATAGCAAGCCAATCTGACAAACCTAAGACTACCAAAACCATCAAATTTCCAATGCAACAACTGACAACCACCAATTTAAAATAAAACACCTTCATCATCACAAACAACCACGAAAATTATAGGCCACTATTCAAACCCAATCAACACCGTAAACCACTATCAACCCATTCAAACCACATCAACCATCACCCAATTCAAACTTCAATTTATTTAAGTAAAGAGAAATTGGATGGAAAGAGAATAAATTCATTAAAGATAGAGAGGGTAGATATCATAGTGGTTGTTAGACCACCCCATAGTGGTCGATGAGAACCTATTTGGCATGCATGAGTATATTGGAGAGAGAAGAGGTCAATCACCCTCTCCATTTTCTTCAATCCAAGAAAGAACAGAGAACACCCAACTAGGTTTATTTGTGTCATTTGATAATTAAATCCTCATTTGGTGAAAATTACTTGATAATTCATAAAAATAAAATTACTTTCTCAATATGAAATATAATTTTATAGTGGTGTTCATAAAAATGGGCCATGAGATTGGTTTCAGGAAGAAGACGAAGAAGGAAATAAGAGGATACTTTTGTCCAAACACTGTAGAGGTAAGTCCAAATATGAATTAGAGTGACTTTAAATGGAAAAGTAATGGCCTTAGAATCTAGGGGCTATGTCTAATGTTTCATCTTCCAAGGATTAAGAAGAAATTTGCTATTATTACACAAGGTTAGGTTTAAAAAAATCATTATTTTACCAATTTATTTCGGCTTTTATTAGAATATTTCTTCTTCAAATAATGTTGTAAGGTTAGATTTAGTTCCTATCTCAATTGTCCTACAACTTTCCATTTAGTTTATAATTTAAATTAAAATTCCCAACATTTCAATTTTGTTAGTTTATTATCAAATTATTAAACATTTCTTTCATTTCTAAATACACTTTTGTCCTCTTCGTTACGCATATTTCTCATTCTTTTACCGTAATTTACTATTTTAAACTTGCAGTTTACTTTAGTCCTAAAACAAAGAAAAATAACTTATCACTTAAAAAATTCTTCTTCATTAAAGAATTCGAACGTAGAATAATCGTCCCATTATTTATTAGATGAACATAATAAATTTTGGTAGGCAAGTGCTATATCCCTCACTTGGTACACTCGTAAAATCCACATAAATCAAGCCATTAAAACATATTTTTTGTCATGCTCGATAGGACCCTGGTGCTTAGTTTTCTACTTATCATTGCTAAAAACATAAGAGGTGACGAACACGTCAACAATGAATAAAGAGAAAATTTTAGTGAAATTGGATCCATGGGTCTAAAGATTAGGTGGTTACTTGAATTGGTAAAGACGTGAGACTAGATAACCGAATCCATGAAATTGAAAAACTCCCAAGTCCAAAAGCTACAAATCGTCCTAACTAATCTCCTGGACCTAACTAATCTCCTTCACCAATCCTCTAAGTCCTCATAACTATCACCTAAATTGCGTGACATAATATATGTTATACTGCTATCACCTAAGCTTTAGTTGGTGTGATATATATATATATATATATATATATATATATATATATATATATATATTGTTCATTTTCCAAAACTTTAACTTGTTTAAAATACCATTTTCACTTTAGTATATAAAATGACGTATATATAATTCTCATTTAATATACGATTCACATTTTGTATTAATTCGGATATAAATCTCCGGGAAGAGGACTAAACTCTTATTCATTTTACTTTTTACCCAAGTCTAAATTATATGATTTCACATCTTCATATACGTGCAATATTATATACGCATGAAATATATTTATACCTATATCACAACCATAAGTATAATAACCATCGCGCCGAGATATAACTCGAGGATGGAGTCTCAAAGTGCTATCATCACCCGGGTATACACAACTTAACCCAGGTACCAAGTCTGACACATTCAAGATCACGGTAGAAATACTAAACGGTGGAGGCAGTCATATTCCCTCCTAAAAGTGGAATCATTATCGTACCCATAAGCGGGATGATATGACTTGGGGATATAATATCCCTCCATCGCAAGCCAGGGGATTTATCAACATCGCGCAACCTCCATGGATATCATTAGAGATATATGTATACATAAATATATCATTTGCATACCAATATATTTATTATGAAATCATATATATATATATATATATATATATATATATATATATATATATATATACTATAACAACACCCATATATATAATATATATCACTTCTAAATATGGCCTGGCTATAATTGTTGAACTCTTATAGCGATTGCCAAAATATCCTGAATGTTCTCATTCGTAATAGTATATAAGTATTTACACACTTAAAATACTAAACCTTTAAGCATTATTTTACTTAACATTTACTTATCTGAATCACTTTTAAGGATTTATATGTAATCCCGAATATATCGATTCGTAATACTTAAGTAAGTATACAAGCTACTTATGTTTATTCCATAGGTATCGCTTCAGCTATAATAATAGTCGTCAATAGACGTACCAGATAGTCGCTCAATCCTCTTTAGCAAATATCCTCAATTCCATCCTAATCTCATCCTAGGATTTACTCAAGTGTAATCGAACCCTATTTATTCTAACCACATAAATGTATCTATACACACTTGCCGAAGACTTCTCTCGAATGTTATTCGTCCTAAATATTCATTAAATCCATATCCTGAATTGTACACTAAATTAATCCAAGGTTCTCTCTTTCATCCGAAGGTTTACTTACCCTCAATTCCATTATCTAGGAGTCCTAATATCACTTCTATAATCCCCTACAACAATCTCCAATTTGCAATTTAACTCTCCATAAACATAAAGGAAAAAACATTCCATGACTGCTAAGGCGAATCGATTCCCCCAAATGCGAATCAATTCTGCCAAGCGAATCAATTCGCCAAAGACCGAATCGATTCGACCTGAGATAGTCCTACAGGTCTTTCTAAGCTAATCGATTCTCCCAAATGCGAATCGATTCTCCCTGTCCAAAGTTAACAGTTACGGCAATTTCATCTTCTCCAAAAATCCCAAATATCATCCCAACCTCCATTTTTGTGGTTTCTAATCTCAACCAACAACACTATAATCATCCTAAAACCGATTTATAACTAACACATAAATTAATTTATGGTATAGAACAATTTCTCTTGAATTTAAACCCTAAAACCAATTAAACTCTATTTTATCATTTCTTCCCATTTCAAACCATTTATACACACCATTAACATGGCTTTAACACTAGAAGTCATCAATATTTAACAATACATCAATTTGTAAACTCAAAAGCAATTTTCCTAATTTTATTTCAAGGGTTTCAACCCAAAAATCATATAGTTTACCAACTATAATATGAGATACACACACTCAATTGAATAAAGCGTAAACAATTGCCTCGTGGATAAAATTCAATGACCTCGAGTTGAATCCCGCAGAGTTGGGCCCTAAAATTCCCTTCCTCTTACTCTTCTCCTTCTTCCTTTCTTTCCTTATTATTTTATCTCTTTTCTTTACTCTCTCTCTCTCTCTCTCTCTCTATCTCTCTCTCTCTCTCTCTCTCTCTCTCTCGTGTGTTATAAGAGAAGAGATAAAAGGGTTATCCCTTATAAAACCCATTTTTGACTCGTATACTCAAATGCGAGTCTCTACTAGTCCAAAAGTCCCTGAAACCTAAATAGTACCCTCGGATACTCTATTCTAACTATTTCGGACATTCCGAAACCAACCGTGCACTGAAACTCTCCATTTGAGACACTTAAAAAAATTCACTAATCAGACCCGATATTTCTCAACATGCGTTTTCTACAATGTAAACTATCACTCGACACCTAACCCAACTATGAGATGACATAGAAATATTTTGACTCGTTTACTTAGTCCCTAAAGTAAATGTAAAACACATTTGTAATTATCTAACACTCACAAATCCTGAATTACTATTCCCAGTTATTCCTTTAATTAACAAATTATGCCCACTTATGTAATTTAGATATCTATAAAAGTACGGGGTATTACGTATTCCCCCCTTAGAAAGGAATTTCGTCCTCGAAATTCGAATACGACCTGTACCCAAAAGTCGAATGGTACTAACATAATGATACCCTACCATATAGTCATTCGCGATGCCCACCTATCTCAAGGCTTATACTCTAATGCACTAGCTTAACAACAAGCTTGACTAAATCTCTACATGCTAACACACTACCTCGGTCGTAGGGTTAACTCTAATAATGACAAATCGCACCTAGTGCTTCTATAGCCTTATATGAAGAAAAATGAGACTATAATCACTTATTTAACATATCGATCCCATCGAAAAACTACTACTCCAAACATCTGTTCGTCTACATCATGACATCAAATTTCCCTCAAAAAGGAAACTACACTAGCGCTTTACTACTCCCATCAGTCTTATGGCTTATATTATGTGTGCTAACTCTTGTCTCACCTATATAATTGGATTATTGTGTACCTTCTACGATGCTCCATCCAACACATTCCAATTCCATTTATAACTTTCCCAAAGCATAATCTTCAGATTTATATATTACGCCCCGGTAATACCCCGTATTTTCGTGATATTTATTTATGGGATTAATTGAATTAAATGTGTATTAATTGGAAATTAATCCGGATAAAAATACTAGCGAGATATGAGTTGTTATTTGATTTTAATGAGTATATATGGTTATATATATATGTGTATATTGAATCATGAAATTGTCGTGAGTTTGAAATACGACAATTTGGAATTTTGTTGAGACGCGTGTGACAGTCGCGTCAGGAATATTATTATTTAATTAAAAAGTGAAATTTAGTTCTATTAACCGTATGGTCGTTTTGAGTGCGCCAATGCGTCCGGAAGGGTCGAAATAGTTAGAAAACACTAGCCGGGGGTTTAGTTTGGGTCCCGGGGCATTTTTAGGCCATACCGGCAACGTATAAGGGTAGTTTGGCAATTTTGGATTTTTGGGAATTAAAACCCACGAAAATTAGGAATTAAAATCTGACTTAACCTTTACCCACTAAACCCACTAACTACACTAATTGACTTTATGGGCTACGGGAGTTATTGGAAATAGGTTTAGGGTTTCCTAAGACAACCTCTAGCCAATATTGTCATCTTTAGAGAAGAAGTTGTAGAGAGAGAGAGAGGAGAAATTCTGAAGAGGGAGAGATAACAATTAAATCTTCAACATCAAATTCAGAGATATATCAGAGGCAAGTGGTTTAATTACATTAATTGCATTGAATGTTTCTTCCATGCTTAGACATTTCTGAAAATTTCATTATTTTTGGGAGATTGATGAAAACCCATTAAATAGGAATTAGAAACTTACATTTTGATGTGGAATCGCATGTAGAATTGTTTTTAGGTGATTATTCCGATGATAATATATCTTGTATGAAACAAAAACGGATTTAATTATGACTATTGATGATCTTAAAAATTTCTAGTGTTCATGTTCTTAAGATTGGGGGAAAAATGTAGAGACTGGATAATTGGGTGATGATTAGGATGAATTAACCCCATAAACATGTTATTATGTGACCTAAGTAGGTTTAGGAATGATTAGAAACCTTGAACAATCGTTGGATTGATGTTTGAATGTGATTAGAGGTGAAGAAAAGTTGGAAAAACGAGAATAGGAAAATCTGGGCTCGAAACTGGCCTCTCGTTAGAAGACCCGCCCAGGTCGTTCGAACGAGTTCGTTCGAATGAGCTTCTAACGAGTTGACAGTTTGCCTGCTAACGAGAGGGTTGTTCGTTCGATTCCTTTCGTTCGAACGAGATCTCGTTAGATGTCCAGTTCGTTCGAACGAACTCTCGTTCGAACAACCTCGTTCAAACGAGACTTCTAACGAGCTGACATTTTAGGCCTTTTGGCCTGTATTGATTTCGCGTGTCCCGTAACCTTGCTTAATTGTAGAGATACCATTCCCTTGATGATAAATTGATATAGTTGGGACATTTGGGATATATTGAGGAGTAAAACATAGGAGTGCGATTCGAATTGAATGGAAATTTTGTAATAGGACGTGAGTGACTATTACGATGCGAGAATTATTGACGGCTTAAATAATTGAATTAACCGGGAACTTATAAATTGTGCAACATTATAAGTCGATACGAGAATGATAAGTGTACCACAAATAAATTACGGTGATTACTAAGATGTGTGTATACTTAGTGTATGTATATGATCTTATGTGTATGACATACCTACCATACTTGCTATCACGGGAGGTTTACGTTCGCTTAGGGCCCTCTAATCCTTGTGTTGCCCGCATTTAGATTGGTACCTCGAGAAAATAGGTCAGAGAAGGACTTATTGGGATGTTAATAAGTCTGCTGATCGTGGGAGCGTAGGTATGTGCGTGACCCATGTGATGTGACTGTGTTCGCCTCCATTGTTTGTGATTTGCTATTATCTGAGAACGATTACTGAGAGATTCGAAATGCGTGATCCTTATGTACGTGATGTACCGGGATGGATAGCAGAGTATGTGTGCACCGCAGCTCAGTCTTGAGTGCTTGTATTGTATATTTATGACGTGAATAATATACACTTAATTAATGAGAACTTTCATGTGGTATTATGTGTATAAATATGGAAACGCCTTTTGAAAATATAAAGGGATAATCTGAAATGAATTGTATTGCTTAATTGAGAATCTGAGTGTAGGTAATGCCTCTATTTCATTGATAACATTAGAATGTATAATGGGAACCGAGTAGAATGGTTAGAACTCATGTCAGTTTAGTTAGATGTAATTATCACTTAGATGGGTGCTATACGTTAGGGGTGCACAATTAGACGAGAGGTGAGTATTCCATGTGAGTGCACGTCCTAACATGTATTTTACATTCGTTGTTTTAATGTCATTAAAGTACTTTCTATTTTTAAACACTCTCCACTTTCGGACTCTGACCCGTTTGCTTTCAAATCTATTTTTTTTTTTTGTAAAAAAACCATTTTAGGTGCCCAGCCACAAGGACACCATGCATAGGATTTTCATTCAGGTGACGAGCTGTTGCTGCTTGTGGAAGTTACAGGACTTTGCAAGTAGACGTTTCATCTATCTTGACTCTATATTCATCTTTCATCAGTTGTAGGGCATGTCTCCCATTTCTATTAGAAATATTTCCTATTTCAGATTTTCAGACCTTTGGCATGTAATTTATTCAGGATACTTTGTTTTATTTAGTTCAGTTGTGGGATTGTTGTGAGGAGTTTTCCTCCGGAGTTATTATTATGTTGTTGGTTATTCTATTGTTTCGTTATGGTGAATGTTATTCTATCATTACCCTCTTATTGCATGTTAATCAGAGTTAACTTAAAATTTGGCAACTCACTTTTTAAATACTAGGTGGTTAGTAATCATAAAAATGTTTTCGACAGTGATGCTATTAACTGGACCAACTTGACATTTTGTATTAATATAATAAAGGAGTAGCTACCCTATATTTAATTAGTCGGGGTGTCACAGGTGGTATCAGAGCATCAGGTTCTAGTGTCCTTTAGGATTTGTACGGCTTATTATGTTTCCGCTGAGCTTTCTTGATGTAGAGCCCTATATTTTAGGACTGTTGTATTTTTTTGTATATGCTACGTTGATCAGCTATTTCAAGTTTATAACTGCGAACTTATAAACTTTATTCTTATTTCAGATGCCTCCACGACGTGCACAACGGGTTCCCAGGGATGCTACGCCAGAACCACAGCCCGCACCAGTTCAGGGCACGATGAATGCCGCCGAGGTTGCAGCCATTGTGGCCCAGGCGGTAAATGCCGCACTAGCCGTAGTTCAGCAGGCACCACCTCAGGCACCAGTAGCCGCGCCAGTTCAGGCACATGCATTCCCGTCTGCTTGGGAACGTGTACATGATGCTTTTCAGAAAGCACACCCACCGGAGTTCGCAGGTAGCTCCGATGTTGTGGTTTCGAGTTAGTGGAGGAAGGACATTCAGCGGCACCTGAGGATGTATGAGTGCACCGATGTCCAGAAGAAGATACTAGCTACCTTTAAGCTAGTGGGGTCTGCATTGCAGTGGTGGGAGTCTATTACCACCGTGGAGGAGAGAGATACTCTCACTATACAGGAGTTTTGGGTGCGGTTTGACCGCAAGTATTTTTCGTCAGCTGTTCACACGGAAATGAGGAAGTTGATGAATCTCAGACAGGAAGGTAAGATTGTGGCCGAGTATGAGGTAAAATTCACAAATCTGTTGAATATTGTCCCAGATGAGATACCGACATAAGAGAAGAAGATACAGAAATTTACAGACGGGTTGACTTGGAGGATCCGTCAGCATTTGTTCGGGAATCTATCGTTGGCCACTTACCCTGATGTGGTTAACGCTGCACTGTTGCACTGCCAGGATCATCGCTTTCACATGGTTGAAGGCAAGAGATCAGGAGAGTCCAGCCATCAGGGCAGGACTGGAGGACATGGTGCCAGTGGGGTACAATCTGTTTAGGGGCAGAGACAGGGTGACCAGGGTTCCCAGCAGGGGGATCATAAGAGGTTCAGATCGGGGAGTTTCAGGCACGGATAAGGAGGTTTCCGGCAGGGCCATCAGGGTCCGAACGGCTATCAGAACCAGCAGGGTCAGAATGGTCAACAGCAGTTTTAGCAGGGCCAGGAGAGGAACGGTAACGACCACTAGGGCCGGGGGCAGCAGGGACAGAGAGGGGGGAACTTCCCGGGGAAGTGTTACGTTTGTGGCAAGACTGGCCATAAAAGCCAGGACTGTCCTGATAGGGGCAGGGCCCCGCAGCAGCAGCAGGGTGCTCGACAGGAGCCGCAGAGACTCGTGTTTCCCGCCGCCCTCCTGGCGCCACCACAGATGGCAGCATTACCACCCATTCCAGCGGTCCCAATTCAGCACGGGCAGCTGCAGTATGGGAGAGTATACCAGCTTCAGCAGGCAGCAGTTCCACAGGCACCACCCGCGATTGAGGGTATGTTTCCTATCCATGGCACTATGGGTCAGGTTTTGTTTGATACGGGGGCAACGCATTGTTTTATAGCTACACATTTTGCGAAAGCCTTAGGGTTATTAGCCACAGCAGAGAGCACAGTGACGTGTGTAGACTCACCATTGGGGAGTGGGTCACTTATTTTCTTTATATGCCGGGGAGTGGGGGTAGAGATTGGTAGTTTGTTATTACCTGCAGACATGTTGGTATTGGATATGCATGAGCACGATGTGATTATCGGTATGGATTGGCTCACATCTTATAGAGCCATGATTGATTGCTTTGGTGGGAGCATTGTTTTTGCCATTCCGGGGCAAGAGATGTTTGTAGTGGAGATGCCTCGCCCAAAGGGAGGCTCGACCGCTCATTTGTATTACATAGAGGAGGATACCTCTAAGGAGCTTGTGATTCCTTTAGATTCGATCCCAGTTGTCAGTGAGTATTCCGATGTGTTTCAGGAGATACCAGGCCTACCCCCCAGTCGAGAGATAGACTTTGTGATAGACTTATTACCAAATACGAGACCTATAGCACGCGCACCGTACCGTATGGCTCCGGCAGAGATGCGAGAGCTACGAGATCAGATTGAGCAGTTATTGGGTCATGGGTTTATACGGAGGAGTACTTCACCGTGGTGTGCCCCTGTGTTGTTCGTAAAGAAGAGGGATGGATAGTTGAGGTTGTGTGTGGATTACCGAGAGTTGAATAAGGTCACGATACGGAATAAATATCCGTTGCCCCGAATCGATGACTTATTCGACCAGTTGAGGGGAGATTCTTTCTTCTCAAAGATTTATTTACGATTGGGATACCATTAGTTGCGTATCAGGGAGGAGGACGTCTCGAAAACTGCGTTCTTGACGAGATATGGTTCTTACGAGTTTCGAGTTATGCCTTTTGTCTTGACCAATGCTCCAACAGTGTTTATGGACTTGATGAATAGGGTGTTCAGAGAGTTCCTTGATCAGTTCGTCATTGTCTTCATTGATGATATTCTGGTTTACTCCCAGACATAGGAGGAGCACGCAGAGCATTTGAGGGAAGTTTTGCAGACGCTACGTCAGAACGAGCTATATGCAAAATATGAGAAGTGCGGGTTTTGGCTGAAGGAGGTTCAGTTTTTGGGACACATTATTTCCGACCAAGGGATATCTGTTGATCCAAGGAAGGTATTCGCGGTGAGGGAGTGGGGACAACCCACGACACCGACTGAGATCTGTAGTTTCTTGGGCCTAGAAGGACACTACAGGAGGTTCATTCAGGGATTTTTAAAGATAGCGGGTCCTTTGACACATCTGACTCGTAAGGGTGTGCCATTCATCTGGAGTGATGCCTATCAGTTGGCATTTGATGAGTTGAAGGATAAGTTGACCTCAGCACCTGTGTTAGCATTACCGATACCGGGAGTTGAGTATCTAGTCTACACCGATGCATCCTTGCAAGGACTTGGAGGTGTATTACAGCAGGAGAGTCAGACCATAGCTTATGCTTCCCGTAAGCTAAAGTCTCATGAGAAGAATTACCCCACTCATGACTTGGAATTAGCGGCAGTGGTATTTGCCCTTCGGATTTGGAGACATTATCTTTTGGGGGAGAAGTTTCGATTGTTCACGGACCATAAGTCCCTATAGTACCTATTCACGCAGAAGGAGTTGAATATGCGGCAGCGAAGGTGGCTTGAGTTTGTGAAGAATTATCAGTTTGATATCCAATATCACCCAAGTAAGGCTAACGTGGTAGTAGACGCGTTGAGCCGTCGTCCAGTAGATGAAGTGGCAGGGGTGTGGAAGGAAAAGTGGAAGGAGTTGGGACACCAGGATGCAGTGGCCTGATCATTCATGTCGGTGATGACTGTTACACCACATATTATCACGAGAGTGGTAAAGGCACAAGCAGATGACTTGTTCTGTCAGGAGCAGATAGTTCGATTATTAGCAGAGGGAGCCGAGTCCTATACCGTTAGCTCAGACGGGGGATTACGCTTCAATGGGAGATTGGTAGTCCCGGAAGGGGAGGAATTGCGACACGAGGTGATGGCAGAGTCGCACGGGTCACGGTTCGAGGTACATCCCGATGGGGACAAAATGTACCAAGACATGAGACAACAGTATTGGTGGAGCGGGATGAAGAGAGATATTGCCGTGTTTGTTTCTAAATGCGCCACTTGTCAGCTAGTAAAAGTGGATCATCAGAGACCGACAGGACTTCTACAGCCCTTAGAGGTCCCGATGTGGATGTGGGAGAGCATATCCATGGATTTTATCACGGGGTTGCCTACGTCATAGAGGGTTCATGACTCCATTTGGATAATTGTTGACAGGTTGACCAAAGTCGCTCATTTCCTACCCGTAAGGACAGACTACACTTCGGGACAGTATGCCCAGCTCTTTATTGCAGAGATAGTGAGACTTCATGGTGTGCCCCTCAATATCGTATCTGGCAGAGATAAGATATTTGTTTCACGGTTTTGGGAAAGTTTTCAGGAGGCCATGGGCACGGAATTACGGTTGAGTATGGCATATCACCCGCAGACCGATGGGCAAACCGAGCGTACAAACCAGATGTTGGAGGACATGCTATGTATGTGCATCATTGATTTCGGGGGTGGATGGGAGCAGTATCTTCCACTAGTGGAGTTTGCTTACAACAACTCCTACTAGTTCACCATTGGCATGACTCCATTTGAGGCATTGTACGGTAGACCTTGTCGTTCCCCAGCATGTTGGTTGGAGGTGGGGGACAATAAACTACTTGGGCCGGAAGTGATTCAGGATACTTCAGTAAGGATAGAATTGATACGGAGTCGCATTTGGATAGCTCGGGACAGGAAGAAGAGCTATGCTGATGCGAAGAGGTCCTTCAGGGAATTCGAAGTGGGGGACCAGGTTTTGCTCAGAGTATCTCCTATGAAGGGGATTATGCGTTTCGGGAAGAAAGGGAAGTTGGCACCGAGATATGTGGGACCATTTCCTATTATTGAGCGGATTGGACCGGTTGTGTATAGACTTGGGTTACCAGAGCATTTGCATCGGATTCACGATGTGTTTCATATTTCCTCGCTAAGGAAATATCTTAGAGACGATTTGGCTCATTCTCACATTCCTTTGGAGGACATCGATCTCCAGCCTAATAGCTTCTACGAGAAGGGGCCGATTGCTATTTTGGACCGAAGTGAGCGGAAACTGCGGTCAAAGATAGTTCCGTTAGTGCGTGTTCAGTGGCGACATCATAATGTCGAGGAGTCCACCTAGGAATGCGAGGATGATATACGCGAACGTTATCCAGAGTTATTCTTACCAGGTACTTTCTAGTTCCGAATTTCGGGACGAAATTCTGTTATTAGGGGGGAAGTATGTAATACCCCGTATTTTCGTGATATTTATTTATGGGATTAATTGAATTAAATGTGTATTAATTGGAAATTAATCCGGATAAAAATACTAGCGAGATACGAGTTGTTATTTGATTTTAATGAGTATATATGGGTATATATATATGGATACTGAATCATGAAATTGTCGTGAGTTTGAAATACGGCAATTTGGAATTTTGTTGAGACGTGTGTGACAGTCGAGTCAGGAATATTATTATTTAATTAAAAGTGAATTTTAGTTCTATTAACCGTATGGTCGTTTTGGGTGCGCCAACGCGTCTGGAAGAGTCAAAATAGTCAGAAAACACTAACCGGGGGTTTAGTTTGGGTCCCGGGGCATTTTTAGGCCATATCGGCGACGTATAAGGGTAGTTTGGTAATTTTGGATTTTTGGGAATTAAAATCCACGAAAATTAGGAATTAAAATCTGACTTAACCTAAACCCACTAACTACACTAATTGACTTTATGGGCTACGAGAGTTAATGGAAATAGGTTTAGGGTTTCCTAAGACAACCTCTAGCCACCATTGTCATCTTTAGAGAAGAAGTTGTAGAGAGAGAGAGAGGAGAAATTCTGAAGAGGGAGAGAGAACAATTCAATCTTCAACATCAAATTCAGAGATATATCAGAGGCAAGTGGTTTAATTACGTTAATTGCATTGAATGTTTCTTCCATGCTTAGACATTTCTGAAAATTTCATTACTTTTGGGAGATTGATGAAAACCCATTAAATAGGAATTAAAAACTTACATTTTGATGTGGAATCGCATGTAGAATTGTTTTTAGGTGATTATTCCGATGATAATATATCTTGTATGAAACAAGAATGGATTTAATTATGACCATTGATGATCTTAAAAATTTCTAGGGTTCATGTTCTTGAGATTGGGGGAAAAATGCAGAGACTAGATAATTGGGTGATGATTAGGATGAATTAACCCCATAAACATGTTATTATGTGACCTAAGTAGGTTTAGGAATGATTAGAAACCTTGAAAAATCGTTGGATTGATGTTTGAATGTTATTAGAGGTGAAGAAAAGTTGGAAAAACGAGAATAGGAAAATCTGGGCTCGAAACTGGCCTCTCGTTAGAAGACCCGCCCAGATCGTTCAAACGAGCTTCTAATGAGTTGACAGTTTTCCTTCTAACAATAGGGATGTTCATTCGATGCCTTTCGTTCGAACGAGATCTCGTTAGATGCCCAGTTCGTTCGAACGAACTCTTGTTCGAACAGCCTCGTTCGAACGAGACTTCTAACGAGCTGACAGTTTAGGCTTTTTGGCCTGTTTTGATTTCGCGTGTCCCGTAACCTTGCTTAATTGTAGAGATACCATTCCCTTGATGATAAATTGATATAGTTGGGACATTTGGGATATATTGAGGAGTAAAACATAGGAGTGCGATTCTAATTGAATGGAAATTTTGGAATAGGACGTGAGTGACTATTACGATGCGAGAATTATTGACGGCTTAAATAATTGAATTAACCGGGAACTTATAAATTGTGCAACATTATAAGTCGGTACGAGAATGAGAAGTGTACCACAAATAAATTACGGTGATTACTAAGATGTGTGTATACTTAGTATATGTATATGATCTTATGTGCATGACATACCTACCATACTTGCTATCCCGGGAGGTTTACGTTCGCTTAGAGCCCTCTAATCCTTGTGTTGCCCGGATTTATATTGGTACCTTGAAAACATAGGTCAGAGAAGGACTTATTGGGATGTTAATAAGTCTGCTGATCGTGGGAGCGTAGGTATGTGCGTGACCCATGTGATGTGACTGTGTTCGCCTCCATTGTTTGTGATTTGCTATTATCTGAGAACGATTCGTGAGAGATTCGGAATGAGTGATCCTTATGTACGTGATGTACCGGGATGGATAGCAGAGTATGTGTGCACCGTAGCTTAGTCTCGGGTGCTTGTATTATATATTTATGACATGAATAATATACACTTAATTAATGAGAACTTTCATGTGGTATTATGTGTATAAATATGGAAACGTCTTGAGAAAATATAAAGGGATAACCTGAAATGAATTGTATTGCTTAATTGAGAATCCGAGTGTAGGTAATGCCTCTATTTCATTGATAAAATTATAATGTATTATGGGAACCGAGTAGAAAGGTTAGAACTCATGTCAATTTAGCTAGATGTAATTATCACTTAGATGGGTGTTATACGTTAGGGGTGCACAATTAGACGAGAGGTGAGCATTCCATGTGAGTGCACGTCCTAACATGTATTTTACATTCGTTGTTTTAATGTCATTAAAGCACTTTCTATTTTTAAATACTCTCCACTTTCGGGCTCTGAACCGTTTTCTTTCAAATCTATTTTTTTTAGTAAAAAAAACCATTTTAGGTGCCCAGCCACAAGGACACCATGCATAGGATTTTCATTCAGGTGACGAGTTGTAGCTGCTTGTGGAAGTTACAGGACTTTTCTAGTAGACGCTTCATCTATCTTGACTCTATATTCAGATTTCATCAGTTGTAGGGCATGTCGCCCATTTTTATTAGAAATATTTCCTATTTCAGATTTTCAGACCTTTGGCATGTAATTTATTCAGGATACTTTGTTTTATTTAGTTCAGTTGTGGGATTGTTGTGAGGAGTTTTCCTCCGGACTTATTATTATGTTGTTGGTTATTCTATTATTTCATTATGGTGAATGTTATTCTATCATTACCCTCTTATTGGATGTTAATCAGAGTTAACTTAAAATTTGGCAACTCACTTTTTAAATACTAGGTGGTTAGTAACCATAAAAATGTTTTCGACAGCGATGCTATTAACTGGACCAACTTGACATTTTGTATTAATATAATAAAGGAGTAGCTACCCGGTATTTAATTAGTCGGGGTGTCACAGCCCCCCTCTAATTCAGAAGATCTATATAAAATCAACTTACCAAGGTGTGCACACACCCTATAATCCATGCCTATTTGCACCACTATTACAAACATCACACACGTAACACTCTCTCTAAAATTGGGCTTCACTTTCTTCTCGGTCTGGTGCTAACACTTGGGTACTCTTAACCCGAATTACTCGAGATTCAATTCTTCTTATACCTCGAAATTTAATCCTTATCAATGTTAACCCACCAATCTTCTCGTGGTTAACTCACTAAAATTTCCCTATATCAGCGCCACTGGACCCACTGGCCTTACTTTATGGTAACCCTAAGATTAATATGTTTTCTTGAACATGTAAATGAGTATTATACTAACTATATCCCTAGTGGCCAAGACCTTTCCTAACTCCCGACATTAGCTCAATTTCATGTGTGGGATTTCTCGCAAAGAGAGCTAAATAAGGAACCCTCACATTACACTACTACCTCGTATTGTCGATCATCAAGATATAATGGCCTAAGGCACATAATCGAGACTTTCAAAATCCTATCTCGCAACCATACTAATGCACTTCGACCTCTATGTCTTTCCATTTCGTCTAAATGGAAAGTCTAACCAATTGAGGCTCCTATACTCTACACAAATGTTACTATCATTATACAGAAACACGTTACTTCAGAATTTCCCTCCTAGCCACGACATGTTTATAAGCCTCAAATCAATTCCTTTAACCTTACCTCACCCATTTACTTATGGTGCGAGACACATTTCAGTGCGTTTCCACGGCACTTCGGTATCCATTATCCCCAAATCATCACATGACTCCCGACTAATATATCATCAAAACTAAAATTCTAGCATTCAATAACATCTCTCCACCTCCAACGTCGTTAAGGTTCATGCGTGTATTGTCTTGCAAGAGAAATCCAAACAAGGGACCCTTCTGATACACCACTACTTAACTTTGTCGATCGTGGTGGTATGTCAGTGTAAAACATACAACTGGGATATTCCTCTCCCGTCTACCAACAAAATATGGTCATAACTCGTATTTCTCTTAAGTATCCAAACCATAAAGCGCTTGTACTAACACTAGCCATTTGCGCGAATAACAACGAGCTCAAACTCACAGCTTAACACTAAATCCTGCATACCTTAAATCACATCTATAAGTTCCCCATGCACTAAAATCATGCTAGTGAAGCACCTAATCATCAAAGTTTCATCTAAACATATACTAAAGGCGAGATTAACCCGTATCTAGGTGAGATATAGCAAAACAACCAAGGAACCCTCCCGTTACACTACTCCCTCGCATCATCGGTCATCGAGAAATAACGATCTAAGGCACAATAATGAGACGTCCTGAATCCTACCTCGCTAACCTACTAATGTACCTCTACTACTCTATCCTTCAATCTTGGAAAAATGGAAGTCCTAACTAATTGAGGCACCTATTCTCTCTAAATAGATTACAAACAACATACTTCAAAACATTTTACCTCCAAAATATGCCTTTTCATCAAGGCCTGGCTATAAGTCTCTCATCAATTTCCTTTACCTTACCTCACCCATATACTTGCGGTAAGATAACAATTTTAGTGCTTCTCCATAAAAATTATATCTCTATAAACATAAAATCATCAAGCAACTTTATGTCTATATTGTTTCTCTCTACACTAGGTGACTTATCATCAAAACCAACATCCTCACATTCCATAACATCTATCCACTCCCGACCTCATTGAGGTTCGTGCGTGGAGCATCTCGCAACCAAAATCCAAACAAGAAACCCCTCCTATACACTACTACTTAACTTTGCCGATCGAGGAGGTTCGTTAGTTCAAAATATACCACTGGAAAAATCCCAATTCTCCTATCGACAAGGTGTGGTCAGAACTCCTATTTCTCTCCAGGAGTCACACCACCAAGCAATCTTTATAGCACTAAATCCTTGAGCAAACATCAACGATCTTAAACTCATAGCTCTATATATCACAACAACGACTTGTTCCATCCTGAAACTGCAAATACGATAGTTTTTCCATCCTTAGCCTGCTATCGCTCTAATAATACCATAATATTATTCTTATAGTAAACTATACTCATATAAAAACGAGTAGTACAAACCATATATAAATTCAAAATAGAATCCCGCTACCACGAAAATACATATATATGCACACTATATAATGTTATCGATACCGACAATAAACTCGAATCCCACACGAATCTAAGGCTAAGAAAATATTATGACCCAAATCTTGTCACACAGAATATACCTCCTTCATCCGAGGTAAAATTCATAATAATAACTTCGCTAATCTTCAAGACCGCTCTAATGGGTTTTCATACATATTACAATTGCCCTAAATGAGCCAAACTACTTTAATCCATGGCCCATCTAGGCACTCGACTCTTGTCCTTTTTCCTCCTACTTGGTAAGGACTAATCATGTGATTCTAAACTCCACATTACAACTTTCCCCATTTCTGGAAACCCTAACCATGTTAAGGTTATCAGTATCTCAGACTCTATAGCCTCGATCCTGAAAATCATCAAAAGGAAACTACACTACCAGCTTCAACTGCTCTGGTTCAATGAATTCCCCGGGTGGATGTCCACCAGCGGGGTTCCACGAACCCAAATGCTCCATATCACTCTTTTATTACTCGTTGGCCTCTAATCGATCTTTATGTGAATAATTCAAGCTGCTCTGAATAAACCAAAGGAACTAACGATTATATTCATTAGTAAGATCTCTCCATTTAAGTATTGCTCCCTCCCACAAGTGAAAAATTTTCCTCCAATTTTCATAAATGGGTATTTCCATACCCCACTTTAAGTTAAAGCTTTCGAGCCTTTTACTTCCACGGAGTAATGCTACATTTACCCCGCATAACTCACTTCAACGTATGGTCCCTATCAAATACTTTATTCCCAATTTACTTCACTGTGTAATTTGACTTTAGCACCACTCTTTACTACAGTGGTACCTCTTAATTACTATACTTTAGTAGTCATTTCATTAATTCCAATTAATAACACAAAAAGGGGAGTGACCTCTACTGCAGTCCTCATTACCAACTTCAACTCATAGCTCTAACAAAGGTCCACCTCCTGCCACCTTTGAAATGGCCTACCTTAGTCGCCCTTCCTTGATCCGCACATAAGTCTTGAACAAGCGCACAAAAGATATACTAAAATCTTAATTAATGGCGGGAGATTGAAATCTCACAAGAGTAATCAACGATCCTAATCCTAAGGCTCTATGTCATATTGAGTTCAATGTTGAAAGCGTAGTACGTCCGCACAGACTCCTAAGGACACTAGAACCTGATGCTCTGATACCATCTGTGACACCCCGCCTAATAAAATACTGGGCAATCACTCTTGTACCAAATTAAAACAAGAGTCACATATGGTTCATTCTTAGCATCACTGTCGAAAAAAAAATTAATTACTAATAAATATATTAGGTTGGCGTCAAAATTTTATTTAACTAATCTTTTAACAAATTAATCAATTAAAACATTCACAAATTTTATGTATAAATGAAACTGAGATGAAATAAAAATAATTGGACACTCGGTTTAAAAATATACAACAAAATCGAATGCGCATAAAAGGTGATAAAAGAATAAATAAATACAATTGGGCTTGTGGCCCGAGTGTTCTATAATATATATATATATATATATATATATATATATATATATAGCAAAAGGGAGGAAAAATAAATATACGGGTCATAGCCCGATTTGTGAAAATATTTAGCACGTGCATAAATACTTTATTTATGAAAAATGTGTTTTATCTCATATTTAAATTGGTATTGCACTCCTATGAGATACCCCTAACCTCTCTTCTAATATTGCACATCTGATGCGTATCTCCTACATAATCCTAGTTAAGCTATCCCGCCTAACTAATCGTTTCAACAAAATTCTACAAATCCTATTGAACCCAGTTACTAAGGGCTAAACCTCTCCCCTGTCTTAACATTGTGCCACGTTCGTGTGTGGGGTGTCTCGCAAAGCGAAATCCAAACAAGGAACCCCACCGATACACTACTATTTGGCAATGTCGATCGTAGGCCCTCAGCACAAAACATATACACATATACCCATATAAATAAATATACATAACATACTCATTTTATTTTTTCATATCACAATTTAAGTCCGGATAAAGTCTCCCGGAATGAGAATAAATCCTTTTTCATTTATCTCTTTACACTTATTAGAGATATATATAATATCTTGTTCTCATATACAAGTCATAGACTATACACACAAGTATAACAACCATCCCAACGAGCTATAACTCGAGGATGTAGTCTCTCAATGCTATCAACTTCCAGTAATTACTCACTTTATCCCAGGTTACCATATATCAGACTATTATCACACTGCCATGGTAATAAAATAAATTAAAACGTATGGGAAGTGGTCATAGTTCCTCCCCGAAAGTGAGACGAAACATACCCACCATGTCTCACCCCTAATAAAAATCACACATTATAAAAATGGACTCTATGGCCTGGGGACTGTACGCTCCCTGCTCCTCAAGTTAGGGGTCTCACCCACATCGCACAACTTCCCATGATAACAAAATGGGTATGATTCAAATAAATATATATACCATTCACACATAGATATATATACATATTCATATCATTATATATATATATATATATATATATATATATATATATATTGTAATCACATCGTATATATAATCTACATCATTCCTCAAATATATATATGTGGCCATAATTGCCAATCTCACATAACGATGGCCAATAATCCCAAATGTTTTCACTCGTAATAACATTCAAATATTCGCACAGTCACGGTACTAAAACCTAAAGTAGTCTCGCTCTTCTTAGACTTTCGAGAGTTCCATGTCCCGAATCAACCTCTTAAATGACCAAAATTCAATTCACAACTCCTCTAGTCCTTTAGATCATAAGATTCTATAATACTTTAATTTAGAAAGCCCTTAAGCTTTAAACTTAAAAAGGTGAGGGAATAAAAATCTCCAAAACCTTGGGCTGAAAATAGAGTGTCGGTCGACCAGCCCTGGACCCCCGGTCGACCGCGATTTGAAAATAAGCCTAAGAAACCAACCAGTAGGCCCTTCTTCCTTGACGCGATCGACCGGACCGGTCATAGAAAATCCTCGAAAATCAGTTCTCCAAATTTTCCATCCAACAACCGAAATTCCATTTTCATGGTTTCTAATATACACCAATAGCATCACAAACATATACATAATGAATTCTGACAACACATCAATACATTTTTATTTTTCTCCCAAAGTCAGGTTGAATTTTTGACTAACGATTTCGATCTTGGACAGCGTTCCATAGAAAAATCACTTTAAATAAAAAAATTAGAAAATTACGCGATTAGGGCCCACGCGATCGTATCGAAAAGATATACAAATTTCATTTTTTGACTAAGAGACGAATCGATTCTCTTCCTAACTGAATCGATTCTGAAGTGACGCTGGTCACTATTCACCTTCTTCTCCAAAAATCGAAACCTCCATTTTTCTCCATTTTTTTTTTGTTTCTAATCTCATCCAACAACTCCATAAACATCTAATCTATGTTTTAGAACTAACACATCAATTAATTTGGGGTGTTAAACCATTTCTCGTAGATTTAAACCCTAAAATATAAAAAACCCAACTTATCATTTTAACCCATTTCAATCCATTTCTTCACTCCATTTACATGGATTTAACATTAGAAGTCATTAAGAGTTTACATTACATCAATATGTAAACTCATATTCAAATTTTTCAAAATTTATTTTAAGGGTTCTAAACAAAAATCATATAGTTTACCAACTATAATATGATATTTATGCATAAAATGAAATAAAACAAGTACACACTTCCCTGGAGGATGAAATCCGACGACCTCGAGTCGAATCCGGCGGAGTTTGGCCGAAATACCCCATTTCTCCATTCTTTTCTCCTTTTCCTTCCTTCCTTCCTTCCTTCTCTCTTTCTTTCTTCTTTCTTTCTTTCTTTCTTTCTTTCTTTCTTTCTTTCTTACTCTCTCGTGCCTTATAAGGGAGAAAATAAGTGTTTGTCCCTTATTAACCCAAAAATGACTCTTAAACTCAATTACGAGTCCCAACGGGTCCAAAAATTCCCGAAACTCAATTTCAACCCTCGGATACTTTATTCTGACTATCTTGGCCATTCCGAGACTAACCGCGCAGTCAAAATCTCCATCTGAGGTACTTGATTCACTATTTTAACCCGACACAACTTAATGCAATTTTCCAATAAAAATATTACCCTTTGTAGCTTTAACCAACGATGACGTATAATAAAATACTCTGATTCATTTAATTAATCCCAAAAGTAAATATAACCTACATCCAAAATGATTTAATCCTTGAAAACCTAAAAATTTACTATTCATGAAAATTTCTTAAATTCCCAAATTGCACTTAATTATTAAATTTAATTTCCCATAAAAGTGGGGGGTATTACAATAGTCTCAATCCTTATAATCACCCTCATAGTCCTCCTAGCTCCCCTGGCTAAAAGGAAACACACTACCAGCCTCAAAATCAATGCTTTAATGAATCCCCGGGAGGATTTCCACCTGAGGGATATTATGAACACAAACACTTTCAGTCTTTCCCTTTGGACTTAATTCTTCAACTCATCTAGCTCCTCTCTCATGGAAGCGTTAATATTCCCAGTATAAGAGGCACGACACTGCCATCATATACACAAGAAATTCGAGCAAAATCTCCATAAGTGTTAGCACCACTTACTAGTGAGCCTATCATTCCATATAACTCTTCATTGTACCTACCTGATCAGGTACAAAGTTCATTTATCCATATAACTCTTTGTTCACTGTCGTACGTTGGTCGATCCCTATGTGAATAATTCAAAAACTACATTTTTTCATATCTGGTAATTTAAAGGAAATTGCGATTTAACACATCCATAAGATTCCTTTATAAGGAAAACATTTTTCTCCCCCAAATATGGTGACCACCATTCCCACCATTACAACATTTCTCTAACGAGTGAAAGGATTTCTCAAATTTTCACATTTGGGCATTTCGATACTCTACTCTAAGTTATAGCTTCTGAGACTTCTATTTCCATTGGATAATGCTACACTTCCTTCGCATAACTTAAATTTCAACGTATGCTCCTTATCAAGACCTTTCGGACTTTTTCCTAATTTAACTTCCTTGGGTAATTCACATTTAGCACCACTCTCTACTATAGCGGTACATGGATAAATAAAATAGATCTACTCTAAAAACCGTTGCACTAATACATGCCAATTACACAAAGGGAGTGACATTAATTATGGCCTTCATTCACATCTTAAACTAACAGCTTCAACTAAGCCCCGCCTCCTACTTCCCTCGTAACGGCCTTCCCTAGTCCCCCTTCATCGATCAACACACGAATCTCATACGAGAGAACAAAAGATTTACTATAATCTTACATAATAGCAAGAGAATAAAATATCAAAATAGGAATCAACAATCATAATCATAAGTCTCTATCAAATATAAAGAAACTCTGAAAGCGTAGTATGTTCGCGCAGATTCCTAAGGACACTAGAACTTGATGCTCTGATACCATCCGTGACACCCCACCAAACAAAATACCGGGTGATCAATCATATACCAACTTAAAATAGGAATCTCATATGGTTCATTCTTAGCACCACTGTCGAAAACCAATCTAATTACTAATAACTTATTAGGTTGCCATCAAAATTTTATTTAACTAATCTTTTTAGTCAAACCATCCAAGTAAAACAATCATACACTTTATATACCACAACTGAAATGAAATAAGGTAACTGAACTCTCGATACAACATAATAACACCAAATTAAAATGTCGTAACCTAAAATTCATTAAAGGAATAAATGAATACAGTTGGGCTATCCCCCTGAATGTTTCTACAATACCTCCTATCTATATCACAAGGATAGAAGCGTCTAAAATAAACCCACTTGTATCCACAGCTACTGCAATAACATCTGAATCGAAAGAATCATCATCCAGGCGTCCCTGTGTTCGGACAACTAATATATATACATATGTAGCAAAAGAGGGAAACTAGAGAAACGGTTAAGAGCCCGAGTTTTGAAAATATTTAGCAAGTGTATGGAATGCTATATTTTTAAAATATGAAATCTCTCATATTTAAATTGGTATCACACTCTCCTCAGATACACCTCAACACTCCTCCAATAGTGAACACCTATCACATACATTTTAAACAACCCAGTTAAGCTATCATGCCTAACTAAACCCCTTCACCCATCCTCTAAATCCTCATAACTATCACCTACCCTGCGTGATATAATATATGTTATACCATAAGCTATCACCTAAGATTTAGTTGGTATGATCATCAATGTGATATATATATATATATATACCATTTTCACTTTAGTATATAAAATTCTGTATATATAATTCTCATTTAATATACGACCGACATTTGTATTAATCTGAATATAAATCTCCCAGAAGAGGAATAAACTCTTATTCATTTTACACTTTACCCAAGTGTAAATTATATGATTTCACATCCTCATATTCGTGCAATATTCTATACGCAACAAGTATATTTGTACCTATATCACAACCATAAGTATAATAACCATCCCACCGAGCTATAACTTGAGGATACAACCTCAAAGTGCTATCATCATCTGGGTATACACAAGTTAACCCATGTACCAAGTCTGACTCACTCAAGATAATGGTGGAAATACTAAGCGGTGGAGGCGGTCATATTCCCTCTCGAAAGTGGAATCATTATCACACCCATATGCAGGACGATATGACTTGGGATATACTCTCCCTGCTCCGTAAGCCAGGGGTTCATCCACATCGCGCAACCTCTCTCAATAGAACTAGAGATATATGTATAGATAAATATATCGTTTGAATACCAATATATTTTTTATCAAATCATATATATATATATATATATATATATATATATATATAATGTAACAACACCTGTATATATAATATATATCACAACTCAATATGACCTGGCTATAATTGCCGAACTTTTATAGCGATGGCCAAAATATCCCGAATGTTCCCATTCGTAATAGTACATAAGTATTTACACACTTAAAATACTAAACCTATAAGCATTCTTTTACTTAAGATTTACTTACCTTAATCACTTTTAAGGATTTATATATAATCCCGAATATACCAATTCATAATACTTAAGTAAGTATATAAGCTACTTATCTTAATTCCATAGGTATCACATCAGCTATAATAATAGTCATCAATAGACGTACCGGATAGCCGCTCAATCCTTTTTAGCCCATATCCTAAATACCATCCTAATCGCATCCTAGGATTTACTCAAGTGTAATCGGACCCTATTTATTCTAACCGCATAAATATATCTATACTCACTTGTCGAAGACTTTTCTCGAATTTTATTCATCCTAATCATTCATTAAATCCATACCCCAGAATTTACAGTAAACTAATCCAAGGTTATCTCTTTCATCCCAAGGTTTACTCACCCTCAATTCCATTATCTAGGAGTCCTAATATCACTTCTAGAATACCCTACAATCATCTCCAATTTTCAATTTAACTCCCAATAAACTTAAAGGAAGAAAATTTTCCATGACTTCTAAGGCGAATCGATTAGCCCAAATGCGAATCGATTCGGCCAATCAAATCGATTCGCCAAATACCGAATCGATTCGACCTGAGACAGTCCTATAGGACTTCCTATGAGAATCGATTCGGCCAAATGCGAATTTATATGCCCTGTCCGGGGTCGATAGTTCGGGCGATTTCATCTTCTCTAAAAATCCCAAATATCATCCCAGCATCCATTTTTGTGGTTTCTAATCTCAACCAACAACACTATAATCATTCTAACATTGATTTATAACTAACACAACAATGAATTTATGGGATAGAAAATTTTCTCTTGGATTTAAACCCATAAAACCATTTACACTCTCTTTTATCATTTCTTCCCATTTTATACACACCATTAACATGGGTTTAACACCAGAAGTCCTCAAGAGTTAACAATACATCAATTTGTAAACTCAAAATCATTTTTTACGATTTTATTTCAAGGGTTTCAATCCAAAACTCATATAGTTTACCAACTATAATATGAGATACACACACCCTATTGAATAAATCAAGTAAAACACTTGCCTCGTGGATAAAATTCGATGACCTCGAGTCGAATCCTGCGGAGTTTGGCCCGTAAATCCCCTTCCTCTTTATCTTTTCCTTCTTCCTTTCTTTACTTCTTATTTTCTCTTTTTTCCTCTCTCTCTCTCTCTCTCTCTCTCTCTCTCTCGTGTGTTATAAGAGAAGAGAAAAAAGGGTTATCCCTTATAAAACCCAATGTTGACTCGTATACTCAAATGCGAGTCCCTACTAGTCCAAAACTCACCAGAACCTAAACACTACCACTGGATACTCTATTCTGGCTATGTACGCCATTCTGAAACCAACCATGCACTCGAAATCTCCATCCAAGTCACTTAACTAAAATTCAATAATCATACCTCACATTTCTCAACACACGTTTTCTTCAACATAACCTATCACTCATCATTTAACCCAACTGCGACATGACATAGAAATATTCCGACTCATTTACTTAGTCCCCAAAGTAAATGCAACACACATTGGTAATTATCTAGCACTCATAAATCCCAAATTACTATTCATATTAATTCCTCTAATTACCAAATTATGCCCACTTATATAATTTTAAATATGTATAAAAGTATGAGGTATTACAAAGGGTGGTAAGAGAGTTAGTAATGATCATTATATGAGGGTAGAGAATCCATCACCACATGCACCATTTTCAGTGCCTTTTGAGGATCAATTAAAATGTCTCCACAAATCCCAGAACCAATCATGCAACACGCATTTGTTACAAACCCACCGGTAGTGCAGCTACTAAGGCAACCCCAGGGGTGGTTGGATAAATTATATAGTGAATCCCATCCACTACATATGTGGAGTTATGGCTCGAGGAGTCAACTCCTATGTATATAAAACATACCCCTAATAGATAGATAGGATTAACTTCCAAGTTTTTCAGAAAACATGTTTAGGGTGTTTTATAACTTCTGTTTTTTTATTTTTCAACTCAAAATTATTCATTCTTAATATTTTAATGCAGTTATACCTTAATATATAATATACATACATAATACATTAATATGTGTGTAATTCTTATAAATAAAAAATATATATGTACATGTACACAAAATTACGTATGGAATAATATAAAGTTAAATAATATTATCAATAGATACATGATACATATATATAGTTTTATACATGTATTATTAATGTATGGAATAATATAAAATATACATATTGTACATATGTATTAAAAAATATTATCAATTCATGTATGCATATAATTTTATAGTGAATTATACATGCAATATCATTATATATATATATATAGGAAAAGCATCAAGTGAGGTCCTAATTTGAGGACCCCGAATGAGGATCATTTTTTTAAAATAGCAAAAAAAAAATTTGGGCTGATTTTTTTTTATGATTTTTAAACATTTCAATAGGACCATAAAAAAATAATCAACTCAAAATGATTGTTTTTGCTATTTTAAAAAAATCAGTCAAACTTTGTCAGCTTTTAAGTTGTTAAAAAGTGACAAAGTTTGACCGATTTTTTTTATAATAGTAAAAAAAATCATTTTGACTTGATTTGTTTTATATGGACCTACTAAAATGTTTAAAAACTATATAAAAAAATTAGCTTAAAATTATTGTTTTTACTATTTTATCAAAATTGGTCCGCGCCAACGGTATGCAAACAAAGGTCCTCATGAGATCCATTATCTCTCACTCTCTCTCTCTATCTCTGTATATATATATATATATATATATATATATATATATGTGTGTGTGTGTGTGTGTGTATGTATAAACATACATAAAACTTTCGTACATACATGATACATGTAGGTATACATTCATATATACATACATACATAATAAATTATTTACATGTGCATTTAGATTCCTACATGTATCATAAATATACATATATTTAGTGGGGTATGGTGGGGAATTTAAATTTACATGCAAATCATTTATGATGTATGTATGCATGCATGTATGTATGCATGTATGTATGTATGTATGTATGTATGTATGTATGCATGTATGTATATATGTGTGTATACCTACATGTATCATGTATGTATGAAAGTTTTATGTATGTTTATATATATATACACATACACATAAATATATGTACAATATAAATATACATGATTGACAATTTTGTCAAATCTTTAAAAAATTGTATTTAAAAACAAGGTTACCAAATGCATACTGATAATTATAAACATAAAAAACTCAATTTTAAAACAGTTTTTAAAAACATCGTTTAAATCGAGTTTTTCGAGTAGCGAACCGAACAAGCCCTTATTTTTAGAATTATCATAAATACATGACAAATATATTGTTTTCAAGCATTTTCATTCCATAAAAATGCCTATATTATTCTATTAAGAGGGCACATTATATATTCTCATAAGACTATTCTTAATCATACACACAACAAGGTTATACTTTTTATCAAATAGAGTCACAAATTTACTTAAACTAGATCACCCACCTCAAATGACTCCAAAATGGTGGTAGTGATAGTGAAGATTGAGAACACACTATATAATTGACTTACTTGAGTCTATATTATGTAGGAGTTCCAACTAGTTTGGATATCAAGACAAAGTAGGTTAGTTTTTACGAGTTGCTCTATCTCTCAAAGGTTCAAGCAAGAATGAAGAAATTCAGTCCAAGAATCATCAAGATCAACATGAGGGGAAGTTAATCTTACCTTATGACCACTTTAGGACACTTAAGCTGCATATTATTGAGTTCAAATGTGCATATATTTTTTTTAATCATTTTAACAATATTTTCAAATCATTTTAATTCAATTATAACATTTTTAAATCATTTTAAATCATTTTTTAAATTATTAAAATTTGGTTTTTAAATGTTTTGGGGTTAAATATAGTATTATGCAAACTATTTTCATTCAATGAAATTTGACCTTGCTATAATCTCAAAGAGGAACATACTTCTAGGGTTAAAATAGATTTTTTAAATGAACCAAAAGCACGCATTTTTCATTGCATATCTATCGTACACGTGCTGGCTTCTAGACGATTGGATTTGTGTTTTCTGTAAGACACATTCTTTAGTTGTAATCTCAACCTTTGATTAATCCTTATCAACAGAATTCATGCATTCTTGATCAATCCATGTGAAACCTATGTTAACCAATCATCGTACGTTATTTTCACCGCTTAAGTTATACCGTTAGATTGGTAGTCAACTGGTTAAAATCAATCTCAATCGCTCATTTACAGTAAAGGTTCTAGGTTCTTCCTAACACAGTTTATAAACCTTCTAAGTCTCAGACCTTAGAAACTTTTGGCATTCATCCAAAAAGAGTGAAAACAAGAGAGTATAGATAGAAGAGAGACGAAAGAAAAGATAAAAGAGAGAGAGAGAAAACCCTAATCTTCAAAAGCTCAACCTCTATGAGTTCTCCATAAACCGAAACACCTAAACCTTCAAATTTCATATATCAAAAACCCTAAATCTTGAGAGTTAGATCCATTTATGTTTCTATGTGTAAAATGTTGGGTTTGTTCGAAGTTTGATGACCTCTTCAAGCCATTGTTTCTCTCAGAACTCATCTCTAAGAATTTCTTAGGTTTATTTGTAGAAACTTAAGTCTTTCTTAAAAGAGAATATCGCATGTTCATTTTTTGTTCTCTTTTGATCTTTATTTTGTGGATCCATTTTGTTTCAAAAGATTTGAAAAACAAACTTTGATTCTTTCAAGGTTAAATCACATCCCTAAGACATTTATGATTCTTGGATCATATTTCACATTTCGTGAAATAAGTTGTATAAAAATAAATAGAAACACATAGGACCTTAGCTAGTTTTAAAAGCAAAGTTGTTTTTCAGATCTGATCTTGATAAGAAGCTTATTTTTCAAAATCATTTGAATGAGATTTTGCATGTTATATAGATGCTTATGATTTATAGGACTTTATCTGTATAAATAACTTGAGAGGGTGAGTCACATAAATCTGTATTTAGTTCACATCACAAACACATTCTCACATGAACACTTAGTCACAGTGGTTCTATTTGAGAAACCTGGTATTGTAAGATTTGATGGAATTAGAAATCAAGGAAAAGGCGATCAAAGAAAAAGCAAAGAAGCAACCATAGAAGATCAGTTGTAGTCAGAAAACCTTTAGAGCGGAGTAGAACATATATGTATATCTCTGAACATAGATTTAGGATCTTTGTGTGCTTACTTAAGTGTTGTAACTTTAATTTTTATTTTAGTGGATTTTTGGTTTGTGACATAGAGGGCACCGTAGTTGTTTCCCTTGATTAAGGGTTTTACCACGTTAAATACTCGTGTTCATTTCTTTCAATGTTCATAATTTCTGTTGTGATTGGTACTGCACCTTAGAATTAGTATGTGGTTTTAATTTCTAAAACCTTAGGTAATCAACTACAAAATCTAGACTACATATTCAGAAAACAAGTTTAAACACATCTTGTGTTAATATTCGAAAAAAGTTTAGTCCAAAAAGTTTATTCGGAGTTTATTCAACTTATAACATTTCGTTACAAATCTAATAAACAGTTTTTTTCAAAGATGGGTGACTCCCCCACCTCCAAAGGTGTCCCTAAAAGGACTCACAAAAGCTCCCACTAAACTGGCCTCCATGGAAGCTCCAACATGCTCCAAAATTCCCACATCGCCTTACTCTAAAATACCCTCATAAGAAACCCCAACAACACTCATATATATATTTTCATATCTCATGTCTTAACAATGTAGGGATTTTCCATTCCATGAGGGGAAGGTATGGTTAAAAGGAAACTAAATCTGTGTGAGATAGAATGGGAAAATGAGAGAGCTTCGAACTTATGAGAAGGGAAGGAAATATTTACAATGTCTCTATCTTCATCTCTCATGCCTAACTATCCATTAAATATAAAATGAATGCCCTACTTTAGTTTAAGCCATACCATTAGGTTTAATCTATGGCCCAAAATCAACAACATAGATGGTCGACTATATTTGCGGGTTTATTGATCAACGTTTACTTCTTTTATCTACAATATAATCCCCTATTTCCATGCATGTATACATGTATGCCGTTTGATCCCATGCACATGTCAGGTACCAAACTAACGAAAAAATTAAATCCTAAGGCCTTCAATCGAATGAATCAGTGCAACTAGCCAGCACAAATCCGACGTCATTCTAACGATTTAATTCTTCTTTCGAACGACGTGGGTTGTCATTAGAACAACCTTATGCATCGTTCGAATGAAGCATAAGAAATTTCCCTCCAACACTTTCTAAATTTGTTCCTTCCAACCTGTACGCGCATTCCTATTATTTTCTATTAATACTCCCAATATATATATACACACAAACATACCTCTTGTAAATCCCAACTTGTTCTAAATTAGCACATTTCCGCTAAAAACTTCCATATTCTTAAAAGAAGCCTATATAGTTTGGAACCCATAATTCTATAATCCATATAATATTCATAATTTAATAATTCTCTTTGTAACCCAATTTGTTACTCCCACATGTATATAATTATAACTTATTGCTCCTAATATAAAATCTACATATAGTTCATTTGGTTTCTCTGGCGGGATATTACAAACTTCCCTCCTTAGGGAATTCCGTCCTCGAAATTCTAATTTTATCAAAATATATACTCTAGGCATCTACGACCAATTTCCAATCCCTAGCATCATCGATACTATATCCTATCTCCCAAGATTCCATTATAATCAATGATCATTGTTACTCAGATCATGACGGACCTAAGGCCCCATTGCTAGTGCTCAAGCATGCCTAGTGTGTCCATTTAAACAAAACCTCGAGATCGTTGATACTTGCCAGGCATCGTAATGTCACCAATGAATTTATCAACATGGATCATTTCTACATCAGGATTCACAACCAACGTTTCCTCCAATAATCTTGGATCATGCTTAGTCGCGGATGATACTATTTCGACACTCCTCGATATTGTATAGTTCTACCCGAATGATATCTCCTATGAAGCCCCCATGTCAATTTAGGGCCACCCTGGGTACCACAACATCCACATATACAAGCGATCCCCGTCTAGATCTCCAAAATTCTGAACCAAGTGCAACATTATCAGCCAATGCTTTTAACAAGTTCCAATATTCATAATACTATCAAGTCACAACCTCGGGACCTATGAACAAGTCATAACTAGTTACACTGATCAACTAACAAAAATACTAACCTAAGGTAATTAAGTAATCATACCCAACCCATATGCAAGAGCATGAGACCACGCACACACAGAGACTGGTGTAGAATAAAGGTGCATCAGAAAAATACCGTACTCAAACACCGTGATGCATCATCCACAACAAGCCTAGACTGCAACATTACTGAGCTTATACAGCGCCACACCCATATCGAAACTAATCAACAACCTCCCATACCGGGGTCATAAGAGGCATAATAAGGAAATGAATTAGGTGACTGGTACGCCAAAGAAATCAGTCTAATTTTGACAACAAATTAAACCATATGAAGTATGAACCCACGACGTATACGTAAAGCCTCTAACTCTTACCGACGTGGATTAAGTACCATGGTCTTGCCATGTATCCTGGATTGACCTTATAATCTTAACGATTTCTACCATGAATCATCCGTCCATGCCGAGCGAATGGAAGATAAAACCAAATTCTTCAGGGAGTTGAAACGCTAAGCTTCCCTCCTTAGGAATAATGCTACCTATCTATCATCGGTAAGGATAACGATCCTAATTTGAGGCAAAGTTACTACTCTTGTTACTCATCATCAGTTACCAAACTATCATAGTTAGCCTTCCAAAATTAAACATGCGACAGTTATCCTCAGTTTTCGAGATCACTATCCCCAAGTGAAAAAAACTCTCACATAATTTCAACACTCAATTCACGAACCATTTCTACCACCCTTGGTCTACATGATGCCGAGTCATAATCATTATAATGGAACCTCAACTTTCGAACATCGTTCAAGCCTAATGATTTCCCTTGACGAAGTCATTACTAAACATACCGGTAGCACACGTAGGTCCTATAATCAAGCCTAACACTTTCCCTCTAGTGTTATCTCTAAAGTCCACGATGAATATCATTATGTTCCAAATCTCCCAATTTCATAAAATATATTATCTGTTAATATTCCAAAACCTTGAAATATTTACTTATTTTTTATTTTTGAACAAGACATCATTTCTCCACAAAATCACATTATTTGCCAACATTTTATCACATAAAACTTTTTTCGATAAAATTACTAGAAAATACACCATTTCCGTAAAACATTAACTTTCATTATTTCAAAAGCCTTGAAATAATTATTCACCCTTTATTTTCAACTAAAATATCATTTTCCAACATTTTTATTCCATAAAAATATTTATTATTTCTTTTTCACCAAAAATATGCCAAAATTACATTTCTTATATTTTTATTCCCGAAAAATGTTTATTTTCAGATTTATTAGAAGTACATGACAAATATTATCTTCTAGAATTTTCATTCCATAAAATGCCTATATTATTCAACGAAGATCACACATTATAAATTCTCATAAATCTACTCTTAATCATACACACAACAAGGTAATACTATTTATCAAATAGAGTCATAAATCTACTAAGAGTAGATCACTCACCTAAAATGACTCAAAAATGGTGGCGGTGATAGTGAAGATGAGTGACTCCCCCACCTCCAAAGGTATCCCTAAAAGGAGTCATAAAACCTCCTACCAAACAGGCCTCCATAGAAATTCCAACATGCTCCAAAATTCCCACATCTCCTTGCTGAAAAATACCCTCATAAGAAACCCCAACAACACTTTTATATATATTTTCATATATCATGTCTTAACAGTGTAGGGATTTGGCATTCCATGATAGGAAGGTATGGTTAAAAGGGAACTAAATCAATGTGAGGCAGAATGGGAAAATGAGAAACCTCTGAACTTATGAGAAGGGAAGGAAACATTTGTAATGTCTCTGTCTCCATCTCCCAATCCTAACTATCCCTTAAATATAAAATGAATGCCCTACTTCGGTTTAATCTACACCATTAGGTTTAGTCTATGGTCCAAAATCAACAGCAAAGATGGTAGTTTTTCTTTGTAGGTTTATTGATCTACGTTTACTTCTTTTATCCATAATATAATCCCTATTTCCATGCATGTATACATGTATGTCGTTTGATCCCATGCACATGTCAGGTACCAAACTAACGAATGAATTAAATCCTAAAGCCTTGAATCGAAAGAATCAACATAACTGGCCGACACATATCCAATATTGTTCTAACAATTCTAGTCATCGTTCGAATGAAGTGGCTTGTCATTAGAATGACCTTATGCATCGTTCGAACGAAGCATAAGAAATTTATCTCCAATGCTTTCTAAATCTCTTCCTTGCAACTCGTACCCACATTCCTTTTATTTTTTTTTATTAATACTCCTACTATATATATATATATATATATATATATATATATATATATATATATATATATATATACCTCATGTAAAGTCCAACTTGTTCTAAATTAGCACATTTCCCCTAAAAACTTCCAAATTTTTAAAAGAGGCGTATATAGTTTAGAACCGATAATTCTATAAACCATACAAAATTCATAATTTAATAATTCTATTCGTAACCCAATTTGTTACTCCCACATGTCTATAATTATAACTTATTCCTCCTATTATAAAATCTACATATAGCTCATTTGGTTTCTCCGATGGGATATTACAAACTTCCCTCCTTAGGGAATTCCATCCTCGAAATACTTAGTTTATCAAAATTTATACTCTAGGCATCTATGACCAGTTTCCAATCCCTAGCATTCTCGATGCTATATTCTATCTCCAAAGATTTCATTAAAATCAATCATCATTGTTACTCTGATCATGACGGACCCTAAGGCCCTATTGCTAGTCCTCAAACATGCCTAACGTGTCCATTTAAACAAAACCTCGAGATCGTTGATACTTTCCAAACATCATAATGTCACCAATGAATTTATCAATATGGATCATTTCTACATCAGGATTCACAACCCACATTTCCTCCAACAATCTTAGATCATGCCTTGCCTAGGCTGATACAATTGCGACACTCCTCGACACATATATCAAAGATAATCTCCTTATCGCATAGTTATACTTGACTGATATCTCCTATGAGATATCTATGTTGATCTACCACAACATGCACATATACAAGCGATCACCATCTAGATCCCCAAAATTCTGAACCAAGTGCAACACTAGCATCCAATGCTTTTAATAGGTTCTAATATTCGTAATACTATCAAGTCACAACCTCGGTACACACAACCAAGTCATAACTAGCTACACTGATGAACTAACAAACATACTAACCTAAGGCAATCAAGTAATCATATCCAACCCACATGCAAGAGCACGACACCACGCGCACACACAAACTGGCGTAGAATAAAAAGTGCATCCGAAAAAGAGCCCACTCAGACACCGTGATGCATCATCCACAATAGGCATAACTCGTATCACTCCTGAGCTTATGCATCACCACACCCGTATCGAAAATAATCAACAACCTCCCATATCAGGATCACAAAATTCACAAGAAGGAAATGATTCAGGTTACTGCCACGCCAAACAAAGCAATCTAATTCTGACAAAAAATTGAACCATGCGAAGTATGAACCCACGATGTATATGTAAAGCCTATAACTCTTACCGGTTTGTATTAAGTACCATGTCCTTTCCATGATACCTAGCTTGACCTCCTAATCTTGTTGAGATCTCCAAAGAATCATTCATCTATGCTAAAAGAATGGAAAATAAAACCAATTTTTTTAGGGAGCTGAAATGCTAGGCTTCCCTCATTAGGAATAATACTACCTATCCATCATTGGGAAGGATAATGATCCTAATTCAAGGTGAAGGAACTTCTCTTATTACTAATTATCAGTTACTAACGTATCATAGTTAGGCTTCTAAATTTCAACATGATGTAGCTATCCTCAGTTTTCGAGATCACTATCCCCAAGTGAAACACAACTCTCACATAATTTCAAACATTGAATTCACGAACCATTTCTACCACCCTTGGTCTACATGATTCGAAATCATAATCATTCTAATGGAACTTCAACTTCCGAGCATCATTCATGCCCAATGATTTCCCTCGACGAAGTCTTTACTAAACATACTGGTAGCACACGTAGGTGCTATAATCATGCCTAACAATTTCCCTTTAGTGTTATCTCTAAAATCCATGATGAACATCATTATTTTCTAATTCTCCCAGGTGTTCCCCCTAGAATTGATTAACCTAATCATCCCCGAAGGTCATATTGTGACACATGCCTATACGGAAAAGTCACATCACTAACTCCAAGACACTGCCACAAGTCAACATGATCTAACCGTACTAAAATCATCAACAACCTACCATCCCTTATGTAAACTTTGATGCAATAATTATTCTCAGTTCCTCGTGTGCGACGATGTCAAACTCAGTTATTTCTCTAAATATCTTACACATTTATTACAAGAAACCACGAGTTATATCATGCCCTGTGCTACACAAACTCGATTCACTATTACTAGGTAATGACTATCATTTGCATTAATATATAATAAGATTAACCTTAGTTTATACCTCCAAGGAAACTTCACTACGATTTCATAAGTCTATATCCTTTAGTCCTTAATGAGTGCATAACTACTATAACCTAATTACCTTTTCGTGCAAACCTTATACTACGTGTTGACTTACAAATTAAGACAACTATATGTTTGTATTGGTAGGATATGGGACGTCGGGTATTGCCTATGAACACTAAGGCCCATTTTTACAAACTCCGCAAGGAATCTGATTTATCAATCCCAAACTACAATCATTAAACTCTAAATTAATACCATCCAGGTTTTGGTAGGACATAAAACGTCGGGTGTTACCCAAGTGGAAGCCCACCCTAAGACGTCGCATGAGGTCTTATTCTAAAACATCATAACTTAATTACTTAATACCAAGTCACCACGATTATCAAGGTTCAATCCTAGTTTACCTTAACCATTAATGTTATCTAAATCTTCACTATAATCAAGGCACCTGAATGTGGACATACTAAACTCAAGCTATCAACCAATGGAACAAATACTTTCTCTTTGTGAATACATTCTTCGACCAATAACCCCTAAAGTTACCACCGATAAAGATAACATCCTATCAACTAAGACGGACTTATCCTCTAGCATTGGCCTACACCAATCACGATATCACCTCGAGGATCGACATTGCATAATTACCACATCGATATTGACCTCTCACGTGTGTCACACCCAAGGCCACATATAATTTAAATCATGATTTCCCAACAAATCCCTACAATTAACTATGCACAAAATTTTTGCCACTAGCCCAAGCATCATCTTATTCTATTAATATCTCCAAAGACTCTACGTCAACAAGGTTCAAAACAAACACCTCACACTATGAACCATAGTGTCACCACTTTGGTTCTTACATGGACACCTAAAAATTATTTACATAATAAAATAAAAAATGCAGAAATGATTTATAACAATTAACTTGATCAAATTCCACTTGACACTAACTTATGTGTTGGGCTAACCTCTTTCACCTTACCATCAAGGACACGAACCATAATCGTCACCAAACTAGCATGACTGGTCCAAACCAACATCCACGTCGAAGGATCTAATATCAACCTCACCATATCACACCCATAAGGAACCTTGAACCTAGAGCTCTGATACAATTTGTAACGACCTTACCCGGATTTATGGGTTACCCATGAGTCAACCGATCCGAATCGAGTTGTTAGGTGTGAAGTGAAATGGAACAACCTGTATAATGTTGCTAATCCAGTTTTCTTTTAATTACTTTTTAGGTATTATCATGCTATTCCAATGTCAAGATAAACTATGTGAGAGGCCCATGGGGAGCACCCCAATATACAAATAAACAGAGCTACTAATATAAACATAAACAAAATATACTTACTTGTAAAATGGCATCAAATTTTGGAACCGCGCCCAACTTATCGTCACAAAGTGGGGATGTGAGATTATGCGCAGTGGGACCAATACAAGTAGTATAGAAACTAACGGTACAAAGGAATACTCACACAATACAACAGATGCATACTAAAATATGTATATATCTACATACGTATACCTTTGGAAAGTACACACCAACGCATTAATCGTTTTATTTCCTAAAATCTTGTTTACCCAGATTAATATACCTTAATCTTATTAAAGGTTTTCTCCATTCATACTTAGCATTATCACTTTATTTAACACATCCAGTTAAACACTTGAAACCATCACACTTGATTTACCCCAAACCATTCCTTAACCGGAATTGAACCCCTTTCATTCATTACTATACACTTTAGTATTTTCATTGAAAATCACCATTTTAACACACACATTCATCATGTTAGAAAATACTTATATAATCTTTGAAAACCCCTTTTTACAGCACATTCTTGTGTTAAGTATGGATTTGACCATTTAGGTTGTTCAACCACCCATTTATCCACTTTCTTTAACCCTTTTTCATTCCTTTATGGACATTACTAGATTTATGCATTGACTTGTCCACTTCACCTTTACCGGAATATTTATTACATTCATTCAAGTTATCTTGTATTAACACATTTACCACATAACCCATTTCTTTATATGTTCCATATTTCATTTAACGTTTCCCGCAATCATTCAATACCGCATACTTACATGGCCTTTACACCGACGATTATGCGCACCATATCCTCTGGCTAGTGGTTTTTGGCTTTTCACCCAAGGGATCTGACCCTTCTTGCTTTATCCCGGTGTAATTTCATTACTTAAATGTGTTTTAATATTGTGAAAATGTCCAAATTATTTCATTTCCTTTTTAGCCGACCGAAGACAAAACCCGGGTCTTTACCGCCCTGATTTGCATTACACTTGAAGGTTTATCACTTTGTTCCCTTTGCACCTTAACCTCGATTTTTATTGCAAAAAAATCACATTCATTTAGGACCACTTTGTGTAAAACCCTTCCCAGCATTTTTATTTCATAAACTATTCCACTTTAAGTAAAATTACCATTTTGTCCATTTGTTTCCAAATCGCACTTTTACTCCTTTTTAACAACTGTTAATTTCACCCAAAATACTGTTAAGTTATACACACCAACTTCTTAAGTGTTTTAACCATTCAACACGTTTTTAAACTTGGAATACATTCATTTTGGTTGGAAACACTTTTACACCTTTAATCCTTTTGTAGCCCCTTAAGTGTTAATGTTTCACATAACTAGTAAGTTGCACTCACTAACCATTCCATGCTTTCCGATTAACACTTAAATAAATCTTTTTAACAACATTCATAGTTCTTTACATCTTCATTCAAGAAATACATCTATTCTTAAGACTACTTTTATAAGAAAATACCAATTCTTTTATTTAACACCTAGTCTTCTAACTTTATGAACATTATGTCTTTTAGACCCAAATACCCAGACTTTGAAAACTAAAATTCCAAAAATTAATTCTTGTTCAAACCCAACAAGATATTCTTCTAACTTGTTTATACATTCTATGTCAATATACTACAAGTTTATATGTAAGAGAAAATGGGTTTTAGACCCCCAAAAACCTAAAACATGGTTTGAACATATTTTTCATCAAGCAAAGATTTATTCCCAAACATTTTATTCCATAAAATGTTTAACACCAATATTTCTAAAATACACCATTTTCGTAAAATATATTATCTTTCAATATTCCAAAATCTTAAAATATTTACGAATTCTTTATTTTTCAACAAAATATTATTTTTTAACAAAATCACATTATTTGCCAACATTTTATCCCATAAAATGTTTTTCATCAAAGTTACTAGAAAATATACCATTTTCATAAAACATCAACTTTCATTATTTCAAAATCCTTGAAAGAATTTTCCACTCTTTATTTTTAACTAAAATAGCATTTTTCAAAATTTTTATTTCATAAAAAAGTTTGTAATTTCTTTTTCACCAAAAATATGCCAAAATGAAATTTCTTACATTTTTATTCCCTAAAAATGTTTATTTTCAGATTTTGTAGAAGACACATAATAATAACATTTTCTAACATTTTTATTCCATAAAAATATTTATTTTCAAATTTATTAGAAATACATGACGAATATTATTTTCTAGCATTTTTATTAGGTAAAAATGCCTATATTATTCTACTAAGAGCACACATTATTTATTCTCATAAATCTACTCTTAATCATACACACAACATGGATATACTATTTATAAAATAGTGTCACAAATGTACTAAGAGTAGATCACCCACCTCAAATGACTCGAAAATGGTGGTGGTGATAGTGAAGATGGGTGACTCCCCCACCTCCAAAGGTGGCCCTAAAGGGAGTCACAAAAGCTCCCACCAAACAGGCCTCCATGGAAGCTCCAACATTCTCCAAAATACCCTCATAAGAAACCCTAAAAAAACTTATGTATATATTTTCCTATCTTATGTCTTAACATTCAAGGGATTTGACATTCAATGATGGGAAGTTATGGTTACAAGGTAACTAAATCAGTGTGAAGCAAAATGGAAAAATGAGAGAGCTGCTAACTTATGAGAAGAGAAGGAAACATTTACAATGCATCTATCTTCATCTCCCATGCCTTAATCTCCCTTAAATATAAAATTAATGAACTACTTCAGTTTAATCCAGACCATTAGGTATAATTTATGTTCTAAAGTCAGAAATCATAGTTGGATGACTGCCTTTGCAGGTTTGTTGCTCTATGTTTACTTCTTTTATCCGCAATATAACCCCTATTTCTATGCATGTATATATGTATGGTGTCTCATCCCATGCACATTTCAGGTACCAAACTGACGAAAGAATTAAATCCTAAGGCCTCCAAATGAATGAATCAACATAGTTGTCCAATACATATCCGACGTTGTTCCAACGACTCTAGACGTCGTTTGAATGGCGTGGCTTGTCGTTAGAATGACCTTATGCGTCGTCCGAACGATGCATAATAAATTTCCCTCTAGCGCTTTCTAAATTTATTCCTTCCACCCCGTACACACATTTCTTTTGTTTTTTTTATTAATACTCCTAATATATATATATACACACACACAGAAAGTCTCCTATAAGGACTCCTTATGGTGCAGACTCCGGTATATACCATTTTTTTTAAATAGTAAAACAATGAATTTTTTTATGAAACTTCATGGATATGATCTTCATGGTGAGAAGATCATCTCCAATTTTTTTCATCAAAAAATTCAATAAAAAATCGTTGAGATGAGGTGATATGTAAAAAATTAGTATAAATATCCATTTTCAACCGTTGAAATGTTGTGTCGGCGCCAACCACTTTATTGATTGAATTTTTTAATTAAACTTCGTGGATATTATCTTCTCACTATCGAAATCATATCCATGAAGTTTCATCAAAAAATTCAATCAAAAAGTGGGTGAGATGATCGCCAACATTTCGACGATTGAAGATGCATATTTAGACCATTTTTTTACATAGCACTTCATCTCAACGGTTTTTTTTATTAAATTTTTTGATTAAAAAATTGGAGATGATCTTCCTAACATATATATCATATCCATGAAGTTTCATCAAAAAATTCATTTTTTATTATTTTTAAAAAAATGGTATGTACCGGAGTCTGCACCATAAGGAGTCCTTATAGGAGAGGGCCTCTCTCTCTCTCTATATATATATATATATATATATATATATATATATATATATATATATGGCATTACGGGCCCAGACGAGTAGCCCAATTAGAGCGGCCCAAAGTCCAATCCCTTCGCACCTTAACATTCAATCAGTTATGATTTAGTCTTCTCCCACGTTCTCGTATAGAGATGTTCTAGGAGAAGATGGTAAACGTGGGGGAGTCCAACACCACCACTCCCCGAAGACAGACATGTATATAATAAACCCTAGGTCTGGGACAAAGGACACGCACTGTATTCTCTGTAAACGCTCCCCAGAGTATATAGAAATAATACTGGCTGCACCACCGCGGACGTAGGCATTCTTGTTGAACTACATATATCTTCTGTTGTGTGATTGGCATTTTACTTTCCTTATTTTTCTTGGCGATTGCGCTTCTCTCATTTATTTGTGTTGAATATTTTTGTCACCACAATTGGCACCGTCTGTGGGAACGTTTGTCATCCTCGAGAAATCTCACACCAACAAAGAAGTTTGAAATGTATGGTCACAGTAGTAACGCTCCTCAGGCAGGAGACATCCAAGAGCAACCTTCTCCTCACAAGATCAGATCTGAAGTTCGGCATTCAAATCAGAGGGATCACTCGGAGAGGCCAACCTTAGAGGAAATCCAAGGACCAATGAGGTCCACGCAAATCTCTAGGATGATTGATGCCTATGAGGCGAGACTCCAATAGCAAAGGGAGTCTTCTCGAAAGAAGGAGGCTGAAAATGCTCGCCTGAAAAGGAAATTAGAGAGGATGGAGAAAGAACTCCATCGCAGCACTAGGAGACGTTCGTACCGCACTCCTAGCCCTCAGACGAGCAAGTCTCACAATCGAGGAAGGATCCTTAAGCATGGATCATAAAGGAGTGAGAGACACGAGTTAAGCAACGACTCACTCGAGCACCAGTGATCGACCCTCCGTTATAAGAGCCTAGCTTGCAGCAATGAGAACATACGAGATTTGGTCCGAAGGGAGATGGACCAATACCCAGCACATCGCGGTGCAAGATCAACCAGGGAGCTCGCTATATGAGCTCTCAAAATCCAGATGAAATCCTCCTTCTCGAGGGAAATAGAGGAAGAGGAAGCCCCCAAGAAGTTCACTATTCTAAGATTCAAGATTTACGATGGAAAAACTGATCCCATTGATCACGTTAGACAGTACCGGCAAGCCATGGCCCTCTGAAACCACCGAGATGTGTTGATGTGCCGAATTTTTCCCTCGAGCTTGCATGACGTGGCACAAAAATGGTTCGAAAGGCTCCCTCACAGGTTCACCAGGAGCTTTGAGTCCCTGGCCTAGCTTTTTACTACCCGCTTCATTACTAGCAGCTTCCATCCTAAAAGGATGGATGCTTTGCTAATAATGAAGAAGACATCTCAAGAGACCCTTCGAGACTATGCAAAGAGGTACTGGGAATTATTCAATGAGGTCGAGGACTTATCGGAGCAGGTAGCAGTGGCCTCCTTCAAAATTGGGCTACCTAACTCTTCCATCCTGTACTAGTCCCTGATAAAGAAAGAGGCCACAACCATCAACGACCTGATGGCTCACATCAAGAAATATGCTAAGGTGGAGGATGTGAACCGCCTTAGCACAGGGGAGGACGGTCAAGCTAAGCTCTCTGCTAAAGGCAGTGATAAAATGGAGAACCAGAAGAAAGGAGGAAAGAATGGGGGAAAGAATGGATCCAATAACAGAGCCAGGAACGATATGGAAAAAGCATTTCAAGCAGTCAACACTGTCTTCCGAGAACCAATTTGTAATATTCTTGCAAAGATCAAAGACGAACCATTTATTAAGTGGCCCAAAAGATGAGAGGATATCCCTTAAAGAGAAATAACGCGCTCAGATGTGCTTTTCATAAAGAAGGAGGACACAAGACTGAGAATTGTAAGGATCTTAAGTCTAACCTTGAAGAGATAGCTTGGTCCGAGCATCTAAACGAATTCGTGGAAAAGAAGGCAGAGAAAGTTGCTGACAATGGAGAAACAATACCTGATAACGTACTCGAAGACGATGCTGGCCATGAATTTGCAGTAATTTATGGGGCATCTGATGTGAAGCAGATTCAAGGAAATTCATCTCGAATGGAGGTAAAAAAGATTATAGCAATAATGTAAGCATTTCAGATCGATCCAGCAAAGACACAATCAGGAAAGCATCGACGAGCAAATGATGTCGACTGTAGTAAGCATATTGTGTTCACAGATGAAGATCTGGTGGGATTGAGAACCCCATGTCATGATGCTTTGATCATTACTCTAACTATGACATTGACAAGTTGCTCATCGACCAAGTAAGCTCGTCTAAGGTAATGTACCTCGACCTATTCAGAAAACTGAAGTTAAGAATCATCGACCTAAACGAAGCCACTGTCCCTTTAGGTCAGCGATGCTTAACTTCAGAAAACTGAAGTTAAGCATACGGGAGGTCCAATTACCCAAATGGTTATCCAACCCAGTAGTAGTTCCAAAGAGCAACGAGAAATGGAGAGTATGCATCGACTTCACTGACCTTAACATGGCGTGACCTAAAGACAGTTTCCCTCTTCCAAAATCAATTAACTAGTGGACGCCACGGAAGCTCACGAAAGAATGAGTTTTTTGGATGCTTACTCATGGAATCATCAGATCCCTCTGTACGCTCCAGACCAGGATAAGACAACATTCATCACCATCGTTGGATTGTACTGTTACAAGGTCATGCCCTTTGGGCTCAAAAATGCAGGGGCAACCTACCAACGGCTAGTCACCACGATGTTCAAGGACCAAATAGGAGACACCATGGAAGTCTATATCGACGATATGCTCATCAAAAGAAGGAAGTAAGAAGACCACCTCTCAGACCTATCAAGAACCTTCAAAATCCTCAGGAAGTACCGAATGAAACTTAACGCAAGCAAGTGTTCTTTCGGTGTCCAGTCAGGAAAATTTCTTGGGTACTTGGTCAGTAAGAGAGGCATCGAGGCTAACCCAAACCAGATCGATGAACTAAATAGGGTACAACCTCCTCAGACAATTTAAAACGTACAGCAGCTCACCGGCATGCTCACTGCCTTGAACCATTTAATCTCAAAATCCTCCGAGAAGTGCAAATCGTTCTTCCATCTCTTAAAGGGAAACAAAACAGTAGAATGGAATCAAGATTGCTCGCGGGCATTGGATGATCTCAAGGCCTACCTTATCTCACCACCGCTACTCATCATACCCCAGGAAATAGATTCGTTGTACTTATACCTAGCCGTTTCCAACCACACTGTCAGTTTTACATTAATGTGTGAAAAGCAGGAATCCAACACCCCATTTATTACGCGAGCAAGACCATATTAGAGGTCGAGTGGAGGTACCTATCACTAGATAAGATGGCCTTTGCACTTATAGTGTCTTTGAGGAAGTTAAAATACTACTTTGATACTCACACTATCATCGTCCTTACGTCACACCCCCTTAAAGTAATCCTGAGGAAAGCGAATTTGTTGGGCAGACTGTCTAAATGGTCAGTCGAGATCGGGTGATTTGACATCCAATTTTAACCAAGGAACGCAATCAAAGGGCAGGTCCTTACTGATTTCATAGCCCAATTCACAGGCGAGCAGCCTCTCGACCAACTTCAACCCGTTAAACAAAGAGAGAATCACACGACAGAGGGAGTTTGGAAATTATTTGTTGATGGAGCCTCCAATTCTAGGGGGCAGGAGTAGGCATTGTGCTCATCACTCCAGAAGATACAATCCTCGAACAAGGAATCAAGCTTGGATATGAAGCCTCCAACAATGAAGCAGAATATGAGGCTTTAATAGCTGACCTCCAACAGGCACAAACTTTGGTGGGGAAACGGTTACAGGTGTTTGGCGACTCGCAATTAGTCTCCAATCAGATAAGTGGAGAATACAATGCGAAAGATGAAAGAATGGCATCTTACGTCGCATTGGCAAAGAGTATAACGGACAGCTTTGAGGAGGTCCACGTCGAGCAGTTTTCCAAAGGATAGAATAGCCATGCCGATGCCCTAGCTTCCCTGAGTTCGGTAATTGATTCCGAATTAAAATGAATAATCCCCATCAATTTCTTCGTTCATCTGAGCATAAACCGTAGTAGTGAGCTACCAAGCAAGGAGCATGTGCTCCATATTGTGTCAGCACCTAGTTGGATGGATCCCTTAAGGAACTATTTAAAGGATGGCGCACTCCCAAGTGATAAGAAGATCGCTCACCAGATAAGAGTAAAAGCTGCTCGCTTTCACTTATCTCCTGAGGACAAGCTATATAAGAGATCATTCTTGGGTCCTTACATTCAGTGTGTTTCCCTGAGGGATGTCGAATGAATTCTACATGAACTCCATGAGGTAATTTATGGAGGCCATATTGGAGGAAGGTTATTGGCCTTCTAAGCAATGAAGAAAGGCTATTGGTGTCCATATGCAAAGAGACTCTGCAATGTATGTTCGCAAATGCGAGAAATGTCAACTTTATGCTCCCATGGCTCATCAACCCGCCAGCGATCTAAAATCACTTTCCAGCCCATGGCCATTCACCCAATGGATAATGGACATCATAGGACCTCTTCCTACTGCTGCCGGTAATCGTAAGTATCTGTTGGTCGCAACCGACTACTTCACCAAATGGATCGAGACAGATCCACTGGCTAATATCTGAGATGCGAATATGATAAGATTTATATGGAAAAATATAATCACCCATTTTAGGATCCCTAGGACCATCATCACCGATAATGGAATGCAGTTCGAGAGTGGCTCCTTTCAGAATTTTTGTAATGATCATGGAATCATACACCATTTTAGCTTGGTGGCCTATCCTCAGAGTAATGGCCAAGACGAGGCTTCCAACAAAACGGTGGTCGATGGGCTAAAGAAATGATTAGAATGAGCCAAAGGCACATGGGTGAATGAACTACCACATATTCTGTGGGCCTACCGTACTACCCCACGTCGAGCAACGGGGGAAACTCCATTCTCACTAACATATGTAATGGAAGAAGTCATCCCATGGAGGGAGGCTTACCCACTATGAGGTCGACCCTTGTTGACCAGGGCCAGAATGATGTAGCATTGCTCGCTGAGCTTAACCTAGCCGATGAGCGCCGAGAGCTTGCCTTGGTGAAACTAGCGATTTATCAGCAACAACTCACAAAGCACTATAACAAGAAGGTAAATCCAAGGGCATTCTGAGTTGGGGACTATGTCCTAAGGAAAGTCTTGGAGAGCACAGTAAAACCATCAGACGACAAGTTAGGGCAAAACTGGGAAGGACCATTTAAGATAACAAGAGATTATCAGCGAGGAGATTATCACTTAGAAACGCTGGAAGGCAGAGAGATACCCCGAGCATGGAATGCAACCAATCTGAAGAAATTCTATTTCTAGATTCTTTTTTTGAATTGTACTTATGAGACTGAAAGCTCATTTCCTTATCATTAATAAAAGTTGTTTAGCAGTTGCATTCTACGAAGTGTCAGTTAACTAGTATATGAAATTTATAACTCACACATCTTTTCCCAGTGACAGGCACACTAATCATTACACTATAGTAGGGAAATCACCCTCCTCGGGTTTTCGTTATGAAACACGAAAAAATATCTTAGCATTGCCCCTGGCAATATATGAAGCCCTACAGGAGATCCTTAGGAAATATGGCCAAGTCAAAATTTGTTGCCAAATAATGTTTGGTTAATAAAATCCTGATCAGATAGAAAATCCAACACCAGGTGTGTCCTCGCCAATTGCCACACTTAGGCCTAAGGGAGTGTGATGACACGACCTAAAAGGTAAAGTGGGGCAGAATGGTATCCCATAAGCATACTGGACTGGAGGGACACTCATTTGACAATGCAAACTTATAAATCTAGTCATCCAAGAGAGGCCCAAGATTATTGAGCAAAGTCTAAAACATGTGGAAAATATACAACACTTGTTGAATTGGCAAATTCTCCCAAAACATAAACTTTATATTACTTCATCATATTTACAAAAAATACAACCCATGTTTAGCTGGCGAGCTCGCCCAAAACATCAACATTACATTACTTCATTACGAAATATATAGAGTTACTACCGGAAAAATCTTAATAAGGTCGAGGCTTCTGAACGAGATAATCAGCCACTTGGGCTCTTCGACCATTTTGGGGTTGGGGAACTAGCTCCTCCTCGACTTCATTCGCATCTGACTCTAATAGCTGTCGAGGGATGGCATTAATAGGGATCCACTAATCATCTCTCTGGAAGGGATTGGGAATTAGAGTGGAAGGAGATATCTCATGATGATACCAGAGCATTGAGTTTCATGGGACTTGCAGCTCCTTCAGGGAACTCAACCATCCCCTGATAAAGGCGAGCTCTTCAAACTCTGTTAGCCTCATCAGAGCATCTAGCCAACCTTGGTCGTAACCATCGGCCAATAGTTACCAAGGTCCTCTCTTAAACAGATGCCTCACCCGAGTGATGTCCCTTTAAAGCCCAACGTTAATCACATATGCTCGTTGGACATCACCACGGAGCTCTTCCCTTTCCCTGGATGAACTTTTTTCATTTGTACCAGCTCGTGGAACAGTCGACGGGGAAGAACCTTACAGCTCCGGAGGAACATCGCTTGGTCCAGCTCCAGCTCGTGATGAGGAGGAGCCTCATAATACTGCAGGAGCGATGCTCGACGCATGTCCCAGAGTTGCGAGACTTCCCTACTTAAAGCCTCATTCTCTTGTTGAAGAATTTCTCCAACCAAGTTAATATCAGAGGCATCTAGAAGCCTTGCTCTCAGAGTATTCACCTCTTCTTAGACTGAGGCGCCGACTTCTTCCATCTCTTAGGGCCTGTATTTAAGTTTAACGACGAGATAAATCTGCTCTATGAAATTCTTGTTCCTCAATCACAGTGATTTGCAAATCCTCACAAAGGTATGACGAACTTCATAACTTACATCAGGAACAAGCATTGTTCCCAATTGAGAAGTGGATGGTATATAATCATCAACATCAATCAACTACAAGCAATCAAAGATAAATTAAAGACAAAGTTATTAAGTACACTAAAGGAAAAAGTCTTCTCATTTCATTCATACGAGAAAGATCAGAGTACATTGAAGAATCAGAAGGGAACATTACAAACAAAAATATAAAAACAATCCTAAAGATTGACCAACTGGCAACCTCGGGTTGCTCAGAAGGAGTTAGTTGCTTCCCCTTATCTGCAGTTGTGGGAGCATCACCCTCAGCAGGGACAACATCTACCGCTCGAGTAGGAAGGGCAGCAACAGGAATTGACTGAGGAATAGAGCCAACACCCTCGATGGCTAGGGCAGGAACTGCATCCATGACAGGCTTTGGGCCTGGATCGTGCTCATCAAATAGAAGAGAGGCAACATTCACACCAGCATCTAAAAGGGCCTTGTTCCATCCCTTCTTGAAGTTTTGACGGCTGATGTAGCCTATCTGAACCTCAGCGTCTTCATACGCAGTGGTCCACCCGGAGTTATATGAATCCTCCTTAATGGTGGTTACCTGAGACCCTTTCTCATTCAGCTACTCGGTCAACACTTTGTTCTCCTCCATAATAGCCATCTTGCTTGAGCAGACCAGATCGTAGGCTTTCCATAGTTCATTTAGTTCTTTAACTGCTGCCTCCCGCTCTCGATTGTCTTTAGCAAAAGCTAGATCGAAAGACGTCCGAGAAGCATGAGCGACCTTTAAACTAGCCTCAAGATCTGTACCCTTCACCCTCAAAGTAGCATTCTCCTTATCCAACTTGCTGTTCTTATTGATTAACTCGTCGTGAGAGCGATAAAGCACGACAAAATCACTCACAAACTGTAAGTAAAAGAAGATATTAGAAGAAGGAAACAAACAGAAATTGGGAGGCATTAGAGAAGAGAAATAGACTTAATAAGGCTAGCCTCTGGCTCGCTTGCAGAGCTAACTGATCAGTCCCCACCGCCCTTTGGCGGTCAGTAGGAAGAAATGCTCGCTCGAGCAGTGAAGGGGCTAACTGGGGGGAAGTGGCAACCGAGGCCCCCTTCGAAAATGCGGACACAGGCACTAAGGCCTACCCAGCCTTTGTCCTCGCCTCCATTTTTCTCCTCTCCTCTTACTTTTACTTCTCCTTCTCTACCCTGCTCCTTTCCTAGACCTTCTTCTTCTCCTCAATCTTCTTCTTCTCTTCTTCCCTTTTACTCTCTTTCTTTCTCACCTGCTCCTCTTCCTTCCTCTTCTTATCCTGCTCCTGAGCAACAGACAGAGAACCAGTAGCAACAACCCCAGTGCTGGACTTCTGCTTCTTCGACCTCTGAGCAAGAAGCACATGATGATCATCATCATATCGGATCAAATTTTTCCTTGGATGAACTATTTCCTCGCTAGAGCTGCTGGACGTACTCGAAGTTCCTTGGGCTTTATAAACCTCTTCTGAATCAGAAGAACTGTCACCAATGGAGCTCCCCTCTCCAAAATTGCCTTCAATACCGCCTCTGATATCACTCTCAGAACTACTCTCCTCCTCGTCCAACTGAATGGGATAGGTAGCACCTTCTTCAGAGGTATTATATTTAGGAATACTATCCACAGGCCTCGTGATAAAATTGGACCCAATATTCTTGTACTCGAGCAGGAAAGCTCCAGACCGGGGATTTCACCATCAGCTAAGCGTTCCATGATATTCCAAGCTTTAACCAACTCTGAAAGCCGAACCTCGCTGAGGGCAGGCTCCAAGTTATTCAACCTCGATGAAGAAAAAATAGGAAAAAGTAAAAAAGATCACACATTAGTAAAGAAATTGAAAGGACAAAGCAAAGACTGCCTATGCATTCTTCCCCATAAAAGGGAACAGTAAACCTATCAGACCTCGACCCCTCACTTTGGGGGGATAACTGCTAATTTCTAGCAAGAAATCCATCTTTCCAGTAATCCTTATGGGAATCAGTTAGTTTTACTACCAATACCCTATCAAGACTCCTGGCCTTGAGATAAAGAACACCAGAGCTAGTTCGAGAAAAGAAATAGCAAAAATAGACTTCGGCGAGCCCTAATTTGGTGCCATAAAGTTGATTTATTCTTTGGATGCCATTGCTTATCTTTCATACATTGGGTGAACACTGTGCAAGAATAATGTTGAAATAACCAAAGAAATGCAAGAATAAATCGTTTGAAGGAAAAGTGAGCCCCCTTCGAAAAGTAACAAGATGTGAATCCAATGAGCACCCTCTATCTCTCTCAAAATTTTAGGAAGAGAGGCGCACTCAATCTCTACCCACTCTGGGATGTTGTAAAACTTCCTAAACTCGGACACTGATATATTACCTATCTTTTCCATTTGTAAACCCTAAATTACAAATTCAAAGAAATGAAAGAGAGAAAGCAAAGGTGACTTACGAGATGAAAGTTTGACTTGGACAATGCAAGATCACAAGCACAAATGAAAAGGGAGATCGAAAGAGAAGAAAATGAAGACCTGTAGAAGAGGGCACAAATTGCTAAAAATCGCAAATCATGGAAGAACACTAAGAAGCTTGAAACAGAAACTATGAAACACTGCTCAAAATAACTTTTAAATGTTACTAATCATCGCACACAGGACACAAAGCAACTGCCACCTAAATCAGTCCTCAAACTTTGGAAAGAGTTACGTTATACGCAAAAGATCCATTATGACAAATCATTTAAATTTATTGAGCCCAGCTTGTGGTCCTACAAATTTAGGGGCAATTGTGGGTACCTGGATTTGGCATTACGGGCCCAGACGAGTAGCCCAATTGGAGCGGCCCAAAGTCCAAACCCTTCGCACCTTAACATTCATTCAGTTATGATTTAGTCTTATCCAACGTTCTCGTATATATATATATATACCTCTTGTAAAATCCAAGCTTTTTTAAATTAGCACATTTCCCCTAAACACTTCCAAATTCCTAAAAGAGGCCTATATTGTTTAGAACCCATAATTCTATAATCCGTTTAAAATTCTTAATTTAATAATTCGCTTTATAACCTAATTTGTTACTCCCACATATCTATAATTATAAGTTATTCCTCCTAAAATAAAATCTACATATAGCTCATTTGGTTTCTCGATCTGGATATTACAATGGGTTTTCGTCGTAAATCGGCGTGTTGTGTGACTAATCTATTTAATTTATATGATATCACCTAGATGCATGTTTTAGGTTAAGATAAAATTTGGTAAATCATTTTATCGTGACAACTTGGTTTAAAAATTAGTGCAAAGATTTACTTTTAACAACAATCTTGGCTACACTAAATTATTGTGTCTTTTTTTTAGTGCAGATTCACCTAGGATAACGATTATTTTAAATTTGTCTCAGAGCTAGAACATTAAGTTATTATATTTAGATTCGTGTTTAGGTACGAATTTTGATTGTTTTTATTCAAAGGATCATTCAGGTTTTAGGGCACCAATGTTTAATGGGTCTAATTACGCATAGTGGGAAATGCATATGAAATTAGCACTCAAAGCGATAGACGAGTGGGTATGGCAAGCAGTTCCTAATAGTTGTTCCTCACCCACAACCCTAACTGGTGACTATTGGATTTCCAAATCCATAAAATCATTGAGTGAGGAAGTGCATAAGTTAGCGAATTATAATTCTCATGGTTTAATGCTCTGTTTTGTTTAGTAACGCCGGAGGAGTTCCATTGTATTATGACATGTCAAATGTCTAAAGAGGCTTGGGGCATACTCTAACTCACCCATGAAAGTACTAGTGTTGTTAAGGGTTACAAACTCCAAAACTTCACCACTCAGTTTGAAACCATTAAGATGAAGTCAAGTGAAACCCTCGATGAGTTCTATGCTAGATTATCTGGTACTGTGAACTCCTCTTTAAACATGAGAGAGAATACCCAAAAATCGAGTAATCAATAAAATCTTAAGGTACTTTCCTGAAACATTTAATTCAAAAGTGATGATTTTGAATTCCTTGGGTCCTTAGGAATCCACAAAACTCGAAGAGCTTTTAAATGATCTTTAAGCCTATGAACTTGATATGTTTTCCTCCAAAATAAAGAAAAAAGATAAGGGCATTTCTTTGAAAGCCCGGAAGGAGGAAACATTAGTTTTAGATGATGAGTGTGACATCGACGAAAGAAAAAAGATAAGTGTTTCGTATCTGTAGATGGTTACTGATCATGTTCGGTGGATAGCTAGGAGTTTGTCGACTCACAACATACGTGGGTGGATTCATGTGTTGTCATTATGGGAGAGCGATTGAATATTGAAGATGCGTCAAGGCTTGAGAGGGAATTGAGTCCTTATGTAAATAATCTGTCAATTTGTGTAACTCCATATCATAGTGAGTTTGTGTGGCTGGTCCATCCGAGGTTTTTAACTGTTATAGGTTTTCCTCATACATCGTCATGATATGTGATTAATTTATTTATTTTATCTTCTATCACCTAAATGCATGTTTTAGGTTAAGATAAAATTTTATAAATCATTTTATCTCAACAACTTGGTTTAAGAGTTAGTGAATGTTTTTAATTAAGTTAATTATGTTTAAACGTAGCAGGTAATTTGAAAAATTGAATATTGACTTTTTGTTTAGATCATCTCTTCATTCGTATTCTGTCTTTAGGGATTAAAGACTTCGATACATATTGGTACTCTAAGCTTGGATCCATCTAATTTTCTTTTTCCTGATAAATTCTGCACTGCCTCTATCACTTTGTTTATCATAGGCACTAACCACATTATTCATTCCTTGCAAACAATTCTCATATATATTTGGAAATACACTTTTTATATCATTTGACCTTCTTCCTCATCACTAAAAGGAACAAATATGTGTTCTCTATGGGATGGAAATGGATTGTTATTAACATTGCATTGAGGAATATGTAAAGTCCCTATTAACAAATGCTTTTTGATAATCTTCCTCATGGTACAACATGAAACTATAGGATGACCAATGAGCCAATGTATCGGGTAGTAATTTGGGTCAACTTAAACGTCTACCCCGGGAGTATAAGGTGGAGAGTTTATAGGATGAAAAATAACTCCATCACCCAACATGGTGTTGCAATAGCTCATTGTCTCTTCAACGCTAAAAAAGAAATTGAGGTGGATCCTCGTCATCAAACTTCCTTTTGTTATTCTTCTTCTAACTTATTCTTTAGTTAGTTATTTCCACATGAATTTAGACATGATAGAGAGAGTTAAATGATTAATGCAATATTTTGAGATGCTCTCATAAAGGATTTGAATATGCCTTCTCCTATCTCATTTATTAAGTGACAAATGAACTTTGGTATCAATTCGTTCATGTAAATTAGAAGAAGTTTTCTCTCCATTGCAGTTTCCCGTACGTCTGGAGATGTCTCTTTAAACCACTTGATGTAAGCCATCAACTCCTCACTTAGCCTTTTCTTATTTTGATAAAGCTAAGTCAAGGTAAATCTTTCCTCTTGTAGAAATTATTTATGGAGAAATTGCACATTCATATCTTCACATGTAGACGCACACATTAGGCCTAAGTGAGGGTACCATGTGTAAGCTTTATCAGTAGAGGATTTTGAAAACTCCCCTAAATGTAACCTTTTACATTACAATTATCACCTAAATGCTCAAAAATTATCATTAAATGTTCCTTCTGGTTGCCTCATCTTCTATTAAACTTCTCAAAATTAGAGTAATAAACCCCTCATGATAAGGTTCATCATTATACTCCTACGTGTATGAAGTACGAAAATCATCATAAATAGATGTTACTTTACTACATGTTTGTGAGGAGGATGCCGACATCTTCATTATTTCCCTTTTAACCTCCTTAGTGGTCAAAGAAGAAAAAATATATACCTCTACTGTCTTGTCTATGTGCAAGTGACCACTAGTAAAGGAGTGAAGATAGATGAAGCTTAAACAGCTAGCGTTACAATAGGACGAAGATTGATCATAACAGGAACAACTAGTTAGGCAGTTGTAATGGGTATTCCCATTAAAAGAATGGTAGGTTATGCCACTGGTGTAACAAAGAAAGTTGGTACTGTCGTTTAACCAAACATCATCCTTCTTTTTAACTTTGGAAGAACTTCATGAATTTAACCATGATATTGGTCATTTGGTTGGGCTCTAAAATAGAGCTCGTGGATTTTTTCCCCACATGAACATTCCCCGTGATAGGAGTGACTTGAGGAACCTTAGCAGCAAGTCTTCCTCATGTTGATCATCATCGAATGCATAGTACGGTTTATATTTTCATTCACCAAATCTAAAAGAATACCTTCCCAGCGGAATCGCCAAATGTAAGAGTACTTTTTTGGGGTTGTAAGAAAAAGTAGTAATTTCCCTTATAGTCTAGGTGTTTGTAGTGAAAACTGAGGCGTAACGTTTATTAATGGTGATGATGAATATAGCTTGAACAAATGATAATGAGTAAACTCAACAATGAAGGAAAATATGCTCAAAATAAGAAATCAGTTATGAGAACACAACAGTTAACGTGGTTCACCCCACTAAGGCTACGTCCAAAGGAGACCGAGATTTACTTCACTTAGAGAATGAAAATCAATGTTTATAAACACTCGGTCACAACAACAAAACTTCTCCTCCCAAAAGTATAAAGTATTTAAAGTCTCTCAAGAAGCTCATAATCTCTTAAAGTCTATTGACATCTCTTTTATAGCTATTTTTCTCTTTTTTTCTTCATAAGATTAATGCAAAATTTATAGATTCATCTTTAACCCATGGGATTGTGGGTGCCTTTTCATTTTTTGAAATTTTCTTCTAGTAAATCACTATGAACAAACCCATTAATAATGGGTTAAAATTTCCCTAAATCATGGAAGAAAATGCTACTCTAACTAAAGTAATATTTCTTTACCATGTGGCTTAAGATCAGTGGCCAATATATAATATAGTCTTCATGCATGGGATCATATGCAAAAGGAATATTCTTTTATGTCAAATAGTTATTCCAATGTCAAAACCCTTTAAAAGTTACTAATACTTTAGTCGAGAAAGCTGAGGTTGTTCGCAACATAATCAAACGAGTGAGTTGTTTCACAACATGCTTGATCGCGTAGAGTTGTTTCGTAACCTTCTCAATCAGGTAAAAAAGTTTAAATCTCTGTATTATCAAAAGTAACTTCCTCTAGAACCTTCCCAACCAAGTTAATCGATAGAGCATAGGGCTTCCTGAGTTATTCTAGACTTGGTCTTTCGAGTATTCTGATTATCCCTATCCATATAACATCAAAAGAACTCCTATATGCCTTAGTGAGGTAACTTATCTCTAAGTAGGAAGTTTAAAAAAAAACCCTCCTATAGGTACTATTATTGCATACAAAAATTGTAAAGTCGCCTGATGATGTACAAATGTGAAGTAATAATCAATTAAAAGGAAAAAAGGATACTAAACGACATAATAGTTGGTCTCATTACACTAAACATGCTCTATTTTCTAAGACATGATTTAAGATTTGACAAAAAAAATATCTCAAATTACCAGGAAAAGAATTCAACATAATAGACATCATTCTATGCATGACTGAAATAAAGCAAAATGGATACAAATAAATAATTAAAACTTACTATAGGTGAACCACAAAACTCTAATACCAAACTAACCAATAGTGCTATTACCATGGCATAACTTCAATTGTATAAACATAAACCAAACTACTCAAATGATCTACTACATACATATGATTATTTATCACCCTTACAATTTCTAGTTGATTCTTATAACAATTTGAGTCATATTTCCAAATCTAAAGTCGTTGGACTCTAGAATTCACTTTTATCCCTAAATTCAAAATTTCTCAATAATTTTATGGCATACGAAAGAGGTTTCTCCTCAATTATTTAAATCTAAGATTTATCAAATATCTATTTATTTGTATCTATATAATCGAATTCCATACTAAATTTCATTCCTTATTCAAGAAACATGGAGTTTAACCTAAATTTTCTAATTTAACAATTCCCAAAATTATAGATTTAACACCTGAATCTAATTATACTAAGAATACAATGAGTACAGGCATAATAACACAAAATCAATTATTTATTTATACAAAGTAAACTTGATGTTATTTGAGAGATAAAATCCCACTCCAATCTTGTCAATTATCTCCTTATCCAAATCCAATTGTCCCACTTTTCTTCTTCTCCAAGTAGCCTCTTTTCTCTAGATCCATGGCTTTCTTTCTAAGATTTTAAAAGGATTATTTGTAACCATACTCTCCCTTTTTATATTGTTATCCAAGAAATTAGAGTTGTAACCCTTATTAACCTTGACCCATTAAGCCTAAAATATTATCCAAATAGTCCAAAATGTAGCCAAATTTATATATTAACCTGTTGGGCTCAAAATTCATTATTTTAAGTCCTAACCAACCATTTAATATGTTCCAAACACTAGTCCATAATACCCAACTAATATCCAAAATCTTTTTAATAGTACGAGTCTAAGATAAATACTACTTAAATTATTTATTATATAATTATTAATTCATTACCGTCTATTAAATCCAATTTTAATTTTGAATAATATACACATATCCCAATACATATGAAAATATAAATAGTGGCATCATATGTCACTGAAAAAACATATTGTCATAAACAACAAATTTCACCATTTAATTAATGCATTAAAATTACTAGGTATTACAATAGGGGTTAATAAAAATCCTTTCTAAGATAGCAGACGCTGGGGCTAACATACAACAAGTTTAACTACCAAAAGATGGTAGGCAGGTCGAATTCAAAGTGAAGACTAAGGCTAAAACACGAGTCTCAAAACTAGGAAGCACGATTGATGATCCACACCCTAAGTTATTAAAGCATTTGTGCATAAGATGTGGAGAGTAGTACAATAAAATGTCAAAAATCATCTCTTAAAATGGAAATAATAGTAGAAATAACAAAAAGAAGCTTGCAATGGTCGTGCTATATCATCCAAGGTAAGATAAAAGAGGGGCCAATAAGTTAATGAGCCCACAAGTGAAGCAATGAGAGTATTGAGACCTCCGCCCACGATACAAATACAATTGCACAGGGTACATCAGTTCAATCCAGTTGTTCAACCCCCAAGAAATTTTAAGTAAAAAAGGATAGAATTTTGGAAAAATATGCCTCCCTATCCAGTCTTCAATTAGGAGATTGATGATGCCCCTTAATGTATATATTTGTTAAATGGGTACCAAATTTGTTTGTTGTTTAATAACCTAATGTGTCTCAATAAATGAATGGTGTCTCTAACATTAGTGAAAAACCAAAGGTGTTGAAGCCATAACAAGTTGCTCTTGGGATGTGGCATGTGGTACAGGATCCAAAGTATAAGAAAAGAGATACCAAAGTTGAGATAAAAAGGACTCAACAAAGGTTATTTTAAAGGAAATTTAGGGATTGGAAAGAGGTATCACAACTATTTCTCCAAAGACCAACCCAGGGTTTAATACGGATAAGAGAGAGGAATGGAAATCCCCATCAGAGAAATTTAACAAAAAGATCAAGTAATTGGAAAAGGCCATGAATGTAGATGGAAATGATGCATCTTATGACATGCATTCTATTTAAGATGAAGAAACAGTCAATCGACTAATGGCTATAGATTCTATCGAACATTTAGGAGGGATGAATCACCAGTAATATATACAATTCAACACCTTACCTAATCGCATACTAGTCAATGGGGCAATAATACTGCCAAAAACTTTCGAAGTAAAAGGTGAAGGGGAGATCCCAAAATTATAAACAATTGAAGATGATGGTTCGAATGTAGATTGGATAGATATTTTTATATTCTCTTTAGATTTTTTTTATGGGTTTGAAGAACCAACTCAAGACATAACCAGTCACATCAAACCTTTGTTTATAAAGGACTTGGTTAATGGAGCGTTAATTAATAAAATCTTAGTAGATAATGGGGTAGCTATCAATATCACGCCATATTCAATGTTGGCTAAAATAAACAAGAATAACGCAAATCTGGAAAAAAAAATAGGATAACAATCTATGGTTTTACTGGAGATAAGAAAATCAACAAAATGAGTTTTACTAGTTGATTTAGAGGTTGGAACTAAACAATATAAAACAACATTTCTATAATTGACGTGAAACCTAGTTTTAATGTTTTATTGGGCAAAGGATGGAATTATACTAACAAATGTATTGTTTTTTTACACATCAAAAGTTATTGTTGATGAAAGAGGGTGTGAATATCGAGGAAGTGGAGGTTGATCCTGCTCCTTTCCAAGAAAGATCTAATTATGTGTAAGTTTAATTGTACCACTAAATTGTCGGACCGTCAAGATAGATGATTTAGTCTCTCAAACATCAGGACAGGAAGCAACAAGTAAGGGTTGGAAATATTGGATTTTGGTCTGATGGTACCATCTGAACATGAAAAGGTGGATGTCTAATGTATCAAGACCTAGTGGAAATGGGGGACATAAATAAGACCATAGAATTGGTCTTGTATAAATTCATAGGTTTTTAAATAGAAAACATAATCAATGAAGAAATGATTGGTGGGAATTGACTTACAATACAGAACAATTTTAGCCTCAAAACTTTGATTGATGATGCATTAGAAAGTGAAAACAAGAACTAGGTTTCAATCATAAACTTGGGGTTTTAAATCACAATACCTCAGAGATCTTATAGGTGATCCAAATGAGAATAAATATGTTGATTAAGATGATGATCATGCTGAACTCCTAAGGTTTCTAAAAAACGTGCTAGAATCCACTAAAAGTCTCAGATCTTCTAGTATATGACCCAACAAAGGTAGGACTTGTGTGTGGACACTCTCGGAGATGAACACGCGATGAAATATAAGAGAAAATACCTTCTCTCTCCTCACCCCTTCACAAAAGAAGAATTGTGTTTGTCCTCTCCTTCCCTAACCCTCCCTAATGGACATACATCTTAAAACCATATATTACAATATTATATTTGTATAAGACATAGTCTTCAGCTAAAGTAGGTTTCTAGAGAGTTTGGGCCTACTAATTGGGTAATGGACTATTATAGGGACCAAAGACTAAATAATTAAATTATCTTTTAAATAAATACTCATAAATCCCAAATTACATCCGCATAATTTATTTCATTTCTTTATTTAAGCACGGTTAATTTCAGAAAATACTCACGACTGCACTCTAACTTAATTATCTCAAAATCGCTCAAGATAAGGGGGTCTTATTTGCAAAGTTGATATGATATGTAACACGATTTTTTGCATCAAATATACAATGCTCACTTGGTCAAATCAATTCTTCTCTAATTGGTTTAAACCAACATATATTCCTTGATTCTTAGACTTAATTATTTGATTATCTACTAGATTATAAAATCCAACCACCGGGTTTATGTGTAGAAACAAAACATATAAGTCTACTAAGGGGGTATCACAATTCAAGATCTTTCTTAGACACAAATTCCTCTAAATATTAACATCAGACCTACTCACACAATCATTTTCGAACTTGAGGGGATATATTTATCCAATATATAATTTAATCTCTCCCATAACAATTAAAGAAACAATTGTGGAATTATTTCAATCCTCGTAACCATTGGGATTAAAAACCAATGCACCATTTGCGAATGTTGTGAGATTACCCAACTCTAATATACTGAACACTTAAATTTAAATCTCACCAATGTTCATATTCAATACATTCCTGGATGTATCAGTCATAATAATTCTTTGAACTATAAAACAATTTCTCAAACCATTAGATAAGTTCCCATTGTTTGATATAAATTATTAGGGCTGCACTCGCAGTTATACCAATGGGATGTCAACTCCCTATATAGTTTATGAACCATTAAATTACACTATAAATAGAATTATGATATCTTATCATCAAGTCGAACCAAACTCATTGAAATTCCTACATAGCCCAATTGACCGACATTACATATAATATATTTAATAACAAATATAAGGCATTCCCACATGCTCGGTATAGATATTCTCGAAAGAAAATATCACCTATAGAACCTTTGAAAGATAATGCAATAAAAAGTGTAAAACCGAAAAATTGATCCATAAATCAAATCTAGGGTTTCGAATACAATACCTTTGTGAATCTGATTGCAATCCTATGGGGAGAAACATATTTTATGATAATTTGAGACTTCCATCTTTTGGTCCTCCAAAATCTTGCTATAATACTCCCAAAGTCATAGACTTGCTAGAATATTATCCACCTAACTCTAGGTATGTGTGATGGGTATGAAAATCGTAAGTGACTTTAGACCAATAGATGCTCTCCTCTAGACCTCAAATAGGTAAGATAAGAGGTGTATCAAATTATAAATAAATAGTTTAAAGTGTTTTAGATCTCAATAAAGAGTCCTGCATTCATTGTCAAAGGTGATATAATGTTTATTACATTGTAAAAGAATTATTACGATCTAAGAGACCTTTTAAGCTTTAGTTAAGAGATTATGAGGTATTGCAGTCAATTTAAAGGACCTTGGGAAGTAACTGATCAACTTCTCTTATAGTTCATGAGTATTTATGTAGGGTTAAACAAGATATGCAATATGTGTAAACACTGGAAATGATCTAAGTTACCAATATAAAGTCATAATAGTGGGTTGTGAGTATGAAACAAAGTGTAAAACACGTGTGAATTCTTAAAACTTTTGATTCTCTATAAGTCTAGCTATTGAACTTGTCTTCATCCTTAAAACACCCTCTATTTATATAGAAACTCTAGGATAGAGAATGAGTGGAATTTCACATAATTTATGGGCCACTTTTAAGGTCTAACAATGTCAATAAAAGGGGGTGAAGTGTTTGCTAAAGGATTTATAGGTGGTGTAAAGTGGTTATTAGTATAATTATGCTAATGGGAGCTTTCGATTCAAGTGGAATTAGGTAGGGGAGGTAGGTGGAATAGAATTTTGCCTTCCACCTAACCAACAGACTGGTTACATACATTTTATTGGAGGTCTGAGAGCTTGGGAACTACCATAAGAGTGCCATAGGTTTCCCTCGGGATATTACCCAATGATTTACCTCAGTGTTGAGGTCTTAGTGACCTTCCACAACTATTTTTATTTAGAATGAGGTTTTTTTCTTAACATAAGACTTGGTGGAACCCTAAAGTTATAGTATATGTAATAAGATGAGTATACATTTTGAAATAAATGACATATTAGGATGAAAGAGACATTAATGAGGCCTATTATAGTAGTGCGACCTTTTTATATGTACAACGATGGTCTTAGGGGAAAAATAACGATCTGTTTGAGGTCAGAGATCAATCATGGGACCTCTTCTCTTACATAAGGATATTCTTTTATTTCATATTGAAAAGGTTGTAAGGAGAAACACTTATCTTCTATGCAAGTTGAGGGTAAATTCGTAACTAGCCATTGTGATTTTTTTCATGATTAGATTGTATTGGGAAGGCACATTCACATGGGCATGGATAGGTGTTGAGGGATGACGACAATGATATGATTAAGGTGGATGATCTTGGAGGCTATAGTGGATTGGATCCCTAGGACTTTTGGGATATAAAATATCCCATTGGGATGAAATGATTTTCCAGTATTTCCTACAACCCTTTTCTCTCTCTAGAATTTAATTGAACAATCAAATTCTTTCTTTACACAATGTCTACTGAGAATGTTTCCCCCTCAAGAGTTTTAGTCCCAAAGGCTTTATTCGCAGTTGATCCTCATATTTCTCTGCCTCCCACTTCGGAGCCAAAAGTTGAGACTTCTGATCATTTTCTTACCAGCTTTGTCCCCCTGGCATAAGGTTGTTTATTTACGAGGGGGTTATAACACTGATTTTTCTAGTGGGGCTCACATCGCCTCATAAATTACAGGGCAGTAACTGGTAGAGATTCGAAAGATTTATCAAATTTTTAATAATGCCTTTTTTAGCGTCACAAATCCTGGAGAGGGATTACTCCTTGGTAGCCTAAAATGTATGCTTTAATGAATGCTTTCTCCTGTATGGGTCTATATTTCCAATTCCTTTGCAGGGGATGAGGATCTTAAAGGATATTGGGATATCTCATACCCAATTGGTGGCCAATTCATAGAGACCCCAGATGGCCATAGTCTTTCCTTTTAAGGAGTCTAATGGAGGTAAGCACGATGTCATCTCGGCCTAATTCTTCAAATTATATCGAATGCTCTAGAAAAATGATCCTCCTGATAAGGGTTTTAAGTATTTATTCATTAAGTTCAATGTAGTGGTCTTTATAAAGGACAAGTATAATGCCCCTAGAAACTAGAATGAGATGTTCTTCTTTGTTCAGGGATCTAAGGTTGCCCCAAACCTTGTTGAGCCCATTGGTTGCCTTACCCTCTATATGTCCCTCGCGTAAATGGTAAGTTGATGTTTTACTCTTACTTTAGCTCTTGGTTTGACCTATATTTTACGATTTGATACTTTTCTTATATTTTGCAGCAGTTGTCGAGCCCACCATGTCAGAATTAAACATGGATCCCTTTGAGATCTTGATAATAGCAAAACATCTCTTCAGTTATAGGATTTTAAGGGTAAAAGTGTTATAATACAATTTATATAAGGGGGTGCGCAATAGTCCAATGGTTTTAGCTTATTTAATTCGGATGAAAACCCGCATCAATTTTAATTCCTTTATATTTTTAGCCCTAGAATGTGCAACAATGTTATTCAAAGCATAAATCAATAAAGCATGCAATCAATCCAAGCAAGACACAGTTTTCAAGAAAAATACCTTTCAAGCAAAATTGTTTATTCACTTTATAAATGCACAATCGCAATTTAATTTTTTTATAAATGAATCTACTATGATCCTCTCAAGAATCACAAAACTGCAGTCTTCCTTCACCAATGATCTCGTAAGAATCACAAGAACCTCAGTCCTCCTTAAGACTCAGTCTTCCTCTTCAGTAGTGATTCCCTCAGGTTTCACAAGTCATCTACGGAGATGCATTATCCATAAAGGTTGTGTATGCAAGGATAAAAAGTATAGGTTTAAACTTGATTTACTCAAATATATTCTGGGTAATTAATTTGTGAATCAAAAAGGTTTTCTAAACTCAAAATTTTGAAAAATTTTGCTAAAGATTGTAGAAATAGTTCTGGCAAAAGTATTAGTGAAAAATAACACGAAACAGGTATGTATTGGATGTTCTAAAATTTCGAGGTGGTGGCTCATTTGAACGAATTTTAAAGATCGTTTAAATGAGAATAGCAGTTCATTCAAATGAAAATGAATTCATTTTAACTACCAAGATATCTTGTTTGAACGAAGTTCAAACGACCTAAAACAGTATGGCCTCATTTGATGTTCGATATAAGTAAACTTCAGGAGAGACTTCAAATGAAAAGAGGATCTCGTTAGAACGACATTCCTAACTCATTTGAACGAGATGCAAGAACTCTGAATTTTTTTAAATAAAGCAAAAATGACTCGAGTTTTAAATAAAAAATCATATTTCCAGATTTAATAAAAATAAACATCCCAAAATAAATTCAAACACATAATAGCATTATACCATCATAATGTGGAGATCCTTGAAAGTTGGATATGTTGGCGATTTGGTCTTCATGGTCTTAAGTCGAATAGTAATGGGATAAGAAAAAAACTTTGTAAGACTAACGAATTTTAGCAAATGATAGAAATTTTACTCTAACAAATATCCCCGTTTTTGTCTATTTAGGTACAAACATACCCTCCCAAACCCTAAATTAATAGGTACAAGAACATAATAATGTCTACAATGTCTTCAAATCTCCACTTCTTCTTGGACTTCTCTTGGGCACTTTTTTTCAACAAATGTAATGAGAATATAAGCTTCAAAAAGTACGTACACACATGAAACAACGTTAATACCCATGATGCATCGAGTTTGACATGTAAAACAAAATGCATAAAATTCTCCCCCATAAATCAAACTCATGTAATCTCCGCAATTATTTTTTCTCCCCCTTTTATTCTTTTTAGAAATAGACAAGAAATGGAAACTAAACATAAATATAGGGAACATCACTGAAAAGAATAAGATGTCATCACAAAAATATATCAAATAAACTCATGTAATGATAAACTTAAAGGCTCAACAAACTATTTTTGAAATTATTCAATTTTTTCAAGCATAAAAATTTTAACAAACACAACACACCATGGAGAAACAAAAAATTACCCGAATCATGGAAAGGTAATTTAGTGATACGAACATGTTTTGTAGGTTAATCAATACAAACAATCATATAAAATGTGTGAGAAGGATTGAGGTACCACAAATGAAAGATCTAAAAGTCTATCTTAGGGGTAAAAATGGTGAACTTAAGTGAAAGTGACTTAACCAAATCAACAAATCAAGATCGTGAATGAATTTGACACCAGTAATGCCCGAAATTATGTAATGCTTTACGATATTTTTATAGTACGTTCAAACTCATTGATCTTTTACTAAACTCCCTCAATATCTCAAATATTGAATTATTCTCTCAAATCTTTTTGAAGAAATTAATGCCTATATGTAGCGAAGCTTCAATGTTCTACAAGATTGCCCTGGCATTTCTGTCTTTATATGCCTTTAATCTTTTAGGCTATTTTCTTTGTAAACGTTGGCTCACGAAAAGTAAACATGACTTTCTCAACCCGATTCCATAACATATAATATACCAAATATAACAGATAATTGGTTTTCTTATTTTTTTTAATCCATACAATGGATCTTACATACACTACTTTTATTATCTCGTTTTTCACATTTTGTTCATTTAAAAGTAGGATTGAGATGAAAACACTACACTCAACACGTGATAGGTAAGTGAAACATTCATATAAGTATGTGCTTGGGTAAATTAAAGGTGACAAGGAGTCAATCATGAAGCAAGATATCATCATATCACATACTAATGACTCCACACATTATAAAGCACATAAATGAAATGATGTCAAATCTCAAAACACTATAAAATAATCACATGGATATGGAATGAATTGGTGACTCGAACATCTTTAATGTTCGTCCACATATGGTGTAAAAAAATACAAAAATATTTTTTGAATTTTATCAAAATAAAATATTTTGTGTTTTTCACCATTTTCTTAAAAAGAAATTGAAAATCTTTTGTATTTTTCAAAAAAAATCAAGAAAAAAAAATCTCTTTGGATTTTTCAAAAAATATATCAAAATGAAATTATTAGTATAAGGATAGTATACACTAGAAATAAACATGTAAAATATGAACATGAAAAGCATCCTATGCCAGAAACAAGTCTTAACCTCAATCATTAGGCTAGGATGAGTTTCCAAAAGGAGATTATATCCTATGAAGAAATTCTATCACATCTTTTGAAGTCTTGACTAAAGAATCTACTTCCTTTAAAAAATTCTCAAAATATCAAATATGATATGAGGGAGCATGAGAAGTAACATATGTGGGAGTGCATGCAAAAACTTGTGTAGTTGCATAGCGTGGAAGATACCTATGAGACACTCTACCCAACTTAAAGAAAAATTCTCTATGGTGACCTGTTTGCTTGAAATAGGAACAAGCATATATGGTATTGGGACCATATCTCTCAAAACATCTACGAAGATATCTCCTAGGTGGAATCGGACGCCTAGGTGGATTAGGTCGAGGGCCATAAGAATCTAACACAAACTCGGGAACCGGCTCAGGTGCTATATGAAAAGTGGATACACCATCATAATGATTTCCTATCTTCTCAAACTTACCTAAAGTGGGAATAAAGAGCATCTTTATTACCTTCTTATATGTGTCCAAGTAACCTTGACTTCTCGAGAACATTTGAGATCTCTCTCTAGTTAGGATACACGGGCTTCAAGTTTCTCACTATTATCCAATGAATATTGAGGATCTCTCATAAGAATAGCCACAGGATTGGTAAAATCACTCTTTTCTCAGCCTAAGATGATCAACTGCTCACATAAAGAAACCTTCACCTTCTCGATTTCACTCATCGATGCCTTACACACTTAACCTTCTCAAGTTGACTTATCGACGCCTCACACACCCTCAAATCTTTCACCTCTCTCTTTCCAAATCTAACACAGTAAGAGACAACCCTTTGTTCCACTTTTTGGTTTTCAACATCTCAGTGTACAAAACATTAAAATATTTTTGGAGGTCTCCTTCTCCCTCACTTGCAATATAATCCTCACTCTCACTATCTCCTGAGTTACTTAAAACTTCAATGAGGATTTCATATTTGGTCATTACCTCATCGTCGTAGGATAAACTAGAAGAGCTAACATGACTAGCCATGAATGCAATGTACGGTTCGTGTGATGATTCTCCCCCTGAATCAACTGACTCGATGTCATTATCTCTAAGAGTGGCCTTATTTGGAAGCTATTTGCCCTTTCTCTTTTGCTTAGTGGGACATTCGTCAGACCTCTTTCGTTTATCCTCGCACTCAAATCACCTTATATCTTCCTCTTTATCAGTGTTATCCTTGACCTCATTCTTATTTTGTATTTCTCCAAAGTCTTTTTATTGGAAAATTTGAGAAACTTAAAATTTTTCGAAAAAATGCCAAGTCATGAAAATCACTATTGCGCTCAGATTCAAACTCAAAAACTCTCTTTATTTTCTTTTCTTACTTTGAGTCTGTAAATATACCCCTATATCCTTATGTTTAATGTCTTTTGGGAACATATATATCTCGTATGTTTTAAGATATCCCAAAAGTTATTCTAACCTAAGAGTGTCTAGTATCCCTAATGAGTTAAGCACGGTGACCTTAGGAGTAAAGCGGGCAAGAAGTGACCTCAAAATCTTTTTCAATACCCTAGTCGCAGGAATTTTCTCACCCAAATTAAAACTAATTTTCACGATGTCTTACAACCTATCATAAAATTCGTCAAAACACCCAGACTCTAACATAATGATGGTCTCAAATTTGGTGGGAAAATTTTGAAGCATAAATGTCTTGACAGTGTTCATACCCCCATGTGTCAACTATAGGATATCCCATACTTTCTTAGACAGAGTTCACGCCATGATGCATTAGAACTAGTCATGGTGATGGCTCCAGAAATAGGACTAAGTCCACTAAGGCCACGAGAGTTAAAGGTGCTCCACTTAAGCACATAATCAGCCTAGGAGATGACAATTTTAGGACTTTTAAAACTATTCACACTAATTGTGGGTGAGGTCCACCCTCTTTCACATAATAACCAATCCCTATCATCTATGGATTTTAAATCCGATATTATTTGGGCTTTATAATAGGAATAATTCCATCCATCAAAAATTTGCATCCTATTATATAAGTTATCCATCAAATAATTTGCGATTTTGTTTTTAAAAAAACTAATATCACAAAAAAAATTATGAAAAATCAGGATCTCACGATAATTTGGTGAAACCTGCTCTGATACCAATTGTAAGGGTAAAAGTCCTCGGATAGCTATTTGCAAAAGGGGGATGCGCATCCAATGGATTTAACTTATTTAATTTAGATGAAAACCCACACCAATTTCAATTCCTTTAGCCCTATAACTTGAAACTATGTGATTCAAAGCGTAAATCAAGTAAGCATGCAATCAAACCAAGTATGACACAACCTTCAAGAAAAATTTGTTTCGTGCAAAACCTTTTATTCACTTTATAACATTTACAAATCGTATCTTTCAAATTTTATAATTCAATCTACTATGATCCTCTAAAAATTCCCAAAATTTCATTCTTCCTTCTTCAGTTAACCTTCCAAGAATCACAAGAACTATAGTCCTCCGTCAGCCTCAGCCTTCCTCTTTAGCAATGAACCCCTCGGGTTTCACAAGGCATCCATGGATATGCCTTCTCCGTAAAGATTGTTTATGCAAGGACAAACTATAGGGTTTAAACTTTATACATCAAATATATTTTAGGGATCTGATTTTTGAATCAAAAAGGTTTTCTAAACTCAAAATATTGATAACTTAGCTAAAGGTATGCAGAACAAGTTTTGGTAAAATTCTTCATAAAAACAAACACGAAACAGGTATTTCACTAGGATGCACCTAGACCGGATGTTTAATGAACAGAGGTTGAGGGTGGAGGCCCTTGTAGAAGAGATAGACGTCTTGAAGGCAAAGGACATCTCCTTGGAGTAAGATAAGCTCTTAAATGAAAAGAGCCTTAGGGATAAGGCGTCTTTATTATCTTCTCCTCGAGTCCCTTTGTCCAATGTTATAGAGCTATATGCCCATGATTAGTTTGAGATCAAGGTGTTAAAAGAGGATCTTCAATGATATAATCTTGAGCTTCATAGCTTTAGAGAGATACTTATTCAAGTTGAAGTCAAGGTGGAGATTTTGAAGCAATCAGTTAAAGATCTAACTATTAAGAAGGAACAACTGACCTCCATGGGCCAGAAGGTGGAGAAGACTTATGTTGAGGTCATTGTGAGGCGCAAAGAGTTTTAGGTGAATATCCTTACCACCGTGCAAAACCACTTGGATATCTACATAAAGCCTGAGGCATTTAAGGATTATTTCTTTAGAAACTTCAGTTCTGATTTTGAAGTTTGCAAGGCCTAAGTCTAGGCACTATTTCTTGATATGGACATCTCTAGCCTCTTTATTGAAGCCCCTCGGTAGAATTAAGAGAGCTCGGATGAAGAAGTTAATATTAGTGACGAAACTATTGAAGCCTATGCTCCTAAGGTCCAAGAAGAGGAACCTAAGGAAAAATCCACTGCGTCATGACCATCATTAAGACACTTCAAAAGTGAATCTTCTATAGATCCTCAAAACCCCAAGATTTTAGTAGTTTTTTTTCAATCTTTTTTTCTTTTGGACTGTTAGTTGGTATTGGGCAATTTCTTGTAATATCCATTCCTCATCCTTAAAGAAAAATAGTTTTTGAATCATGAGAGTTTGTTTTTTTGTATTACTCTTATTTGCTCCAGTCTTTGCTTCATACGTGCTTTACTTTTTTTTTTGCTAATGAAGATTTTACACTGTTTGAAGTCTATCGGAGGTCTTTCAGTAGGTAGTATTCCCTTATCCCCCAATATTTCATAGTAAAATAATGTAAGTTGAGTAGTGAAATCGTTGGCATAGATTTAAGGGTATTGAGACCTCTACCTTATATTTGTGCAGTTGTTAAAGTCAAGACTAAGGTTCTGTAGTAGTCAAGTAGACCTTACAACCCTAGAATATCTGGAATTTGTACATTCTTAGCACTAAAAAACCAACATTTTTGTACTAACACTTAGCCTCTAAATTTTTCAAGGGAACTACAGGCCAAAAATAAACTTAAAGGTCATAAGACCTCAAATTTGAAATTAAAACTTGAAATTTGTTCCATAATGGGTCATAAGACCTTTGAAACATTTTTAATCTAAGAAAAGACCTCAGATTAATAATTAGATCTCTAATGAGGGTCTTGGGATCTTAGAATTTATAAATGTATTCAGCCTTAAGCCCCCTAATGGGTCCTGAGACTCTGAAATTAGGTGTTTTGAATGTTTTAGTCCCCCAAAGGGTAAGGCCACTTAACTTAGCATATGGAAATTATGTAGTCTAATAATTGGGTCATAAGACCTTTAGACTGAATAAAATTTGAAACCTAAAGTCCCATAAAGGGATAAAAGACCTCTAAAGCTAGGTAAATTGAAAAAGTCCCATAAAGGGTCCAAAGACCTCTGTAAGTGGAAAATTTAAAATCCAAAGTCCCATAAAAGGACCCAAGACCTCTAAACATGGGATATTTGAAACCTAAAGACCCATAAAGGGTTATAAGACCTCTGGGCTTAGGTGCCTTTTTGTTGGGACGAAATAATTAGTTCTCTTATATCACTTATAAATGTGGAAGCCAATTTTAAACACATTTTATCTTTTTATCCTAAACATGCATCTATTGTGATAAAGCAAATACCTCAAACCCAGCAATCAACTAAGACAATTTTAAAGGAAAACTCCCCATAGGGAAAACCCTTTTATTCCACTAATAATTTGCAAATTACAACTTACAAAGTTACAAGTGAAATATAACAATGATTCTCACAAGAACAACAAAGACCACAATCGACAATAATGATTCCCTCGAGAACCCCAAAAATCGTAGTCTTTCTCCTTCAGACATCAACCTTAGTATTTAGCGGTGACTCCCCATAGGTATCACAAGACAGCCATGGAGATTCCTTATCCAATGCAGAGTTTTAGGGATAATAATTCCCAGTTGGAGACTTAGCCCCTCAATTTTTTTTGGAAAAAAGTAAGTTTTTCACAAGTCTCATATCTTTTAGTAAAGATTGATGTTTTGACAATTGGATTTTTTAAAAGCAGAGATCAAATAATTGATTTGCTAATAACCTTGTCCTTTTTTAAAATATTTTGTTTAGTGCAATAAAATCATTTAGATTGATTTTTGTGGATCCTTGGACCTTAGTCAATTTCAATAGAATCAAAGGTGAAAATCTTAATGATTCCTTTAGTCTTTTTTAGGTCCTTGTTCCTTTGACTAATATTTTTGGGTTGTTTAAACCTATAAACTAAAATCTTTTTTGAGTCATGGAACCTTTAGATTTTATTTTTAAGCCAAGTATAAAGTCCTTGCAACTTAAAGTTTGGGCCATGTGATCGTAACATAAACCTAGAGTCAAGGATTAAGTCCTTTCAACATTATATTTTGGGTCTTTAGATCTTGGTTTAAATTTTCAGCCAAGGCTGAAGTCCTTATAACTCAATTTTTGGGTCCTTAGAGCTTAGATTATAGAGCCAAGGTTGAAATATTTATATTTTTGAAAAGAATGTTGGTTTTGAACATATCGTTGGTAACAAAAATATGCTTTTTTCATTTCTATTATGTAGCAAAATACATCATATATATTTTTTTGTGGGATTCCCTATGCCTTAAAAGCTTTTGATGCCTTAATTTTCATTCTCCATCTAGGAATCTAGTTATGAGGGGGATAGTCTCTATATTATGGAGTTGAGGTATCTAAACTCATTGATTATATGCCTAGACCTTCCTAAGGGAGCTCATACATTGGTGGAGATGGATGTAAGACCTATGTTAAGACCTCAAGGATCTATTAAAGCTTCATTAGGACCAGGGGTGCATGGAGTGACCCCTTCTTGTCATTCATTAGGGTAATGTATCACTCTCGAGCTTTCTTTTTATATCTAAAGACCTCTCCTACCCTTATGAGGGTTAGGAATCTCATCACTATACTTCGTGTTGAGATAATATCATCTAAGTCATTGAATGATGGTATGTCCATTATCAGGTTGTAGACAGAGGGTAGGTCCACTACTGTGAATTTATTCCAAATAGTTTTATAGAAATCTTTAGAACCAAGGGTAAGGGGGAAAGTTAGATATCCCAATGAGTAAGATCTCCACCCATTTAATTTTATTAGAAGATTGGTGACTATTCGCATGTTCTTCGCAGTATGGCCCATAACCTCAAAGGCGTCTAGGAATAGGATATTTATAGAGCTCCATGTGTTAATTAGAACCCATTTTATATTAGCATTCTCCATCATCATTGTGATTATGAAGGTATCATCATGAGGCAAACGAACCCTTTTGAGTTCTTCTTTTGAAAAGAGTATCATAGAGGATTCTTTTAGAGCCAGATAAGGGAAAGAGACATGGTTGGTCAGTACCACTTTTTATTGAATGATTATGAGGTGAGATTTTCTAGATGTGTTAAATATTCCACCTTTGGTTAAGCCTTCAGAGGTAAAGTTGACATCTATCAAAATACCATCATCTTTGTTCTTATTTTTGTTGTCATGCTAACCTTTGTCTAGATCCATAACCACATATTCTTTGAGGTAACCCCTATTTACTACCCCTTCAAAGGATTCTTTCAACCTGAAGCTGTATTATGTGTTATGACCATGATCTCAGTGGAAGCTTTTTTACTTGGACTTGTCCCTATTGTCATAGTGGTTCTCATGGGCTTGGGCGGAGGTAGGAGCTCTTGAGCTTCACCTCCAACAAAGACCACTTCAAGGGTGGTTGTGAGTGGAGTGAAATGTTTGGCTTTCAGATCCCATTCTTCTTAAACCCCTATTGTTTCTTATACTTGTTTTCTTTAGAGGTCTCCCCAGTATGGGAATATTTCTTTTCTCTTTACCTATAGAGAATTGGTTATGTCATGCCTTATTTAGATAACATCATATGCATTCATATATATCTGAGCTCTCTCGATAATCTCAATCATAGATTTTGGAGGATTCTTGCAAAATGACCTCAGCAAATCTTCTGAGGTGAGGCTTGAGATGAAGGAAGCCACACATATTGTATCGCTAAAGTCATTAACTTGGAGAGCTTTGTGGTTGAATATTTTTACATATTCTTTAGGGGTGTAACTAGCCTTCTACCTGAAGTGGAGGAAGGAATTGACAAGCTTCCTCATCTTCTGATCTTTAATAAAATATATAACAAAGGACCATTCCATCTCATTGAAGCTTCCAATGATCCCCAGCTTGAGCTTGGCAAATCAGTGCCTAGCTTCTCCTCTCAAAGTTATAGGAAAATCGTTGTAGATGACCACGGTATCTTGAATGAGCATAAGTGCATATATGCTCCTAACTGATCGATGGGGTCCTTAGACCCATCAAATGGTTAGATATTAGGCATGTTCCCCTTGGGGAAATAGTATAATGTTAAACATCATTAAAAATAGAGACAATGTCTTTCGGAGGGCCAACTTAATAGTGTTTGGCATTTGAGTCTTGTATTTGTTAAGGATACTTCCCAACCGATCTTGTATATTTTTTATCTCTCCATTCCAGGGCCTAAACACCATAGAACCTCCATGGAATTGATCTCTATGGAGTAATAACATATCCTTTATAGGGATGCAGGTAACTGACAATTAGGGGGCCTAGGGCGTACTCTCTAGATCATTTTTCCTTCTAATTGGGACTTCTTGTTCTCTATAGTTTCACTACTCTCTAGTTATACTAGTTCTTCTAACAGTTGATGTAAAGGATCCTATTAAGGATGACAGCCATTTTCTCTTAGTGCATCTTTTGCTGGGCCTTTGATTCTTTGAAAGATCTAGTTGCGACAACATTATTTACTATTTTAGAGGGGCTAAGGCGTGTATTTGAAAGGATGTGAGCTTTTCGCTCCCATAAACAATGCCAAACTAATGGGTGTGTAAATTATAAGTGACTTCAAATCCATTTATGCTCTCCTATGGGCCCCGAACAGGTAAGAGAAAATAATGTCAAAGTGTAAGACTATAGCTTAAAGTGTGCAAGACAATACCTTAAAGTGGTTCAAACCTCAACAAAGGGTCATGCAACCACTATCAACGGTGTTGTATTTTTTACTAGATTGTAAAAGAGTTATTATAGACTAAGAGTCATGTTGATATTTGTTTAAGAGAGTCTGAGGTCTTGCAGCCTCTATTATCAATCCAAATGACCTTAGGAAGTACCTGATTGACTACTTTAGGGATTCCAGAGTATTGATGCAGGGCCCAAAAAGATGTGTAAATACTAGAAATTATCTAAGTTACCAATATAAAGTAACAATAGTTGGTTGTGGAATTGAAACAAAGAGTAAAACACTTATGAATGCTTAGAACTCTTTATTCTTTGTATGCCTGGCTACTTGAACCCTTCTTCATCCCTTAACCAACCACTATTTATGTGCAAACTCTAGGAGAGAGAATTAGTGGAATGTCAAATCATGGCTAGGGATTTTTGAGATCTAATAGTGTCCTCCAAGTGGGGCGGAGTTTTGGATAAAGGATTTATAGGTGGTGTTAGGTGGATATTAGTAGCATAAAATGCTGATGGGAGCTTTCAATGCAAGGGAGTTCGATAGTGGCGGTATGTGAAATCATGTTTCCATTTCTACCTAGCCAAAACAATCATTGCAGCCACTATGTTCGAGGTGTGAGAGATTGGAAACTACCATAGGATTGCCATAAATTGTCCTCGTGATATTGCCCAATGATTTACCTTAGTGCTAAGGGCTAAGTGACCTTGGATAACTATTTTTCTATGGATTGAGGTATGTTCTGGGTATTAGACTTGGCAAAACGCTGATGATGTGGCCTATGATCATGATTGAGGAGACATGTTGGAACAACTGACCATGTTAGGAAGAACGAAAAATGAGTGAGGTCTTCTATAGTAATGTGGCCTTTTCTTGGGTGAAAGAGAGGTCTTGGGGGCTACATAATGATATGTCTGAGGTGAGAGGTTATCTATAGGACCTCTTATTTTGTCCGTGGATATTTGAGGATCTTTAGAGACTTTCAAACACTAAGTGTAAAATAGGGTATCATCAAGGTGCGTGGGAACCTTTAAAGAAGAAAACTCTTGCTTTTGAGTGATATGTGGTCTTCTCTCTCTAGGATCCTTCATAAAAATGTGAATAGTGTTTTCTCTCAGCCTTCCCAAACCCTAATAATTAATAATTCATCTTATAACCCCAAATTAAACCAATATATACCTATTTAAGTTGTGGGCCAGGGCCAAACTAGGTTTCTTACAAATTTAAACCTAACTACTTGGGTATGTGGACTATACTAAGAATCCAAATCAAGTTATTAAATTATCTTCCAAATAAATATTTAAAAATCTCAAATTACTAATCTCATTGTAGACACTAAATTCTAGGAACCCCTAAGTCCTTCCGTATGTTCCTAACACCTCCCCAATACATTACAAACCCTATGTCACACTTCGAGTATAGATCTAGAGACCATTGGGCACTCCCAAACCCCATTTAACTTGGTCAACTCCATTATCAGAGCGAAATATCAATGAATACTCGAAAGTCTATGATTCCCCTTTCTAATGGTCCACCCCGTGTGCAAATCGGCATAAAGATTCGGACAAACGGACCATTTTACTATCGTAAACCGAACTAGAGCCCATTGGGCGCTCCCAGTCCCCGATTTGACACAAATCAATTTCATTATCAAAGAAAAAGATCAATGAATATTCGAAGGTAACTGAAACCCCTTTCTAACGATTTTCCCCGTGTGCAAAATGGCATAACAAATGAACGGACCATTTTCTCCCAAAAATTGATCCAAAGGCCACCCGACGCTCCCAGGGTCCGTTTGACCAAAGTCAACTATACAAATCAAATAAGATGGAATGAATCTTCTAAGGGAACTGAATACCATTTCTAATGGTCTTCCCTAAGAGGAAATCATCCTTACGGTACTAACGAATGATCCATTTTACTCTAAAGGGTCATCGGGCGCTATTGGGCCCCATTTTACCAATGCCAACTCTTTGAACCGAGTGAATCTCTTTGGAACATCTTACTACCTCACACAATCTTTTCAATAGTCTACCCTATGCACGATACAGACTTATGATTTGGACGAGCGATCTATCGTCGTTTGGCAATATTATATCCAAAGGATTGATGGGCACTTTTTAGCCCCAGACCTAAAGTTAACTCCCGAACCCAGGAGCGGACTGAAATATTCTCAATGGTCTCATAATTACCTTTGTAACGGTATGTCCTGTGTGTGATTTGGACTTACGAATAGTCATTTACGACCTTTTTTTTGAAATATCGGCACGAGATTGCCAATTAGCAGGTAAATTTCCCTGCCTATCAGCAGTGTGTCTATGGTTACCTACCCATCGTCTAGACACGAAAAATTTCGATCGTAAGTCCCCTACCCTATTTAAAGAGAGCATGAGCTCACTTTTAAAGGCACCTCTGAAGCATCAATTTCAGTGACCTCAGTAACATTCTTCTTAAGTCAATGAGGTTTCTATAGAGGGGAATTGTTCCATAAGTCACAATATTACTTAGGCAAGGGAGTCCACAAGGCCCCTCTTCCAGTACTAGTTGAAATATTATTTAGGCAAGGGAGTCCACAAGGCCCCTCTATCAATTCCAGTTAAAATGATTTTTAGGTGAGGGAGTAGACAAGTAAAGGACCCCTCTGTCGATTCCAATAAAAATGATTTTTGGGTGAGGGACTCCAAATGAGTTTGGGTGAAAGACCCATCTAGCCCCTCTTTCGAGAAATCCCAAGATATTTGGGTGAGAGGACCCTCCAAACCTTCCTTCTAGAATTTCTAAGATATTTGGGCGAGGGACCCCTCGAGTCCCTCCTTACATAATTTCTAGGAAATTTGGGTGAGGGACCCCTCCAGGCCCACCTTCCAAATTTTCCAAGATATTCAAGTGAGGGACCCCTCCAGCCCCTCCTTCCAGAAGTTTCAAAGACATTTGGGTGAGGGACCCATACATCCCCTCTTTACAGAATTTCAATTATATTTAGGTGAGGAACCCCTCCAGCCCCTCCTTGCAGAATTTTCAAGATATTTAGGCAAGGAACCCCTCCAACCCCTCCTTCTAGAACTTTCTAAGACATTTGGGCGACGGACCCCTCCATCCCCTCATTTAAGAGTTCTAAATATATTTGGGCAAGGGACCCCTCCAGCCCCTACTTCAACAAATTTTAAAGACATTTGGGCGACAGACCCCTCCAGCCCCTACTTTCAGTTACAAAAGAGTTTTGGGCGAGGGATCCATCCAGCCCCTCCTTCCAAATCCAGATGAGTTTTGAGCGAGGGACCCCTCCATCCCCTACTTCTAGTTCCAAAATAGTTTTCGAAAAGAAACCCCTCCATCCCCTACTTCCAGTTCCAAATGAGTTTTGGGTGAGGGACCTCTCCAACCCCCCTTCCAGTTCTAGACAAGTTTTGGGCAAGTGACCCCTCCAGCCCCTCCTTCCTGTTCTAGATGAGTTTTGGGCAAGGGACCCCTCTATACCCTCCTTCCCATTCCAAAAGTCATCAAGGTCGAGGGACCCCTCTACCAATACCAGCTCAAATGTAAAATCTTGTGAGGAAGTCTATGATGAAGTACTCCTCTAGTAATTGTTTAAACATTATTTGTTTTATAATAAGAGGGTCCAAGTAGCCACTCAAAGAGAAAAATGGGCCAGGATGAGGAGGTCTACCATGAACAACCCCTTATTATGAAAAAGTTACTCTTATATAGAATAAAAGTAATAATACTTACTTTTTTGTACATGTAGCCTAGTTGAGCATGCAGGGCTCAAATAGGCCGAATGGGATCTCCTAGAACTTCTGGCTTGGTGACTCAGTAAAAAGGTTTGTTGATCAAGATCAACCACTTAGCACCTTAGGATAGAGAGAATACCAGTTGAAAGACCCTAGGATTCACTCAAGTCCTTACACAACTCACATTTAGTCATGACTGAAGAGAGTAGCCATATGGTTGCTCATAAAAAATGAATTTTTTATAAAATGATTTTAGAGAAAGGGGTCCTCAAGTCCTCTCTCAAGTTTAATTATTTAGAGGAGGCGGTCCTTGAGGCCTCTCTCGAGTTTGTAGAGTTTGCATCATAAGTTACCATTTTAAAAGATATTTTCCAAATCATATATTTTGTCTCCATAAGGAGACATATTTTCTTTTGGACTTTGATTCACACTTGGTGTCCTCTGTCAGAGGGGATAGGCGGCTGCAGACATAGTATGGATAAAAAGGAGTTTGCAGTCCTTGTCCCTCTAAGTTTTCCCTCTTGATTTTTGCTCCCAAAAAGGCCCAAACCAGCCCCATGTTCACCTATAAATAGGTCCATTGGTGATCTCAAATCGAAAATCAGAAACTCAATTCATACCATTACTTTGTTAAAATCACACCAAGACACCTAGTATTATTTCCATGCTCTCTCTCTAAGTGTTGAGTGCTTATTTTTTCACTCCCACCTTGATAGCCATCATTCTAAGGAGATCCTCTTGAGAAAAGTTACTATTATTGTTACGAAGTTCATTTTATTGCAGGAGGTGATTCTACTTTGGTTCCATTTTTTACCCAAAAAGGAAGGTTTTACCAAGTCCAGCTATGGAAACTCTTGAAAATGGAGTTCAAAGTTATTAGACCACTCAAGAAGAGGTGGTGGTGATCGTAGCTAGAGAGATTGTTCCTCATGGAGGGCAGACTAAAGAAGCAACAACAACTCCAATGGAAGGTATGAATCTCATGATCATGTTGTGACACTCCGCCTAATTAAATACCGGGTGATCAGTCCTTTGTTAAATTATAATCAAGGTGAACGGTTGGTTCATTCTTAGCATCATTGTCGCAAAGATAACTTTTCACCCTAATTAATTAAGCTAAGTGACAAAACCATTTTTTAAGACATCAATTTCCAAATTTAATTAAAAACCAATATTTAAAACTTTACATAATTCATAAATTAAGAACCACCCAACAACTATACTTGAACAAACAATCCAAATAATTAAACATCCAACTAATTAATTCCAACTTTAAAACTTAAAGGAAAACATCCTGACAGTAATAAATCCCAAAGTAGAAATACTGAAAATAAACGAATCACAATCTCTGATAAAATAACTGAATAATGGAAAAGGTCGACACATGCCCAACTGGATAAAATAGTGCTAGAAGTAAAATCAACAATGAGGTCCTCTAAGCAAGAGTCCTGCAACTCCCACATAAGTTGCAGTGCGTTCCTTCCAAAGCATCCTATGCAAGACGCCCTTGTGGCTGGGCACCTGTAATATATACATATATACGAGAGAGAAGAGAAAATAGGAAATGGGTTAGAGCTCGATTGTAAAACAGTTTAAAATTAGTTTAGCAAGTATTTAAAATGCTTACCGGCTAATGCAACCAACATATTAGTGCGACACCCCCTTGAGAAATTATCACCTCTCTTCTAATGTGCACACCTATCGCACTAATATTCCCAACAGTTTAACTTATCTTATCTTAAGTTACTCATAAGGTTTCGTACCGACAATTTCAAATGTTAAGCAGGTTAATTTTATTTAACAGCAAAGTCCTCGCATAAGCCTTATATGATTATAAAGTTTCTCAATAATATAACATACTTTTCAAACACTTATTTCCAAGTTAAAATAATTATTCATTTCTTACATATCATAGTCACAGTAGGTAGTTCCCAAATTCCAGATTTAAATATATATAATAAATACTCATATAATATATATATGCTAACAGCACCCCACATAAAATTTATGGTGCGGTCATACTCTTCTATCTAGTCCCCGTATCACTCATACTAATGGAAATACTAGTTCGGAATCACTCTCGAACTGTATTAACACAAAACACATACAAAATGAGGCGAAGCAGAGTTCCAAGTCACTAAGAGGTCAGCACATACCCTCACGTCTCTTAGGACCGTCTGACTATCGATTCGATAACCTGTACCAAGGATTCCTATGTTCCAGGGTACGAGTCAATATCCCCCATAAAGGTCCTATCGAGATAAGACTGTCCCAGCGCGGTAACATCAGGGATAGCAAGTAGCGCAGGCATGATTTTAACACGTATATAGTATATGCATAAACACAGTCATATTTGTATACTAGTATTTCCATATCAAATTTAGTTACACTCTCACGACCCATAAATATGATATTTATCCTTATTACTCATTATTTGGTTATCACGTATAACAGTTTGTCTCTTATTCTAATTTGTGGGATTATTCCAACTTACTACGTAACACTCGTGGATTCCTATCTTCCCAAGTATAATTTCAGTAGGTACTCATTTATTTTACAACGTAACTTCCTTACGAGCCTCACCCTTTTACACATGTTCCTATTGTCCCTTATATGTAAAACACCCACGTGAAATGTTAATCTCGTTTTAAATCAACGGTTCCATATATTTCTAAAGTCCTACTGGTCTTCTTTATATCCCAAAATATTCTAACATTAATATCTAAGAAGGTCTAATCATTTAAGTTGGAACGACCTGTTAAAAAGGGAATATGAGTTATACAGGAAGGGTCGATCAATTGAGGGCAGGTGTTCGATCGATCGAATCATCGATCGATCGATGCTCTAGGGTCGATCGATCGATCAAGCAGGTATGGCAAATCTGCAGAATTTTCAGTTACGGGTTTGCTCTTCCAAAATCATCCAAAATGATATATTTGACTACCAAACTCCCAATAATTTATACTACAAGTATTATAACCTCAAATAAGTGATTTCCTACGTCAAGCATGCGGATTTTCATCATGAATAACGAATTAAAAGGGCATAATCCATAAAAACATCAAGAACCCTAATATTTCTTTTGTTTGGTTTCTTCGCATTCTTTTACCAGATTTCATACTCTTTATTTACTGTAATTTCATGGTTCAATCTCTACATATGAATTGGGTTTCCAGAATACATCTATTACTCATACAACATGCGAATTCAAATCTCCAAAATAGGGTTTTCTTTCACAAAAACTAGTTCTAATGAATCCTAGGCTAATATTATTGAAGCATTAACTGAAATAGAGCAAGATAGATACTTTCCTGATAATTCTTGGTTCAGATTTGTGGAGAGATTTGTGAGGTTGTGATCCTCGTTGCACGATCTATCTTTTGGCGGCGACGGCAGTGTAAACGGTGGAGTTCTTGGCCTAGAACTCCTTGGAAAGCCTCTCATGTTCCTCTCCTATAGCCGTCTTTGGTTTATAGTGATTCTAACCCTAGAAGATGACTCTTTCCATCTGATATGCCCTTAGAATTTTCGTGGGTTTTCATGCCCAAAAATGTAAAATGTCCAAAATGCCCTCTCGGGGTGTTTATTAGGCCTAAAAACGCCCCGAGACCCAAACTAAACCCCCGGGTACATTATTTTGACTATCTCGACCCTTCATGATACATTGACTCACTCAAAATGACCATATGGGTGACTTATAATTTATTTACTTTTAATAGTTCAAATTTAATCCCGACATGACACAAGCGCATCCCGATAAATTTCCAAAATTACCAAATTAGGTTCTCGTGATAATTTTACTAATCAAAATTACACCACTTACTTTACCCATAAAGTAACTTATAACAAAATAATTACTAACTCTCATCATGCTAGTAATTATTTAAATGATTTTCCGAATTAATATTAATTTAATATCTCTAATTAAATTTAATAAATCCCCAAAATTAAAAGTCATAAAAATATGGGGTATTGCACATGTTTTTTGAGTTTCTGAAACAAAACAATGTGGATTTAGCAAAATTGAACCAAATTCGTGTAACACGAGTAGATGCCCCCTCTAGAGGGGAAGGCGATGCAACTGCAGCAACAGTAGAAGTGGCTCCACCATGAAAGGTGGTGCCAGAGCAAGTTGTGACACCATTGAGTTCCCAACAGCAAAAAGCATAGGTTTGGAAGAATATCCCTCCCAGGCTATTACCATAGAGGAAGTGAAGAAGCTAATATCCTCCCCCTTAGAAGGAAGCTTCTCATTTATATGAGGAGCTACAGGATACCTACCCACGAGGTGTGAATGAGAAGCCATATCCAAAGGGGATATTCCACCAAAATTTATCAAGTTTAATGGTGAAGGAGATAATCCAATGGAGCATGTGAAGAGATTTATTGAGTATCTAGGGGTGCATGGGAATGACAAAAATTTAAGGTTGATGGATTTCTCCAAGACTCTCGCAGGGAAGGACTTCATGTGGTACTCCCACTTGGCACACAACAGTATCCCTAAATGGGATGAAATGCATAGGCAGTTCCTCTTAAAAAATTCATAGCAGAGGATGAATTCATGTTGAGACACATGGCACATGAGGTGAAGAAGCCTAGAAAAGAGTTTATGAAATATATCAAGAGTTTTCGTGAGAGGGAACTAAATGCACATGAGGATGTGGCAGAGGCAAGGCTACTACAAATATGTGTTGAGGGACTCTTCGAAGAATATGAGATTCACCTCGTCAATAAGCCCAAAGATAGAACTTTTAGAGAGTTCACCAGGGCTACCAGTAATATAGCCATGATAATCAAGCCTAGGTCCTCAAGTTGGAGGACACAAGTGCCACTGACTTATGGAATATTCTAAGTCTCGAGGAGGCAAAGTATTCAATTATGTGGATAGAGGTTCAAAGGGTAAGAAGAGATGCCCGAGATCTAAAAGCAACATCCTAGCTAGCAAGAGGAAGTTTAGAGAGGATGCCCCGCCACCAGTACTTTATAGCGTAGCGAAACCAATGGACTGTTATCGTATATTGATATGAGAGGGGGTAGTAGGTCCTCTTCATTTAAATGAAAAAACTCCATTAGCAGCAGACAAAAATAATCCCAAGTGTTATGAGTTACATCGGAGGGTGAAACACTCCACCAAAGATTATTATTAACTAAGGAGGATCATTGGCAAGTAGGTGGTCAGTGGTACTTTGTAAATAATTCATGTGGATGTCAATGTGAACCCACTCACAGTGCATCATTATAGTACTACCAACATGGTAGTAGCATATGATGAAGAGGCACCTCGAGACCAGACGGAATAGGTGTAACACCCCACCTAATTAAATACCGGGTGATCAGTCCTTTATTAAATTATAACCAAGGTGAACGGTTCATTCATTCTTAGCATCACTGTAGCAAAAATAACTTTTCCAATTAACCACCCTAAATAATTAAGCTAAGTGACAAAACCATTTAAGACATTAATTTCCAAGTTTCATTTAAAAACCAACATTTAAAACTTTACATAATCCATAGTTTTAGAATCACACAACAACTATACTGGAACATATAATCCAAACAATGAAGCATTCAACGAATTAATTCCAACTTTAAAACTTCAAAGGAAAACATCCTGACAGTAAAAATCCCAAAGCATAAATACTGGAAATAAATGAGTCACAATCTCTGACAAAATCAACTGAGTAATGGAAAATGGGCGACACATGCCCAACTGGATAAAATAAAAACTAGAAGGGGAATCAATAATGAGATCGTCTAAGCAAGAGGCCTGCAAGTCCCACCTAAGCTGCAGCACGTTCTATCCAAGGACCCTATACAAGATGCCCCTATGGATGGGCACCTGCAGTATATACATATATATACAAGAGAGAAGAGAAAATAGGAAACAGGTCAGAGCCCGATTGTAAAACAGTTTAAAATTAGTTTAGTAAGTATTTAAAGTGCTTATCGTCTAATGCAACAATCATATTAGTACGTCACTCCCTTGATAAGTTCTCACCTCTCTTCTAATGTGCACACCTATCGCACTAATACTCCCAACAGTTTAACTTATCTTAAGTTACTCACAATATTTCATGCCGACTATTTCTAATGTTACGAAACTTAATTTTATTTAAAAGTAAGGTCCTCACATAAGCTTCATTTGATTATAAAGATTCTCAGTATCACATCATACTTTTCAAACACTTTTTCCCAAGTTGAAATAATTAATTAACTTACGTACTATTAGTCACAGTAGGTAGTTCCAAAATTTCAAGTTTAGATATATATTATCTACACATATAATATATATATACCAACGGCACCCCAGTTACAATTTATGGTACTAGCACACTCTGCTATCCAGTCACCGTATCCCTCGTACTAAGGGAAATACTAGTTCGGAATCGCTCTCGAACTGTATTAACACAAAACACAAACAAATTGAGGCGAAGCATAGTTCCAAATCACTAAGAGGTCAGCACATACCCTCACGTCTCTTAGGGCCATCTAACTATCAATATGATAGCCTATACAAAGGATTCCTATGTTCTAGGGTACGAGTCAATATCCCCCATAAAGGTCCCATCGAGATAAGACTGTCCCAACTCGATAACCTCAGGGATAGCAAGTAGCGCGGTCATGATCTCCACACGTATATAGTATATTCATAAACACTGTCATATATGTATATTAGCATTCCCATATCCAATTTAGGTACACTCTCATGACCCATACTTATGATATTTATTCTTATTGCACATTATATGATTATCCCGTAACGATTTGTCTCTTATTCTTATTTATGGAATCATTCCAACTTACTACGTAACACTCGTGCATTCCTATCTTTCCAAGTGTAATTTCAGTAGGTACTCATATTTTACAACGTAAATTACTTACGAGTCTCACTCTTTAACACATGTTCCCATTGTCCCTTATGTGTAAAACACCCCCATGAAATGTTAATCTCGTCTTACATTAAAGGTTCCATAATTTTAAAAAGTCCTACTATCTTCTTTACATCCCAAAATGTTTTAATAGAAATGTCCAAGGATTTCTACTAACTTCAATTGAAATTAATCATTTAAAAAGGAAAATATAAGTCTCCCAGGAGGGGTTGATAGATCTATGGAAGGGGTTCGATCGATCGATGCTCTTGGGTCGATCAATCGATCAAGCAGGTATGGGAAATCTGTAGAATTTCCAGTTACATATTTCTTCTTCTAAAATCATCCAAACTAATATATTTGACTACCAAACTACCAACAATTTATACTACAAGTGTTATATGCTCAAATAGGTGATATTCTACGTCAGGCATGCAGATTTTCATCATGAATTAAATGGGGCATAATCCATAAAAATATTAAGAAGCCTAATATTTTCTTTGTTTAATTTCTTCCCATTCTTTTACCAGATTTCATACTCTTAATTTACTGTAATTTCGTGGTTCAACCTCTACATGTGAATTTGATTTCCATAATACATCTATAACATATACATCATGCAAATCCAAGTCTCCAAAATTAGTTTTTCTTTAACAAAAACTAGTCCCAATCAACCCTAGACTAATATTATTTAAGCATTAACTGAAATAGAGCAAGATAGATACTTACCTGGGAATTCTTGGTTCAGATTTGTGAAGAGATTGGTGTGGCTGTGATCCTTGTTGCGCGACCTAAAGTTTGACGGCAATGGCGGTGCAAACGGAGGAGTCTTGGCCTAGAACTCCTTGGAAAGCTTCTCCTCTTCCTCTCTAATGGTCATCTTTGGTTTGAGTATATTCTAACCCATAATATGACTCCTACCATCTGAAATACTCTTATAAATTTAGTGGTTTTTCATTCCCAAAAATGTAAATTGTCAAAAATGCCCTCCCGGGATGTTAATTAGGCCTAAAAACACCCCTGAGACCCAAACTGAACCCCCGGGTACATTATTTTGACTATCTCGACCCTTACGGACACATTGACGCACTCAAAATTACCATACGACGACCTATAATATATTCACTTTTTATAGTTCAAATTTAATCCCGACACGACACAAGCGTGTCCCGATAAATTTAAAATTACCAAATTAGATTCTTGTCATAATTTTACTAAATATAAATACACCTCTTACTTTACTCATAAAGTAACTTACAACAAAATTCCAATAATTACTAACTCTCATCACGCTAGTAAGTATTTAAATGATTTTTCAGATTAATATTAAATTAATATCTCTAATTAAATTTAATAAATCCCCAAAATTAAAAGTCATAAAAATACCGGGTGTTACATACTTCCCCCCTAATAACGGAATTTCGTCCCGAAATTCAAAAAAAAAATAAGGTGTACCTAGAAAGAATAGCTCTGGGTACTTCTCACGCATGTCTGCCTCACGCTCCCAAGTGGATTCCTCCACATTATGATGCTCCCACTAGACCCGGACAAGTGGGACTACCTTTGACCTCAATCTCCTTTCGCTATGGTCTAGGATAGCCACTGGTCTCTCCTCATAAAAGCTGTTGGGTTATAAGTCAATCTCCTCAATCGTGATGTGGGTGTGGGCCATGTCATCCCGAAGGTATCATCTCAACGACGAGATGTGGAATACATCGTGAATGTGATGTAAGTGCTCCGGGAGTACCAATCTGTATGCTACCAACCCAATCCTCTCGATAATGGGAAATGGTCCTACGTACCTCGGGGCCAATTTCCCTTTCTTCCCGAACCTCATCACTCCTTTCATAGGAGATACATGTAGTAATACTTGGTCCCCCACATTAAATTCTCAGAAGAACCGTTTTGCATCGGCGTAGCTTTTCTGCCTGTCCTGGCCTACCCGAATGCGACTCCAGATAATCTCAATCCTAGCGAAGGTTTCCTGAATCACCTCTGGTCCGAGTAACTTGTTATCCCCCACCTCTAGCCAACAAGTTGGGGAACGACAAGGCCTACCATACAATGACTCAAATGGAGCCATGCCAATCGGGAACTGATAAGAGTTATTATAAGCAAACTCTACCAGTGGGAGGTGTGGCTCCCAACCTCCCCCAAAATCAAGGACACACATGCATAGCATATCCTCCAACATCTGATTGGTATGCTCTGTCTGTCCATTTGTCTGTGGGTGATAAGCTGAACTCAACCTAAACTCGGTACCCATAGCCTCCTAAAAACTCTCCTAGAAACGCGACACAAAAATTTTGTCTCTATCTGACACAAAATCCAAGGGCACTCCATGTAATCTAAAAATATCAGCAATGAACAACTGAGCATACTGGCCCATGGTATAGTTTGTCCGTAGTGGCAAAAAATGAGCCACCTTGGTCAAAAGGTTCACAATCACCAGATGGAGTCGTGGCCCCGCTGTGATGTAGGCAACCCAGTAATAAAATCCATATAAATACTCTCCCACTTCCACGCGGGTATTTCCAACGGCTGAAGCAACCCCGATGGTTTCTGGTGGTCTACCTTTACCAGCTTGCAAGTAGAACATTTGAACACGAACTCAGCAATGTCCTTTTTCATCCCACTCCACCAGTATTGTCGCCTCATATACTGGTACATCTTATCTCCCCCAGGATGCACTGCAAATCGGGACTCGTGAGACTGGGTCATTACTGCATGACGTAAGTCTGCTCCTTCGGGAACCACCAATATCCCATTAAACCTCAAACCCCCATCGGAACTAATAGAATAGGACTCGACACCCTCAGCTAAAAGTCATACAATCTGTTCCTGGAAAAATGGGTCTTCTGTTTGTGTCTGTATTACCCTCGTAACAATCTCGGGTGTCACCGTTATGGCAGATATGAAGGAACGGGCTACCGCATCTTGGTGACCTAACTCTTTCCACTTTGCTCTCTAGATGTACGCTACATCGTCTATCAGCCTACGGCTCAACGCATTAGTAACTACGTTAGCCTTCCTCGGATGGTACTGTATGTCGAACTGATAGTCTTTCACAAACTCTAACCACCTGCACTGATGCATATTCAGCTTAGGTACTTCAGTGACTTATGGTCTGTAAACAAGAGGAATTTCTCCCCCAATAAATAGTATCTCCATATACTCAATGCAAAGATGACCCCTGTTAACTCTAAGTCATGTGTGGGGTAGTTCCTCTCGTGCAGCTTAAGCTTGCGGGAGGCAAAAGCTATAGCCTTATCCTCCTATTGAAGTACTCCACCGAGTCCCCGTAAGGAGGCATCGATGTAAACTAGACAGTCCACGCCCAACTTAGGTAAAGTAAGGATTGGTGCTGAAGTAATCTTGTCTTTCAGCTCGTCGAAAGCCAATTGAGAGGTATCGTCCCAAACATATGGTACCCCCTTGCGAGTCAGGTTCATCAATGGACTCGCTATCTTGGAGAACCCTCGAATGAATCTCCTGTAGTACCCGGCTAACCCCAAGAAACTACGCACTTATGTCGGTGTCGTGGGCTATCCCCACTCCCTCACCGTTGACACCTTACTCGAGTTAATCGCTATCCCCTGAGAAACAACATGCCCTAAGAACTCTACTTCCCGTAACCAGAATCCGCACTTCTTATACTTAGCATACAGTTGATGCTCTCGTAGAGTCTGAAGAACCTGCCTTAAGTGCTCAGCAAGCTCTTCCTCAGTATGTGAATATATGAGGATGTCATCTATGAAGATGATGACAAACTGATCCAAGAACTCTCTGAACACTAGGTTCATCAAGTCCATGAATACAGCTGGAGCATTTGTGAGTCCAAATGGCATCACTCTAAACTCATAGGACCCATATCTCATCAAGAAAGCGGTCTTTGAAACATCTTGCTCTCTAATATGTAGCTGATGGTATCCTGACCTCAAATCTATCTTCGAAAAGAAGGTTTCTCCCCTCAGATGGTCGAACAGATCATCGATTCGAGGCAATGGATATTTATTCTGTATCGTGACCTTGTTCAGCTCCCGGTAGTCCACACATAGCCTCAATGAACCATCTCTTTTCTTCACAAACAAAACTAGAGCGCCCCAAGGTGAGGTACTCCTACGAATGAATCCCTGACCTAATAACTGCTCTATCTGATCTCGTAACTCTCGCATTTCCACCGGAGCCATACGGTATGGAGCGCGTGCTATCGGTCAAGTATCGGGTAAAAAATATATGACAAAGTCTATCTCTCGACTGGGGGGTAGACCCGGTATCTCCTGAAATACATCAGAATACTCATGAACAACAGGGATCGAGTCTAAGGGAATCACGACCTCCTTAGAGGTATCCTCCTCTATGTAATACAAATGATCGGTAGAGCCTCCCTCTGGGCGAGACATCGCCACTATAAACATCTCTTGCCCCGAAATGGAAAAGACAATACTCCCACCGAAACAATCTATCATGGCTCTGTATGCTGCGAGCCAATCCATACCAATAATAACATCGTGCTAATGCATATCTAAGACTAACATGTCTGCTGGTAATATCAAGCTACCAATCTATACTCCCACGCCTCGACATATAAAGAAAATTAACGATCCATTCCCCAGTGGTGAGTCTACACATGTCACAGTGCTCTCTGCCATGGCTAATAACCCTAAGGCCTTCGCAAAAAGGGTAGCTATAAAATAGTGTGTCGCCCAGTATCAAATAAAACCCGACCCATAATACCATGGATAGGAAACCTACCCTTAATCGCGGGTGGTGCCTGTGGAGCTATTGCCTGGTGGACGTTATAGACACGTCTGTACTGTAACTGCCCCTACTGCACTAGAGCTACTGGAATGGCTGGTAGGGCTGGTTCCTGAGCTGGTTTGGTGGGGCGGCTGGAAAAAGTAGCCTCTGTGGCTCATTATGGGCACCCAGCTACTGTGGGGCCCTATATCCCTCTGGACAATCCTGGCGCCTGTGGCCATTTTTACCACACCCCAAGCATCGGCCCCTGAAATTTCCTTCCCTCTGTCCCTGTTGATTACGACCCTGCTAGCCGTTACCACCCCGCCGTTGGCCCTGCTGGCCCTGCTAAAAATGTTGTTGGCCTTGATGGCCCTGCTGCTGACCCAGCGGCTGACGATGTTGGCCCTGCTGGCCCTGTTGATTAGGATGGCCCTGCCTAAATCCCCCAAATCCCTGCCTGGAGTCACCTGATTGGAACCGCTTGGCAGGGTCCCCCTGATGGGAACTCTGCTCATGCTGACGAATCTGTCCCTGAGATGTCGATGCTCCACTAGCACCACTACCCCATATCATGCCCAGCTGGTTGGATTCTCTTGCTCTCCTGCTTCCCTATAGATGGAAACGGTGATCCTGGCAGTGTAACAAAGTAGCATTCAGTATGTCTTTGTAGGTACTCAGTGTCAGGTTGCCTATGAGGTGTTGACAGATCCTCCAAGCCAACCCGTCTACAAACAACAGTATTTTTTTTCCCTGAGCGGGTGCCTCATCTGGCACTATAGTGTGAAGTCTAGTGAACTCCTCTTCGTACTCGGCAACAGTCAAATTCTCCTGCTTCAAACTTAGTACCTTCCTCCTCATCTCAGTCTGCATGGCGGATGGGAAGTATTTGCTGTCAAACCGCATCCAAAATGACTGAATAGTTATAGTATCCCTCTCCTCTAAGGTGGTAGTGGATTCCCACCAATGTAAAGTGGGCCACACTAGCTTAAAGGAAGCCAACAACTGTTTCTGCACATCCGTGCACTCGTACATGCACAAATGCCTCTGGATATCTTTCTTCCATTGGCTGGCTATAATAATATCCGAACAGCCCGCAAACTCTGGGGTATGCGCCTTCTGGAAGGCATCCCTAACTCGCTCCCATGTAGATGGAAGTTGTGTCGGTACTGGCGCCACTGCCTGGATTTAGGGTGGGGTCCGCTGCACTACCACAAGCGCGGCATTCACTGCCTGAGCAACGATAGCGGCTACCTCGGTTGCATTCATCATTCCTTGAGCCGGAGCTACTGGCTGCTCGGCTTGGACACACCTATCCTTAGGTGCGCGTCTCGAAGGCATCTGAAATGTAAAGAAATTTATTAGTCTACAGTTATTATCAAATCTCAAATAGTTAAAGACGTAATCGTAAAAGCAAGAATACAGCAATCCTAAAATAGGTCTCTAGAGTAAGAAAGTTAAGTTGAAAGTGAAATAAGTCGTACAGATCCTGAAGGACACTAGAACCTGATGCTCTGATACCACCTATAACACCCCGCCTAATTAAATACCGAGTGATCAGTCCTTGATTAAATTATAACCAAGGTGAATGGTTGGTTCATTCTTAGCATCACTGTCGCGAAAATAACTTTTCCAATTAACCACCATAAATAATTAACCTAAGTGACAAAACCATTTAAGACATTAATTTCCAAGTTTCATTTAAAAACCAACATTTAAAGCTTTACATAATCCATAGTTTAAGAATCACACAACAACTATACTGGAACATATATTCCAAACAACTAAGCATGAACGAACTAATTGCAACTTTAAAACTTCAAAGGAAAACATCCGAAAAGTAAAAATTCCAAAGCATAAATACTAGAAATAAATTAGTCGCAATCTCTGAAAAAACCAACTGAGTAATGAAAAATGGGCGACACATGCTCAATTGGATAAAATAAAAACTAGAAGGGAAATCAATAATGAGATCGTCTAAGCAAGAGGCCTGTAACTTACACCTAAGCTGCAGCACGTTCCATCCAAAGGAACCTATGCAAGATGTCTCTGTGGCTGGGCACCGGTAATATAGACATATATATACAAGAGAGAAGAGTAAATAGGAAACGGGTCAGAGACCAATTGTAAAACAGTTTAAAATTAGTTTAGCAAGTATTTAAAATGCATACCGGCTAATACGACAATCATATTAGTATGGCACTCCCTTGAGAAATTCTCACCTCTCTTTTAATGTGCACACCTATCGCACTAATACTCCCAACAATTTAACTTATCTTAAATTACTCACAATATTTCATGCCGACTATTTCTAATGTTACGAAACTTAATTTTATTTTAAAGTAAGGTCCTCACATAAGCTTCATTTGATTATAAAGATTCTCAGTATCGCATCATACTTTTCAAACACTTTTTCCCAGTTGAAATAATTATTTAACTTACGTACTATTAGTCACAGTAGGTAGTTCCAAAATTTCAAGTTTAAATATATATTATCTACACATATAATATATATACCAACGGCACCCCACTTACAATTTATGGTACTGGCATACTCTGCTATCTAGTCCCCGTATCCCTCGTACTAAGGGAAATACTAGTTCGGAATTGCTCTCTAACTGTATTAACACAAAACACATACAAATTGTGGGGAAGCATAGTTCCAAGTCACTAAGAGGTCAGCACATACCCTCACGTCTCTTAGGACCGTCTGACTATCAATCTGATAGCATGTACCAAGGATTCCAATGTTCTAGGGCATGAGTCAATATCCCCCATAAAGTTCCCATCGAGATAAGACTATCCCAGCGCGGTAACCTCAGGGATAGCAAGTAGCGCGGGCATGATTTCCACACGTATATAGTATATGCACAAACATAGTCATATATGTATACTATCATTCCCATATCAAATTTAGGTACACTCTCACCACCCATACTTACGATATTTATTCTTATTGCACATTATATGATTATCCCATACCGGCTTGCCTCTTATTCTTATTTATGGAATCATTCCAACTTACTACGTAACACTCGTGCATTCCAATCTTTCCAAGTGTAATTTCAGTAGGTACTCATATTTTAAAACGTAACTTCCTTACGAGTCTCACCCTTTAACACATGTTCCCATTGTCCCTTATGTGTAAAACACCCCCATGAAATGTTAATCTCGTCTTACATTAAAGGTTCCATAATTTTATACAGTCCTATTGTCTTCTTTACATCCCAAAATGTTTTAATAGAAATGTCCAAAGATTTCTACTCACTTAAATTGAAATTAATCATTTAAAAATAAAAATATAAGTCTTCTAGGAGGGGTCGATCGATCTATGGTAGGGGTTCAATCGATCGATGCTCTTGGGCCGACCGATCGATCAAGCAGGTATGGCAAATCTGCAGAATTTCCACTTACGGGTTTCTTCTTCCAAAATCATCCAAACTAATATATTTGACTACCAAACTCCCAAAAATTTATACTACAAGTGTTATATCCTCAAATAAAATATTCTATGTCAGGCATGCGGATTTTCATCATGAATCACGAATTAAATGGGGCATAATCCATAAAAATATTAAGAACCCTAATATTTTCTTTGTTCAGTTTATTCCCATTCTTTTACCAGATTTCATACTCTTAATTTACTATAATTTCGTGGTTCAACCTCTACATGTGAATTTGATTTCTAGAATACATCTATAACCTATACATCATGCAAATCCAAGTCTCCCAAATAGGTTTTTCTTTCACAAAAACTAGTCACAATCAACCCTAGACTAATATTATTTAAGCATTAACTGAAATAGAGCAAGATAGATACTTACCTGGGAATTCTTGGTTCATATTTGTGAAGATATTGGTGTGGTTGTGATCCTTGTTGCGCGATCTAAGATTTGGCGGCGACGGGTGTGTAAACGGAGGAGTTCTTGGCCTCGAACTCCTTGGAAAGATTCTCCTCTTCCTCTCCAATGGCCGTCTTTGGTTTGAGGATATTCTAACCCTAGAAGATGACTCCTACCATCTGATATACTCTTATAAATTTTGTGGATTTTCATGCCCAAAAATGTAAAATGTCAAAAATGCCCTCCCGGGATGTTAATTAGGCCTAAAAACGTCCTGAGGCCTAAAAATGCCTAAAGACCCAAACTGAACCCCGGGTACATTATTTTGACTATCTCGACCCTTGCGGACACATTGACGTACTCAAAATGACCATACAGGCGACTTATAATATATTCACTTTTTATAGTTCGAATTTAATCCCGACACGACACAAGCGCGTCCCGATAAAATTAAAATTACCAAATTAGATTCTCGTGATAATTTTACTAAATATAAATACACCTCTTACTTTACTCATAAAGTAACATACAACAAAATTCCAATAATTACTAACTCTCATCACGCTAGTAAGTATTTAAATGATTTTCTGGATTAATATTAAATTAATATCTCTAATTAAATTTAATAAATCCCCAAAATTAAAAGTCATAAAAATACGGGGTATTACAATAGGAAGGTAGCGAGAAAATATGTGAGGAGCTAGAATGGATAGAAATTAATAGTGAACAAAGAAATGATAAGGACAGGAGGCGCGAGGAATGGTTCTTCAATCTTGACCGAGAAGAGACTAGTTGTAAGGTGGTTGAGCAAGTGAATAACCCAGAAGGTGAAGCAGATGTCATCCTTCCCTGGGATCAAGGAGGGACATCTAAAGTAGAGTATGTATGTATTGCCCAAATGTATGATGTGGACTTAGACTCTGAGTGTGAAGCCATAGTAAGGACTCCTAAGTTCAAGTGATTCTTTGACTAGATAAGAGTAAAGTATGACACCTTAGTAGTCATCACAATAAAGGTTTTGTAGGCAGTGCAACATTACGAAGACCCCTTACTAAATTGGCAGGGACCAATTGGGAGGTTAATCAAAATATACACTTTTGAAGTGGTCTTCTCTGAGGCAGATAGGTAAGTTCCCTATTTCCACAACCGCCTGTTGTGCGTGACAACTATGATCAATGAAATCTATCTCCCAAGGCATTGATGGATGGAGGGGCATCTATTAATATTATACTGATCAATACATTGTATGAGACATGGATTAATTAAGAAAAGATAGTAACTGTGCCATTAGTGATTTAAGGACTCGACAGCGCCCGCATGGATTCCTTAGGATATCTGAACATGGGTATTAAGTTGGAGAATTTCACTTCCCACATCAAATTCCACATCACCAATTCCAACACCAAATACCAATTTCTCATTGGAAGGGTGTGGATGAATACCCATAAAAAATTACCCCCCACATACCACCAACATTTGGGGAATGAAGATCATAATCAAAGAAACATAGAAGCCATTTCTTGTTGAGGAGGCCCACCTAGCGAATGCGGCATTTTACACAGAGTTGGAAAGAGAAAGAGTTTTGCAAGAAAGTTGGAGAAAAGGTAAGTGGTTAAATGAGATTCCTAGATAAAAAAAGTCTGTCCATGATCATCTGGGGATCCCCCACATAGCAAAAGTAAAGAGGAAGGTAGAGGAGGTAGCCAAACCTCAAACTTTCAAGAAGGTGGTCCCACCCGATGGGAAACTTATATACTATTTATAACGGTCTATGTGGGTGGCATTTTGGGATCAGAGCATTGACCCGACACTAGAGTGTTTTTTGGTGCACGATTACCACATCATTGAACATAGTGAAGAACCAGAAGAGGCTCTAGAGTGTATGCAAGATGGACTCAGGGAGTAACTACAAGAGCTAGAAGAAATCAACTTGGGAGTAGAAGGGAGTGAAACTAGACCCATTCTAATTTCTAAGAGTTTGAATCTAAAGCGTAAGGGAGAGCTCGTCCACTTGCTCAAATGTATTTTCCTGGAAATACATAGAGATGCCAGGGATAGAACCGAAAATGAGATCCCACAAATTAAATATTTTTTCCAATGCTCTTCGAGTCAGACAAGAAATACGTACGTACAAAGCTAAGCTCGACCTAAAGATAAAAGTAGAAGTAGAGAAACTATTGGTAGTAGGGTTCACTAAACCCATCGAGTACCCTGTGTGGCTCTCCATCATTGTACCTATGGTGAAGATGGACAAGATTCAAATTTAAATTTGTGTGTACTTTTGTGATTTAAACTAGGCATGTCCCGATAATGAGTTCCCCTACCTAGTATAGACGACTTAGTAGATTCTACCGCATGCCATGAAATGTATAGTTTTATGGATGGGTACGTCGGCTATAATCAGATTAAGATGGACCAAGTGTATGCGGAAAATACTGCCTTCCGCATTCCATTAGGAAACTTTCACTATAAAGTCATGCCATTCAGATTGAAGAACATCGGGGCCACCTGACAACAGACCATAATGGCAATATTCCATGAGTGGTTTCATGATATACTGGAATTCTATGTGGATGACCTGGTGGTCAAGTTTGAGAGAGAAAACAGTCATATACAAGACCTCCAAAGAGTCTTTGAGAGATGTCGTAGTTATAAGATGCGGATGAACCCCTCAAAGTGTGCCTTCGGGGTCACTAGAGGGAAGTTTTTGGGGTTTGTAATGAATAGACGGAGGTTACAGTTTGGCACAAAAAAGAATAAGTCAAACATGATGATTCCACATTTAAAGAGTTAGAGGCAAATCAAGAGATTCTTAGGAAAGGTTTCCTACCGAAGAAGGTTTGTACCTACACTGCCAGAGGTGAACCACCTATTTACACCCCTGTTGAAAGAAAAAGCTAAGTAGACCTGAGGGGAAGAACAAAAGACTTTGAGAAGATCAAAGATATTTTAGCCTCTTCATCCACGATGATCCCATCAAAGGATGGGGCACCACTGTTACTCTACCTCACTTTAACAAAAAGGTCTATAGTAGAACTATTGGCTCAAGAGAAGGAATAAGTAGAGAAAATGGTGTGTTACTTGTCAAGGGTGATATCGAGTACATAATCAATATATATCAATGTTGAGAGACACTACATTGCTATAGTTTTCATGGATCCAAAGTTGAGACACTACCTATTAGCCTTTACAGTCCATATAGTTACTAAGTCTGACCCTATCAAGTACCTCTTATCACGAATGGTCCTGGTAGGGCGGGCAGCGAGGTGGTTCTTAATTTGAAAGAGTATTTTTGTAGTGAATAATACCTAAATCCATCAAAATTCAAGTGGTATCTGATCTGTTGGCCCACTTCCCAAGTGGGAATTTTGAGCCCCTAGTGAAGAGATACCTGGGGAAATTTTGAGGCATGCCTGGCAGAAGAGATTGAGAAGTGAAATATCGATTTTGATGGCTCTAACACATAAGGAACGGGAGGTGCGGTCATTATCCTCTTAACTAGTAAGGAGAAGATAAACCTCTTCTTCAAGCTAGATTTTAAATGATCGAACAATGAGGCTCAGTATGAGGCCCTCATTTTGGGTATGTTGGAAGCACTTCGAAGGGGCATTAGAGTACTATGTATATGAAAGGACTCTAACCTGGTGGTGAAATAGGTTAATGGGGATTTATCCCTCAAACATGACAACCTGGCACCATACATATCCATCATATTGAAGTTACTGAGGCAGTTCCTGAAAGTGACCGTTGAGATGCATGCGCAAATAATGAAATAGGCATCCTGATGCACTAGCTATAGTAACCCAAAAATTAGACGTGAATGAGTCACAGGTGACTATCACAGTACGACGGAGAACGATGCCTACCATAGTGAAGTCTTTATTCCCAAGTGATGAGTTAGAGGATTGGAGGTACCTGGTTATGAAGCATCTAGAAAAAAAGAGAAGGAATGATGAAGATGTTAGAACTAGCTAACTACCACCTGTGTAGCGAACACTTTATTATAAGAGCACTGGTGGGTTCATATCAAGGACTGTAGGAGAAGAGGAAGCAAGAGAGAGGTTATCATCAATGCACGAGAAGCATTGCGGGATGCTGATGTCCCTTTATATCGCCGAGTGCAGTGGGGGGGCTATTATTGGCCCACAATGAGCACATAAGTTGCTCATCTGTAGCAGGGCTATTTAAAGTGCCAAACCCAATTTAACCAACCTATAGAAGCTATTTTTTTAGAGGCCTTTGAATATTAGAGGCAACCCTATATAACTTATTTTAAAGATGGTGATCTATCTATAGAAAGAGAGGATAACATTTATCTAAGAAAGAGAGTTGCCAGCTTCTTCCTAGTAGAAGGGGAGATCTATAAGAAGGGATACAATGAGAAAAAAATGAAATGTGTAGCCAAAGAGGATGTGGAAAGAGCGTTGAAAGAGTTCCATGATTCTTCCCATATAGGAGCTACAACCTGTACGACCAGCTGATGACGTTGGAGTATTATTGGCCAACAATGGAGGTTGATTCCATTGGTTATATAAAGAAGTGTAGAGCTTTCCAAGTACATGGTAACATGGTACATGCCCCTTCTGTTAGTCTATAAATCCTAGAAGCTCCATACCCCTTCAACATATGGCCGTTCGATCTGGTAGGAAAGATCAACCTAACCTCTCATGGCAAAGCTTTCATTATTATCACCAGAGAATTGTATACCAAATGGGCCGAAGTTGTCCCCCTCAGGAGAGTGGCTTCCCAAGTGGTAACCCAATTTATTAGGGAGTGTATCATATGCCGATTTGGTATACCCAAGGTGATTCTAACATACAATGGGAAATAATTTATATATAAGGATATGGCACTTATCACATATTAGTATAAGATTGTGCATAACAGCTCAACTATCTCCCACCCTAAGGGCAATGGCCAAGCAGACGCCACAAATAAGACCTTGATCAATATCCTAAAAAAGATGTTGTAGGACATGCCGGGAGAGTGGTATGAGAAGCTACCCATGGTACTATGGGCTTACTTTACTTCCAATAGAAAACTGACCAGGTTTACTCCATTCTCACTTGGGTATGGGACTGATGCTATCTGATCGGTGGAACTGGTGGTACCAGTCACACCCCGCGTAATTCTAGCGTCGGCCACCACCAAAACTAAGTCGGGCATGAGTAAATAAAATACCATTCTTAGCATGAGACATATATGAGACATATAAAATCAATCCATAAGATAAATAATTGAATCAATCCCAAATGATAATAACAACTGAGCGATAAAAGATCCATCACATGCTAAAACTTCGAATAAATCCAATCTCCAATAATGATTTAATTAAAAACTAAATAATAATCAACAGTGAATGATCCAACTGAAATCTTCTAATAACTTTGGAGCCGAATGGCCCAATAAAAACCCAAATGAAGTCTCATAATGAAATATGACTTAAAAGAAAGTCTAACTAAATAAAGCAATAAAATGAATAAACTCTAATTGAACCTCCAAATGAAAAACTCTGATAATCCTATGTAGCTTCTCCAAAACTTATCCTAAAAAAGTTAGTCAACGCATGAGGTCAATCCCGGAGCATGAATACATGCTACTCCCTTAAAATAGGGTCCGTGAACCCAGACAGTAGCATTATATGCAATAAATATCACAATAGAATATTTTAATTAAATGTTTTATTAAATGCGGGAAAGATAAATTACTAACCACCCCCAAATATTCTAATAAAAACACACTAATATAATTTTAATTATCCCATCGCCCCAAAGCATTAATTTAATTAAATTGACCCAAATTGTCATTAGTATCACTTTTTATTATGGCGGTCCTCCCGCCCCGGGTGGTAATTTCCATCAAAGTTTAACACTTCCCCTTTCCAAAATGCCAGTCGAATATGTTTAAATTGTCAATCCCTAACAATTTGACAAGGTCCCACACACGACACAATATAAATCGCCAGCCGGCCCATTTAAACTGTCAACCCACGCATATTATGTCTCCACAAATTTTAATACATGTTTTTATCTTATGCATTAATTTTCATTTTCTGAATTTCAAAATTAACAAATTACCCCACCCTTTTAATCGATGCGAGATCCTCAAAATACAACTTAGTCCCATACCTAAAGATCCCCTAGTACACATACATCCTATCCTACATATAGGATGATTTACTAATATAAAACACGTCCTAGTCTCATGCCTAATCTAATGCAACGATAATAAAACATTAAAATCATCCTAACCCTAGAATATAAAATCCCCACAAAGTTACACGAATAAGTCCCATACCTAGCAAGCATCCTAAAATAGGGTTGAGAAAGAATAATACCCAAAAGTCCCTCATCCCCATGATGGAAAAGTTAATAATAATATTCCACTCAATATAATAAATCATAAACACAACATGACAATATAATCATAAACGTCCCAATTTAATTTAATTCAATTAATAGCACCGTCGTTGTTTTCAATATAATTCATTCTATTCAATAATGTTAACTTATCTAACATGTGATGATTATAATATGATATAGTTATCCTCTTTTATAAATTATCTAATTTTTTTAGTGTGTACGCGTTCCAATATAATATATATCTAATCCCATAATTTCTACATGCAAACCTAGATCCCCCAAACCTTGAAAATCCAATAATCTAACCTACGCACCCAGGGGTTTCAAAGATTAAATCATATTAAGAGATTTCATAAAAATAGTCCCAAATTAAGTGTCCACTTTCTCTAATTAAGTTACTCATTGATTTTATAAAAAAAAACATGATTAAGGGTTTAGGCGACACTAAAGACACATAATACCAAAGGAAGAGAATAGAGTATTCATGCTTGAGATTAAGATGAAGAGATTATGACTACACGTTTGGATTCCTCTCGAAAAATTAGCGAAGAGACATTCGTGAACAATCTTGAGAAAACCCTATTTAAAGCTTCAAAACTTGGATTGAAAATAACTCTCCAATGACGCTAAGGTTTTGAGGGAGGAAGAAGATGTAAAAGAGGAGATTGTTTCTCTTAGGGTTTAGAAGAAAGTTCTTTTAAAAGTCCTAAACCCGTCACTTTATCTATATACCAAAAAGAATTTGAGTCCTAATCAAATACAAACACTCAAAAAATTATTACGAACGATCAAACCGTAAGTATGGCTTAAAATTTTTGTACTTTGTAGCGAAAGGAGAGATGGAGCTGCTGTGAAAAATCCAGTTCAATCGGACGGTCGAATTTCTAAATATATTATTTTTATCCTCCTTAGCTCGGATCCTCCTCGATTTTTAGACAAAAAATTATAATTTCTAAATTTTAATCCCGATTCAAATTCCACTTAAAACCTTATTTTTATATATAAAAACAAACATATTTAATTAATAAGAATAATTAATTTTATTTTTTCTCGAATTTCCCAATTAATTAATTAAATTAATTAATAAAGACACAGGGTCTTACAGTACCCTCAGCTAGGGGTCGCTATAAGTCATTGCCTCATTCCTGACTCACGACGTGTGTAGTTGGAGGCACTGGATGAGCATAGAGATAAGAAAAAGTTAACTTCAAAGTCTATACCCAGCAGTTGTCCATATCTTATGAGAACCTATTCAAGCCCAAAGAGTTTCAGGTGGTCGACTTGGTCCTGCCCGCATCCACTCATCACATCCACGGCATGTCGGTGTCAAACTCCAAACCCAATTAGGAAGGCCCCTTTGTGGTAAGGGGTAGGTAAATTAGGGTAATGCCAGATCTCGGAGTCGGAAAGTTACTGTCTCCAATCCATCAATTGCAAATGGCTAAAGAGGTACTATGCCTAGTTTTGTTAAAGTTCATTTCCTATTGAAGAATTTAAGTGGCTTGCCCTAACACCCAAAAAGTTTTTTTTAAATGATAGAGTAGCATAGTCTTGTAAACAATATACAGTATGAAAAGAAATGAATAACAACCCTTTTTATCATTTCATGATGATTTTTATCTTATTTACTTACCCTCTATACAAGGTAGATCTGCTAGAATATTTTTTCAGAAATACTCTCTACTAGGCTAGAAGAAGATCCAGATAAAAAGAAATTTTCTCATTACACTTGGGGGGGTATATACATCGTAAGAGAAAATTATATTGAGCAATTTCCTTCCATAGATAACAGGCAAATGGCTTTATCCTTGCCACTAGATAGCAGGAGGACATCCTCTAAGCAATAATAAAATCTGGTTTGATTTTCTAAAAAGTTACAACCTTTGTTCTCAAATAACATCTTTACTTAACTAGTTCTCATAAATTGTGGAGAAGGGGGGTCTATACCCCCCCTCCCCCAGTCTAAATTTTTTAGGGAAAAAGGTTCCTAATAAACTATTTGAAATAAGGACCCCGCAGACTAGGGGAAATGTTTCTAAAAAAAGGATAGTCATTTCTATTGGTAAATTATATTCAATGTTTGTAGGAAGAATAGAGGCTAACAATTTCTCCATGTTATTCCCTAAGAAATGAATGTGAATAGTAAAATACCCCATAGATAGAAAGGGCAACTCTACAATATTAACTTGCTCAGATAATATACAAGTACCCCATAGTTAGAATGGGTAGCTATGAAATATTAACTTGCTCATATAATATGCAAGTACCCCACAGTTAGGAGAGGAAGTTCAAAAATATTAACTTGCTCAGATAATATGCAAGTACCCTACAGTTAGAAGGGGCAGCTCTAAAATATTAACTTGCTCAATTAATATGCAAGTACCCCACAGTTAGAGAGGCGTCTTCCAAATGTTAACTTGCTCAGCCTATATGCAAATACCCCATGGGTAATGGGTCAAATTTCAAATGTTAGCTTGCTCAGCTCAAATGCAAGTATCCCACAACTAGAGGGGCATCTTCCCAATGTCAACTTGCTTAGCCTATATGCAAGTACCCCACAGTTAGAGATACACCTTCCAAATATTAACTTGCTCAGCCTATATGCAAGTACCCCACAATTAGAGTGGCAACTTCAAAATTTTAACTTTTTTATCTATATGCAAGTACCCTATAGTTAGAGGGGAAGCTTTAAAATATTGACTTGCTCAGCTATATGCAAGTACCCCCACAGTTAGAGGGGCTAGATCTGAAATGACGAATTGTTGTGCTCATATGAAAGTACCCCACAGTTAGAGGGGGCATCTCTAAAATGATAACTTTCTCAGCTCATATGCAAGTACCCAATTAGAGGCGGCAGCTCTGAAATGATAACATTCTCAGCTCATAAGAAAACACCTCATCGTTATAGAGGCAGTTTTGAAATGATAACTTGCTTCAATCTCTTGCAAGTACCCCACAAACATGGGGCAGTTCTAATTGACAAATTGCTCATAGTAAATAGAGTAGGCCACAGTTAATAGACATTAACTCATCATAAAGGCAAAGATAACATCAGTGTAGTTTTCGTAGTTAAAAATTAAAATTTCTAAGAAATAGCTAAAAGTAACTTTGGTATGATAGTTTAATACCTGAGGATTGCACAGCATAGCACTCTCAGCATATTTAGCATAACTAGGAATAGCCGTTTCACTAACCTAAAAATAAGGAAATAAGAGTGTGATGACAAGCACACTTGCATAGTAAAAGCAGGAAGAAAAGGGAAAGGAGAAAGGAGTAAATGGTATGACGGTATAATATCTCTCTCATAGCTACTTCCCTAAGATGTTCCACGGCAATCGGAACAATCACAATACTAACCTAAAAAAAAGGAAACATGTAAGTGTTAACAAACACTTGCACTGTAAAATCAAGTTTGAGAGGTATGATATACCAAGTGTTTACTCAGATAATCTCATTTGAGACACTAGTCATAGGTCCCACAATGATAGGGATAGCTGCAATATTGACTTGAATGTAATAAAACCAAGTGTTAGCAAACCCTTGCCCAGAAAATGCAAGTCAAGAGTATAGTATGCCAAATATACTAAGGTATCCCTCTCCGGGAGGCTATCCAAAGGTCTTACATGTAAAGGAAGTGGTGCAACACTAATCTGAGAATAAACATAAAAGTACGGTAAATAGAAGGACCATAGTTACAAGTATGTCAAAAATACGTAAAGATTCTCGTGTATAAAAGAAAAGTTAAGAAGTTTAAGCAAAATGAATTGATATATGCAAAAAATTACTTGGGGAGTTACTACCTCGGAACTCAGGGCAAGTCCCATAGATAATGACCTCAGCTATACTGACCTAAAATCAAGTAAAAATAGAGAAATGTACAAGTGGATGGCACATAGAAGAAGTTTCCTCTTGGGTAGGAATGTATAGTACATATGGGGGACACAAGACTCGCATCAGGGACTATTTGTGAAGAAGTCTTGCCAGTACCAACTTTTGAAGGAGGAAATAAATGAATGTTAACAAAACACTTGCATACTGACATAAGAAATATAGACAAGTCATAAAAAATATCTTCTTGCAAAAGATGTCGAGAGGGGCACTATGGTGGTGCAACTATCGAGAATAGTAGCAACAGGGGCACCAACAGCTGCAGGGGTTATTGGAGAAGCATCCCTAGGGTCCTTCGATATTCCAAAAACTAATGATGTCATATAAAGCCTTTTGTTTTACCCAGCAAAAAATACTTTGCACCAGGGGACTAATGTAGATGGGTACTACCCCACAGTAAAAAGTAATTCGTGGCGAGGGAGTCCACTACGAGGGACGGACCCCTCTGCCAACACCACGACAAAAGGAGTGAATAATGGGGAGGGATTACATTACAAGGTACTCCTTTAATAATACCATAGTAAAGGTACGATTTGGGGGAAGGAGTCTACCACGAAGGATCCCTTTGTCTAGATCACAATAAAGAGTTATTTCGTGATGTGAGAGTCCACCAGGAGGGATCCCTTAGACATTCTAAATCAAACAGTGTAATGATGTAATGGTATGAAACTTTTATAATACAAGATGAAGTGATTGCTTTGCACAAAACCATTTGTTCTCCTCAACACATGAGAACACACTATATGGTTGACTCTCTTGAGTCCGTACCATATAGGACTTTTAACTAGTTTGGATATGAAGATAAAATAGTTTATTTTTCTTGAGCATCCCCTCCAAGGTACACAAGCACCATCATCAAACATCAATCAGTCCAAGAACCACATACATCTACCAAAGGGAAGTATTTTTATCTCTTTAACACACTATAGGACACAATTCATGCATATAGGTGTTAATGTGTGTGCACGTGTGTTTACATATTTTTAGGAGTTTTTATAACATTTTAAAACTATTTTAAATATTTTTAAAAGTAATTAAAATCATGTTTTAAAAGTTTTGGGGTTAAAATTCAAATTAGTTTTATTCCTTAAAAATGTGTCAGGGTAAATGTAAAATTGACAATGACATTTGTGGGCACAATTTGGATTATTTAAAAGTTTTAAAACACGTGTTTCATAGCCTATTGGATTATCCCACATTTTAGCACACAACTGGTTACATTTGTGTTTTCAATGTGTCTTAGAAGTGGGAAATAATATTAACCATTAGATCATTTTAATCTATGATATGCATATGTTTTGAAGTGATCCATGTGATATCGTTTAGGTCCAATCAGAGAAAGTGTTTGTACGGTGCCATTTCAACCCTTATATTTAGAATTGAACCGTCAAAGCAATCCTAACCCTTTATTTCCTTCGAACATATGGAACCTTCTATGACCAGTATAAATAGGCTCTTTGGGTCAGCCATTTAAACACTTTGGTCATTCGTCTAACTTGAGAGAAAAATTAGAGAAAAGAGAGTTTAAAGAGAGAAGTTATATATATATATATGTGTGTGTGTGTGTGTGTGTGTGTGTGTGTGTGTGTAGAGAGAGAGAGAGAGAGAGAAATAAAACCAATCTTCGTAATACAAAACTCTTAGGTTTTCTTCCAAAAAATAAGCACGTTCTTAAAGTTTCAACTATTCCAGAAAACCTACCTTTTGAGAGTAAGAATCAGTTAGGTTTTTATGAGTTTGGTATTTGGTTCAATTTGAAGACCCTCTTCACTCATTATCTCTCGTAGGAACCACATCTCACTGTGGATCTTGCATTTCTTTCTAAATATTGTAAGATTTTCTAATAGATATATCACACGATATAATTTAGGGTTTCTGTTATCTCTTATCTATTGGATCTTGTTTTGTATGTTTATATTTCTTTAGATCCACTCTCTATTTCAAATTATTTGAAAAATATATTTCCCAAAATCTCATATCTGAAAAACCTTGTTTCAAAAATATAAGTTTCACAGTTTGAGAAATTATTTCGTACATAAATAAGTTTTCAAACTATAAAATCTAGTTTTTAGAAAGATTATTTTCCTAATCTAAAATTACTTTTTGAAGCCTGATTTTCATAGAGATTTGAACTCTTTGCATGTCATATAAAAATTGTGTAATTTTATAGGATTTATTGTATAAATATTGAAAGGTGTGAGTTACATATTTGCATGTAGTTATAGTCACATAACTATCAGCGTCACTCTCACACAAACACATAGTTAGTGTGTTTCATTTGAAAGATCTTGAGTTGGTTGAGCCACCAGAAACAAAGAGCAAGGAGGAAGGCAAAGAAGCTGGTAGGAAGGTCAAGGGTTCATATTAGAATTACCTTTGAGAGGTACACTCGTATAGATACATTTCTATCTTAGTCTTAGGATCTTAAACGCATGCTTAGTGCTTGTAATCTTGTAATATTGTTTGATTTTAGTGGATTTTTTGTTTTGTGGCGTGGAGGTCACCGTGGTTGTTTCCCCTAATTTAGGGTTTTACCACGTAAAAATATTGTCTCTTGTGTGTGGTTTTTACATCTTCACCACTACTGCTGAAAACTAGACTTGGGTTTAATTTTAAAACTTATTTCCAAGAAACTAAAATAACTTGTTCATTATTTTTAAACACATCTTGTGTTACTGTCCAGTTTTATAAAAGAGTTTCCTCAAAAAGTTATTTGAAACTTACTTAACTGTTTTAACTTGTGTTAACAACTTAGTAAGGTTTTTCAATTAGTATCAGAGCTGAGTGCTTGTTTTTCAAAATATGTTAGATCTTGTGCTCTGAAACTATTTTGAAAACAAAATCTCAATGGACGAGAGATTTGAGCATTTTGGAAATTTGTCCAGACCTCCCGTCCTTGATGGAACCAATTATCCTTACAGAAAGTAAGGATGATTGCCTTCATCCAAGGGACTTTAGGAGATGATTCATGGGATGTCTTTGAAAATGGATATACTCATCCAACTAAGCATGTTGTAGAAGGTAATAATGAAAGAATTAAAAAAATACCTCGATGAATTTATAAAGGAAGAAATACTGGCCTCTGTAATTAAAATAAAGGGGAAAATGCCATATTTATGTCTGTTAATGAACATGAATTTAAAAGGATATTTATATCTTCAACATCTAATGAATCCTAGGACATGTTAGTCATTGCACATGAAGGTGATGGCCATATTAGGCAACCAAAACTTAGATGTTAATACATTAGTATAATACTCTCCTTATGGATGAAACTGAGACTTTCGATGAATTCTACATTACACTAACTGATGTTATTACTAAACTACATGTTAATGGTATTATATATGAAAGGAAATAAATAGTCTCTAAATTCTTATATGCCTTACCCCTAAGTTTGATAACAAACGTTATGCAATTGAGGAGATAGATGACCCATATTTTCCCCTGAACTCCTTGATAGCTAACTTAGGACTCTAGAAATGGAACTGGAATTTAAAAAGAATCTTTCCAATAATCAAAAGAGACACACCATTCCTAATGTATTCTTCCAGTCCAAAATTACCACGCCATAATTTATTGTACCAAATATTAATCAGGACTCTGAAGAAGGCCGTAACTTTAAATAATTTGGATAATCAGATAGCCCTCATGTCTAACCATATTAAGAAAATTGTAAAGTTTTGGAAACAATATTGATTCTAAACAAGGGAAGACTGCTTATTCGAATTATTCTAATAACAGACCTCATGAGAGAAATCAAGACAAACACAACACTGATGATAACAATAGACCAAGGACTGATATGAATAATGTTAAATTTCATCGTTGTCGGAAACTAGGTCATTTTTCCAGTAAGTGTAAAGTTAGACTTAACAATAACAAAGCTGAGGCCAATATATGTCAGACTTGGGATGACTCAAGTAAATCTGAAGAATATGAACCCGAGTCTTCTAATTCTTTTTATCATTGTATGGCTTTCTTTGCTAAAATTATTTATGTTGATGATATCCTTGAGAACAATATTGATTCTGATGTTGTTATGCCTAGATATATTGTGACTGATAATGTTGTACCAGCTTCTAGTTTATCTTCTCTTTAATTAGAAAATAATGTTGTTAATGTTGCAAGTAAGAATTCTTCCACGTTGTTTGTGCATCAAAGTGATTGCTCTAATGATGAATTAAATGGGTATCTGAGTGTAACAATTGAAATGCTAGAGGAAAACTCACACATTATACTAGATGATTCTGAAACGATGATCTACTTGACATTCACACACTTTACACTAAGACCCTTAGGAAGAGCAGTAGACTAGAAAATATTGTCAAGGAGTTAACTGAGAAAATAGAAGCCTTAAGCCTAATGGTAAAGCAGAACACTGAGGACTAGACTAATCAGTGTTTAGCCTATGCAACTAAAACTAAAGTTTTTTTTTCAAAAAATCAAACAACTTTCTGAATAAAATTAATTTTTGGAAAATAAATATAAGGAAACTTTGATAGAATTGGAAGAATCTAAAGAAAAGGTTTCAACTGTCTTTAAAAACAAATTTAAGCTTGAAAATAATTATAATTATTTTGAAGAGTGTTTTAGCCTCTTGTAAAACTAATTTCGAAGACAAAATAGGCATAGGTTTTGATCAAAAAACTAAGCCACAAACCAAACCTTTGCAAAATGTAAAATTTGTGTCTTTTGGAAAAAGACCCATTGATCTATGTCCTGATTTTCAAGCCTTAAAAGCTGATTTTGAGAATAAAAAGGGCCAGACATCTTGATGAAAAACTATCCAAAGCCTAATGCTGAATCTAAGGCTAAATATGTTTTCCCCCCTATTACGATATTTGAACCTGATTGGAAAACTGTTGTAGTTAGACCTAAGGTCAATGTCCAGCAAATGGATAAACCTCTCTTAAAAGATTTTAAAAATCAGAAAGAACCGTTTATCCACCAAAATTATTCATACCGTGATGTTTATGGACATTGTTTCGCTTTCGGGTTAAAGCAGTTCAAATAGCTTGTCATATTATCAACAAAGATTTCCTTAGAAAAATACCAAACAAACGTCCTACGAACTTTGGTATGGAAAATAACCTAACTTCAAATATTTTTGAAATTTTAGGAGTACTTGCTATGTTTGCAAAGACAGAGAACACCGATATAAATTTGAAACCCATGATGATAAAGCCATACTTTTGCGTTACTACCCTAATAGTTAGGCTTATCACATTTATAATTTGTGTACCAAAGTAATCATGGAATATATAAATGTGATAGTGAGTGACATTCATGTCGAGAGTAAAGAATAAGGTCTAACTATAGTGCATGAGTTTGAAAACAATTTTACTTATGACTCTCCAGAGATAGTTGATCCTTTACTAACTGAGACCACTGAAGTACCTAACTGTGTTTCTAAAGATCATCTTATATATAATATTGTTGGTAAACCTGAAGAGCCAGTGTGTACAAGATCCTAATTACGTAATGTTGCTCATTTTTCATGCTTTGTTTCATTAATAGAACCAAAGAATGTAAATGAAGCACTTAATGCCTCATTTTGGATAGGTGTTATGCAAGAAGAGCTCGCCCAATTTAAAAGTCATAGCGTGTGGTATCTTGTGCCTAGGCTAGAAAATAAAAGGGTTATTGACACTCACTAGATTTTCAAAAATAAAATAGATGAATCTGGGATGATAGTTAGAAATAAAGAAAAATTAATTGCCTAGGGTTACTCTCAAGTTAAAGAAATATATTTCGAGGAGACTTTTGTCCCGTCACTCACCTTGAGTCTGTTCACTTACTCTTGGCCATAGCTTGCCACTTACAATTCACACTTTATCAAATGGACGTGAAATCCTCCTTATTAAATTGTATTTTGATAGAGGAGACTTATATAGAACAACCGAAAGGCTTTATTGATCCTCATTACCTAAACCACGCTAATAATTGAAAAATGCATTATACAGTTTAAAGCAAGCCCTTCGGGCCTGGTACGAATGCCAGTCAACCTTTTTTTATCAATAAAGGGTTTTGATGAGGTGGAAATGACCAAACACTATTTGTTGAACATTTTAACAAACGGGTCTTAATAGCTCAGGTTTATGTTGATGACATAATATTTGATTCTACTTCCCCGTCTGAAGTTAAATAATTTTCTAAAGTTATGCACGGGGAGTTCCAAATGTCGCTTATGGGGGAGCTTAAGTATCTCTTAGGACTTCAAGTCAAGAAACAATATGATGGGTTATTCATTTCGCAATCAAAACATGCTATAGATTTAGTGAAAAAGTTTAGATTAGAGAATGCCAAGGTTGTTAGGACTCCCATGAATACTTCTATAAAACTTCTAAAAGATGAACATGGGAAACCTATAGATCCTACCCTATATAAAAGTATGATACGTTCCCTATTATACCTCATAACCTCGCATCCTGATATCAAGTATGATGTGTGTATTTGTGCCTATTACCAAAGTGAACCTAAGGAAAGTCACTTGCTATGTGTGAAACGAATTATGAAATATGTTAACGATACAATAAACCAAGGGATAGGGTACACAAACGACACATATAACACAATTATAGGATACACCGCTGCGGATTGGCTAGCTGTTCTGATGACAGTAAAAGCGCCTTAGGCGCTGGTTATTATATAGGTAATAACTTAGTAGGATGGAGTAGTAAAAAGAAAAATTCCACTTCACTTTGCACAGTAGAATCTGAATATATAGTTGCAGTACGTTGTTGTGCTCAATTAATGTGGATTGAGAAAATGCTTAGTGACTGCGGCATTAATGAAGAAAAGATACATTTATAATACGATAAATATCTCTAAGAATCATGTTAAACATTCACATACTAAACACATCAAGATAAGACACCATTTTATCCGTGAATTAGTTGAATTTAAAGAATTATAGATAAACTTTTTACCTACAAAACTTCAATTAGCAGACTTATTTACTAAACCGTTAGATAACTTGAGATTTGAATCCTTAAGAAAATCTATTAGTATGGTTATTCCTGAATAATTGTCTATAACCTATAGTATATCCTCCGGTTACATTCATGTTGATAATTGGTCTTTGAGGATATAGGGCACGGTCGTTTGAAAAATGACAAAAGACATCTCGTATCTCTATTTTATGTAGGAGAGACCTGAAGTGACCCGTTGATTATTATAGGTTTTTACATTGTTTATTAACATTCCTTATCAATTTTTTCACCATTTGTACTTTTGAGCAAAATTAGGGGAGAAATACTTAAGTAACATGCTATATTTATATTTAAATATTTTTAGGATTTTTTTATAACATTTTAAAACTATTTTAAACATTTAAAAATCATTTAAAATGATTTTTAAAATAATAAAAATCATGTTTTAAAAGTGTTGGGGTTAAAAGTCAAATTTGTTTTATTCCTTAAAAATATGCCAGGGTAGAATATAAAATCGGTAGAGACATTTGTGGGTAAAATTTGGATTATTAAATGTTCTAAAACACGCTTTTTACAACCTATTGGATTATCCCACATGTTAGCACACTACTTGTTACATTTGTGTTTTCCGTGTGAGTTAGAAGTGAGAAACAATATTAGCCTTTGGATTATTTTAATCTACAACCTACATGTGTTTTGAAGTGATCCATGTGATATCATTTAGGGCCAATAAGAGCAAGTGTTTGTGAGGTGACATTTAAACCCTTAGATTTATAATTGAACCATCAAGTAAATCCCATCCCATTCTTTCCTTTGAGCATCTGGATCCTTCTATGACTAATATAAATAGGCTCCTTGGGTCAGCCATTTAAAGACTTCAGTCATTCGTCTAACTTGAGAGGGAAAAAAAGATAAAATATAGGTTAGAGAGAGAAAAGAGAATATAGATAGATAGATAGATAGATAGATAGATAGATAGATAGATAGATAGATAGATAGATAGATAGATAGATAGATAGATAGATAGATAGATAGATAGATAGATAGATAGATAGATAGACAGACAGACAGACAGATAGACAGACAGACAGACAGATAGATAGATAGATAGATAGATAGATAGATAGATAGATAGATAGATAGATAGATAGATAGATAGATAGATAGATAGATAGATAGATAGATAGATAGATAGATAGATAGATAGATAGATAGATAGATAGATAGATAGATAGATAGATAGATAGATAGATAGATAGATAGATAGATATATAAATAGAGAGATAGGTAGCTAGCTAGATAGATAGATAGATAGATAGAGAGAGAGAGAGAGAGAGAGAGAGAGAGAGAGAGGGGGGGAGAGAGAGAGAGAGAGAGAGAGAGAGAGAGAGAGGAGAAAACTAATATTCGTAATACAAAACTCTTAGGTTTTCTTCCCAAAACCAAACATGATCTTTAAGTTTCAACTATTACAGAATACCTACCTTTTGAGAGTTAGAATGAGTTAGGTTTTTGTGAGTTTAGTATTTGGTTGAGTTTGAAGACCTCTTCACTCATTACCTGTCTTAGGAGCACGTCTCACTCTGGGTCTTGCTTTTCTTTCTAGAAAGTGCAAGATTTGGTAAGAGATATATCACATGATATATTTTAGGGATATATTATATCTTATGTGCTGGATCTTGTTATGTATGTTTATATTTCTTTAGATCCACTCTCTATTTTAAATTCTTTGAAAAAGATACTTCCAATGGTCTAAAATCTCAAATCTGAAAAATCTAGTTTCAAAAATATAAGTTTCACAGTTTGTGAAATTATTTCTTACATAAATAAGTTTTAAAACTATAAAAACTATTTTCGAGAAAGACTCTTTTTTAGATTTGAAAATAGTTTTTGAAGTCTGAATTTCATAGAGATTTCAACTATTTGCATGTAATATCACTACACTAAATCCTATGAATGGTTACACCCAGCTAGTCGTGGACTTCGGCGATGACCATCCCAATTTTTGGCATGACCATATTCATTACCACACTGAGTCATGGATGCTTTGGAAGTGGTCCTGTCCCAAATCCCTAACCACTGTGGTTCACGAACTTGGGTCGTGACTAAGTAGTGACCATCTTCGTACCAAAATTCCCTCCCAGCTTGGTTGCAGATGGGTCACGGACTTGGGCCGTTACCATAGGCGTGACGAAGTACAAAACACACACATATTGGGTCACGACTGGGTGTCGTGACCATTTATTAGCATGGGTCACCGCTATGGGTCGTGACTAATAGGTGGTGACCACACAACTTAGCTTATTAATGGGTCGCAGTTAATGGGTCACGGCTCATTTCCGTGACTAGTGTCAATCCTAAAAAAACATGCGCAAGTATTTTCATTTCCCCTCTCATATCTTATTTCTTTATTCCCCAAACACTGGTATGGAGTAAGGATCGATGAACGTTTCGTGGGTAGCAGGTACGATGTTGGGTATGGAGTAAGGAACGGTGGTTTAGGTGGTGCGATGTAAGGTGCAGGGGTGGACGGACATGTGGACGAGCAGCGGAGGCTGCCCACCTCAAGTTGTTCTCCCTCTCTCTGGAACATCCACCCACAATTGTACAGTGTTCCACTGCTGGTAATTCCTCTGGCTAATTCTTCTTTGAATTCCATCTCAATCCTTCTACCGGCTTGAAGATTTGTTATCGGTAAATTAGGGTTTTTGACATTTGTGATTTAATTTTAAAGCCTTGTTCAGTATTAATAGTTTTTTTATTTGGAGATAACTAATGTTTATGATATGATATCAATATGATTTAAACAATTGCTAAGATTAGTGCACTGTGATTTTTTTTAACTTTCACCAATATGATTTGAAGAATTGCTAAGAATAGTTCACTAAGAGTTTCTTTTTTTAAGTTTTACCAATCTCATTTATAGAATTTCAAGGAATAGTTAATTATGACTTTGAAGTTTTACCAATCTCATTTGAAGAATTTCTAGAATTGCTAGGGTTATATTGTAGTTTCCCTATTCTCTTCCACCTAACAACAGGTAGTTGCCCTGCTCCTCCTCCACGAACCACAATTGGTCTTACCCCTGCAATTTCATGTACATGAGGTGGTTTATGCAATTTTTGTTTTGGGGGGTTATGAAAATGGAAATTTGGGATGTTAATGAATGGGAATTATTTTGATTTTTGTTTCTAGTTTTTTCCGCGATTGTGGGGCTAGAGCTTTTCATGTCCAAAGAGAACAACCAATGTAAGTTTGGTTTACCCTCCGCTCTAGTTATTTTTTATTGTTTTGTATTAGCAATAAATTTTAGTGAGCGTTTGGATAAAAAAGTTATGAAAATTGAAAAATAGTTTAATTTTTATTTTCTATCAAAAACTGTGGGAAAATATAGTTACTCAACCAATAATTACTCAATTTTAGGGTGTGCCATGTCATACTGGGTTTTCGTGTGATGTCCTATCGGGTTAGTGCCAATATTTACTCAACCAATACCCAATTAGTTAATAGCAGTGTCATGTTGTATCGGAGTTTGAGTTGTGTCATGTTCATGTAGGGGTTGTAACAACCCTATTTTCTTCTGGTAATCGGCCTTCACTTCATGACAAGTGATAAACTTGGCCACGAAAAGCACGACATCATTTTTCATTCATGACCACCGTTAGTATAAGCATAGATCCCAGTACAAATTAAATTAAACCGCAATTAAATATTTATGTTTTATCGCTTGTTGGTTTTTATGGTTCATGATTTATTTGTGTCCATGATTTTTTTTATTTGATGTAACTCCAATTGCACTAAAATATATATATATATATATAATAAGTATATATATATATATATATATATATATGTATGTATGTATGTGTGTGTGTGTGTGTGTGTGTCTATCTCTCTATATACATATATAATAAGTAACGAGGGTGAAAAGGTAATAAGTAATCATATACAAGTTTATTTAGAGGGTTCTCATTACCATGATTTGAGAGGTACCAACACCTCGCACGGGATCAATGTGACTCGTAGGTACTGATCGCATGGTCACGGGACTCCCGGTTAGAGAATACGATTATAATTGAAAATATCGAGACTAAGGCTTAAAAACATGACGTTAAGGGAGAAACTTTGAAACAGTCCCCAAAATGGCCCCGTGAGGCACACTTACACCTTGCACGGGACCAATGTAACTCATAAGAACTGACAACTTGATCACGGGACTCTCGGTTTGAAAATACAATGATAATTTGAAAATAAAACATGACGTTAAAGGGTGAAACCTCGAAACAACCCCTGATCGGGCCTTGAGAGGCACTAACACATTACACGGGACCAATGTAACTCATAGGAACTGACTTCTTGGTCACGGGACTCTTGGTTTGAAAATATGATGATAATTTAAAAATATCTAGATTAGGATAAAAAGCACGACGTTGGAGGGGAAATCCCAAAACATCCCCCAAACGGCCCCGTGAGAGGCACCGACACCTCGCACGGGACCAATATAACTCGTAGGAACTGACCGTGTGGTCACAGGACTCCCAGTTTGAAAATACGATGATAATTTTCATATTTCTAGACTTAGTCATAAAAACATGGAGTTAGTCGGTGAAAACACGAAACAGTCCCCGGACGGCCCCGAGAGTGGCAGCAACACCTCGCACGAGACGAATGTAAATAGTAGGAACTTATCGCACGATCAAGGGACTCTCGGTTTGAGAATACAATGATAATTTTCATATTTCTATGCCGAGGCTTAAAAACATGGCGTTAGAAGGCAAAAATCCGACACAGTCCCTGAACGGCCCCGTGAGTGGCACCAACTCCTCGCACGGGACCAATGTAACTCATAGGAACTGACCGCGCGATCACGAGACTCCCAATTTGAGAATACGATGATAATTTGCATATTTCTACACTTGGGCATAAAAACTTGGGGTTAGTGGGTGAAAACCCAAAACATCCCCCGAACGGCCCTGTGAGTAGCACCAACACCTCTCACGGGACCAATATAACTCGTAGGAACTTACCGCGCGATCATGAGACTTCTGGTTTGAGAATACGGTGATAATTTTAAAATATCAAGACTTAAGAAAAACATGGCGTCAGTGGGTGAAAATCCAAAATAGCCATCGAACGGCCCCGTGAGTGGTAACAACACCTCCCACGGGACCAATGTAACTCGTAGGAACTGACCGCGAAATCAAAAGACTCACGCTTTGAGAATATGATGATAATTTACATATTTCTAGACTTAGGCTTAAAAACATGGCGTTAGTAGGTGAAAACCCGAAATAGCCCCCGAACGGCCCCGTGATTGGCACCAACTCCTTGCACGGGTCCAATGTAACTCGTAGGAATTAACTGCGTGATCACGGAACTCCCGGTTTGAGAATACAATGATAATTTACATGTTTCTATACTTAGGCTTAAAAACATGGCATTAGTAGGTGAAAACCCAAAACAGCCCCCGAACGGCCCCGTGACTGGCACCAACTCCTTACACGGGACCAATGTAACTCGTAGGAACTGACCGCGTGATCACGGGACTCTCGGTTTCAGAATACGATGATAATTTGCATATTTCTAGACTTAGGCTTAAAAACATGGCGTTAGAAGGCAAAAACCCAAAACAACCCCCGAACTGCCCCGTGAGTGGCACTAACACCTCGTATGGGACCAATGGAAGTCGTAGGAACTTATCGCGCGATCATGGGACTCCTGATTTGATAATACGATGATAGTTTAAAATTTTCTATACTTAGGCTTAAAAACATGGCGTTAGTGGAAGAAAACTCGAGACAACTCCCGAACGGCCCCGTGAGAGGCACCAACACCTCGTACGGGACCAATGCAATTCGTAGGAATTGACCATGCGATCACAGGACTCCCGATTTGAATACATGAGGATAATTTAAAAATATCAGGACTTAGGCTTAAAAACGTGGCGTTGGAGGGTAAAAACCTGAAATAGCCTTCGAACGGCCTCATGAGAGGCACCAACACCTCGCAAGGGACTAATGTAACTCGTAAGAACTGACCATGCAATCATGGGGCTTCGTACGATAATGGGACTCCCAGTTTGAGAATACGACTATAATTTGAAAATGTCTAAACTTAGTCTTAAAAACATGGCGCTCGAGGGGGAAACCCCGAAACAGCCCCGTGAGTGGTAGCGACACCTTGCACGGGATCTATGTAACTCATAGGAATTGATATGTTGATAATTATAACTCATATATGCATTTTTTCAGCTTGAATAATATTTTTGTAAAACTGCTTGGTTAGCGATATCATTTTTTTTTTGTCTCCTATCATTTGCAAGATAACATTGTATCGTTTACTTTTTTGCCCGTGGAACAAATGAAGGAGGCAATCGTTTACAACATGAAGATTGTTGATATAATGTTGTGGACATTCAGGATTATATTTTTTATGTGTTACAGCCATGCGGGTTTTTATTATTTTATTGTTTAGTTTTATGACCATGCGGGCTTTTATAATTTGACTGTTAAATTTTATGGTCGTGAGAGCTTTATAATAATCGGGTTTTCTATTTATAGGGTTTGGAATGTCCAAAAAATAAAGGAAATTCTGCCTAATTTTTTGTTGTCTGTGAATTATTAAGACGTGTAATATTTTTAAGTTTGTATATATATTAGTTTATTAAAAATGTTCCTGATTCACAATTTGTGATATTTTTATTATTTTTCCAATAATAAATATTTGTCACACCTCGTACGCGTCCAGCGTTACACGTAGCAACTGACCGTGCAGTCACAGGATCCCTAATTTTAAGATTGGACCAAAAAAGACATTTTTTTAAAAATTATAGTTAAATATGGTCATGGACTTTGTTCATGAACATGTTTATTTTTTTCGTAGTGCATAAAAATAGTCGCGGCCAAAGTCCATAACCCCCAACCGTGATAAAAAAATGGTCGCGGCCAAAGTTCGCGACCATTTTTTTCCTTTTTTTTCATCGCGGTGCGTCATGGACTTTGGCCGCGACCATTTTTTGTCACAGTAGGGGGTCACGGACTTTAGCCGCGACCATTTTTTCATTTTTTTTTGTAGTGGTGTGGTTCATGGACTTTGATCGCGATCAATTTTTGTCACGGTTGTGGGTCAGGG